>CM060616.1:21904027-22554027 GCA_030578275.1 Meda fulgida | reverse complement strand
TGTATGTTTGTGGTGTGTGGTGTGTTGTGTGTGTGTGTGAGTGTGTGTGGTGTGTGTGGGTGTGTGTGTGGTGTGTGTCAAAAATATTTTAAATAGTTTCCCTTCAACTTAATAAAATATCTTACTTTACTGCAACTATCTGTTTCTGCTTCTTTATATATTTATTGTTGTTGTGATTTGTAAAAAATACCTTATATCTTTCATCACATATTAGATTTTGGGAATCTGGTCCATTTTTGTTCTTATATCAGACTATTATATTACTGTTATTACTATGATTATTAAAATACGACGAACTTGTGTTCCTGTATCTAGCTACATGATGACCTTTGCAGCAAATAGACTAAAAACTCTATATGATGTCTATGCAGCTGAGGCTCAACGGCCGTTATACAGATTTTGTAGCTCTGAACAGCATTTTAAGATGACCCGCTGAGCAGTTGCAGCATACAACTGTCAATCAAACATTCGCAAAAGAAGTAGAGAAAAACTGCCACAGGTTTGTATTCCAGCCCTAAAGTAGTAATTTATATGTACATTGTCGCTATTCCTGTGTTGTTTTTCAGAGGCAAGAGTAATGCTTCCCAAAAAAAAAAATTTAAAAAAATTCAACAGTAGCCTATAGACCTTTTGTAGTCTCGCCCTTTTCAGCGCTGAGCTCGTTGTCTTTTTTGACTTCCGGTTGTTTTTCACAACGATCTTGCAGAGAGACTGAACAGCTCGTTTAAAAAAGTCCGTCGAATTTGTTTAGACATCTACTTTTCAATGCTTATGTTAAACATCTTACAATGCTCATGAAAAACTTCCGTTAAACTCTAAAAAGTGGAATCCAATTCCAACAGCTTATACTCTGGACAGCGATTGCCACAGAGATTACAGAGCGGATCCGCAAAAAAACGAAGTTCCAAAGACAATTTCAAAAGAATGTCGTGGCGCCCCGTTTCTTCGTGCATAAGGTCTATAAGAAAACATCCGAGCAGCAATAATCATCAATTAAGTGTCCAATAGCTTACACCATTTGACTGCTTTCAAAAGATCTTTGTGCATAGTCCTTTTTATGTTACTTGATTATAATTAATAATTTTAAATAATAATGATCTAACTGGTATTAAACAGAATTCACCAAATAAATGGGACTTCCTGCCGGGGCAGAGCTAGGGGGTGACCAGAGGGTCCTCATATTGTATTTCGTCTTTTTTTCTTGTAGACGTAGAACGCCTCTTTTCTACCACAACACACGGGGAAATGTTTCAGGCATGCATGCCGATTTTGACTCAGGACCAGGCACAAGGTCAAATGCGTGCTGAAATAGGTACAGGTGCCCAAAGGAGTTCAGCGTACTGTGAAGGCGAATAGTGATAAACGAGACAGTGGAAAAGTTAAAACAAAAAAACTTAAAGTGAAGTCGATACAAGGCAGCTGTTAAAATTCCCTTGCTTTTTTTTGTTATAGGTCATTTATCCTAGAAAACATGTCTCTCAAAGGTATGGACTAAAAATTTATGCTATGTGAGATCACAATGTGCCACAAATTGATTATGTATTTTTTTACCTTTAATTAAAGCACAGTAATATGTAGGCACCTGGGGGCATTTTTTTTGGTGTTTTTACAAAAAAATTGAGCGGGGTTAAAGCTAGTTTGTTTTCGATATTCCCCGGACATTCGCGGAAATATGGCAATACTCCTGAACAACTTAGCCCACATTTTTAAACCCCCTATTGTCGTATAAGGCAAGGCTAACACAATGTTTCTCAAGCTTAATTTTCTGTATTTTTCGCTCTATATAATATGCACTGCACCCTACAAAAGCCGCCGCAAGGTCCAAAATGAACTTTATTGTTGTAATAGCTTTGTCATGAGTTAGGAGAGACATTCAAACCCAGTTTCAGTCAAGTAGAGGAGGAAGGGACAACTTTCACAACTTTATTTTTACCAATGCTCTACTTTCACCCCTATGCTGGAAATCGTATTGCATGTTCAAAATATTAAACACTTTTTTTGTTAGCTTGTCGGCAGTTAGAGAGGACATCAAACCAGTGTCATTACGTTAGAGGAGGACAGGGGACAACTTTCCCAACTCTATTTTTACCCCAACTTGCTATATCTTTCAACCCTACTGGTGAAATCGCTATTCAGGTCCAAAATTAATGTCTTTTTGTAATAAGCTTTGGTCCCTGGAGTCAGACAGAGAAATCAACCAGTGTATTCAGTAGAGGAGGCCAGTGAGACATCTTTATCATACTCTCTATTTTTAACCCACTGCTCTTATTTTCACCTCTACTGACGGAAATTGGTATTGCAATGACGGGAAAATGAACATTATGGGTTGTAATGCTTAGTCAACAGCAAGACAGAGACATCCAATTCAGTGTCATTAAGTGAGGAGGAAGGAGGACACCTTTCACAACCTCATTTTTTACCCCTATGCTCTACTTTCAACCCCCTAATGGCGGGGAAATTGGGATTGTATGTCCCAAAAATTAACATTCTTGTGTGAGTTAGAGATTTGTCCAACTAGCGTGCAAAGACGTCACAAATCAATGTCATTTAGTAGAGGAGACAGGACAACTTTCACAACTCTTTTATGTACCTCTACTGCGCTACGTTCACCCTACTGGCTGAATCGGTACTGCATGTTCAAATTAACACTTTTTTTGTAAATAGCTTTGTCCATGAGTTGAGAGAGACATCAAAACAGTGTCATTCAGTGAGAGAGGACAGGGGACTAAACTTTCACAAACCTCTTTTTTTACCTCTACGCTCTACTTTCACCCTAATGGATCTGAAATCGGTACGGCTGTTCAAAATTAACACTTTTTCGTTATAGCTTTGTCCATGAGTTAGAGAGAAGACGTCAAACCAGTGTTTCATTCAGTTAGAGGAGGACAGGGGACAACTTCACAACTTGTTTTTAACCGACTGCTCTACTTTCATACCCTACTGGCTGAATTCGGTATTGCATGTTCAAATTTAACAATTTTTTGTAATAGCTTTGTCAGCAGTGAGACAGGAGACATTCAAACCAGTGTAATTCTGTAGAGGAGGACAGGGGACAACTCACAACTATATTTTTACCTCTACTGCTCTTCTTTCACCTATGGGGAGAATATTGGTATTGCATGTTCCAAAAATTAACCACTTTTTGTAATAGCTTTGGCCAGAGTGAGACAGGAGCCATTCAAACCAGTGTCATTCAGTAGAGGAGGAAGGGACATACTTCCGAAACCGCTATTTTTACCCAACTGCTCTACTTTCAACCCCTACTGGCGGAAATTGGTATTGCATGTTCATAATAACACTTTAGTAATAGCTTTGTCCAGGAGAGAGACAGAGAACATCAAAACCAGTGTCATTCAGTTGTGAGGGGACAGGGAGGACAACTTTCACAAACCTTCTATTTTTACCCAACTGTCTACTTTCACTCCTACTTGTGGCTGAAATCGCTATTGCATGTTCAAAATTAACACTTTTTTTTGTAATAGCTTTGTCTGCAGTTAGAGAGAGACTTCAAACCAGTGTCATTACGTAGAGGAAGGGGACAGGGACAAACTTTCAAACTTATTTTTACCCCAATGCTTACTTTCACCCCTACTGGCTGAAATCGCTATTACTTGTCCAAATGTAACATTCTTTTGTATTTGCTTTGTTCCCTGAGTCAGTCAGAGAACTCAAACCAGTTGTCATTCAGTAGAGGAGGACAGGAGACAACTTTCACAACCTCTATTTTTAACCCCAATGCTTCTATTTTCACCTCTACTGGCGGAAATTGGTATTGCATGTTCCAAATTGAACATTTATTGTTGTAATGCTTTGTCCGCCGCAGACGAGACATCTAATCAGTGTCATTAAGTAGAGGAGGGACTGGGGACAACTTTCACACCTCTTTTTTACCCCTACTGCTCTACTTCACCCCTACTGCGGAAATTGGTTTTGATGTCCAAAATTAATTTCTTGTAGTAATTGATTTGTCCCACGCAAGACAAAGACTTCCAATTCAATGTCCATTAGTAGAGGAGGAGAGGGGACAACTTTCACTAACCTCTTTTTGTACCTCTTCTGCTCTACTTTCACCCCGACTTAGCTGAAATAGGGACTGCATGTTCAAAATTAACACATTTTTGTAATAGCTTTGTCCATGAGGTAGAGAGAGACATCAAATCCCGTGTCTTTCAGTTGAGGAGTATACAGGGGGGACAAACTTTCACACGGGAAGGGGCACAGGTTTGGGAGAGAAGGGGTAGAGAGAGAGTGAGAGAGAGATGGAGAGAGAGAAGCCGATGGAAGGGGCTCGCCGACCCCTGAGCACGCCACCATGTGGTCTTCCGCCAGGTGGATGGCCTGGTCACAGCGACGTCGGGCGGTGGCACTGGACCCCACTGAGCAGTTTTCCTCGGTAGCGTGGTGACGAACTGCTCCTGTACCCACCTTGTTGATGACATCCTCGACGTCGCCTCCGTCGGCCATCAGCCATCTGCGGGCAGGAGTCCCGCGAGCTGTTGCGCCAGCACGAAGGGCCGGCCAGACTCCCCCAGGCTCAAGGACCGGAACCGCTGGCGATGTTGTTAGGGGGTCCGGCCGACCCGCTGCAGGATGGCGCGCCTCAGGTCTTCATAGACCAGGAGGTTCTGGACTGGCAGCTGGTTGGCGGCGATCTGGGACTTACCCGACAATAGTGGGATGAGTCGCATGGGCCAGTCCGCTTTGGGGCCATCCCTGGGCCTCGGCCGACCTCTCAAAGAGGTCCAGGAACGCCTCCGGGTCGTCCTGGGGGACCCATTTTGTTGAGAGGCAGGGGCGGGGACCGAGGCCGATGCTGTAGCGGGGACGGCCCGAACCTCCCGGTCGAGCCAGCTCCGGAAACAGCTCGCGGTCTTCTTGCTGGCCTGGAGGAGCATCTGGAACCGTTGATCCTGCTCCTCTTTTACGGCCAGCAGGGCGTGGTGTTGCTCCCGGTGAAGACCCGCGAGCGTTTGGATGAGCTCCGCAATGGCGTTCCCGGCGGGGTCTGCATGGCGGCGGCAGTCTTCTCCTTCCCGGGTTTCGGCACCAGTGTAGCAATGTTCAGTGTAGTTGGAGGAAGAAGAAGACGGGGTCGGCGAAGTTTGGGACTCGCACTTTATTAATTCTCTTCAGCAAGAGCAAATTCAAACAATGCGCTCGTGCGCGGCCGCCGTGTCACATTCACGGCAATCAGGAAACAGAACAATCACAAAACACTCAGTCCACGGATACTTGAGCAGTACGTCCACAATTGTCGTGCGAGTCCCAGGTCTCTCTCTCTTCACTCTCACCGCCGGCAGCTTATATGCAGTCTCCACGCCAATTACTGCAATCAGACACAGGTGTTCGTTATCTGCACTTGACCCACTTACTCACCGCGCGGCTCGCTGACTTCTCTCCCGCTACAGACTTCGCGGAACCACGCCCCCCTCGCCACAGTATTAAATATTTATCTGTGCAATATCTTACACCTCAAAACATCTAGTCATTACTTCATTGTATAAGTCATTAAATGCAAAATGGTTGATCTAGTAGTTGTCATAAACAAGTATATTTTCTACACATTTCTATTATACTTTTTGTAAATGTGCCATGAATTGATAAATTGTGCATGTGAATCTTGACTTTCACTGCTGAAGATAATGTAGATCAACCAATGATAAACCATTTCTCTGAAATAGCTCAACGTTGCACCTTCAATATATACTTCAACCCTCAAGTATATACACATAGTGCTGCTGCATGCAAAAGAAAAGTTCTGCCTAAGGGGTCTTTCCTGTGTTTTCCTTGATAATGTTGTGTTTTTTGCCTTTGTGACCCTATTTATTTTCTATATCACAATAATATTGTAATGTTTTCTTTTTCTTTTTTGCCTGACCACTACTAATAGTGTAACTTTGAATCATATCCAGTCTCTTTCAATCAATAACTCACATACCGTAGTGTCTAAATTTGTACTTTTCAAATGGATATTTTTCTATTTGTATGAATTGTTTTAAAAAATGCCCTTATTGTTTTACAAATGTAGAGGATGATTCGAGAAATGTATCAAAGCGACAGATAAAAACTGTCTAGAAAAGTATTACAGAACATTTGCTATAAAGTTATTTCAAAGTTAACTGCATACTAATTACATAATTATCTGGACACTAATTATTTAAGTACTTTTAATAATTTAACACTTGAGATGTATTTCTAATAGATAAATTAATAATAAAATGTACTTAGAAATGGAAACAAACCCATGTATTCCGACCCACAAGTCCAACAGGAGATTCTTGTCCACAAAAGGAGCAATGATCCTTGGGGTTGAAAACTGTAAATCAATTTTTTGTAAATCAGTGCTCTATTTGAACTGTTCAGATTTTTAGACAGACAGACAGACAGACAGATAGACAGATAGATAGACAGACAGATAGATAGATAGATAGATAGATAGATAGATAGATAGATAGATAGATAGATAGATAGATAGATAGATAGATAGATAGATAGATAGATAGATAGATAGATAGATAGATAGATAGATAGTTAATTCATGGTTTATATATTAACTTTTAAATTATAAATATATTACTGTAGTATACACAAATATTGAATTCTTCATTCCTTTTCAGGGTAGAAATCAAATTATTTTAATTAGGTCATATGTAAAGACTAAGATATTGCTTGAAGCCATTATAATAACCAATACAAATTTAAACAGTATGTTTTCATTACCATTGTTAAGCCAACATAATAATACAAATCAAACTCGCCACTCAAAAATGACTATAGATCAGTTTGTGGGAGCCTTGGCTTTTCATGCCCATGTGTAGTAAAAGAGCACTCACACTGAAGGATCAGTGCAAGATTCTCCTTAATGGTGTGCTTACAATACATACCTGATGCATCTAGGATTGTTCCAGCCACCCCCTTACGTAGCTTGGACAGGAGACGCATACGGGAAGGTATCATTATTTCAGACGGTGTCACTGGAAATGCCTCCACCACCTCCTTAGCCATCTGTTTGGTAACATAAATAGCATAAAATAAACTTTCAAAATACATTAGCCATAGCAGAATAAGAAATGTAAATATTACACTGTCGAGGTTATGTAAAATTTTGTCTTGTTTCAAGGTTAAATAACAGTTTTACCTGCATGACATACACTCCACAGCTGCAACCATCTTGCTGTATGCTGTGGTTCAAGACACCATGTGTCCATGTCACATCCACCCTGTCGGTCTTACCATGAAGTTCCTGACGCATTTTGAAGTATTCTCTACATGCGTATGAGAATTGTATGTTATTGAATTTATAACCAGGTATCATTTCACTAAACTTTCACCAAAGTTGATAATAACAATACTTAATAATGTACTGTGTGATCATAAAAAAAGAGAAATATTATAATACAATACCTGAATCTTTCAGCAGCAAGTTTAGATTCTTCTTCCTCATCTATCCCTTGGGGATCCACCACAAAGACTTTCTTCAATTTCTTATCGAGATACTGTAAAAACATTTAGTTTGGTTAGTTTAAAAGTTAGTTAGTTTGTCTCTGTACATAAGTAATTAACTATGATTTGGAAATGGTTTTACACACCAGAAATGTCCAGTGATTTTTATGCACTTGCATGAAGCCAATCATGGCATCATATTTGTCAAAGTTGACCTGTAAAGAAGATGAAATATTATTAAACTTGTCTTTCTGACCTTTTAATTTTGCACTAAATAACGTCTCAGTTACGTATGTAACCCTCGTTCCCTGAGAAGGGAACGGAGACGTTACGTCGGATTGACGACGAATGGGGTTTGCTTAGAACACCTACCGACTTCGAGTATACAAAAACGAGCCAATGGCAAAGAAATGCCATGGGTCTGCGGAATTTGCATGACGTAACTCCGCCCCACCTTGTGGGTATAAAAGGAGGACGCCGGCAACATGCAGTTATGTTTCTTCGCTGAGGAGCCAAGACTGAGCTCAGGCGATCCCCCGCGGTACAGCGGAAGTGGCAGGAAGACGTAACATCTCCGTTCCCTACTCAGGGAACGAGGGTTACATACGTAACCGAGACGTTCCCTTTCGTGGTCACTCCGAGTTACGTCGGATTGATGACGAATGGGGTTATCAGTCTAATCACGCCACCTTCACAGCTGTCTTCCAGTGCCCTGCGTAAATCTGAGACCCTTGTGTGAGACTAGCACGGACGAAGGACTCCTATTTAACACAGGAATACCAAGGTACACTGGGAAGCATATCCCATAGTTTAGAGGATATATGCAATTAACACCAACCCGGGGGGGGGGGGGGGGGGGGCATTTAGAAATATACATATGACCCGAAGGAAGCATATGGAGAATATTGGGGTGTCCAGCCGCAGGTGGAATATTTTAACCCCAGGGGTGGCAAGGTGGCTTGCCAAGGGAAAGACACATGCTCAGAGAGGCTTACAGTGGAAATACACGTGTGGGGGTAGCTCCGGGGAGGGACCATGCACACGGGAGGCACCTAGCCGACGCACAGGCAGGGTGCTGGAGGAACTCAGGGCTTGCGGAGAAGCTCACCTGAGGAGAATATCGCACGTATCCAGTCCGCACGTATCCAACACACCTGAGCGGGTCCAGTACTAGCTAGTTGAAGCGAGTACATGAGAGGACACTGGCTCCACTCGGAGATTGTAGAATCTGGCGAATGTGTTAGGTGTCGCCCAGCCTGCAGCTCTGCAGATGTCTGTTAGCGAGGCGCCATGCGCTAGAGCCCAAGAGGATGCCACACTCCGGGTGGAGTAGGCAGTCACACCAAGGGGGCACGATCGACCTTGCTGCTGGTATGCTAAAGCAATGGTGTCCACTATCCAGTGAGACAACCTCTGCTTGGAGAGAGCCTTTCCCTTCAGCTTCCCACCATAACAGACAAAGAGCTGGTCTGAGGTCCTGAAACACTGCGTCCTGTCTACATAGGCGCGGAGAGTGCGTACTGGAAAGAGCAGTGCCAAGGCTGGGTCTGCCTCCTCCAGGGGCAGCGCTTGCAGGTTCACCACCTGGGCCCGGAAGGGAGTGGTAGGAACCTTGGGCACATATCCAGGCCGGGGTCTCAGGATCACGTGAGAGTAACCCGGCCCGAATTCCAGGCACGCTTCGTCAACGGAGAATGCTTACAGGTCCCCTACCCTCTTGACAGAGGCCAATGCAACCAGGAGCGCTGTCTTCATTGACAGGAACTTAAGCTCCACTGATTGCAGAGGCTCAAAGGGAGAACTCTGCAGGGCATTTAGAACCACCGCGAGGTCCCAAGAGGGAACGAGAGGAGAACGAGGAGGATTCAGTCTCCTCGCTCCTCTCAAGAACCTGACGATCAGGTCGTGCTTCCCTAAGGATTTACCTTCTACCAAGTCATGGTGTGCGGCAATAGCGGCAACAAACTTTGAGGGTGGAGGGAGACAGCCTTCACTCCAACCCATCTTGAAGGAAGGAAAGCACGACACCGACCGAACACCTCCGGGGGTCTTCTCGGCGAGA
Organism: Meda fulgida; assembly: GCA_030578275.1. Lineage (NCBI taxonomy): Eukaryota > Metazoa > Chordata > Actinopteri > Cypriniformes > Leuciscidae > Meda > Meda fulgida. The sequence goes on along the minus strand of CM060616.1, from coordinate 22,544,522 downwards.
AGAGCACCAGTTGACGAAGAGGTTCCACTTCAACGCATAGGCGTGTCTCGTGGACGACACTCTAGCGGAAGTGATGGTAGCCACCACCGCTGGTGGTAGGGTACTCGAACCTGCCTCGTCCCGTCCAGGAGCCACACGTGGAGATTCCAAAGATCGGGACGAGGGTGCCACAGGGTGCCCCGTCCCTGAGTAAGGAGGTCCTTCCTCAGAGGAATTGGCCAAGGAGGTGCTGTCACGAGGAGCACCAGTTCGGAGAACCAAGTCCGGGTGGGCCAGTACGGCGCAACCAGAAGGACCTGCTCCTCCTCCTCCCTTGACCTTGCGCAAGACCTGCGCTAGAAGGCTCACTGGGGAAAACGCATATTTGTGGCCCCACGGCCAGCTGTGCGCCAGTGCATCCGTGCCGAGCGTGCCCTCGGTCAGGGAATAATACCGGTTGCAATGGGTCGAGTCGTGAGAGGCAAACAGATCTATCTGTGCATCCCCGAACTGGTCCCAAATCAGCTGAACCGACTGGGGATGGAGTCGCCATTCTCCAGGGAGGGGCTGAAGCCGTGAGAGCTCGACGGCTGCACGGTTCAGGGCTCCGGGAAAATAAATGGCTCGAAGCGACCTCAGATGCTTCTGACTCCATAAGAGGAGGTGGCGAGCGAGTTGCGACATACTACGGGAGCGTAGACCACCTTGATGGCAGATATACACTACAGTGGCGGTATTGTCTGATCGGACTAGTACGTGTTGACCCTTGAGCAACGCCCGAAAGCGGTGCAGGGCAAGGCATACTGCCAGCAACTCGAGGCAATTGACACGCCATGCCATCCATTGCACATGGCGCCTCAGCCCGTGGTGGAGGCATCAGTTCTGCTCATGGGCGGTTGAGAATTGTTAGGCAGAAGTACTCAACCGGACCGGCGAAGAGGCCGACCAGGGATATGGGGGTGTCGAGCAGACGAGTCTGCCGACATCCTGCACATCAGACCGGTCATCCCCAGAGTGGTAAACATCACCTGACTCGGAGAGCGCACGGCCACCTTCGTCGCTCGGAGAGCAAGGTCAGTGGCGGCGCGCTTTTTGGTAGCTCATTAAAAAGCCTCGAGTCAGTCCCGCCCTCATGCATAACCATGAGCATCTGGGTCAGGTAGACCAGCAGAACGGTCATGGGATGCAGTGAGGCGGCTGCCTGTCCTGTGGCACTATAGGATTTCACCACAGATTAGTGTAGACGAAAAGAACTACAGGCTTCGGACAGGTGCTTAGGATTGCGCCGGGAAGCACTCTGAGGACACAGTATCATCGCAACAGAGCATTCAACCGGGGGGACCCCAGTATACCCATGGGCAGCGGCCCCGTTGAGGGGAGGGAAAGGCGGATGAGACCAACGAGCAGTCCTGAGAAGACACGGGGGTCTTTCAGGATGTCGAGATCTCATCATGCAGGTCCGGGAAGAAAGATATTGGGGTTTGCCGTGGACGCGGGTCGGCTGCCTTACCCAAAAACCAATCGTCCCAGGAAAGCATGGCCATCATCTCCGGATCAGACTCAGGCACAGCCATAGCACACCAGAAGGTGGCAGCTGTGACGAGTCGTCACTTCCAGAAGAATAAAGCCCACCTAGTGATGCTGCTGCAGACATAGCACCATCCTCTGTAGCTTTCAAATGAAAACACACGGGCCACCCGAAGCTAGACTCGTGGAATCACCTGATCGCTAGCGGGAACCGTCATAGAAGAGGGGGGCTGGGGTCACGGACACAGAGTCGGCGCCTTGTTCCAGACCATCACCCTCAGGTCACCCTGGCCACCAGCCGAAAATCGGGGGGTGGATGAGGGGACTCTCACTCTTGCGAGTTCACCGAGTCTCGGCCTAAATGACGCGATGATCATGTTCCCACAGAGAGAACATGAATCACCCACGAGCGCTGTTCAAGCATGATCAAAGCCCAAACACACTAGACAGCGCTCGTGCCCATCAGAGTCCGATACCAATCTGCCGCAACCACAAATGCACGGGCGAGCCATCTTTAAAAAGACATGCAGCGTGTGAGCTCTTTTGTGAGAGGAGAAAAAAACTCCGCGATGTTGAAGCGAGCAGGGAGAAACACACTCACTGGCACATCACTGCACAGATCAGCAGGCAATGTGAACTCGCTGCAGATCGCCGTCACACCAACACCGGAGAGAATGGCTCGTCTCGTAGAGCGAAGTCAGAAATGGCTGTGGAGTGAAGAGATACTCTTGGCTCCGAAGCGAAAACATAACTGTATGTTGCCGGCGTCCTCCTTTTATACCCACGAGGTGGGGCAGAGTTACGTCATGCAAATTCCGCAGACCCATGGCATTTCTTTGCCATTGGCTCGTTTTTGTATACTCGAAGTCGATAGGTGTTCTAAGCGAAACCCCATTCGTCGTCAATCCGACGTAACTCGGAGTGACCATGAAAGGGAACAACTGTAAAGTCCAACCTTTCGGAAACTGTGCCTTGGCAATTCAGACTTCTTCCCAAACACAGCCACACCGGCAGAGTAGTGGTTCAATAAAAAAATGTCTTCCATTTGGTTGTGAATTCAACAGTGCTTGGATGTAACTTTCAATAATCTGCAATAATTAAATAAAATGAAATGTGTTAACCTTAAAATGTATTATAACAAATAAACTAATATTTGTCAATATCTTTACTCATTGGCCTACCAGTAGTGATAGTAAAAGTTAATGCACAGTATAGTTATATCTTAATCTTAATTATAAGATTTATCACTTTCTATATACTGTATATTGTCCTTTCAAGTACACAAATAGCTTCATGCGTTGTTTCACATAAAACTCCAGCAGTACAAATATTAAAATGCATCCTAAAATGTTTGTTAAAATATACCATTTTGGCATTTAGTGGTGGTTAATGTAAATCCTTATTTATGTAACTGGAGTATATCAATGTTTGGTACTGTAGACATATGATTACCTCCCCTTTCAACCAGTTGTGTGGTTTCAGGCTTTTGAATTCAGTCAGACGGAGTGTATAAGAGACACTTGCCACTGTTGCCTTTGGCTTGCTCAGTTGGGGATATTCAAATTAATTAACCAAGCATTAATACCATTGATCAGCCCTACCAAACGTGGATGTTTTTTCCACTAAGAAACAAACATTGTTATGTTATTTGATTGATGCTGTGAAGCTGCTTTGATGCAATTTATATTGTGAAAAGCGCTATGTAAATACACTTGATTTGACATCCTTGTCAATTGATTGAATTACTGCAACCACAACTTCGCTGTCTTTCGAATCCCCAAAAGCCAATAAAAATTATATTGGAGAGAAATCAAAATTCACTGCACACCAATAAATTCCTTTGTGCTGGTTTTACTTTGTGTCCATTTTCATGAACATATACAGTATAGACAGTTAAGTTTATAAAGACTTTGTATAAAGTATTGCTTACTTTATACTAAGTTCCACAACCACACATCATGTATTTATTAATGTCTAGAAGTACAAAGCTGAATAAAATGTATTTGTATATACTTATAGTGACAAGACTTGATAGTATTTTTATATTATTTTTTTATGCAGAGATGTAATCAAGTTGTTTTGTGTTAAACAGTGAATGTTTCAAACAAACACGTCAACGGTGTCGGCCGGAGGTTAGAACAGTTACAGGGAACATAGACGTGGATTTTAAGTTGACAACTCAACTTAAAAGTAGCCTAACTACATTTTCATGTCAGTGGAATTAACCCTTAACAGAAGTACATTCACACACACAAATAATATAACATGCACTTTTTTTTTTTTTTTACCTGTATAATGTCCTCATTACGTACATGACTTGTGGCCTCAGTGACAATGTCCGTTTCTGGATTTCTGGACTTTGGCCGTCCGACAGGAGCTTTTGATGTCTATGATGAGAAAACAGAAGATATCAACATTTGCATGTTGTTGTGAAAAACTTTAATAATGTCAGGGTATTTATACACTTTAAAAAGTTGTCGTGGCCTTGAATTTGCCTTAAGTTGACATCGTCTTACCTGGGAAGGGTCAGAAACAACTCTGACATTGTCAGTCTTCTTTACTGTCGACTTTGGCCGTCCGACAGGAGCTTTTGATGTCTATGATGAGAAAACAGAAGATATCAACATTTGCATGTTGTTGTGAAAAACTTAATAATGTTAGGGTATTTATACACTTTAAAAAGTTGTCGTGGCGTTCTTTACTGTCGACTTCGACTTTCTAACAGAATCTTTTGATGCCTACGAGGACAGGCAGAAATTAAGGATGTGATGCAATGTGTAACAATTCACTTTTTTGTTAATATTAGAAGTACTTATAATAATACATTGTTTTTGTATGGTCATGTATGTAATCTTTATTAATGGCCATACTACTCACCTTTTCTTTAGGAGAAGGTATAACTTCTGGGGTATGAAAGTACTTGTGTTTTTTTTTCTTTTCGGTCGCACATGCTCTTCTTGGCCCATTTTTCCTCAAAGTCCTCCAAACTGTGTTGTTTTACATTTAAACGCTTCTGTAACATTCTGTCTGGGAGGTCATGTTGCAGGATGTGTTTCTCTGTACCTTCCCTGCAATGACGCATACATTTTTTGTATAAATGTTGCTGGGCGATGGTATAGTTTTTTCTGTAGGATTTTGTCTTTGACAATACAGAACCAGTTTTCAGCATGACAGTTTGTGTCATGTGTTTTCTGTAGGTCATCTCTGATAAACTCTCTGTCTTTGAATCGTTTCAAATCACCAAGCATTATCCCTGACCAGAGTGGAAAAATCGGCATGTAGTCTTTAATCAGAATATCCAGGATCCCTGGACAATGATATTTGTTACTGTCAATTTCTGTTTCTTCCGCAGGATCTCGAATAGACATGACAGCCTCAAGTACAGAAGTAAACTCATTTGTAAATGGTGACCTGGCCAATATTGTGTTTGCCTCTGGAGGGATGTAGTCGTCCACTGCCTGCTTCTCATCCAGAGCGTCTTGTGGAATTTCTGTTCCTCGAATGTGGTCATGGAGTTTTTGAAGAAACTGACTGACTCGCTGTGTGTTTGATTTGTTGTAAAAGACATGGCACATGCACTCAAAAATATCTATTGCCGTCTTCAGACTTGTGGTGTTCATGAGTTGTGCCACACAGTGAGTAGCGAACTCTTTCAAGCCCTTGTCTTTTGTTCTTCTGCCAATTGCTCCATGGACTGCCTTAATTAAATGGGCAGAACATAGGTGAAGAATAGTCAGTCTCCTGAAGTCTGCCATGGTGTAATTTCCTGTAACTAAATTGTAGCTGTCCTTTAGGTAGGTATGTATATCTTGTTTGTTGAAAGACAAAAGGACACTCTGGATGAGTGCCCAACTATAGTCTGTTTCAACCTTATGTATGTTGTAGATAGTGAGTTTAGTGAGTAATCCATACTCACAATCCAGTACATGCAAGGGTCAAAATTCAAACAAGTAAATCCAAGAACAAGAACCAAACCAGAAACAAGTAAAACAGACTTCCAGAAGTGGTGTGACATATAACAAGGACTCCATGACAAACACTGAAACAGACAGGGTATATACAGATGCTGGTCATATAATTAGAATATCATCAAAAAATTTATTTCAGTAAACTTGTATATTATATAGACTCATTACATGCAAAGTGAGACATCTCAAGCCTTTATTTGTTATAATTTTGATGATTATGGCTTACAGATTGTGAAAACCACAAAATCAAAATCTCAGAAAATTAGAATATTACATGAAATCGCACAGTAATTACACAGAGATCCCATGGTCATTGAACCAGGTTTTGGTTATTTTGGCAGAGTAGGCAGGTGCAAATCCTTCTGGAAAATGAAGGAAGCATGTGCTCTGAAAATGTCCTGGTAGACGGCTGCGTTGACTCTGGATTTAATAAAGCACAGTGGACCATAGTCCTCTTTTCTGATGAGAGCAACTTTTGCATCTCATTTGGAAACCAAGGTCCCGGAGTCTGGAGGAAGAATGGACAGGCACACAATCAAAGATGCTTGAAGTCCAGTGTGAAGCTTCCACAGTCTGTGTTGGTTTGGGGAGCAATCTTATCGGTGGGTGTTGGTCCACTGTGCTGTCCACTCAACGCAGCCGTCTACCACAACATTTTCATAACACTTCATGCTTCCTTCAGCAGACAAGCTTTATGGAGATGCTAACTTCATTTTCCAGCAGGATTTGCACCTGCCCACACTACCAAAATAACCAAAACCTGGTTCAATGACCAGGATTACTGTGTAATTACTGTGTGATTTCATGTAATATTCTAATTTTATGAGATTTTGATTGTGTGGTTTTCACAAGTTGTAAGCCATAATCATCAAAAATATAACAAATAAAGGCTTGAAATATCTCACTTTGCATGTAATGAGTCTATATAATATACAAGTTTCTTTTTGAATGAAATAACTGAAAGAAATCAAGTTTTTTATAAGATTCTAATTATATGACCAGCACCTGTATATATACACACATATATATATATATATATATGTATATACATTTTGCCAAGACTTCAAAACAATGCACAACCACACGTTTATAAACATTTTATTTAACATTTAGTTGTTGTAAAAGAAATAAGAGAGTTTGTCATAATGTCAGTGGATTAATCAAATAAAAGGAGAGGTTGTGAAAATTGTCCCCTGTCCTCCTCTACTGAATGACACTGGTTTGATGTCTCTGTCTTGCTGTTGGACAAAGCTATTACAACAAGAATGTTATTTTTGGACATGCAATACCAATTTCCGCCAGTAGGGGTGAAAGTAGAGCAGTTGGGGTAAAAATAGAGGTTGTGAAAGTTGTCCCCTGTCCTCCTCTACTGAATGACACTGGTTTGATGTCTCTCTCTAACTCATGGACAAAGCTATTACAAAAAAAGTGTTAATTTTGAACATGCAATACCGATTTCCGCCAGTAATGGTGAAAGTAGAGCAGTTGGGGTAAAAATAGAGGTTGTGAAAGTTGTACCCTGTCCTCCTCTACTGAATGACACTGGTTTGATGTCTCTGTCTCACTGCTGGACAAAGCTATTACAAAAAGAATGTTAATTTTGGACATGCAATACCGATTTCCGCCAGCAGGGGTGAAAGTAGAGCGGTAGGGTAAAAAATAGAGGTTGTGAAAGTTGTCCCCTGTCCTCCTCTACTGAATGACACTGGTTTGATGTCTCTGTCTTGCTGTTGGACAAAGCTATTACAACAACAATGTTATTTTTGGACATGCAATACCAATTTCCGCCAGTAGGGGTGAAAGTAGAGCAGTAGGGGTAAAAATAGAGGTTGTGAAAGTTGTCCCCTGTCCTCCTCTACTGAATGACACTGGTTTGATGTCTCTGTCTGACTCAGGGACAAAGTTATTACAAAAAGAATGTTAATTTTGGACATGCGATACCCATTTGAGCCAGTAGGGGTAAAGGAGAGGTTGTTAAACCTACCGAACTGCACTGGTCTCATGTCATTAGGCCCTTTAAAATCAATAAGCCATTACAAAAACACACACTCTGCGTTTACCTTAAAAACGAAGAAAAGTGCACTTTCCCCACGGTCCCTTTCTCGCATTTCCGTCAAGAGCGAGCTTTCCCAGCGAAACTCACATTGCAGCGGCTTTTGAGGGGCAGTGCTTATTATATAGTGCGAAAATACAGAAAATTAAGCTTGTGAAACATTGTTAGCCTTGCCTTTTTAGCGACAATAGGGTTTAAATAATTGTTGGCCAAGTCGTTCGGGAGGTATTGCCATTTTTCAGCGAATGTCCGGGGAATATCAAAAACAAAACTATCTTTACCCTGGGCAAGACTGGGCAAGACATTGACTGTGAAATTAATTCGGTAACTTAGGCTATTGACTGATGTTACTAAGCAGTCATGTTGATACATTTTACATTTATGTATAAATAAATACACAGCCTGGTAAGGTACGTTATTATCAACTAGCTAACAATGGCTGGCGGTCCACCAGCATTTTTTGGGCGGCAAAAAGTCAGCGGCTTGACACGGTCGGACCTCAGGCGAACACCATCAGCAACCCGACCAATCTGGACCAGTCTAAACCGTGGACCGACCGTGGTCCGCCAGAAAACACTTATGATCCAGCGGCTCGGTAGCGGACCACTGTCGGGAAAGTGGTCCGCTGGAATAACGATGAGCAAAACGCCAGTGGCCCGCCAACTTTGCCACTGGTGGGCCGCCATCGGCCCGCTGGACCTATGTTAGCTTAACGTTAGTCTACCTCAATAGCTGACAGGACAGAAAAGTAAACATTGCATCGAAAATAACAGGAATGAAAAGTATTAATGACACTTACCTGACAGAAAAAGTAAAAAGGGTGGTTAGTGAACGGGCAGATCAGTTTAAATTATTATACCGTTATTTTAGTTGTCACTCTGTCACGCGCAAGCTAAGCTCCGCCCCCTTTTTTACGTGATCAACATCTCGTCTCGAGCACATTTTGCATCATATTTATTTTTTGGGACAAAAATGCGTAGACATAGGCAAAAATGTAAGCTATACCTGGAACCTCAAAGTAAGACAAAGATACCTCGCCAGACACTGTGTCGATATGACAGGCCAGGTGTTGATGTTGACGAGGAAAAGAGCCAAACAGCCAATGAAACAGGTACCGTAGGCGTAGACGATCACGCTTATTATACAGTAGGATTGTTCCGATTATTTGAATACATTTGATTATTAAAAAATGTAAATAAAAACGTTAGTACATAGGACGGAGGTGATCCAGCAAAGTCTGACATACTTACTGAAGAATAACTTTGGATTTTTAATAGACAAATAAATAAATAAAAACCCAGAGAAAAGGAGAAGAATTCTCATCGGATATCAAAATAAAAGTCCTCACACAACATATACCTGTTAAATAAAAGTATTAACAGTTAAACAGAGAAAGTGGTCATAAGTTTCATATTTCTTTGTCATGTAATTTTTTTTGTAGAACCTATATATATATATATATATATATATATATATATATATTTGTATATATGAGATTTCTTCAGCTTGTTTTTTTCTTGTTGCTTATGGTATTTTTAATAGATATGCTCTCAGAGGCAGGGAGTGAGACAAACAGCATACAGAACAGAGAGAGTGAGAGAGACAGCACACAGAACAGTGAGACGGAGAGCATAAAGAGCAACAATTCAATGTTGAGTACAACATTTGTGGTATGTGAAAGTTTTGTGATCTGTTTTCCTGATGTATTGAAAGCTATAAAAGGCCATAAAGTTACACATTCAAAAAATAAGCATAGAAACAGGCAGCTACAGAGTCAGATGAAGTACAATTATTCACAGTCCCTCTTGCTGTCAGTGCAATGTCATGATTGTAACATAACTGTAACATTGTCAGAATGGTCCAGAAAGTGAAGCAGCCAGGATAACAACACTCAACTCCATATGCAAATTATCTGAACTGATGACAGATCAGTACAGTAGTGAGGTAGACGTTGTACCAGGCTCAAATAGACATTCAGAAACACATGTGAGTACAAGTTTAGCTTGTTCTAATAAACATTTATAATGTGCACTATTAGTCACAAGTTTTAAAAACAATTGACTGAAATGTTTCTCTTGACATTAAAACCTTTTGATCTAATTTGTTACAGTATTTATTAATCTTTGTTAACATAAGTTTATAAAAATACGACTGTTTCATGATTGTTACATAGATGTCATGATTGTAACAAGTGTAACATAGATGTCATGATTGTTACATAGATGTCATGATTGTTACATAGATTTCATGATTGTAACACAGATGTAGATGTCATGATTGTAACATAACTATAACATTATTGTCAGAATGGTCAATGGAAAACAGCTGAACTGATGACAGATGAGTACAGTAGTGAGGTAGACATTGCACCAGGCTCAAGTAGACCTTCAGAAACACATGTGAGTACTAGTTTAGCTTTTTCAGATAATTTTTTTTTTCTCTCTCTCTCAGGTACACATGTACTTCTTTAAGTTTTGAATTATAAATGTATCATTTTGGAGGGTCTGTACGTCTAAAAATATATAACTATGAACCTACGTGAATATGTGTATGAGCAGACCTACAAACAACAATACCTTTAACAGAGATGTTGCTTTTTTAAAGGCATGCACTGGAACGGAGTCAGAGTCTGAGACCATAGGACAGGCAGCACGAAGAAGAACACTACTGATCCTCTGTCAATGATTGGCCTACAGCCTGACATGGACACTGCTTTGACTGCACACAGGAACTACCACAAAAGCTGATGCCATGCTAATGATTATGAGCCATGCAGCAAAGCATAAAATAACTGGTTGCCAGTTACATGATTTACTGCAGTTGATCAATAAATTGTTTGGGCAAGAGGTTGTACCTCGATCCAAGTATCTTTTTAACAGAGTGTTTAAAAACAGTTGTGAGGGAGTAGAATTTCAGTTCTACTGCGAAAAATGTTACTTCAACATAGGAACAGTCCAGGAAATCAGTGACAAACAAATTGATGAATGTGGATCATGTGGCAGCACTTTTGATTCTGGTTCTATGAATGGAGGTAACTTCTTTATCAATGTTCCTCTTGCCCCACAAATTCAGACTCTGCTTGAAAGCACAGAAGTGAGTGCCCATTTGAATTATAGGTTTGATAGGCAAAAGAGTCATAATGAGATGTTGTCAGACATCTATGATGGGGAGAAGTACAGACATTTGTCTGGCCCAAATCAAATCCTCTCAGATTCTCACAACCTATCATACATATTCAACTCAGATGGAAGCCCTGTGTTTAATTCTTCAAAGTTCTCTATATGGCCCATGCACATAATGATCAATGAGCTTCCCCCTGAACTTAGGTTTAAGAATGTATTGCTTGATGGCCTTTGGTTTGGGCCAAAAGAGCCTGTGATGAAAATCTTTCTCAAGTCATTTGTGGACCAGGCCAAGACCCTAGCTGACACTGGTGTCACATGGCATAAAGAAGGGTCTGTTATTAACAGCAAAATAGTTGGCCTCTGTTGTTGTGTTGATTCCAAAGCGAGACCGCTGATGCAAAACAATACCCAGTTTAATGGATATCATGGCTGTGGATTCTGTCTGCATCCTGGGAAGCTGGTTGATAGGGTAGTAAAGTATCCAGTTTCAGAAGAAGAATATTCGGACAGAACAAATGAGGAAATGGTTAGGGATATGGAGTTGGCTGTAGAAGGTGGGACAAATATTAGGGGCATAAAAGGTCCTTCTCCACTAATCAACTTGCCATACTTTGATGTTGTCTGGGGTTTTGTCCCAGACTACATGCATGCAGTCTTACTGGGGGTTTCAAGACAGATTACTAGACTCCTGGTTGAAACTTCTTCATCCACACAGCCATATTATGTAGGCAGACCTGCCACTTTGAGAGAGATCGATGCTAGAATTGTTGGTATCAAACCTCCACACCTGATTACTCGACTGCCTAGAGGGTTGTCAGATAGGGTGCACTGGAAAGCCTCTGAGTGGCGATCTTGGCTCCTGTTCTACAGCCTACCATGTCTTGAAGGACTTCTTCCCCAAAAGTACTTGCAACATCTTGGCCTACTTGTATCAGCCATTTATCTGCTACTGAAGGATGAACTAAAACCTTGTGAAATCAACAGAGCTGAGATCTTGTTGCTTGACTTCATGTTCAGGTTTCAGATTTTATATGGCGAGTCACAGATGACATTTAACATTCCCCTTCTCAGTCATCTTGCCAAGTCAGTCAGGTTGTGGGGCCCATTTGGTAAAAGGAACAAAAGGAGTGGCTAATCAGATAGTTACCAAGTTTCTTCTGTTTAGATCAATTCCTTACTTCTCATCCAAGTACATGGTGAAAGAAGAGGTGTTACGGTTCTGTTCTGATTTGAGCAAGTACCCAAGGGTCCAAAATACTGTCAAATGTGACAATACTACGCTACTTGACAATGGGAGCGTGCATGTTGTTACACAGGAAGAACGGGCTGCCTTCTGTCCCTCTCGCGTGTGCATACCTGATGAGGTTGTAGTGCACAAGCGCATGATCAAAGGTGGTCTGGTGTATACTAGCAGAGACTGAACCCTATCTCAGAGACGAGATAAAAGCTTTGTGAAACTAACAGATGGAACATGTGGGGTAATCGCTAAAATTATTTCTTTCTCTGACACGGATGATCACATAGCAATATTATTAACAACATTTAAGGTAGCTCCAGTATTTCCACTACCACAACCTTGTGGTTTTGTTCCACACATTTCCATTGTGCAATGCTGGGAATCATCCAAGACAGAATTAGTTTCTGTTAGTTGCCTTCAGGGTAAATGCATGTGTATCAAAGTGGAAGACAAACTATACATTTGCAGTTTTCCAAACATTTTTGAGAGGGACTAGAACAAACCCTTGCCAGACGCGTGTGTGTTTGGCTGATGTTAAGTCAAGTTATGTTATCTAAAGATGTTTTGAATGTTGTAAGTGCTTGTAAGTAAAATGCAGTATGTATGGCTACAAACGTAAATGGCAGGTAAATGTTCTTGAGCCATTCTTTTTCTGTACTATTTTGGCTTTCATAAAATATTATATTTGATTCACTCCTTTTTATCTTTATCTTTAAAGCAACCTGATGTAAGTGTTTTAAATAACTAGATCGGCATAGTCTTGTGGCTGGTCATCCAATATCACTCCAAGGTAGGAGTATTGAAAGCACATGTTGAGGAAAGTGAAAATAAGATAAAAGTGGGAAAGGAAAGGGAGAAGGAGATACTTAAGTGCCTTTCTGGTGTCCTTGCTCGGTGGAGTCGCGCAGTTAGAGTCGATGGTGCTGCTGGTAGGCAGTACTTAAGTGCAATAAAACTGCAATCATTTTCACTCGCTGTTGTTAAAGTCGAAACGTGTCTAAATAAAATAAAATTAGAAAGTTAAAAATGAAAAATAAGCAGAGATTTGAAGATAGGCTTACCTCGAGTCAAATAGAAAACTGAACAACGGGAGAAGGGGGTATTTCAGAAGAAACAACTAGCGCGCTCTTGCCGTCTCCTCCAACTGACCGCTTGCCCGCTGGTTATGAACTGAATCCCTTTATTTATATCTTTCAAACAGTTGCTGTTTCGACCCAGTAATTAAAGCAAATAACGCGAGAATGGGCCAAATCGAAACTAGCTGCTGGTAGGCAGTACTTAAGTGCAATAAAACTGCAATCATTTTCACTCGCTTTTGTTAAAGTCGAAACGTGTCTAAATAAAATAAAATTAGAAAGTTAAAAATGAAAAGTAAGCTTTTAAGGATTACTTAAAAAGTGTGACGCAAAAATGGTGCATTTATATTTTAAGTAAATACAACACATGTGAGATCAAAATGAATCTACGTTGTGTTAACTTAACATTTAAGCTAATTTATAAATAAAATTAAGACAATTAAATGAATTAACATTTTTACTTAACATTTTTAATGTTAATTACTTAACATTTTTTAACTTATTTTAGATCTTCAGCTATTGGTCTGCTTACTGCACTGCTTTCAATGTCTTAAAATAAATTAAACATGCAAATCACACACAATAAAGTATTTCACTTTATTTTTTGCCACAGCCTGAAACCACACATGAAATGTACAACAAAATATGGCAAATTGACAAATGGAAGTTCACTTACAACTTTTTCAGCAAATCGCCTCGGTTACGACTGTAACCTCGGTTCCCTGAAGAGGGAACGAGACGTTGCGTTGATTGACGCTAAGGGAACGCTTTGCGTGATGATGTATTGAAGCACATGTAAAATCAGTCCAATGGTGTGACGGAACGTCAGAGGCGGGTGACGTCATGAACCAGGAAACTATAAAACCTGCCCAAAACAAAGCAGCGTCAGCTTCGTAAGGTCTGAGCAAGTAGCTTACAGGCACGTAGGAGATATGGCAGGTGACGCAACGTCTCGTTCCCTCTTCAGGGAACCGAGGTTACAGTCGTAACCGAGGCGTTCCCTTTCAAGGGAACTCGCGTTGCGTCGATTGACGCTAAGGGAACGTCTATACCAACGCCACCATAGCGAGAAGTGCCTGTCCAGTGTGAAATCAAGGCGAGCAGCACTAGGACGAGAGCACTCGGGACCCTGGTGTAGAGTCCAAGTCCAGAGAATAGAACCTGACGAATGTGTGAGGTGAGGACCAGCCTGCCGCATCACAGACGTCTTGAAGAGGTACTCCAGACAATAAGGCCTTAGAGGCCGCCATACTCCTAGTTGAGTGAGACCGCACCAACATGGGTGATGGTAGTCCGGTCGACTCATAAGCAAGTGAGATAGTCTCGACCACCCACTTGCTCATTCTTTGCTTAGATGCTGGTGACCCCTTATTAGGGGGTCCAAAACAGACAAAGAGTTGTTCGGATTTACGCCACAGGGCAGCTCTGTGGACGTAAGCATCTAACGCCCTAACCGGGCACAGCAAATTGTGCTTTACCTGGTCCGCATCCTGGAAGGGAGGAGGACAGAAGGCCTGCAGCACTATAGATCGGGCCACATTAGTGGGGACCTTGGGAACATAACCCGGCCTAGGATGAAGGAATGCTTTAACCATGCCGGGCGCAAATTCCAAGCACGAGGGTGCAACCGACAGAGCCTGGAGATCTCCTATTCTCTTCAAAGATGAAATAGCGAGGAGGAACAGCGTTTTTAAAGTAAGAAACCTGGCTGGAACCTCTTCCAAGGGCTCAAAGGGAGCCTGGGAAAGACCTTGGAGGACGATAGCCAGGTCCCAGGTCGGGACCCTCGTGCGTGCAGCAGGCCTCAGCCTCAACGTGCCACGGAGGAAACGAGATACTAAGGGGTCTTTACCCACAGACATTCCACCCAAAGGAATGTGGTAAGCACCTATGGCCGCCACATAAACCTTCAACGTGGACGGGGATAGACCTGCAGTGAACCGCTCCTGCAGAAACTCCAGCACTGTACCAACCGGGCAGTTAACTGGGTCTAGCTGACGGTCACTACACCATGAAGCGAAAACCTTCCACTTCAGGGCATAAAGTTTCCTCGTGGAGGGAGCTCTGGATTGTAGAATGATCTCCACAACCTCGGTTAAGAGACCTGACTCTATGAGCTGGGCCCCCTCAGAGGCCAAGCCCACAGGTTCCACAGTTCGGGACGAGGATGAAATATCAAGCCCTCTGCTTGAGACAGTAGATCTCTTCTGACGGGGAGCTCCAGAGGAGGAGCTGGATGCGTGAGGGAGAACCAGAGTGGACAGTGAGACGTCTCTCGAGACGCAAACAAATCCACTTGTGCTTGGCCGAACTCCCTCCATATCAACTCCACCACCTCGGGGTGGAGCCTCCATTCCCCGGGCCTCGGCCCCTGTCTCGACAGGATGTCTGCTCCTATGTTCTGGGCCCCCGGGATGTAAGCTGCTCTGAGTGATAGCAACTTGCCCTGGGACCACAAGAGGATCTGGTGCGCTAGTTTGCATAGTGGGCATGAACGCAAACCCCCTTGATGATTTATATAGGCAACCACCGACGTATTGTCTGTGTGGACTAACACATGGTGGCCCCTGAGGTCTGGGAGGAAGTTCTTGAGAGCAAGAAACACGGCCATCATCTCCAGGTGATTGATATGCCAAGAGAGATGATGGTCCCCCCACAGACCCTGAGCCGAGCGTCCCTCCAGGATCGCTCCCCAGCCCGTGAGGGAGGCATCTGTCGTTAGCATCCTGTGACGACAAGAAGCTCCCAACACGGGGCCCTGGGACAGGAACCAAGGTTTCTTCCACATAACCAAGGCACGTAGGCAATGCCGTGTAACCTTGATCATGCGAAAGGGGTTGCCCCTCGGGGAAAACCCTTTGGTCCTGAGCCACCACTGCAAGGGTCTCATGTACAGCAGGCCAAAAGTTATCACGTTGGACGCTGCTGCCATCAAACCCAACAGTCTCTGAAACTGTTTCACAGTGAGTGACTGGCCTAGCTTTATCCTCTTTACGGCTGACAGAATGGACTCTATGCGTGCCGGAGACAGGCGCGCCCGCATCGACATAGAATCCCATACTACCCCTAGATAAGTGGTTCTCTGTAATGGAGAAAGCACACTCTTCTTGGCGTTTAGCCGTAACCCCAACTCTCTCATGTGGGCGAGGACGACATCTCGATGCCGAATCGCCAACTGGTGCGACTGAGCTAAAATCAACCAATCGTCGATGTAGTTCAGTATGCGAATACCCTGCAGACGCAGTGGCGCCAGAGCTGCATCTACGCATTTCGTGAAAGTGTGGGGTGATAGTGCTAGGCCAAATGGAAGAACTCGATATTGGTATGCTTTGCCCCCGAAAGCAAACCTCAGGAACTTCCTGTGATACGGAAGGATGGAAATATGGAAGTATGCGTCCTTGAGATCTATCGTGACAAACCAGTCCTCGGATCTGATCTGTGGCACGATTTGTCTCAAAGTCAACATTTTGAATTTCAGCTGCATGACTGACTCGTTCAGAACTCTTAGATCCAAAATGGGACGCAACCCCCCGTCCTTCTTCGGAACGATGAAGTATCGGCTGTAAAACCCGGTGTCCCTGCTGGAGGGAGGTACATATTCTATGGCCCCCTTGTCCAACAGGTTCTTTACTTCTTGTTCCATTACCAGAACCTGCTCGTGGCCCACCACGGTGGGAAGGACCCCCATAAACCTGGGCGGGCGAGACCCAAACTGTATTTGATAGCCCTTTTCTATGGTCTGCAGGACCCAACGAGAAATATTTGGCAGTAGCTTCCACGCTACCAAAAATTCTACTAGAGGTACCAGCCTCTCGAGACTGGCTTCTGGATTTAGTTGTTGTTGAACAATCAGCCCGTCGCCCTGTAACGGCGAACCGGCAGGGAACGACTGAACTGACTGCTCTAGGACCCTCCTCGGAGGGGGCGGGCATCCCAGGGCCACTACGTTTCCGGGTGGCATCTGAGATATGTGCTCGCTGGAGACCGCTGCGCCCTGTAACACACGAGGTGGCAGGGTTAGCATAACGGTCCCCTGAGGGCACCGAAGAGAGACGGGCACCGTGTAATGAGGTGTTAACCGGCTCTACTTCGGGGGGGAACTGCCCTCGATGGCCTGCGCCCTCGGACGTCAGGACCTTTTCTTTGCAGCCTTCTTTGAAATAATGACGGTCCTCAGATCCGTCTTACCCCTAGAAGGCTGCTGCTGAGCGCGCCCCCCGTGTCCCCAGTCTTTTTGTGGGGGAGCACGGGAGGTCACGCTCTGCTTTTGAGTGGCACGGTGTGAGGAGCTGGCTTTAGATGTTTGGGGCTGCTCCCGCTCAGCAGCCCCGGAGACATGAGTTCGGCGAGGGAGAAGCTTTTGAAAAGCAGCCGCTTGTTTGGCTGACTCCTGGAACCTCTCGACGACCGAATTTACTGCGTCGCCGAAGAGGCCAGAAGAAGAGATGGGAGCATCCATTAAAAAATGTTTATCTTTTTCTTTAATGTTGCTTAAATTCAGCCAGAGATGCCTCTCAGTGGCCACCAGGGCTGCCATAGACCGGCCGATAGATTTAGCCGTCTCCTTAGCGGCCCTGAGAGACAAATCTGTGGCCCGACGCAGTTCGCAAACAGCGTCCGGGCCAATACCCCCGCCTTCATCTAAGTCTCCTAACACCTCAGCTTGGTAAGCCTGCAGCAAAGACATGGTATGTAAACATGCTGCAGCCTGACCAGCCGCTGAATAAGCCTCACCCACCAGATTTGATTTTAATTTAACTGGTTTGGTGGGTAACACCGGGGCCTTAAGGGAAGATGCAGATTCGGGAGAGAGATAGCTCGCGAGCGTCTCTTCAACCCTTGGCATCTCCCCATAACCGTGCTCTTTATATTGGGATATAGAAGAATAGTGAGATGTTTGTGCACTGTAAACTCTATATGATGCTGGTTTTCCCCACAATCTCGACACCTCGGTGTGGAGATCGGGAAAAAACGGCAGACCCCGGCGTTGAGGTTGTGCGCGAGAGGGCAGGAAGCGTTCGTCCAGTTTACTTTTTGAACGAACGTCCTGCTTATCTGACGGCCAATCTATATTTAATCTTTCGACCGCTCTCGTCACAACCTCAATAAGCTCCTCAAACGCGTGAGATTGAGGTGGCGAATCCTCAACATCACGTGAGTCAACACTAACAACATCTAGTTCCTCGGAACTAGATAGTTGTAGTGTTGGTGCTTGTATCAGGGCGGAAGAAACCGCAGCGCGTGCTTCCGAACCCTGATACAATGCACTAGATCTGTCAGGTGAAGGCAGAGATAAGGCCGGGCCCGTCTCTAACCCCGCTGACAGATCCCTCTGCCCTCGAGCGCTGACCGTGCATGCTCCTCTCCCAAACAATCAACACAAAGAGTGTGCGTGTCCCCACCCGTTAAATAACGTGGGCAGGGATGCACACACGCTCTGAACTGTTGCTTGCTCGCCATGCTGAATAATATATATATATATAACAGACAACACCAAATATAACAGACAGTTTCACATATAGCGCTTGTGAAGACACAGAAGCTGACGCTGCTTTGTTTTGGGCAGGTTTTATAGTTTCCTGGTTCATGACGTCACCCGCCTCTGACGTTCCGTCACACCATTGGACTGATTTTACATGTGCTTCAATACATCATCACGCAAAGCGTTCCCTTAGCGTCAATCGACGCAACGCGAGTTCCCTTGAAAGGGAACTGCATTTACTTGCAACTTCACTTGTTATTGTTCAGACTGTCGCGAAAAATGCATTGCATTGAAAATACATGGTATTGGAGAGCAAAAATTGGCACTTTTTGCTGATGATTTATTATTGACTATATCTTACCCCACACAGGTTGTTCCTAAAATCATTAAACTACTACTAGACTATGGCTCTTTTTCAGGGTACAAGGTTAATGTAAATAAAACACAGGTATTAACTCTGAATTATGCCCCACCAGAAGAAATTAAGGATAGTTATATATGGAAATGGGAAGCAGACAGTATCAGATATCTAGGGGTGGTATTGCACCGAGATTTCACTAAAATGTTTGAAGCTAATTAGGGCCCTCTGAATATAGCAAGAAAATCGGATATACAAAGATGGATTACCATACCTTTTTTGGATTTATACTCTAGGATCGATTCAATAAGATTAAATGTTCTCCCCCGAATGCTCTACTTATTCCAGTGCTTACCAATTTTCATACCTCAAAAACAATTTGTAGAGTGGGATAGAATGCTTTCAAAATATATTTGGAAAGGGAAAAAATCTAGAGTTAAATATAAAACCTTACAATTGAAGAAAGATAAAGGAGGTCGTGGTCTTCCTTGTTTACGAGAATACTACTATGCTGCACAGTTAAGACCATTAATATGTTTGTGTTCTTCATATTACACCGCAGGATGGAAGGAGGTGGAGGGGACAACTATTGAAGAAATACCAGTTGAAGCTTTATTAGCAGATATCAAACTGCAGAATAAGATTCATTTAACAGCGAACCCATTTCACATGTAATGATATCTGCCTGGAATGAAGCAATTCAAATTTGTGGTTTGGAAGACACTTCAAAAATCTTAAAATGGTGTGCATACGATTCAGATTTTACCCCGAATCAGCATGATGATAGATTTAAGAATTGGATTTTAAAAGGATTGACTGATTATAACTCATTTACTTGTTTTGATAATAATTGCGAAGGTTTAATAGACAGTCGTCGTTGTCATTTTGAATAATATTGTGCTTGAATCAAGATCGCCATTTTTGAATGATAAATCGTGCACACATCGAATTTAATATTTGTACGTTAACGTTACCAAAAGTAACCCGCCCCCAAGGCCTGGCCTCCCCCATCCATAGGAATATGTAAACATGCAAAGAACAACTTATATGCATATAATAAATGACAAATACATTTACTTAAAAAAAAATCCCACGAAATAAACAATAAATACTCTGACTACTATAAACAATTAACCTTCTCGCTTAATAAATCAAATAATATGTTTTTGAATACTTGCTCACAGTCATTCATTTCATAGGCTATACATCAACTAATATGTAGGCTAGCTAGTCTACAAACGTTTTCATACGTATTCGTAAGTAACACGTTTCTAATTGTTGAAAATTCAAAGCAATTCTGAAATTCAGTTTAAAAATTAATTTATTGACCAAAAATGCAATAAACGATTGTACCTTAAGTTAAAAAAGTTGAGCTTACCTCTTTTCAGTGTCTTCATCACGTTGCGTTTCAGAAAATCTTCACCCACTAACACAAGAAACAAGTACTGTAAGTGTGTATTAATGTTAAAACGTCAAAATCTAATATTTTACTAAGTTAATAGAAAGTTAAGCTTACCTTTTCACCATCTTCGTGTGCTTCACAAAATGGCTTCAATTTTTATCTGGAAAGGCATCATGGGAAATTGCATATCACGTGGCTCCTACTTAAAATGTTATGCAAGATTAACTTAATTTTGACGCAATTGTTATAGTAGTTGATTTGACTTGTGTTTTTTCATTTTATTTATGCATACATTTAAGTTCACCTGGTGACTTATATTTTTGTGTTACACACACTATATATGTTAAGTAGAGGTTGAAAAGTTATGAATACTAAGTTTTTTGTGTTTAATCTAATTACTTTTATAAAGTAATGGTTGTTCTGTTAAATGGGCGTTTTTTAGAGTGTATAGTGGCGGGCAATAGCCAAGTATTTTAGGCTATTTGATTTTTTTTTTCATTTGGAGAAACGTTTGATTTTACCTACTCCAAAACAAACAAAAATAATAATACAAAAGTCATTTTTAAATATATTTTTGTTGTAATAATTGTAAAAAAAAACTGCATCTAGCCTATTAACTATATGTAGGCTACATTAAATCATTATCATCAAACCAAATAAAACACTGTTTATTGGAGGCTTAATGGTTCATACTGGTGTCCAGTAGAACATGTAACCTTGCCAAAAGGTATTTTATTGATCCTTATAATGGTATCCAATAGAAAAAACATGCCGCCAATAGAAGAAAGCAAATTACCAATAGAGACCTACTAGGACCATTACAGTTTCCATTAAAACCAATACAGACAAATAGACAAAACATGCCACCAATAGAAGAAAACAAATTACCAATAGAGACCCACTAGAACCATTACGGTTTCCATTAAAACCAATAGTTTCCAATACAACTATTAAAACCATTAGCAATTTTGTAATGGTTTCTATTGTTTTTTTCAGCAGGGATAAGCCACGTAGTTAGCTAGAAAAAAAGAATTATAGTGTATTTTGCTATATATGTGTAGGCCTACTACATATTTATTATAATTTTACTTATATCATTAAATAAAGTTGTTATAATAAAATGCATTAGATTTAATTTTAACAGCTGATAGGGCTCTCTGTATGTTTACAGCATTAGGTCAGTTGTTTTTTTTGTTTTTTTTTTTAGAAAAAATAAGGCCTACCTCGATTACCAAATATTTATCCAAATGAGTCAATATTAAATAAAATCACAATAATTGAAATTATTTTAAATAATAAAAAATCATAGCTTACCAGAAATTGAACCATGTAAACATTGTAATGTTGTCACTAAACCTAATAAAATTCAGTTTAGTTAATAAAATGTTAGTGAAAATCACAATACAATTATTGTGATTACAATTTTTTTAAAATAGTTTTTGTCTGTTATGGCAGAGTGATGATGATGATTACACCCCAGTGTCCAGCCATACACAGCCTAGTCAGAGCAGACTGACCAGAAAGAAATGGGGAGATTCTGTACAAAGAGGGAGAGGCAGAGGCACACGAGCAAATAGGGCAGTAGAAGCCAGGGCTGAAGAGGACAGAAGAATCGAGGAACGTCGCCGTGAGAGAATGTCCGCAACTCAGGTTAGGCTACTTGGACGTGGTGTCTCTGAAACTAAACTTTATTTATGTCCACCCAGTTTGTAGTATTTCAAGTGGATTTCACTGGCCACACATGACATCCTGGACAGTTAGCTTATTTGAGGAGATAACCATTGAATGTTATGAGTAGTAAATGTTCCACATTATGCGGTGATGATTTGCACATAATTAACCTACACCTTATGGCCTTGCAGAACCTCCTGCAAGATTTGAGCTTTGAGGATCTGAGGTCCTTCACAATTGATATTCTACAGTGGCAACCAGGCTTGGTGTTTGACGTCCTAGCATTACGGCAGAATAATGCCCCCCCTCCATCAGCTGGTTTACCAGGGGTGCCATGGTGCACCTGTCAGAACTGCAGGGACATGCCCACCGACAGGGAGAGAAAATGCTGCCGCCAGACATCAAACAACTGCATTAGGAACCTACCACTCTTTAGGGATTACTGCCTGGATGGAGGCTTCCTGCGTATTCACCGCCAGTATAGGGAAGACGTTACAGCGCTCGGCCGTGCCAGAGAACCAGGGTCAGAGAGCCGAGTTTCATTATGCCGCCTATAGACATTACATTTACTGGCAGCATGGGTCCCTGGGAGCTGGGAAAAGACTGGTAATTCCGAGTTGTTGTGTCTGTAAAATCAGGGACACATTTCCAGATCCTCAGGGCCAATACACAGGTTTTATTCCTGGCTTTTAGTTTACCTTTTTGTTCATAACTTTTAGTTTACATAACCATTTAAATTTCACTTTCATAACTTTTAGTTTACATAACTATTTAAATTACACTTTCATAAGGTTTACTGTAAATTGTGTTGTTACATTACTTTCCTTTGAGTTAACCAATTCGTTCAAACTGGAAAAACTGACTAAATTCAGTGTGATGGCCCCTGCATGTTGGGGCCCCTGATGGCCCCTACTAACAATTCATGTTAGTATAACCGTAACACGTACAACTGCAAAATTTGGTGACAGCATTTAATTTTTTTTTGCGGAGTTTATAATGTATACGTAATAAACCTTTATGTCCGTCGTTGACAATCAAAGTGAGGCCACCTCTTACCATTTGTGTACAAGAAAGAAAGAAGTAGAATAATTGTTGCCAGTCTGGAACAAATTACTCTATAATGATCAGGACAAACAATATGTTGCAGGGTTTCAGTCTGTGTTATAGACTGAAACAACTGTGGTAAATCATGAAACGATAGTGATAATAGGTTGGTTCCGATGTTTTATTTACAAAACATGCAAACAATCACACATTTTTAGTCACCCTGTAAAAAACATTACAGGAATTCAAATTAAATCGTAGACAAAGTAATAAGGTGAACTACAAATTCAAATGTACTCATATTTGAATGGACAGTGTGAATGTTGGCAGGTGTGCCATTGGTCCCAATCCTTCTTTCTGCCGGAGGCTTGTCCTGCGAAATGAACAGTTGTAAGAAGTTGCAAAAGGCAATGACAATATGATTGAAATACATTTTACATGTCAGACAAAAATGTAGCAAACTGACAGAGTGCATTTCACTCACCTATGCGTACACTGGATGCTGCAATTCTGGCTTCACTGGGGAGAACTCCACTGCAAATCAGTTCCTAAAACATACAAAACATTTCCTTGAAATTATGCTTTATTGATTGGTCAGGAAACAGGAAAACCTGACACTACTTATCTTCCTCAGACCAAAATCAGGTTATACTCAGTGTCAGGATCCACAAGATCTGACAATTTTGCATTCATTTACTACACGTCATTGAGGTACATATGTTATGCCAGTTTTAACATTGCTATCTTAAAGAGAAGGACATTCATTCAACTACAGCCATTAACCAGTGGTATGTTTGCTTGTACACACCCAAACACTAAACAGGAGCAAATTTTTGCATACCTAGTCCTCTCCTGACTTGTCTTTGTACAAGCTCTGCCGTTGGTGGGGGTGGTACAGGTGGAAGTAAACCAAGCCTTCGTGGGTCATCTGGCCTTAAGGTTCTTGTCCTTGGGATTCCAGAGCCACTCTCCAGCCTACATCTCACCACCAGCGTCTGTAGTTCCCCAATGTAGCTGTAGCTTTTGGGAGACTTGCGCGCATAGACACTACTGTTTGGTATTCTTCTTGTACACTCGTCTGTACCTGAAAATAGGGGGACAATATTGTTTATAAAGGAAAAAATGGAGACAAGTAAAAAGAAAGATTTCAGTAGTTCGCGTGGTAATTACATCTCTGTACCATTTGCCGTCTTCTGAGTTGGTCGATCCAGATGGTAGTTGTAGTCCAGGGCTGCCAGTAGGACTCGGGCTTCGTACACCGGTGGACTGAAGGCAAAGCGCTTGCTGGCATACATTAATATATGGTTTTGAAAGGATTCGAGGTCTGCCGTTGATCTGCATTGAAATTAAAACATAAATTGTGACAGCTAAGCAGAACTGAGCAGTTGTAGGTCAAATGAACAGTTTCACCACAATTCCCACACATACCTAAAGCGCAGGTATTTGTGCACATCCTTCAACCATCGTTTCTTGAGGATTATCTCCACAAGAGCCTTGTGTGCTTTAGAGTCTCTTTGAATCCATTGTTTCTCCGAGTCTGCCAGCTGCCCATGTTTACAGCTGCCCATAGCCCACTGATGCTCATTGCAGACATGATGTAAAAGGCCGGCCCACAGTGTCTACAATTTTAATACACAACATAAAAAGAAACAATCACAGTGGGTACCACTTGGAATTGTCCGGTTTCACACATGATTCTCACAGGACCTCACACGTCTTTTATTTAGCTTTCCCCAGTGAAGCTGCATTGACCCAACCACAAATAATATGTTGTAAGTAGTATCTTATACGTTGTAATACGTTATTAGTTTTAATAAATTTGCCACACCTGCGGAAAGCGTGAATGAAGTGGGCACTTCACAATGGAACCCACTGTATCAGTTGGCAGTTCACAAGTGCAATTGCTTATTTATAAGGTTAAATTACAATAAGATTTGGGAAATTAAAAGGAAGAAATCACAAAACTTACCAGGAACTCATCATAGGAGTCGGCTGTTTTGCAACACCACCAGAAGTGGTTTACGATATCTTTCAGCCAAAGTATTAAGACAGACAGTTCTTTTACCTGGGCTGCCTAGGTATAAGGATTTAAACCATTATTAATAGCATTGCACAACAATGACAACATTATAATGGACAGGAGTGCAATTAAACTACTACTATGGACACTCACAGCCGCAATCTTCTTTGCCAAATTCTTTTCACCATGCCTCATATCTAAACTGTGATGAATCCTATGGTCCTTGTACCTCCCCTTTACAGGATCTACAAAACGTGTACATACAGAGATGGAAATAAGTCAAATGTTGATTACATGTCAAGTAACAGCTAGGATGTGCGGATATGAACTCACCCATCAGGGCACCAATCTGTGAGTGGGCATCTGTGCAGATCTCGACAAGTTTAAGTTCAGTGACTAGTTGATCCATAGTCAAGATGAAGGCCTCCTTCTCCATCATTGCAGACCGTCTGTCAGTCTTTTGTCTACTGTGACTACACTGATGATCTCCAATGTGTCATTTTCCATTGTAGTGTAACTACAGTACTGCGCACAGTGACCCGGAGTATCGTTTCTGCCATCAGCTAGATGTGTAGGACAATAGAGTTTGTGTTAGATAAAAATACTGCAACATATATATTTTTTTTTAAATAAACTGTGATATGGAAGGGAGGACTCAGGAGCGAGAGTGTCAGTCACAGTTCCTTTAATGAGACAAGGATCGGACCTCAGGTAATACAAACAGATAGTCAATAGATAGCAACAGAAGATTCCAGTAGACTGGCAATATCACATGAATATAAATCTCCTCTGTAGTACAGATAGAACGAACAGAAGGCTGGATAGCAACAGAAGATTCCAGTAGACTGGTAATATCACATGAACATAAATCTCCTCTGTAGTACAGATAGTAACGAACAGCAGGCAGGCGATCCAGCGGTAGAAACTGACAACATCACACGAACACAAATCCCCTTTGTGGTACGGGTAGAACGAACAGCAGGCCGGAGATAGCACGGCTCGGTGACTCACGGAACTGGAAACTGATGATAAACTGGGAACAGGTCTTCAGCCTCTTTGCACGAAAGGTCTCAGTGGGCGAATAGATGAGTACAGGATAATACCGGTAGAAGTATAACGCAGAGAAGGTAGACAGGACGAGACAGGAGATAAACTCTGGTTTGTTGGCTACAGAGACATTGAACAATCTGACAACAAGACAGGACAAGAGAGGGTTAGAAAAAGCCGAGATAATGAGAGGAGATGAGGAACAGGTGGGAAGAGACAAGCGAGAAGGAAAGTGGACACAGCTGTCAGTAATGAGAGAAAGTGGTGAGTGGAGGAGCGAGAGAGAGTGTGTGTGTGTGTGTGTGTGAGTAGGAGAGTGTCCAGCAGAGGGAGACAGAGGACGAGGCAGGATCATGACATAAACTGTATATGTATCACTAACCAAGGACAACAACATCTTTGTCCTGAAGTCTTGCAATCACATCTGCCCTTTTTTCCATCCAGTACTTTTTAATTGAGTCAACACAGTATGTGTCTTGGATGGAGAAAAAAAGTGTTTGGGTCAACAATGCCCATGTTCATAAATCTAAATAGCAGTGCAATTTTAGCGTAGTTGTTTCCTGATAGCAAGATGTTGGTGCTCAGCATAAAGTCTCCAGACTGGAGTCCGTACTTCATCAAGGGCTGTGAAACCCATCGCCACACAATGTGTCCATCAGCACAGCTCTAATGATAAACAGACTTATATAACAGCTCTAACGTTTTTTTGTGCCAGTTAACTTTTTTTTCTCTCAAAAACATTTATAGGGAAGGGTACATGTTTGTGATCATTTGAAGTGTACATTCACATAGTTATTGTCATAACAAAAGAGTCACATACCCATTCTAACATGCTTGCAGTGCCTCTCCCTTTGATGTTCACCAGGAATGGTGGATGGCGTTGACATGTTGCACCGGTCACATTTTTTGCTGTGCAATGTTTCACCTGTGGTGTAACAAAGGCCGCAAGGTACTTCAAGCAATCATCATACACAATCGATGCCTTGCCACCAACAATGTCCTCTGCCTTCTGTACAGTTGGCATATTTGAATCAGCTGGTGAGGCAGTGGAGCTGTCAGGATCTGTAGAAGGTTCAGACTCAAAATCTTCAGTGAGGTCGTGTACAGTCTCTTCCAAACCAATGATAGGCAGCGCATCAAAATTTGGAAAATTAGGTAAAGCTCCACCAAACCTGTTTCAGTCAAAAAGTACAAACATAGATATGAAACAAAAAACATGTGAACAAACATTTTCATTGCAAGGCAGTGTCTGAAGGAGCTACTCTGTCTAGCAAAGTTATGCAGAGAAAAACTGGCATGTGAGTCCTTGTGTTAACAGCATAGCTAACGCATGAAAAATTTCACCAAATCACCTTATTCCACATGCAAACATGGGGGCTGACATGACACTTGTCTCGGAATATCAAATTGGGTAATGCACTGGAATGAATTAGTGATGGTAGTCGCTTCAACTGTCTAATTTAAATTGTCTTTCAATAAAGTTGTGCCTCCATTATCGAACAGGTTTGTAGAGTAGGTCGCCAGAACAACCATGCTGTTTTCAGCAGTAAAACCATTGTTTCAATGATTAGTGTGAAGAGTTTTGCCATCACATTTCATTAAAATAGAATGGATGTGTATGAGAGCAAATGTCAGAACAGAAGTTCATACACATTCACTGAAGGAAAAAAAAAAATGCTTGTCAGAATACGGTGAACAGAATACCAGAGTGTAGCTGAGATGGAGAGCCAAGAATTGTGGAGTTATACATTTGTGACTTGATGGTAGTATTAAATTGCAGTAAAAGAGACATTAGGAAACTTACCTAAGAGAAAGTGGAGGGATGTATTCTTCATCAGAGCTGTCCTGCTCCTCATCATCTCTATCTGATGCCTTTACTGGTGGAGGGTTAACTGCCCAGTCAATACTGATGAGACAAAACCGTCAATAACATAATATACACTGAGATAACATTCTTGAGTGACAACATCACCTCCGCTGATCAAAATACACACGTGCTATTCCTCAAGTCATTGATGGCTTGTTCATCCAGATGTTCCTCCTCACCAATGCTCATTTTACCAAGGCTTAGGAAAAGCATTAGATAAGATAGATTATTAAAATAACACAATTTCAGAAAGAAGTAACACTGAAAAACTCTTAGAAGAACCTGCAATCACAGTGCACATTATGACCTACCTGCACTCAAGCCTGGCCAATTATTCCACACCTGCTGAGCCCTTGCTGGCTTTTTCTGAGGTATGCTTGCCTCTGTAACAGGTTGAACACAAAAAAACAATGAGTGGAACTAAGAATAAAAATGTAATGTGACATTACAGTCTGTGGCAGAAATGTGAATTTTACAATTAGTCATGATAATGACTTCTATTTCACAGTAAAACATGCTTGTGAGGAAACATGAGCAAATTAGGACCTGAAACAAGACAGGCACACTCACTTATCAGAGTCACTTGACCCGATGCTCGTTACAGTGAGATCTGTCAGTACTGGCCGTTTTTTCATGGGAGTGGATGACAGTGGTCCTTCATACCTAAAAAAAAAAATTACACAGTTCAACACAGCAGGCAAATGTTATGCCTCTCAGATCCCAAAATCAGTCAAATTATGAATTAATCTTAGCTGCACATATACAAGCGAAACTAGGGACAACATCTATTTAGAGTGTTACACATGCTGCCCGCGGTTGGTGCTAATTTAGCAGCATATATCAAGTTTGATTTCATTATCAACACCTCTTCTTCTAGTGTTATTATTAGTCCCCAGAAAACATTTGGTCTCATTACGTTTCGTGCGTCCATTTGGGGCTCATTATCACCGAAGACATTTCAAGCTTCTTAGCTACTGTTACATTTTATCATCAGTTTGGTAGAGACGGCTGGTAGATAAAAGGTGAAAACCGGATCGGATCTGTGGATAATGTTAGAGCTAACTATCAAACGCTAATAGATAACAGGTTAACGTTACGGTTAAGTTTGCCATCACATTAGCACTTTAATCAAACATCCTTCGATACATTTCTATAACTTCCCGAAAAAATTACACAAACATATAGAACAAACTTCTAGTGAAATACTAACAGCATCTTACTTACCGATCCAAAAGAAATGTTGCAAATTCAGAGTCGAACTTCATTTCTTTCTTGTCCATTAAAAGTCTTCAGCGATGGAAAGCAGTGCCTATATTGAATCTGGTTCTGCTCCTTTTTTTGTCCGATTTTTTTTGAGCATCTGTGCGAGGTTTTTTCCCTGCAGCGGGTGGTTGTGGTGTGGCTAAGGCTCTCTTGCCAAGGGCTTCAGCCATTTTTCCGCTCTCGTCTCTTCCCTGAACTGAAAGTAATGGGCTGTACTTTTCACATGATTGACATCAGGTTCAAGTACGCCCACAAGCCGTGCGAGTTATTCGTGTATTACAGTTTGAATGGTGGTTATGTTCCCCGCATACCGCCTCCCATGGCCGAAACTGGTATTACGACACCAGTCGGGCCGACTCTAGTAATTTAGCATGCTAATTTAGGTTTATATCTCGGCAGCACTATAGCTTGTCAATTTTTTTAATTACATCATTGCACTTATTTCTTCTCATTCTTTTGATGCGTGTAGCTCATTTTTTGGATAATTTTACCTAAATTTTTACATAGGGCACCTTTAAATGGTGTAATATTTGTGAATTTGATTATGTTGCCGCAAGTTCTGTCAAGATTACTCCCTGGTGCTGTGCACTTACCGCGACTCTGCGTGGGTTGACAAACGCAGTCTTTTCACGCAAGATAATTGTGTTAAATAAGCACGTGCAATTAAAAGCAGAGGTCTTGCTTTTGAGGCTTCAAATTACAGGCTATAAGACATTTGCAATACAATTGGGAGTCTGCACATGGTGAATTTATTTTGAAATTGACTTTTACTCTTATTTTGTATATATGGTGCTGGTGTAAACACAAGCATTGACTATATTGGGCGCAATCAGCTCTGGTAGCCGTGCGTTGCAGCTCTAACGCACCGCAGAGTGTAAAAAAGGGGTTACAGTCAATAGCCTACGAATGGAATGTTATCATGCGCCATGGAACATTGCGCTCCCCAACTCGCGAAAGTTGGATTTTGTTGGAAAGTTGGAAAGTTGAACACTGATTGGATTTTTTTTTCAGTTCCTATCATAATTTTGACATTTGGGTGTTATTGTTTAGCTATGTTATCAAATTGCCTGTTTTTTTTTTGTTTTTTTTTTTGTCTCGATCGGACTAATGGTCTTCGAAGATAACAGCAATTTTTCTTAAGGTCTAAATGACACCATTACAAAAACCATAAGGCAAAACCTGACATGTTTGGTATCGTTTGACTCGGCAAGGATTTAGGAGTATAGGGACGTCACTCCCGTGAAAAAAAGCTGGCTTGAAAATTCTCAGGCTCCTTCAGGGCATTGTGTCGATGACGTATACTGTGTTTTTTTAGATACGCCAATGTTCTCATAGACTATCAAGGTACCCTGGACAAAGACACTGCATGCCATCTTTCATTAGACTAACGGTTAGATGCGGTTACAACTATTTTCATGATGTTTTTTCCCTGTTGTAGCGCCACCAAGTGGCCAATTGTCGCGATTTTTTTCATGTGACCTCAGATTGAACTCATGAATATGTGTCCCAAGTTTAGCGAAAATATGTCTTTCCGTTCACAAGTTCTAACCGTTTTAGTAAGAGTGGCTCTGGAACCATCATACATTTGGATTACCCTTAGCAACCAACAATTGAAATATTGAACATTTTTGATGATTATTGACAGTCAGACTCCATAGAATCTTGCTGCACTGGTTTGGTTCCGGCCGGGCAAAAAACCTGGGACTAGTTTGCAAAAGTAGGTTTTACGAAAAACCCAAAATACCCGAAAATTTACCCAGGTGACGAGCCAATCCGAGCATGCATCTTGTCCGGCTTGAGCCAAGGATTCCAACGATGTAAGACACTTGAACCTACGCCTGACGGTTGAGGAGTTATGAGCCATTTCATACTTTTGGCCGCTGTAGCGCCCCCGTCAGGCCGATCGGGGCGTGCCTTGGTGACGTTGTAGGCGGTGTGAGTACTACCAGCCCCCAAAGTTTCAAGTCTCTACGACTTACGGTTCGTTCTGCCCGATCAGTTTTATGTGAAGAATGTTGCATCATGGGAAAATTAACAAAAACAATAGGGTTTCAGCACTTCGTGCTTGAACCCCTAATAATAATAATAATAAAAATCAGCACAAATACAATAGGTTTTCAGCACTTCGTGCTTGAACACCTAAAAATCAGTACAAATACAATAGGTTTTCAGCACTTCGTGCTTGAACACCTAATAAAAATCAGTACAAATACAATAGGTTTTCAGCACTTCGTGCTTGAACACCTAATGATAGTAAAAATCAGTACAATTACAATAGGTTTTCAGCACTTCGTGCTTGAACGCCTAATAATAATAATAAAAACAGTACAATTACAATAGGTTTTCAGCACTTCGTGCTTGAACACCTAAAAATCCTTACAAATATAGGTTTTCAGCACTTCGTGCTTGAACACCAAATAATAATAAAAACTAGAAAAAAAGTTTGATGAGACAAACTTTAAGTTGGCTTGAGAAAGCCGGACCAGAGAGTTTGAAGAAGTTTAAAGTTGTTTGAAGTCGGATAGATGGATTAGTTAGAAAAGAAAAGAAAGATTAGTTAGATAGACAGAAAGATTGGTTTCACTAAAAGAAAGATTAGTTAGAAAGAAAGAAGGATTAGTTAGAATGAAATATAGATTAAAGAAAGAGAGATAGATTCGGTAGAAAGAAAGAAAGACAGATTAGTTAGAAAGAAAGATAGATTAGTTAGAAAGAAAGAAAGATAGATTAGTTAGAAAGAAAGATAGAAAGATTAGTTAGAATGAAATAAATATTAGTTAGAAAGATAGATTAGTTAGAAAAAAGATACAAAGATTATTTAGAAGGAAAGAAATATTAGTTAGAAAGAAAGAATGAAAGAGATTAGTTAGAAAGAAATATAGATTAAAGAAAGAAAGACAGATAAATTATCTAAGAAAGATAGATAGATGGATAGATTAGTTGGAAAGAAAGAAAGATTAGTTAGTTAGAAAGAAAGGAAGAGAAAGAAAGATGGATTCGTTAAAAAGATAAAGTAGATAGATAGATAGATAGATAGATAGATAGATAGATAGATAGATAGATAGATAGATAGATAGATAGATAGATAGATAAAGTTCATTAGTACATATAGAATGATCTGACAGAAAGATTGGTTTCTCTAAAAGAAAGATTAGTTAGAAAGAAAGAAAGATTAGTTAGAAAGAAATATAGATTAAAGAAAGATTAGTTAGAAAGTAATATAGATTAAAGAAAGATAGATTCGTTAGAAAGAAAATAGATAGATTTGTTAGAATGAAAGAAAGATTAGTTAGAAAGAAAAAAAGATTTGTTAGAAAAAAGATAGATTAGTTAGAAAGAAAAAAGATATATTAGTTAGAAAAGAAAGATAGATAGATGGATAGATTAGTTAGAAAGATAGATTATTTAGAAAGAAAGAAAGATTAGTTAGAAAGAAAGAAAGATTAGTTAGAAAGAAAGGAAGAGAAAGAAAGATAGATTCGTTAGAAAGAAAGAAAGAAAGATTAGTTAGAAAGAAAGAAAGAAAGAAAGAAAGAAAGAAAGAAAGATTAGTTAGAAAGAAAGATTAGTTAGAAAGAACTTTAGAAAGTTTCTCAAGCTAACTTAATAACAAGCTTTCTCAATTTGTCTGGCTTAAACACATGAAGATAGAAATATGGATAGATTAGATAGATCTAGATTAGAAAGAAAGAAAGAAAGAAAGAAAGAAAGAAAGAAAGAAAGAAAGAAAGAAAGAAAGAAAGAAAGAAAGAAAGAAAGAAAGAAAGAAAGAAAGAAAGAAACAATGATTATTTTGAAAGAAAGAAAGATTGGTTAGTTAGAAAGAAAGAAAGAAGATAGATTAGTTAGAAAGATAGATTATTTAGAAGGAAAGAAATGTTAGTTAGAAAGAAAGATAGATTAGTTAGAAAGAAAGATAGATTAGTTAGAAAGAAAGATTTTTTAGAAGGAAAGAAATATTATTTAGAAAGAAAGAAAAGAAAGGAAGATAGATTAGTTAGAAAGAAAGAAAGATTTAGAAGGAAAGAAATATTAGTTAGAAAGAAAGAAAAGAAAGAGATTAGTTGGAAAGAAAGCAAGATAGATTAGTTAGAAGGAAAGAAATATTAGAAAGAAAGAAAGAAAGAAAGAAAGAAAGAAAGAAAGAAAGAAAGAAAGAAAGATTAGTTAGAAAGAAAGATTAGTTAGAAGGAAAGAAATATTAATTAGAAAGATAGATTAGTTAGAAAGAAAGAAAGATTAGTTAGAAAGAAAGATTAGTTTGGAGGAAAGAAATATTAGTTAGAAAGAAATATAGATTAAAGAAAGAAAGAAAGATAGATTAGTTAGAAAGAAATATAGATTAAAGAAAGAAAGATCAATTCGTTAGAAAGAAAGATAGATTAGTTAGAAAGAAAATGGATAGATTTGTTAGAATGAAAGATAGATAGATGGATAGATTAGAAAGATAGATTATTTAGAAAGAAAAAGATTTAGAAAGAAAGAAAGATAGATTTGTTAGAATGAAAGAGATTAGTTAGAAAGAAAAAGAAAGATTAGTTAGAAAGAAAAAAGAAAGATTAGTTAGAAAGAAAAAAGATTAGTTAGAAAGAAAAAAAGATTAGTTAGAAAGAAAAAAAGATAGATTAGTTAGAAAGAAAAAAGAGATTAGTTAGAAAGAAAAAAGATAGATTAGTTAGAAAGAAATATAGATAGATGGATAGATTAGTTAGAAAGGAAGAGAAAGATGGATTCGTTAGAAAGATAAAGTAGATAGATAGATAGATAGATAGATAGATAGATAGATAGATAGATAGATAGATAGATAGATAGATAGATAGATAGATAGATCAGTTCATTAGTACATATAGAATGGTTGTTTAATTGAGTCTAAGGCTTCAGGGAGTTTAGATTTGAGTTTGTGTTGTACACTACTGGGCCACCGTAGCCTTGGCCCAATTTGAACTATTGCAATGAAAGTCAGTGGGATTTTTATGGTTTTTAGTTTTAATTTTTAAGAAATCTGAAAGTCAAATCAGTCTGAAAAGATATAGCAACTCGAGTCAGAACAGTCTGAAGGTCTGACCCGAGTTTGGAGTTTGTAGAGTTAAAACTCTAGGAGGAGTTAAGAGTCAGAAAATTTTGGTTAAGAAGAAGAAGAAGAAGTTTAAATAGGATTTCAGTAAGTTGGCTTTCACAAGCTTTTACAAGCCAACTTAATCAGCACAAATACAATAGGTTTTCAGCACTTCGTGCTTGAACACCTAATAAAAATCAGTACAAATACAATAGGTTTTCAGCACTTCGTGCTTGAACACCTAATAAAAATCAGTACAAATACAATAGGTTTTCAGTACTTCGTGCTTGAACACCTAATAATAATAAAAATCAGTACAAATACAATAGGTTTTCAGCACTTCGTGCTTGAACACCTAATAATTAAACCTGCAAGCAGCATTTATCGGGGTTCAAGCAGTTAAGGCCTTTAAGCACATAAGCATGTAAGACATTAAGTGTTATTTAGCATACATTTAACCACTGACATAATAGATGGAAAAGACCATTTACAGCCAATACAGGCATTTTACCATAGGAAATTCAACAGAGTCCAGAGAATTGTTCTACACTGGTTTGGCGAAAAAGCTAGGACTAGTTTGCAAAAGTAGGTTTTTAACATTTTCTTTAGTAACTAGATCTATCACACGATATGCATATTGTGTGGATGTGTGCAACACCACGTGATTACCAGGGCCTGAATTTTGTTTTGAAAAATGGGGGGAAAATCGCCCCTTAGATGATTCTCATGGGGGGGATTTTTTTTTGTTTGAGGGGGAGAAAGGGAATTTTTTCCAAACAAAATTACTACATTTATCTTGCCTAAATGTTTGTGCTCATTGCATTTTTAAAATGGGGTAGGCCTAATATTATTGTTAAGAATTTACACATCATGAGGAAGCTTGATTTAAATTGTTTAATTAAATTGAAAAAAGTAGCCTAAATAAATACAATAGAACAAAGATACAAATAAAGAGAAAAGTTTTTGAATAGTTCTAACACTAGTATTCATATACAGAAACTGAAAGTAATCAAACGGAAAATAAGACCGGTGTATTTTAGTCCTGAATAAATTAAATATATAGGTTATTAATCCTGATTCCTTTAACTTAAAGCTATCTTTTGTTGTTTTGACAACAAAATTAATGACAGACACATATGGCTTCCGTCACTTTAAGAGCTAGATCACGGATCCTGTGTTCATTATACAGGCATGTGTTTTATGCTTATTAGAGACAAAACCGACTATGTTTAGAGTATACTCACAAGGACCGAAATTGACACAACTTTGCGTGTTAAAGCAATATAATCCGCAAAAAATAACTTTTGTTACTGGCCAGCTGTTTTTGAGGTGGATTTTCAATGAATGTGCGCATAGAAAAATCATCTCAGAGAGCGTTTGAGCACTGATTAGTTTAAAATCGCTTGAATGTTTAAACTGGTAAGACTTAAAAAGACGTGCAAATGCAAACTTCACAATGCACTGCTGGCCTGATTGTGCAAGTGAATATTGCATCATGTCCCTACTCCTAGACGTGAGTGTTTAGCTATTATCGCCGCAGCGGTTGATGCTTGCCAATACATTTTGAGAGAAGAGATAGAAGACATGGCACCACTGAACACTCATGCTGTTTGTGAAATTGCATCTGGCAGAGAGTTGTTAAAATGATGATTTGATTTTATAATCGGTGTGGATTACGATTGTGGGAATTTCCCGCATTATAAATGGGAGACCTGCGGGAATGATTAGAATTATGTGCAATACCCGCGCCGAAATTCGAGCCCTGATTACAGAGCTATAAAATTCGTTAGCGCCAACTAGTGGCCGATTTCTTTCAAAATTCTTACAGACCTCTAGGGCCACGAATTGAACATGCCAATCGAGTTTTGTTCTGATCGGCCTCCATTAACCTTGTTTAATAGGTGCTCAAACTTCATTGGTCGATGGCGGCCATGGTTTTTTTTAGATACGCCATTATCCTTTTACACATACAGGTCCTTCTCAAAAAATTAGAATATTGTGATAAAGTTCATTATTTCCCATAATGTAATG
Source organism: Meda fulgida (assembly GCA_030578275.1). Lineage (NCBI taxonomy): Eukaryota > Metazoa > Chordata > Actinopteri > Cypriniformes > Leuciscidae > Meda > Meda fulgida. The sequence continues at coordinate 22,508,316 of CM060616.1, read as the reverse complement.
ATAAAAATTAAACTTTAATATATTTTCGATTCATTGCACACCAACTGAAATATTTCAGGTCTTTTATTGTTTTAATACTGATGATTTTGGCATACAGCTCATGAAAACCCAAAATTCCTATCTAAAAAAATGTGCATATTTCATCCAAACATTAAAAGAAGTGTTTTTAATACAAAAAAAAAAAGTCAACCTTCAAATAATTATGTTCAGTTATGCACTCAATACTTGGTCGGGAATCCTTTTGCAGAAATGACTGCTTCAATGCGGCGTGGCATGGAGGCAATCAGCCTGTGGCAATGCTGAGGTGTTATGGAGGCCCAGGATGCTTCGATAGCGGCCTTAAGCTCATCCAAGGTGTTGGGTCTTGCGTCTCTCAACTTTGTCTTCACAATATCCCACAGATTCTCTATGGGGTTCAGGTCAGGAGAGTTGGCAGGCCAATTGAGCACAGTAATACCATGGTCAGTAAACCATTTACCCGTGGTTTTGGCACTGTGAGCAGGTGCCAGGTCGTGCTGAAAAATGAAATCTCCATAAAGCTTTTCAGCAGATGGAAGCATGAAGTGCTCAAATCTCCTCATAGCTAGCTGCATTGACCCTGCCCTTGATAAAACACAGTGGACCAACACCAGCAGCTGACATGGCACCCCAGACCATCACTGACTGTGGGTACTTGACACTGGACTTCAGGCATTTTGGCATTTCCTTCTCCCCAGTCTTCCTCCAGACTCTGGCACCTTGATTTCCGAATGACATGCAACCACTGAGCAACAGTCCAGTGCTGCTTCTCTGCAGCCCAGGTCAGGCGCTTCTGCTGCTGTTTCTGGTTCAAAAGTGGCTTGACCTGGGGAGTGCGGCACCTGTAGCCCATTTCCTGCACACACCTATGCACGGTGGCTGTGGATGTTTCTACTCCAGACTCAGTCCACTGCTTCCGCAGGTCCCCCAAGGTCTGGAATCGGTCCTTCTCCACAATCTTCCACAGGGTCCAGTCACCTTCTCATTGTGCAGCGTTTTTTGCCACACTTTTTCCTTCCCACAGACTTCCCACTGAGGTGCCTTGATACAGCACTCTGGGAACAGCCTATTTGTTCAGAAATTTCTTTCTGTGTCTTACCCTCTTGCTTGAGGGTGTCAATGATGGCCTTCTGGACAGCAGTCAGGTCGGCAGTCTTACCCATGATTGCGGTTTTGAGTAATGAAACAGGCTGGGAGTTTTTAAAAGCCTCAGGAATCTTTTGCAGGTGTTTAGAGTTAATTAGTTGATTCAGATGATTAGGTTAATAGCTCGTTTAGTGAACCTTTTCATGATATGCTAATTTTTTGAGACAGGAATTTGGGGTTTTCATGAGCTGTATGCCAAAATCATCAGTATTAAAACAATTAAACACCTGAAATATTTCAGTTGGTGTGCAATGAATCTAAAACATATGTAAGTTTAATTTTTATCATTACATTATAATGAACTATCACAATATGCTAATTTTTTTAGAAGGACCTGTACATGGTACCTTGGTAGCATGTACAGTGCACACCAAATTTCAGGTCAAACGGTCACGTGGTCATAGCCATTTTTATGTTTTTTTTTTCCATTTTATAGCGCCACCTACGGTTCAATCGTCGTGATTTTTTTACTGTGACCTCAGATTGAACTCATTCACATGTGTACCAAGTTTGGTGAAGATATCATTTACTTCTCGAGTTATAGCCATTTTAGAAAAATAGGCTCCTCCCAAAATGTTCATTTTGCACCTCTTAACCCTAACATAATAGATGGAAACAACAATTTACAGCCAATACAGGCAATTTACCATAGGAAATATATGTCTTTAAAGCTTTTTAACAGTTATAGTGCCACCTATGGTCCGATCTCGTTGCATGTTTGTTAACTATGTTGTCACATGCTCACCAATTTGTGAAGTTCTGAGTTTTTATTTATGATGATTTATAGGCTTTTGAGTTTTTATTGCCACGCCCCTTTCCTAAATCATCCTGTTATAACAATATGAAAAATGCAAAAGTTCAACTTTTTTGATAACTATCTACCTAGAGAGTCCAGAGAATTGTCTTAGACTGGTCTGGTCCAGTTTGGGCAAAAAAACAGGGACTAGTTCGCAAAAAAAATTGAAATTGACTTTTACTCTTATTTTGTACATAAGGTGCGGTGTGGCTTGGACATGGTGTTTGTCGAATATAAACTAGGCGCCTATCTTTAGGGAAGCAGCGTGGAGAGACGCTTCTGAAATCAAATGCTGCGTCGTGGAACATTGCGCTCCCCAACGGGGTCGGATTTGCTTCATGTTTTTGGGTCGGAAAGGTCGGATTTGCTTCATGTTTTGATAAGGTTTGTTTAGAAAACCATGAATCCATGTAAGACACAATGTCATTAGTCACAATCCATGTCATTACAATCAATGAATCCATGTTATTCGACACAATGTTAACATGTAAAGGTTTTTTTTTTTGCAGTGATGACAGTGACGAGCTCAGACCTGTGGTAGGCGTCATGTGACAGTGGAATTACTATCAAATAGAAAATTATATTTATTTCCTTATAAAAAGGAAATAGTTCTCTTTGTAGTTTGTTTTAGAAAGATGAGTGACAAATATAAACAATTTATAACAGTCAATAAATCAAAACAGACATCACTGACTAGTAGGGCTGTCAACTTTAGTCGTTTAGTCGACTAATAAGTCGATAACGTCTTGGTTGACTGACATTCTCATTGGTCGACCAGTTGCATAATTTTTTACCAACAGAAATAAATTAATTGATTTACTCCTTGATGTTTATTCTTTTATAAGCAGTTATATATTACTGTATTTTAAATATAATTAGCCTATGTTTTACCCCCAAATTTAAATGTTTTAATTTAGGCTATTCTGCGCCAGTTTGGCGCACCACGTAGAACACCCGGGAACCGCACCTGCGGCTGGCTGCACTGCTGCTTTGCGCTCAGTAAGGAATATAGGTAGTTTTGCTGTATTCGTTCAGTTAGAACCCTATTTGTTTTAGCTTTAGTCGACAAAATCTCCAAGAAATCTAAATCTTTGTCTGGCTGCATTTTACAAAAAAAGACAAGACTGTGGAGTGCAAGCTATGCTGCTGCACCATTCACATATAGGCGTAGAAAACGCTAGTCGCGCCGCGCTCTCCTTTTTCCAAAGCGCTAGGGCGGTTGCACTCCGGAGGAGTCTGTCGTTTCGAAGCTTGTTGTTGTTCTTGTCACGTGACGTACGGTGCATTCTGAAAAGTTGAGATGTTTTATCTCGATGCGGCGCAGACACGCTTGGAAAAAATGAGCGTGTCGCACCGCGACGGCGCCGCTTCCATTATGAGCTTGCATTCCGCGCGGCTACATTTGAAATGACGAACTTGAGCACGCAAAAGACACCTACTCTGCATCCCTGCAACCTCCACTCCTGCAGAGCACATATTTTCCAAAGCAGGATTTATTGTTAAGTTGAGGAGCTGTCTTTTACCCAAGAATGTGGACATGTTAGTGTTTTTGGCCCACAAATAAAAAAGGTGGACTAGGTCTGCAAATCTGTAAGTAGCCTTAACGGCTTTATTAGACTGACTCAATAGATTGTGTTTTATGTTTTTGTTTTTATTTGTACACTTGACGCGTTTGAAAATAGCCTAAATAATGTAACAAAACAAAAATAAACCTATATGCCTTCCTACTATACAGCCTATGGTTATTAGGATTGTTTTTTAGGCTATTTGGGTATGTGTGTTAAAACGCCTAGATCGGCTGAACAAAAGTTAACCAAAAGCTTTGAAAGTAAAGAAGAATATACACCAGTATAAACGAGAGCTTTTGTTATGATTTTTCATTATTTGGCAGTTTTAGCAGTTATATTTTTTGTAGCGTGTGGTGTGGTCAGGTGCGCGATTGTGACGGTCACTATAGATCTAGGACAGAACTTCTCACTTTGCAGTTAATTAACTAATAACTAAATAACTAATTTTATTATTATAGTTTTATGTAGTATTGATTTTTTTGTTGTTTTATAAATGCTCTATGACAATTGTTTAATGTTCAATAAAAATGCAAAACATCGCATCTTTTTATTATTTTGTTTTGTTGACTGATCGTTGTGCAGGACAGGACTTTGGTCGACTAAGGATTTCTCTGGTTGACTAACGTTACAGCCTTAACGACTAGTCATTTCTTTTGGGATGAATGAATAATGAAATGTACAAAAAGAAACGTAATCAGATATTGTATTAAATTCAAAACACGATGATTCAGAATTCCTTCCAATAAACATTTACTGTCAATAGTAAACAGTATGTTCAACAATATGAATTGGAAATGCTGGAAAGATGAAAAGATTCAGTTGAACAAAGTTCATGAATATAACGACTCAGTAGAACAAAGTTCGTGAATCAAAGGATTCAGTTTAAAGAGTTGTTCAAACCTCTCCGATCAGTTCAAGTACAAAAAACAAAGTCTGTCAATTTTTTAGAAGCAAAAATAAACCAATCAATCACTAAATCCCATGAATCAAAGTCCTTTGAGTCCGAAAAACGAAAGAAAATTGGAAACATCTTACCAGTTGATAGGCCTAAAGTTAGTTTCAAAACAGGATACTTGCGGATCACGTTCACATAGGAAAAAACTGAGAACAAGGAAACACAGCATTGCAAAACACAAGAGAAACGTACAATAATTAAGTATGCGCATATCAAATGACACAATCTAACTTCTCGACATTTATATAACAGATCAACACTCATAAATCACTCGTTGTCTCAACTCATGATACAATAAGCATCGTTACACGTGGTAGCTTTAGCTAACTAGCTCAGCTCCCGCTGTGAGTGCGGCCTACTCATACCAAATCAATTCTGAAATTGACATATCTATATCTTTCATATGTCTTTGTGTATTCAGTAAGAATGGCTGGCGCGAAACAGACGTTCCGAAGCTTTGCGAGATCCCGAAGCAAAGATGATTCGAAACACTGATCCGAAGCGTGATTCAAAACACCCACGTCACGTGACAACGGCTAAATGAAGCGTCTAAGTGTTTCATCAGGTGGAGTGCTCCGCCGAATCAGGGTTTCATTGATTGTTCGGTTCGGGAACAAATCACACAATCACACAGTATAAAAGTTTTGTCAACGCATTTTCATATCGTGGGTTTTTGTGAGAGGAGTTTGGTTTTGAGATAGCGGATTTTTGGTGATGTAGTGACATTTATAGTGCGATTTGTTTCGTTATATTTAGGATTTAATTTACATTTACACATTGACTTAGAGACACACAGAGTACATATAGTGACACATTAATAGATGCATTGATAGAAATATATATATATATATATATATATATATATATATATATATATATATAGATTAATAGATAGATACATATATTACAGATACATATAGATTATTAGATAGATAGATAGATAGATAGATAGATAGATAGATAGATAGATAGATAGATAGATAGATAGAAATGGAGGCTCCACAGAAGAGATGCCGTACATCTGTGGTGTGGGAGCATTTCCATTTGGAAACCCCAAATAAAGTGAGATGTGTGTATTGTGATCGGCAGCTAGCCTACTGCAACAATACATCATCCATGATGCGCCATTTGAGGAGCATTCATCCTGCCATTCTGCAGGGTGCAGAGGATGGTAGTGTTCCCCCTGTACCAAGGCCTGCTACTGACACTGCTGGGCCATCTAAGCAAGGTATGCATTGTTTGAAATATAGGCTAATTATAAGTGAAATATAATAACTAAGTGTTGGGCCATTGTTTAGAAAGGCCATGGACTAAGACATGCCTAACATCCCAATCACAACTGCCAATCACTTTAAAAACAAATGTTGTCAATATAATATTATACTTTGTGAATATACATTTTATATATCTACATATGAGTACCAAATCTACAGCCAAGACATCATTTAGTTTTTTTGTAATTGTTGTATTTCTATAATGCACTTTATCTTTCTCTGCACACTGAGCATAAATATTCATAACACAACTTTGTTTAGGAAGGTTTCCAAATGAACCAGTAGACTACTTTCACGGTAGGCTACTATTTTTCCAATATATTTGTCTGAAAGTATGTTTTATCTTCTCTTTTAAAAGGCAGACAGAGGGAATTGGATGAGGCTCTTCTGAACATGGTGGTGAAGGATCTGCAGCCCTTCACTATCGTGGAGGATGAGGGTTTCAGGGCCTTTGTGAACAAGCTTGATCCAAGCTATGTCCTCCCATCCCGGAAGGTGCTTAAATCAATGGTCAGCGAAAGGTACAACACAACCAAGGAGAAGACAATGGAGGACCTACAAAAGGCGGAATTTGTTAGCCTTACGGCTGACATGTGGTCTTCCATTAATATGGATGGATATATTGGTGTAACATGCCATTACATAACACCAGAGGCAACAATGGCAACTGTTTTACTGGGTGTAAGGAGGTTTTACCAAACCCACACAGCCCAGCAGCTCGTGGAGGCTAAAGCCTTGCTAATGGCTGAGTGGGGAATAACCTCCAAAGTTCACTGCATGGTGACTGACAATGCATCCAACATGATCCTAAGTGCCCAGCTACTCAACCTTCGCCATGTCCCATGTTTTGCTCATAATTTGAATTTGATAGTGAAAAAGGCCCTGGATCAAACCCCAGTCATCAATGAAATTCGCCAGAAAGCCAGAAAGATAGTGGGGTTGTTCAGATCCAGCTGCAAAGCAAAGGACAAGCTTGTGGAGATGCAGAGCTTGATGGGCAGACCAAGTCTGAAAATGATACAGGAGGTTGAAACGAGATGGAACAGCACATTCGACATGCTACAACGCTTGTATGAGCAACGTGAGCCAGTGGGTGCTGCACTTGCCAATTTAAACAGTGATACTGCTCCCCTGACAAGTCTTGAGTATGACATTATTCAACAGTCATTGACACTTCTTCAACCATTCAAACTAGCAACTAGAGATGTCAGAGGAGAGAGAGTGTCTGCTTCAAAGCTCATACCATTGTACAGGATGTTGCAGCACAAGCTTGCACAGAAAAAAGGAAATGCAACGCAGGAATCAACTGTACAATTAGGTAGGACACTATGACCATACGTGTAATTGGCCATAACTCTCATATTGTTGTCATTATTTTAATTAATATGGTTTTCTCTTGTGTTGGCTCATAGGCTCACATCTACAAGAAGGTCTGCACTCCAGATGTGGAGGGTACGAGACTTTTAGAGCCTTGGCACTGGCTACACTGCTGGACACAAGGTTTAAAAATGTGGCTTTTGGAAATCCTGCCAAAGCCCTGGATGCTGAAAAGCACATCACACTGGAGTGTGCTTCACTGATGCGTTCAAACACAACTCCTGGTGAGTTTCAGTCTATGTTATCTTATGTAATGTGATTCATGAAATTTATACTTCATATGTGTTGTCAGTTTATGATTTGTTACTAATTGCCGTTTTCTTTTAATTCAGAACCACAAATGTCAACATCAGGCCCATCATCATCAACACCAGTTGAAACACAAGACAGTTTATGGGAACATTTTGACAATCGTATCCGTGAGTCCCAGATGATACACAATCCTACAGCTGATGCCACAGTGGAAGTGAAAAAATACCTCAGCGATGCGTTTTTGCCCAGAACTCATGATCCTCTAACTTACTGGAAAGAGAGAGCAGTAATCTTTCCTCATTTGCATGTCCTAGCTAAAAAATATCTTTGTATGCCAGCAACAAGTGTCCCTTGTGAGAGAATTTTTTCAAAGGCTGGAGAAATTATCTGTAAAAAAAGTAGGCTGAGTCCTTCAACAGCAGAGAAATTAATATTTTTGAATAAAAATCTATAAGAAAGGGAGACATTGTGGCTTGATTTATTTTTATTAATATTCATTTTTCATGACCAAAATCACATTATGCAATGTGAAGAGACTACAGGTTACAAGCTTCATATATTACAAAAATACAATAATAAAAAAAAAACACATTTTTTTATTAGCTCTTTGTAAAGGTTGTTTCAGATCAACACCTGCAAGTGACCACTAGGTGTCACCGTGGAGACGGGTTTCGGATTGATTCGAAGCCTCGAAACAAAATGGCACATTTGCTTCGACTGTTTCATTGCTTCACGAAGCCTCGATCTGCCCATCACTAGCTGCTGCCTGTCTGACCTGTTCTCATCTGATTCCGTGTTTTGAATGCTGACTGACGACGGCGCCGGCGCGAACTGTGGGCGGGCCTAATGAATATGCTGCTACTGTTGGTTCTCAGGGCTGTCAGTCACTGCAGCACAATCAGTGATTGGATGAATCGCGTTTCTTTGTAGAACACTTTAATTCTTTATATTTCTTAACTTTTTCCAACTTTCAAGTAATTTACTGGTGGCCTGGGTTACCCGGGTTACAACTGTATTTTTAAAACAATGGTTCTAGCTTAGATTATTGCAGTTGTTTGGTCGAGTGCATATAGACGAAAAATGTACAGGTGAAATATTGTCTCTGCTTTGTTTTATGAGAAATATTTCTGTGTCTAGAATTCCTAATTTCCTGTACTCTCAATTTTTGTATAGTAGTGCTAGTCATGATTTTAACAGCATGCATGCTTACAAGGGATTTTTATTTTATTTCGAAAACCACTGCAAAACATCGGACTGTATAATCTAAAGAAGAATGAAACTATGGAAGGATTTACCATTGATATTACACATTTTGGCAAGAGACACTCTACACAAGAAAAAGGAGTTTTAAAAAAATATTTTAAGGGACATTTAATAGTACTATATATAGCAAATTGTTGATTTTGATATTTGGAATGAATGTTAGGTTCATTGACTTAACTTTTTTTTTTTTTTTTTTTTTTTTTTTTTTTTTATTATTAAATGTAGTATTTGTATTTAATTGTTGGGACCCCAGGAAGAGAAGCCTCTGCCTCTGTACGGGCTAATGGGGATCCAAATAAATAAATAATCTTAGATCATAGGAAAGACCATTTACAGCCAATACAGGCAATTTACTGGGAACAATATTTTTTTAAAGTTTTTTTTGACAGTTATAGCAGCTTGACCTGCCTGATCTCCACCACTTTTATAAGTAGTCCTCAAAGTGTGCCCATATACATGTCTCAAATTTGTTGTAAATATCTCATTTTGTTTTGAAGTTGAGACACTAATATTTATGAGAGCATGAAAATGATGCATGGGTGATATTGATTGGATTTTTTTTTCAGTTCCTATCATAATTTTGACATTTGGGCATTATTGTTTAGCTATTTACTTATGTTTTCAAATTGCCTGTTTTTTTGTGTGCGTTTTTTTTTTTTGTCTCGATCGGACTAATGGTCTTCGAAGATAACAGTATTTTTTTTTTAAAGTAATTTAAGCAAAAGCAGTAATTTTAGAGCAGTAAAAAGCAGTAAATGACACGTTACAAAACCAAAATGCAAAACCTGGCATGTTTGGTATTGTTGGACTCGACAAGGATTCAGGAGTATAAGGAGGTCATTCCCGTGAAAAAACGCTGGCTTGAAAAGTCTCAGGCTCCTTCAGGGCATTATGCCGATGACGTATGCTGAGTTTTTTGAGATACACCAATGTTCTCATAGACTATCAAGGTACCCTGGACAAAGACACTGCAAGCCATCTTTCATTAGACTAACGTTTGGATGCGGTTATAACCATTGTCATGATTTTTTTCCATGTTATAGCGCCACCAAGTGGCCTATCGTCGCAATTTTTTTCAAGTGACCTCCGATTGTGCTCATGAACATGTGTCCCAAATTTAGCGAAAATATCTCTTTCCGTTCACAAGTTATAACCATTTAAGTAAAAGTGGCTCTGGTGCCATCAAACGTTTTGGTTCCCCTTAGCGACCGACAATTGTTTTTTTTTTTTTTTTGATGATTATCCACAATCAGACTCCAGAGAATATTTCTGCAGTGGTTTGGTTCCGATCAGGCCAAAAACCTAGGAGTAGTTCGCAAAAGTAGGTTTTACAGAAAAACGCAATTTACTCGAAATTCAAGGCATGCATCTTGTCCGGCAGGAGCCAAGGATCCCAACGATGTAAGACACTTGAGCCTACGCCCGACGGTTGAGGAGTTATGAGCCATTTCATACTTTTACCCGCTGTAGCGCCACCTATGGGCCAATCGGGGCTTGCCTTGGTGAGGCTGTAGGCCGTGTGAGTTCTACCAGCCCCCAAAGTTTCAAGTCTCTACGACTTACGATTCGTCCTGCCCGATCAGTTTTACATGGAGAATGTTGCATGATGGGAAAATTAACAATAACAATAGGGTTTCAGCACTGAAGTGTTTGAACCCCTAATAAAAAGGGACTAAAAAAGCCTATAAAAAAAAACCTTAGGGTCCACGCACTTGACGCTTGTGCTGCTGCTTTCCAAAAACTTTATCAAGCATTTTAACATGTGCCTCGGAGAGGAGAAAGTCGCTTTTTTGCCTTTTTGGCTCATTTTTCATGGAAATGTGGTGATTTTTGTTTTACCTTTTAAACTGCGACACCTCCACCGATGGCCCGATCTCCCTCAAACTTTGCACGCTTCCTCAGAATAATATGGCGCACATGCTCAGCTAATTTGGTGAAGTTTTGAGCAGAGCAGACCCTTTTTTAGTAATTTAAATGTCATTTTGCATAGGATATTATAGAGCATTTTACACCTTTATAACAGTTAAAGGGCCACCGGTGGCCCGACGTCCATAAAAGTTTCCAGGCCTCTTTAGGGTCAGGTGACGCATGCGCACGGCCGGTTTTGTGAGGTTGTATGCAAATCAGGCAGGAAGAGGGCCGCTTTCAGCCATTTCATGGGATTTGCCATAGAAATACATCATTTTGGCACCTGTTTAACAGTTATAGCGCCACCAAGTGGCCGGTCGCCCCATCCTTTTCACGCGACCACAGAATGAGCTCTCACACAGGCGCGTTGAGTTTGGTGCAAATATCTCGTTTTGTTGACGAGTTATAGGCAATTTAGTGAAAGGGGCCCCCTCCCACTCGGAACGTTTTTGCGGCCCTTAGGGACCGAGAACCCGAATTTCCACTTTTTTTGATAATTATTGACATTCTGACTCCATAGAATCTTGCCGCACTGGTTTGGTTCCGGCCGGGCCAAAAACCTAGGACTAGTTCGCAAAAGTAGGTTTTACGAAAAAACCCAAATACCCGAAAATGCACCCGGGTGACGAGCCAATCCGAAGCATGCATCTTGTCTGGCTCGAGCCAAGGATTCTAATGATGTAAGACTGTAGCGCCACCTATGGGCCAATCGGGCGTGCCTTGGTGAGGCTGTAGGCGGTGTGAGTACTACCAGCCCCCAAAGTTTCAAGTCTCTACGACTTACGGTTCGTCCTGCCCGATCAGTTTTACATGTTAAGTCTTCGTCGTTGGTTAGGAACCTGGGTGTGCTCTTTGATAGCAATCTTTCATTTGAAAGTCACGTGTCTAGTATCTGTAAAACCGCATTTTTCCATCTTAAAAATATATCTAAATTACGACATATGCTCTCATTAACAAATGCGGAACAATTAGTTCATGCTTTCATGACATCAAGACTAGATTATTGTAATGCTCTACTGGGTGGTTGCCCTGCACACTTAATAAATAAACTACAGCTGGTCCAAAACGCTGCAGCTCGAGTTCTTACTAGAACCAGGAAATATGACCATATTAGCCCAGTTCTGTCAACACTGCATTGGCTGCCTATTAAACATCGTATAAATTTTAAAATATTGTCGATTACTTACAAAGCACTAAATGGTTTAGCTCCGCAGTACTTGAGCGAGCTCTTAACGCATTATAGTCCTTCACGTCTATTGCGATCTCAAAATTCGGGCCAGTTGATAATACCTAGAATATCAAAATCGACTGCCGGCGGTAGATCCTTTTCCTATTTAGCACCAAAACGTTGGAACGGTCTTCCTACCATTGTCCGGGAAGCAGACACACTCTGTCAGTTCAAAGCTAGACTAAAAACACATCTCTTTGACCTAGCATACACATGATATATTATAGTCTTCTATAATTCAATGTTAGGCTGCATAGATTAGGTCAGCCGGAACTGGGAACACTTCCCTTAAATCCTGATGTACTCGTTACATCATCATAAGAAGAATGGCATCTACGCTAATTTTAGTGTCTTTGTTTATCCCGAGGTTTTCCCGCAGCCTACCGGATCCAGGCCGTATCCAGATCTGACTAGGAGCTTTGCCTGGACCCGATGACAACGCAGTGCTGAAGTGCCAACTAGCCTCTCCCTATGGAGGATCCCTTTCCCACTCTACAGATAAAACGTTATGAATCCGGTTCGCGTACCCACCCCGAAGTGATAAAATAAAACAAAATTCTGTATCAAATTATAGTTACTGTAAATCCGGCCTCTAGTTCATAAACGCCAGAGGAGAACTGGCCCCCGACTGAGCCTGGGTTCTTCCAAGGTTTTTTTTCTCTCCATTAGGTCACCTGATGGAGTTTTAGGACACCAGTAGGTCACTTGATGGAGTTTTTCGGTTCCTTGTCACTGTTGCCTTTGGCTTGCTCAGTTGGGGATATTCAAATGAATTAACCAAGCATTAATACCATTGATCAGCCCTACCAAACGTGGATGTTTTTCACTAAGAAACAAACATTGTTATGTTATTTGATTGATATTGTGAAGCTGCTTTGATGCAATTTATATTGTGAAAAGCGCTATATAAATACACTTGACTTGACTTGACTAAGACAGAGACCATGTCAAACCTCATCGAGATGGATCCTCAGCCCGAGGAACCAAAGGCGGAGGACAAGTAGGAACCACCTGCTAAAACGACCATCATGATTCACCTGCCATCCAACCATTACGATGACTGTCACCCGACGAGGTTCACCCACGAACCTCGCCGGCCGAAAAGGGGGACTGTAGGGCCTGGACTAAAATCACAATGACTGGATCTCATCTAAGGTTCAGGAAAGCTCGCAACCATTGACTTGTGTCTAATAATTCACCAGCAAGCGCCAGAAAGTCTGCATCTAATTGGGCCCATTGACACTTTGTGGCGTGCTCGAGTTAAAACAAACACCCATAAACCAGCGATGAGCGAGCTTCAAACAGATGCTTATCAACCAACTAACCCCCTTTCTGCAAGAAAGAATTCCAACTGAAGACGACCCGACACACACACACACACACACATAGACATTCTTCACATTCGAATCCAGAAATGAGTAATTCTGAAAAGGGTACAATATATTCCTGTATACCGATGTGTTCTGCTTTCATTTTAGTATAGTTATGACTTCTCTAGATGTGTTAGATAAACTCTAAATGCTTATATTCAAGTATAAGAATGTATCTCTACCTTTGTATTTGACACGCATAGACTTCTTGGTACCAAATTAAACCTCTCGGCCTGCTTTAGTTAAAAATATTTATTAGGTTACGATAAAATGTATCATACTGTTTTCCATTCTTTCCATTCCATTCTAGAAATGACGAATTCTGACACCTGTCACAAACCATGCAAATCAGCATGTCAGACAGAGACAAAGAAATTCTCTCCCGCGCAAAGTTTCTGAGTGTGATTGGTCATTCTGCTCCAAAAGAGGTGTGGACTGTTTTCCTTAAAAGATGATAGTCCGAGCATCTCTCTCTCTTACCTTGGCCTCTCTTCCTTTGTGTTCGAGCTCCGGCTTTTTTCGTTCAAGTTATTTTCTTTGTTTAAATTTTGTGCTGTAGTCATTTCGATCTCCGGGTGAAATGGACTTAGCCTAATTTCCAGCAACTCACCTACACGTAACGTTTTGAACTTTCCGCGAGCCATACGCGTCCTGGAAGAACTGGAAGAACGCTCCGACCTAAAGAACATCATGAGGACCGAAACGCGCGTCCAAGCAGCCTTGTTCAGTGACACAAGATATATGCAAGTATAGTTTTCATCGAAATTTAAATGCATTATGAAGTGCTTGCCAGCTTTAAGGCGTTTTGATTCTTTGCTGGCTCTCAAAGTTTAACTGGTTGTGAAACTTGCTATTTCTGTGATCTCTCTTTTCTTTCTTTTCTTTATTTCCGTTATTCGTTACTCTGCATATGTTCGTCGTTAAATGTAATTTGTGCTATAGCTTTATTTGTTAAAACCCATTATACTCTTTATTGTCTCTGACTGATGCTCATGGAATAAAGCCTCTTTAATGTGTGATTTTGGCTACAAGCTTGATATTGACAAATACTTTAGTTAGTAATATTATCAGAAAGTTATTCTTCATAAACAGAAGATTTGCTTTTCTTGATAGTGATCAGAATAATCCTTTTCGCAAAATTGATTAGAGAATCGTAGGTAGGCTCGGTTAATTCTGTTTAAAGGATATTCTGGAAAAATTGATATAGCCTATCTGTATATTGTATGTTCATTACTGATTATAATTCGTTGTGGTTAATTATCTATATATACTGTATATATATATATGATACATGGACTATATATTCCCCTTTTGGGCAATTTAAAGTGGTAGGTAATTGTGTCTCATAACTAGTATGATCAGTTATTAATTGTGAATTATTGATTATACATTTCCCTTCCCTGAGAGAGATACACAGATACACTACATATGCTTTATATAGACCAGCAACGGCGCTCTGTATTCCTTATGAGTGCTTATGTACATGTGTCGGCCCGCATTGTTGGCCGCCCGATTTCCACTTATCTGTGTTCCCCAGGATTCCCTGGGACTTATGTAGTAGATGTTTGGCGCGCACGGCGTTGACAATGGGTTCCCGTAGCGTAAGCAACTTACACAATACTAGAGAACCTCTCGTAAGAGAACATACTCGGTTACCTAAAGTAACCTCAGTTCCCTTTTCGTTGTCACTCCGAGTTACGTCGGATGATGACGAATGGGGTTTCGCTTAGAACACCTATCGACTTCGAGTATACAAAACGAGCCAATGGCAAAGAAATGCCTTGGGTCTGCGGAATTTGCATGACGTAACTCCGCCCCACCTCGTGGGTATAAAAGGAGGACGCCGGCAACATGCAGTTATGTTTTCGCTTCGGAGCCAAGAGTATTTCTTCACTCCACAATCATTTCTGACTTCGCTCTACGAGACGAGCCACTCTCTCTCCGGTGTTGGTGTGACGGCGATCTGCAGCGAGTTCACAGTGCCTGCTGATCTGTGCAGGATTCTGCCAGTGTGTGTGTGTCTCTCCACTCGCTTCAACATCGCGGAGTTTTTTCTCCTCTCATAAAAGAGCTCGCACGCGGCACGTCTTTTTAAAGACTCGCCCATGCATTTCTGGTTGCAGCAGATTGGTATTGGACTCTGATGGGCACGAGCGCTGTCTAGTGTGTTTGGGCATTGATCATGCTTGAACAGCGCTCGTGGATGATTCATGTTCTCTCTGTGGGAACATGATCATCGCGTCATTTAGGTTGAGACTCGGTGAACTCGCAAGAGTGAGAGTCCCATCATCCACCCCTGATCTTCGGCTGGTGGCCAGGGTGACCTGAGATTGGTGGTCTGGAACAAGGCGCCAACTCTGTGTCCGCAACCCCAGCCCCCCTCTTCAATGACGGTGCCCGCTAGCGAACAGGTGATTCCACGAGTCTACTCTCGGGTGGACCGTGTGTTTTCATTTGAAGCTACAGAGGATGGTGCTATGTCTGTAGCAGCATCACTAGGTGGGCTTGATTCTTCTGGAAGTGACGACTCGTCACAGCTGCCACCTTCCGGTGTGCATATGGCTGTGCCTGAGTCTGATCTGGAGATTACGGCCATGCTTTCCCGGGATGATTGATTTTTGGGTAAGGCTGCCGACCCGCGTCCACGGCAAACCCCAATATCTTTCTTACTGGACGTGCATGATGAGATCTCGACGTCCTGGAAGACCCCCTTGTCTTCTCAGGACCGCTCGTTGGTCTCATCCGCCTTTCCTCCCCTCAACGGGGCCGCTGCCCATGGGTACACTGGGGTCCCCTTGGTTGAACGCTCTGTTGCGATGCTACTGTGTCCTCAGAGTGCTTCCCGGTGCAATCCTAAACACCCGTCCGAAGCCTGTAGTTCTTTTCGTCTACACTAATCTGTGGCGAAATCCTATAGTGCCACATGACAGGCAGCCGCCTCACTGCATCCCGTGACCGTTCTGCTGGTCTACCGGACCCAGATGCTCACGGATATGCATGAGGGCGGGACTGACTCGAGGCTCTTCAATGAGCTGCGCACCGCCACTGACCTTGCACTCCGAGCGACGAAAGTGAACGTACGCTCTCGGAGTCAGGTGATGTTCACCATTCTGGGGCTGATCGGTCTGATGTGCAGGATGTCGGGCAGACTCGTCTGCTCGACACCCCCATATCCCAGGTCGGCCTCTTCGGCGGTGCGGTTGAGTGCTTCCGCCCAACAGTTCTCAACCGCCCGTGAGCAGATATAGGTTATTCTTATTCTTATATAGGTTATTATGACCTTGCGCAAGGTCAAGGAGGACGAGGAGCAGGTCCTTCTGGTTGCGCCGTACTGGCCCACCAGGACCTGGTTCTCCGAACAAGTACTCCTCGCGACAGCACCTCCTTGGCCAATCCCTCTGAGGAAGGACCTCCTTTCTCAGGGACGGGGCAACCTATGGCACCCTCGTCCCGATCTTGGAGCCTCCACGTGTGGCTCCTGGATGGGACGAGGCAGGTTTGAGTACCCTACCACCAGCGGTGGTGGCTTCCATCACTTCCGCTAGAGCGTCGTCCACGAGACACGCCTATGCGTTGAAGTGGAACCTCTTCGTCAGCTGGTGCTCTTCTCGCGAGAAGACCCACGGAGGTGTTCGGTCGGTGTCGTGCTTTCCTTCCTTCAAGATGGGATGGAGCGAAGGCTGTCTCCCTTCACCCTCAAAGTTTATGTTGACGCTATCGCCGCACACCATGACTTGGTAGAAAGTAAGTCCTTAGGGAAGCACGACCTGATCGTCAGGTTCTTGAGAGGAGCGAGGAGACTGAATCCTCCTCGCTCTCCTCTCGTTCCCTCTTGGGACCTCGCTGTGGTTCTAACTGCCCTGCAGAGTGCTCCCTTGAGCCTTTGCAATCAGTGGAGCTTAAGCTCCTGTCAATGAAGACAGCGCTCCTGGTTGCACTGGCCTCTGTCAAGAGGGTAGGGGACCTGCAAGCATTCTCCGTTGACGAAGCGTGCCTGGAATTCGAGCCGGCTTACTCTCACGTGATCCTGAGACCCCGGCCTGGATATGTGCCCAAGGTTCCCACCACTCCCTTCCGGGACCAGGTAGTGAACCTGCAAGCGCTGCCCTTGGAGGAGGCAGAACCAGCCTTGGCACTGCTCTGTCCAGTACGCGCTCTCCGCGCTTATGTAGATAGAATGCAGTGTTTCAGGACCTCAGACCAGCTCTTTGTCTGTTATGGTGGGAAGCTGAAGGGAAAGGCTCTCTCCAAGCAGAGGTTGTCCCACTGGATAGTGGACACCATTGCTTTGGCATACCAGCAGCAAGGTCGACCGTGCCCCCTTGTTGTGACTGCCAACTCCACCTGGAGTGTGGCATCCTCTTGGGCTCTAGCGCATGGCGCCTCGCTAACAGACATCTGCGGAGCTGCAGGCTGGGCGACACCTAACACATTCGGCAGATTCTACAATCTCCGAGTGGAGCCAGTGTCCTCTCATGTACTCGCTTCAACCAACTAGTATTGGACCCGCTCAGGTGTCTTCGCTTGCTCGCCATTCCACTCCACGGACTGGATACGTGCGATATTCTCCTCAGGTGAGCCTTTCGAAGGCCCTGAGTTCCTCCAGCACTCCTGACGCTGGCACCAGTGTCTATTGCCTGTTCGTCGGCTAAGTGCCTCCCGTGTACATGGTCCCTCTCCGGAGCTACCCCCACATGTGTATTCCCACTGTAAGCCTCTCCGAGCATGTGTCTTTCCCTTGGCAAGCCACCTTGCCACCCCTGGGGTTGAAATATTCCACCTGCGCCTGGACACCCCAGTGTTCTCCATATGCATCCTTCAGGTCATGTGTGCATTTTCTATGCACCCCCCCCCCCCCTCTGGGTTGGGGTTAACTGCATATTTCCTCTAAACTTTGGGATCTGCTTCCCAGTGTACCTTGGTATTCCTGTGTTAAATAGGAGTCCTTCGTCCATGCTAGTTCATGACAGGGATCTCAGATTTACGTAGGGCACTGGAAGACAGCTGTGAAGGTGGCGTGATTAGACTGGTAACCCAATTCGTTATCATCCGACGTAACTCGGAGTGACAACGAAAGGGAACGTCTCGGTTACGGATGTAACCCTCATTCCCTGAGTAGGGAACGGAGACGTTACGTCACCCTGCCACTTCCGCTGTACCGCGGGGATCGCCTGAGCTCAGTCTTGGCTCCTCAGCGAAGAAACATAACTGCATGTTGCCGGCGTCCTCCTTTTATACCCATGAGGTGGGGCGGAGATACGTCATGCAAATTCTGCAGACCCATGGCATTTCTTTGCCATTGGCTCGTTTTGTTAACTCGAAGTCGATAGGTGTTCTAAGCGAAACCCCATTTGTCATCATCCGACGTAACGTCTCCGTTCCCTACTCAGGGAACGAGGGTTACATTCGTAACCGAGACGTTCTGAAAGTTTCTGAAACACACGTGCAAAACAACTTTAATGTGCGCCAACAAACTCGTTCGACTTCCTACAGGGAGAGAAAGATGGCAGAAAGCAGGCCAGAAAAGGAATACAAGTGCACAACAGCCATTACATTCTGCCACCGAAACTGTAGGATGATCTGGAGACGTGCTGGTGAATCGAGAATCAGTCAAATGCTTAGCCATAGATTGATAACAAAAGCATTCAAACTCCACGCTATAAGTAATGCTATAGTTACTTGGATTTTTGGGTGAGGGCATTCTCCTGGCAGAAGCAGAGCATTTCATAGGCCCCAGAGGAGACCGGGTCTTGAGTTGAGTCAAGCCTGTTGCTGCTGGAGAGAACTGGTAGTGTTAAAAAGAGGAAAAGGTGTTAAAGTTAATACACTGAAGGACAGATTAAATACACATTGGAAGCCTATAGTCGGGGTGCCAAAGTCTTAAAAATTGAACCTGGTCCACCAGGTTGAACCTGACATGGTCTCCTCTCATACTGTTTTTTTCTGTTAACTTTGACCCTAAGAACCAATAATTGGAGGGTCTTCTCTGCCGGAAATATCACAAAAAACAATTGTGGCCATTGTAGTGTATGCACCCTTTATTTTTTATCAGAAAAATGTAAAAAATGATTTTTTTCCTCAAATCCTCAGTGGGTTGGGTAGGCTGTCAGTAAATGCATTCCAGATACACAGAACACATGTGCTGACAACATCCACTGAATAAATGACTCTTAAAACACATTTCCACATGATTTTGCATCAATTCAATGCAAGAAAATTAGGCGTTTTCTCACGTTTTCCAATATTTTCATCTTTACTTCATTGGCAATCAACTATTCCCCCAAGTTATTACATCAGTCAATATGCCATTCTTTTCACCAAACAGTATACTCATTCCACAGAAAAAAAAATCCAACCAAAATCAATGGATCTGTGATGATTTCACTACTAGTCGGCGATCAACAGGCTCAGAACCTCAATAAAATTTTAGGCTAGTCTCAAAATTTCAACAAACATACTGGATATTTAACATGGTTCTTAGTCTAGGCATCTTTTTTAACTTCAACATAACCCTGTTCTCCCAATGGAAATGTGTCACACAAGAAATATAATACCGCAAAATGACTTTCACTATTTTATTGCCTCAAATGACAACTATTACAACTTTAATGGAACAAAATAATTTAACATAACTTAATTAACTAGGTGCAGGTCCCTGTGAGGTGGGGTAATCAGGAGGGTGGCACACTGCAGATACTGCTCTGAAGACAGACCTTCACTCTCACCACCTGAGGAGATAACAAACAAGACTGGCAGGTTGGGTTATATAGCAGCGCGATAAAAGATGCCCCCCCCCTCTCTCTCTAACACACACACACACACGCGGCCTACTTATGTGTCCCTGTCTTCAAGCGCAAGTTCAATCCTTGAACATCTGTCAGTGAAGAGACATGAAATGCCACACTTCACATTGGCTCTTGCACAGGAGGATCCTCGGGCACACATGCTTTTCTTGCAGCGGCAGTATTTGCTGTGTTTGAGTTCAGAAGGTTTTGCCGGGCACACATGCTTTTCTAGCAGCAGCAGCAGCAGTATTTGCTGTGTTTGAGTTCAGAAGGTTTTGCCTCTTTCATCATCATGGTTGCCACCAATTTGCCATTGACAAGTTGTCTCCCAAAATCAGTGGCAGCTGGATAGGTTGGCTGAACCGTGTGCGCGCTTACACACAGCCAACTGATGCAGGGCTCGGCGAAGGTGTAATAGGAAGGCATCTTCAGTTGGTGTAAGGCAACGCATGTCTCCTTTGATGCTCACAAAGAGATGGACTCACAGTGCATCTAGAGTACCACCAAAGTCACTCCTGTACTAGAGTGACAACATGTATCGCCGTGCTGCTGTTATAACCTCTTCCTGAACATCCAGGCTTTCCTCAGGGTCACCGTACCTGCACAGCGGCAGAAGGTCTGTCAGGTGTTTAATAGCAGTTGTGTAGGCCCACCTTTTTCTTCTTCTGTACAGGTAGCTCACTGTGTCACATCCGGTAAGTATGAAGGTGCTAAGGAGAAGGGATGTAAGATCTGAAGCTGCAACATCATACTTCCCCCCCAGAGCTTCTGTGATGGCATGAACAGGTAGCAAGATATCCATCGTCTTCACCCACAGCTCACATCACATCTGTGTCTGTTGCAACCACTACAGCCCGTTTGTGGTGCAGAATTTGTACTGAGTATGCAATGTGGTATGCAAACATCCTGGTATCTGCCTCCTCGTGTTTCTCACAGGAAAATTCTGGAAGCTCAACCTGACAATCCGCTGACAAGAGGACAGTGCGACCAGGATCACAAAAGATTCCACCAAGAATATATTTGCATCCTGCAGGAAGTGACTTGTTCTGAGCTGCCCATGCTTCCCCCATGTAGTTCAAGAGATTAGCTTTATTCAGTCGATTGTGAATGAAGCCTTTCCATTCAGGTATAGGGAGAGCATGTGGCTTGTACTCCTTCATTTTGCTGGGGCAGGTCTTCATCCTCTTCTCTCATTCCTCACCTTTCAGACTTTCAGCAGGGGAGACATCATATCGATCACCAACAAAGTGGATGCAGTCACACTTGTCTGAGAGGATTCCATGGAGCTGGTAACATCCCAAGATGTTGGTAACGTTGAAAGAACGCCATTGTCAGACAGTGGTAGTTTGTCCACTTCCCCCCATGAACTGTCAAGGGCTTGATTGCAGCCAGGTAGTCTGCCTTGTTTCCTTTACGCATTGCGTAACTTTGGTCAAGGGACGGATCTGGCTCAAACGGAGTCCATTCGTGGCCAAACACGTCCACCTTCCTGTCTTCCTCTAAGTCCTGAACAAAGTACAGGTTCCGCACAACTGCACTCTCCTCCTCATAGACCTTTTTGGCTTTTAATGCCATGGACATTGACTTCTTTGGCTTTGCTGCGAAGGTTGAAAGTTTAATTTGGGCTACTTTCTCACTGTCTGTTCTTCTTGCTGCAGCCAGTGCCTCCATTCCTTTTTCACAAGCTCAGATCAAGTCAGCAGATGTGGCTTTGTGGCCTGTTGAAATGTTGACCAGCTCCTGTTCGTCACATGTGAAAGGATTGATCATCTGGTTGTTGATGACATCTGTTATTTTCCTTACACCTTCTGCCTCCTTTGCACATTGGCTGTCCTTGTCCTTGTGGTGTTTGATGTCATCCGCATCCAGGTGTGCCATAGCCTCTGTCTGCTCTGACACAGGGGTCAGAACTGGAAGAGCTTTCAAGTTTTTCTCCATGGCCACTGGCTGCTGACTGATGCCAGTGAAGAGTTTTGTCTTGGCATCACGGTTGTAGGTTTTTTCAAGTGCCATGTCTGTCCAGACACCATTGAACCGTCCTTCTGTTTGTTCTGTAGGGCAAACATGGCTGCATACACCATAGTGTGGGTGTGCAGCATTGCATAGTAGTCTTTCCCACTGATGATTTTGTTTGCTGTTCCACGGAGACAGACATCAGCTTCGACCATGATGTCTTTGATTCCAGTGGACTGCATCAAGGTAATTCTGAGCAATATGGAAGCCACACATGCGCAAGATAAGTTTGGCATACTTCTCTTTGTTCTTACTTCTGGAAGTGGTCATGATCATGTTGCAAAATGGACCAATTGGAGTGTAATGATCAATAAATACAAAAAAAGACAAGAGTAAAGAGCAAAAGAACAAGAACAAATAAACTTGTGACAGTCAAGAATAATGCTTCAGAATCAAGGCAGACCCAGTCAAAAAAGGTGAAGGCTGAAATAACATGTACTAATGAGATTGATTTGCACATTATTTTGTATATGGATTGTGCTTTCTGTGTCGCTGCAGGTTTAGTCGTGTAATTAAGGTAATAGCCCACAAGGTTGTATTATATAGCAAGAGATGAGCGCCAGTCCATTGAATAGTTCCTTATATGTGTCCATTTGAGAATGAAGGCTAAATTTTCACAATTTAAACCTAACTTTTCCAAAAGCTGTTTCGAACTCCTTTAACAAACATCAAACTTTGTTTTGGACTGATTTTGTTAGAAATTACGTCATGTCAGTTCATTCTTCGATTTAGCTTGAAGTAATCTTAATGGCCCAGATTCCGATCCCTGACACACATACCTTACCGCTGAAAATGTATTAATGTTTTTAAACAATGTTTTTAGAATATATATTTTTATATGCAATTTATTCCTGTATTTTCAGCATCATTACTCAAGTCACATGATCCTTCAGAAAACATTCTAAAATGCAGATTTACTGCTCAAGAAACATTATTATTATTATCATCAATGTTGAAAACAGTTTTTCAGGATAAAAAAAATCAGGATTCTTTGATGAATAGAAAGTTCAAAAGAACAGCATTTATCTGAAATAGAAAAAGCTTTTGTAACATTATAAATGTCTTTACTGTCACTTTACACACACACACACACTCAAAATTGTATTGTAAAAAGCACTATATAAATAAAGGTGACTTGACACACACACACGCAATAAATACAACTACAAAAAGTACTAAAAGAAATACACATTAAGCATACTTTTAGAACTTCCACTTGATTTAGTGATATAGAGCTTGCAAGTTACTATACTTACATATATGGAGTTTACATATGTGTTAATGCATGCATGTTGTGTGTACAGATGGCCTGAGCGTGAGCTTGAATAAGACAGCCTATCCGACACCGACGTATTGTGAGCGTGTCACTCTCAATATGTGAGGTAATGAGAACAGACTGACTTCTTTTTTCTGTATTCCCTTTCTTCTCTTCTATCATTCCCTCTCACTCTCTCTACTCTAGTGTTTTCCATCTGTTTGGAGACAAAGGGCCTAGAGCCAGCTCCAGCCTGGGTCCCTGCTGGTGAAGTGGGCAAGCATAATGTGGCCATCCTGGGGGCCACATTTCAACACATGGATCTGCCTTTGTACCTCACTTCTAGTGCAACACACATATACACTCTACAACACACACCTCTGATGGATATCAATGGAATGAGTGAAAAGTGGTAGGTTGAAGGTGTATTGGGAGATGGGTTTTGAGCATTGAAGATAGAACACAATTATAATGGAGGAGGATAAAGGACACAGACACTCCCTTCTGCTTTTTAAGTGCTAAAACCTGTGGACATATGGCTGCTTCTTCTTGTGTTTTTCTAGTCAGATGCTTCACTTAGAACAAATGTGAATGTGAATGTGTGTCCTATATTTATATTGTCCCATTCTGAATTCTAGAAAAGCGTACCTGAATTATGATGGTGTGAGAACCCACAAACAGGACAATAGTGAATAGAATTCTTGGCCGTCTGTACACTTCCTGACATATGGTCACTTGTAGGTCTTTGCCATTACATAATCCATGATGAACAGAGAGGAAATATGGCCTTTTCTCATAAACAAACACACATGTGCCGGCCACAGTCTGTTACCCACTCAAAACCGGACTGCAGCATGGGCAAAAATTAACTGAATAGATTGGCCATATAACCACAAATACTCTTAAAAAGTTAAAATTCATTTAAAAAAAAATCTATTTAAACTATCAGTGGGTAATGCAATATATTTGCATAAATTTCAGTCAAATTTAAAACATCACTGGCAAAATTAAACCCAATCAATCCACCCAGATAGCATTAACAACAAGTTTGACAGAAAGCTAATAACTAGAATTTGATCTTGATTTTTCTGGCATAATGTATTGGAAAGTATGACAACTCTCTTCATTCTTTGCCTCTGAGATTAACACTACAACATGAAAAATTAACAGATAATTATCAATATCAATTATATAATTGATAATTAACAGGGGATATAATATTTTCATTGTTGGTTTATTTCTTTCCCCATCAAAAAATCATATTCACTGACTTGATTTGACAACTCTTGTGCATAGTGGGTGCAGGGTCTCTGCGGCTTCCTCTTAAGAAATACGCTGCTCTGTTCTTTTTCGAAAAAATTGAAATTGAAAATATATTGGTGATATGCTTGCTATATGACCGTAATTATTTTACAATGCATCACACCCCTTGTACTGTCAATTTTTTTCTAGAGACATCAGCCAACAATAAACATAAAGTTAATTATCATCTGGAAAAAGCATGTTAAGCCTTGGATTACAAGAGATGCTCTTAATCCTTTCTGGTAGTCTCAAGACATTACAAAGTTGCATTAAGCACTACCATGCAATCACTGAGCCAGTGTATTAATGTGAGTGCTGTTGTGTAAGTGTAAAATGTGTTGTTATCTTCAGAAAATTAAGAGAAAATGTGAATTAAACAGATACTTTACCAATATATTTGATCAAAGAAAGTGATGTTTCTAAAACCACTGACTGTTTAGTGTAGTACAAATATAAGGGTGACAAACAGGGTGGTTAGAGCCTGAGAGAACTGAGGTTTTGAATGAGTGATAATCCAAACATATATTCCCAGTGGTTTGCTTGAGAAACCACTTTACTATATACTCTAAAAGAAAATGCTGGGTTGTTTCAACTGATGTTTGGGTCAAATATGGACAAACCCAACTGTTGGGTTTAAATATTTGGGTGCATTTTAATTTAGGGTCCAATTCTCTCTATTGCTTATTAACATGCATATTAATAGGATATTGACTGTTTATTAGTAATTATAAAGCACAAAGTAATGCCTTATTCTGCATCACCATTTTCTACATCTCTTAATCTCACCAAACACCTAAACATAACAACTACCTTACTAACTATAAATAAGTAATTAGTAGTTTATTAAGGCAAAACTCTTATTTAACAGTTAGTTAACAGTGATAATTGGACCCTAATCTAAAGAGTCACTAAATATTCAATTTTAAAAATATAAACCAACAGTTGTGTTTGTCCATATTTGATATGTAGGGAGTCTGGGGTAACTATACTAGTTTGCTGATTCTTTCTAGATGTGAGTATTGCTATATATATATATATATATATATATATATATATATATATATATATATATATATATATATATATATATATATATATATAGTGGCAAAAATAAGTTTGTGAACCCTTTGAAAATAACTAGATTTCTGCATTGATTATTGCATAAATACAGTATGGTCCGATCTTCATGGATGTCACAATTATAGAAAAATACATTCTGAGTAAACTAATAACATGCAAACAGTTGTATTTTTCAAAATTGTATTGTAGACATCGGGTGATTATTGACATGGCAGGCTGAAAAAATGAAGTTAACCTAAAAAGTAAGTTATGACTTACCCCAATTGCTTAAGTTTCATGTTATAGCACACTTGTCAGTATTAAAATATGCTTGTTTTAACTTATAATTATGGAATATTGAATTGTTATGTTATGCATACTGTGTATAAATGTATATGTATAAATGTCTCTCTCTCTCTCTCTCTCTCTCTCTCTCTCTCTCTCTCTCTCTCTCTCTCTCTCTCTCTCTCTCTCTCTCTCTCTCTTTGTGTGTCCACAAAGATGGCTATATCTGAAATCCTTGTCCTTGTGGGGACATTTTTGTTCCCCATGAGGGAAACTGCTGGTAAATTATTCTTTGTGTTGTTTTTTGAAAATGCAGACAATTTAGGCTTAGATATAGAATATACACTTTGTATAGTATAAAATCATTATTTATGTGGAGTATCCCCATGAAAAGTGGAAACGTGTGTGTGTCTGTGTGTGTGTGTGTGTGCGTCTCTCTCTCTCTCTCTCTCTCTCTCTCTCTCTCTCTCTCTCTCTCTCTCTCTCTCTCTCTCTGTCTCTCTCTCTCTCTCTCTGTCTCTCTCTCTCTCTGTGTGTGTGTGTGTGTGTTTCCCACGGGAGGTGCCAGACGGCCAGTAATTTGGTTGTCTTGGCTCGTCTGGAGTAACACCTGCCCCCTCTCTGGGGAAACGGCATTTCAGCCAAGAGGGAGAACAAGGAGCAAACACACGTAATGCAAAACCTACACTCCAATGCTTAACGTGACTGACCACTCTTCATCCGTTTTCCACTGAATTTACATATCTTGGCAAATGTATCATATATTAAATTATTAAATTAACAAATAGACACTATTTTATTTTAGTAGATATTTGTCAATTGTGATTAAAAAATCAACATTTTTATTGTTATTTTATTTTAAAAACATAAAGGAATAAACAACAAAATATGAAAAACAAAACAGGCTACCTAAAAAAAAAAACAACAAAAAAAAACAACAAAAAAAAAAACACTGCCACAGAGACTTTACAACAAAATGTGCAATAAAGGGCACGGTGCTAAAAAGACAAGACAGATCTTTGGATAGCAAATATGTTTTCACAAAAAAATTACTTACTATAACGTATAACGTAACTTATTGTATAATTTTTGTGTGGTTATGAAAATAAACATCTCAGACATCAGTACGTGAAATAAAATGTAAGACTTACTATGTAATTATTACAAACTTATTATTATGGTCATACAACGAATTGCCAGTCTATTGTCTCATAAATCATAGGCCTACAATTCAATCGAGATTAGTGGACAAATTGATTTAAATACTTGTTATTCAGAAAAGATTTCGTTGTAATAAATTCATTGTTCTAATTCATGACAAACTCATGTGGAAAAACAGCAGATTTATCGAACTAATTGCATCACAAAATATGTAGATTTCTCAAATAAATAAACAAAGGTGCAAGTTGATAGTTAACATTTTTCTCATCATTACTGAATGACAGTCTAACACACAGTAACTTGTCTTTTAGCTACATTGCCTACAACCAACGTACATTAATCTAAACAAACAATCTTTCAAAAGAAAATTTAAATGACATTAATCATATCAAAACATATTCAACATGTATAATAAATAACAAATAAATATTTAAATACAAGTGGTTATAATCTCGATGTCATAATTCAAGTGGCACTTGCGTCATTTCCTCCTGATTGAACAACTATAACAAGATCTACAGAGCAGCTAAAGGAGAGGGGCTGTTTTTTCCCTCACTGTTATACAGAGTGATGCAACGGGTTATCTCTGTACTTTTTCCATTAGAAAAAAAATCCATATACACATATAATAGCATAAATTATTCAATTTGATTTAAGTCCCTCTCTACTTTATTGCGTCATTTATTCTGTGTAGCTTAAATCAGGGACCACAGTCTTTGAGTTCACAAACTTCACATGGTTCACAACTCTTTGAGCAATCCCCATTTTGGTTAAAGGGGATTTAGTTCCGCTCTATGCTATAATATCTCATTGAATTCATTAATACCTGTCTAATGAACACTTGGGTGGTAGCCATCTTACGTGGTTTCAGTCTCTTCCAATTGCACTTACAATGTAGGTAGCGCAAATAGCCAAAATGTCAGACCACAAACTGCGAAATTAGGATACTGTGTTTGCCGAAAATAGGCCCCCGCGTGTCCTTGAAGTATGTTCATAAATAGAGACCTTATGCTAAACAT
Source organism: Meda fulgida (assembly GCA_030578275.1). Classification (NCBI taxonomy): domain Eukaryota; kingdom Metazoa; phylum Chordata; class Actinopteri; order Cypriniformes; family Leuciscidae; genus Meda; species Meda fulgida. Next base: position 22,480,282 of record CM060616.1, on the reverse strand, counting down.
CCAACACATGATTTAGATATGAAATATAACAAATAGCTAGTCTCAGAATCTCAATCTTGGACAGCTTTTTGTCAGGGGGCAGGGTAGGTAACAGCTTTCTCAGTTCGGCAAAGGCAACATTGAAGGCTTCAACCCGGATTCTCTCACGGGTGGCATGGGCTGAACGGTATTTGGCTGTGGCGCGTCTGCGCCTCCTCTTTTCTTCCCTGCTGAGGGTTTGCGGGGCAAGAGACTTCGTCTTGCCCTCTCCCTCCATGGGCTCATCGGTGATGCAACCAACCTTGATATCGTTCAGCATAGTTTCGGCGTCTGACTGGCTCCACGGCAGATCTGAATCAGTTTGTTCTGGACTCAGCATCATTTTCAGTTTCAACCAGTTTCTTCTTATTTATCAGTTTCACAAAGTCCTGAAACACAAATACACTTAATTACAATTAGGTAAATAAAACAACAAACTCATTTTATTTGTACACAGTTTTGTGTTGTTATTTTTTCAAGATTCTTGAACTGTCTTCCCCAATGTTTTTCTCTTCTTTGCACACTCAATGGTAGCTACTTTAATAAGATATTTGCTGGAACAACAATAATGTTTTCACAACAGCTCTCATAAAAATCCAATGGTCGTGACACTGTAGCCTATTTGTAGAAGGTGCATGGCAAATATGCTATGCATTTTAATGCAAATATGTGGTACATTTAAAAAAAAAAAAGTATACCACTACTACAGCTATTGGAAGAAATGCACATTTCAATTGTAAGCATCTGAAATTTGATTAGTCATTTTTATAAGAGGCCAAAATAATTATTATATTGTTAAAATATTTTTTTTTGATTACTAATAACACACACACTTCTGTTTTAAATAGACCTCGCAAATGCGCAACGTCTTTTGTTGTCTATTTAAATATATTTTCAGAACCTTCCAATATAGTGCTCCAACATTAAGTACAAATATGATAATTCTGGAGTCATGTTCTAGCCTACAATTAAAGTCATCCATCTGTCACACTATAACGCTTGGCGCGTGCTGCCTGACAGGACAAAACGGAACCAGAATAATAAATGGTTCAAAAGGTTAACATCTGTTGTGGGAACTTTGCTTTTTAGATCAACATAAATTCTCGCTCACACAATTGATAATGAACTGCCACGATAGTTGTAAAAGTTATATCCTAAATATTTTAAACAAAACATGGTTCATTAATTAAATGAGTTGTTTTAGGTGTTTTCTAGTTTTAAAAGAAAATATGCGCAATGTGAAAAGGTAATGGAAAACATTAATTACTGATGTGTGAAATATATTTATACAGTGTAGGCTACCTCTGAAACGTATAACTTACATATAAGAAAGGTGTAAAGCAACAGTTGTACATATAATTGATAGTGCTTTTGCGCGGAACAGTTTTCAAAATAATTGTAGCTTATTCAAAATAATTGTAGCTTATTCAAAATAACTATAGTTATAAACATTTCACAAACAAATAAATATTAATATTACGGATTAACATCTGTATAAGCTATAATAAATGTTACCAACAGGCTACTTTGAAATAAAAATATAAGTATAATACAACAGTTAAGTATAATTTACACGAATAAATGAACGAACCGTGTTATGCAATTGACAGCTCCAGAAAGAAGAACCTTGTCCTTTACAAGCTGTCCAACTCTTTACTCTATCCTCGCGTCTTTATGTAATTTCGTTCATTGAGCATCTTCCAGCCGAGTTATATTAATTTCTTCATTTACTCCGAGATCCTCAAATAAGAAAGTGATATCTGTTTCAGTTAAAATTGTGATGATGAGCAATTCTGCCTTTCACTGTGTTTCGTTTGTAAACATAATGGATGATCCCTTCGATCTTGAGATACAAATCTGGGAGTGATGCATCGTGACCCCAGACTCTAGACAATAGAGATTGCTCTGTCGATAAAATTGTAGAAAAAGTATAGTGAAATGTTGTCAGTCCTCTTGAGCGAGACTGCGATTACTTGAGAATGAACTGGCGATAAAACAGCCCTTTAATCGAAAACCGTCTCCGTTAAATCCTGTCTTCTCTTCTATTTCGCTAGAGCTCCGTCGCCTGATCAGGCTATAACGGTTCAGGGGATGAAAGAATAGTTCTAAGTAAAAGCTGTTCAGAATGACAGAGGGTTGGAATATATTTGTGGGGTGGTATTGTCTAACACCGCCCCTTCGCATCATACTGTCTTCCTCTCTTGCCCCTCTCCACCCATCTCCTCTTCCAGGTAAAACACAAACACACAGAAAAAAAAAGAAAAAAAAAGAAAAGAAAAAAGAAAAAACACGTTTAGGCTATCCTAGGCCTACATATATTTACCTCTCTCTCTCTCTCTCTCTCTCTCTCTCTCTCTCTCTCTCTCTCTCTCTCTCTCTCTCTCTCTCTCTCTCTCTCTCACGCACACACACACACCCAATATAGCAATGACAAAGGCTGTATATTGCAATATTTTACAGCATTTATTACCCTTTGTTAATGTTGGTTGATACAAATGTTCATGTTCATGTTAGTTCACAGTGCATTGAATAATGATAATAAAAAATGTAATCAAATCATAAAAAATCTACTGGTAGCTAAATGTTGAGATTAACCCTAAAAATATGCTGTATATTTGTGTGTGTGATATATAGCCTAGGCTAGCCTACTCCTATTTGACAATAGGCCTACATAGTAAGGCCTATTTAAAAAAACAGCGAAAGATGTTACCTCCTCTTATTGAGAAATGTAGAGATTCAGTAGCAAAGCAATTTTATTAATAAAAGTCACGGGCACCGTTGATACGTTTCTGAGTGTGCGCGATCTCCGATCTGTGATAGCCTAGTGAGTCTGTGTGTTTCAATGAAAGCAGCACATTAATATAGAACGGTGATTAAACTGACTGTGCATTAATTGGTTTTAAAGGGGTCCTATTATGATTCTTCACTTTTTTAACTTAAGTAGCTACTTAACTGTAATGTTGCTGTTTGAGCATAATAAAGATCTGCAAGGTTACAAAGCTCAAAGTCCACTCCAAATGGAAATTTTTTAACAGAATTAACAGAATCCACTTTCCAAGCTACAACCAACTACAACCAACGGCTCCGTACAAAGCGATTTTTCCGGACCTTATGAAGTCATAATGTTCCTCATTTAAATAATCCCCAACCATGGAATAGCCAAAAAAGCAGAGGAGGCCTGGTTGAGCTGCTACTATGTCAAAGAGATGCTGATTTTTCCACAACTCATAAGGTCTAACAAGGCTGTTGAACTTGATTAAAATTGATTTTAAACACTTTTATCTTTATCACATTTTACGGAGAACAGCTTCCAGAACCAGCATGCCAGCTATGGACAAAAGCCTCTCTTGAAATGGAGCATTTTCCACTTTGTGGGGACAATCTGTGGATTAAAACTTGTTTTATTATTTCTAGTTGCGTTTTCTATTAACAGTTCTAATTATACATTTTATGTTGTTGCTATGCTCGACTGTTAGCCAACATTAGTGTTTATATAGTTTTGTTTTTACTATAGCTTTTTAAGCTCTCAAGGCTGTTCACCGCCCCTTAGGAAAATAAACCATGTTTTTGTGATCATGTACTGTTTGTACAACAGTACAAGTACATGCTTGTAACCATAGTTTTCATATTTTTAACCAGTTAATTACAGTGTATAACATTGTATCTAAAATGTAAAAGAAAAAAAACATAACACTCTCAAAAGTCCTCTGAAATTCGTGCTTGCAAAGTCCGTGCATGGAATCTATTCTGCAAGATCCTCTTGTTTATGAACAATAACATTCTCAGGGTCTGAATCAGGCTCAAATTAGTTTAAAATTGCCGTCATCCGTTATATTTACAGTACATTCTGTTATGTATAATATACATTCATTTTTACAGGAACCTGAAACCTTATGCTGACAATTTTCTAAAGTCTTTCAGTGTCAATGTTTTCTTTCTTCACAATAGTAAGATGGTTATGAGGCTCTTGTGTCACACTATTCCCAGATCACTAAGAGGGATCACAGAAGTATGTGAGTTTGTTGATCAGGCATCTGTGTGTTGTGGTGACCAACCATGCCTAAAAAGCTGATTAAAACGATGAAGGAGGCTCCACTGACTTGCTGTGGCCCTGAGCCACAAAACCGAGGGTGGGAAGACAAGGGCTAGTTGCAACTTGCTTCAAATTGCCAGCATGGACTGCATGGGGGGATATGGCAAAGTGAAGGGTATAGACAAAGAACTGGTGGTGGCAACAGAAGAATGGGGTGAGGGAGGTTGGGGGGTATTTTGATAGACAAGTCGCCTTAAGCCATGTGTCCAAGTTGATGTGACTTTGTGTCTGTGTGCATGTGTGTATCAGAGGCATGTCATATAACAAAGGAAGGGCTATACTGACAGGAAGCACACAGGGAGTCAGTCTAATTGCACCAGGTCAGAGGGGCAGACAGAGACATCTTGTCCTGCAACTAGAACTCCAAGAGATATGTCAGACAAGAGCAATTACAAAACACAAACAGCTTAACGACAGCTGAATAACTCTTACTCTGGACTAAAGCCACCATGTCGCACCGACCTATGATCTAAGCTAGTAAGTTCACTTTTACTCTCTCTGCAGGTTATCTTTTCATCTTCACCAACATGTGTTTACATTTTTTTTCATGTGTTTTTTTTTGTTCTTTTGGACATATTTTTGCAGTGTTTAATAACCACCTAGAGACACATCTAGGATAAGGTAGTTTAATTATAAATTGCGCCCAGATTCTTGTGTTTGGGTGCCATACAGTGTAAATGAGGTCAATGAGATATATATCTCAAATCTAATTCTAAAAAGCTCTGAATTAACTATAAGGATTTAAATGATTTATTTTTTTTGTATGCCGTAATGAATTTCAACCCTCTAAACCTGAAAGCATAATTTTAAAGCCCCTGATATATGGCAATGTTGTTTTTCATTCTTCGCTTAGGGGCAAACAAAGTTTGAAATACCTTTGCATAGATATACTGTTAGCAAGGAAACGGCGTTTAGATGAATATGTCAATATGTAATATAAACACAACAAAAATGACCACAGTGATTAAACAGTAGTTAATGAACGCATCTGATCATAGCAATGTGAATATGTTTTCACCAGGGGTCCATTCTTCGTACGTCGCTAAATCCGAGATCAAATGACACAGCCAAGATGATATCATTGTGCTAATCATGATCTGGCTAATTAGATTCTTCGAACACACCTGTTGTTTATGATTAGTATCGCTGGATTGAGTTATCTGAGATAAATGTGCGATCATGCGTTGGTTTAAAGAGGATATGTATCGATAGTAGAAACATTGCTAAAATACTGCTATTGGCTGATCACCGTGGCCAAAGATGCACGCACAGATTTTCTCAGCAGCAGAGCAAGAGCTGCACTTATTACAATATATTTATTTATTTTAATAATCACTTTGTTCATTTTTAATGTCAGAGCCACAACCCACTAGAACATGGGAACACGTAAAAGTGAAGTACAAGAATATTCTACAAAATGGTAATCTTTAGCCTACTACTTTTACTGTTCTTAGTCTCTTTTAAAAAAAAAAAAGCACTGTTAAATTATGTGTTTGTTTATAACAGCAACCAAGAAAAAGGCTGAGCAAAAAAAAAAAAAAAAAAAAAAGGTGGTGGTCTTCCACTCAAAGGCAGAAGGGATGGCCCTAAGGTTGAATGTAAACCGAATCATTGTCCCAGCTTCCTTAGACCCACAGCAGGGACCAGTAGCAGCAACACCTTCCTTACTGGTAAATGAGCTTTAAATTCTCTTACTAAACTGTACATTAACTAGGCCTAAAATCAAAATGGCTGGTAAAGTAATTTCAACTGTTAAATCTCGAGTAGGGATAAACTGCTTTGACTTGTGAAAGTGAAAACTGATAAACTTATGTTAATGTAAAATATTTTGCCACAAGTTTTTTGATCAAATTTTTCCCCCCAGTGTGGTTCATTGTAATGAAGTTGTCTTTTCCTCTTTTGTGCAGTTTTACATAATACACCAACACTTTTATCTGTTCCCAAGAAAGGGGTGGCTGAAACGTGCAGTAAGTAACTTTTTACATCAAAAGGGAAGAAAATGCAACACTTTGTAATACTCATTTGTTTCCATTGCTCTGGACAGTGAAGAAACTCTCTCTAATGACTGTCCTTTGGAGGAAGTACCTGTAAAGTGCATTAATAAATTTACTTAATTTATACTTGTGTACCTATTATTTCTGAATGCAATATGAATTGCAGGAGTCCACATCTACAGAAAGACCTACAAAAGAGCCTTTTTATTTGTTGCATGAGGCATGTGTTGATAGTTCTTCAAAAGAAAATAGAGTATTTTGATCTGAAAAAAAAAAATAAATAAAAAAAACAAGGGGAGAAATAGACCTTGACAACTTAAAGAAAAACCTGGCACTAAAGATAGTGCTTACTTCAGAGTAAGTGCTAATACACTATTTCACACAGAGTACTATTGTTAACCTATCATAACAATATCTCTTATTGCAGGTGAAAGATGACTTCATCACGTGCTTTTCTTTAAAAACGAATCATTGAAACAAAACAAGAAATATGTGACAATATATTTACTAATATATCATAATGAATGTAATTGTATATTCAGTAATACACTACATAAAATATAGATGTATATGTGATCAGATATACTGTATGTGTAATATATTGCAGATACTGTATATTTGCTCATGCAGCATAAACACATATATATAGAGAAATGTATCGTGTAATATAATTCGTATAGTTTTAGATTATTAACGTTTCGTATTTTCAAGCTAGTTAACAAAAGCACAAGCACACCTGCATAAAGTATTTTGTCAAGAGACTATCACAGTGCTGAAGAATGCACAGCAATTTCTTTTAAAATATAGTAAATGTAGGCTTATAATGTTTGGCCAATCATCAACTGAACCATAGGCTTTACTCTTCAATATAATGGCAACCCCAAAAACTCACACATACAAGAAAACCTTTTAAATTCCAAAATAATAGAACATTAAACACTAACGGATCTCCCCTATATTAATATTGAGCAAAACACATTAAATAACTCTTGATTTTAACATTTGTTTTCCTTTAACAGTCAGAAGCAAAGCATGTTGGGAACTAGAAATCCGTTGTAACTTATTCCATGAATGTGTGTGTATGTGTGTGGACATACATTCACATTTACATGGGAACATGTATGTGCAATATATGTACAGAAAAGATATACCATTTAGAATATTACATTTAATGCTATTTTTGTCTTCATTTATAAATATTTTATATGTATTAATATAGCCATACATGGTCAATATATGTATTGCAGTATATTGAAAAATATAAGCACTAGTTTCCCATTTATTTAAATGGATTATGTATATCACATTATATTTTACAGTATGGGGCTATTTCCCATATTAAAATATTCCCATATTTTTGTTCCCGTAAGTGACTTGCAAAGAATCTCAGGGCAATGCACACAGTTTGTGCTGTAGTTAAAGCCTGATTCCGACGAGTCGGAATGTGTTGTTCCAACAATTTAATGATGTAAATGACACCCTCACGAGTCACAAGAAAAATTATACCTGTCAAAAAGTCTTCTATCGCCCTGCGCTAAAGGACTTCCTGTATCACCTCTGTGTATAAAGCCACGATCTAACCCTGTTTACATGAATTAAGTCTGCTCCCGAGCAGGTTTAAACTTACGGACATGTTGCTATGACAGCAAGTCCAGGATGAGCGTCGAAGAACCAAAGATCAAGATCATGCCAAATCGTCAACAATCAAATCCAGCTTACGGAGTTAGCGACGTACAAAAATGGACCCCAGCTCTGCAATTTGGCACTCCAGTCAAGTCATGTCACATTTGTTTATATAGCTGTAACAGTATCCACTGAAGGTGGGTAGACCTTAGAACCCATGTGCAGTTTAATGGAACAGAATACAAAACAAACCAAACTGAAACATGACAAAATTGAGCACTATGACTTGACTTGACTTGACTTGACTTGACTTGACTTGACTTGACTTGACTTGACTTGACTTGCTGACAACAGGTTACAACTACAAAGCTAGACAAGAGACTGATGTAACATATGAGGGCTATATATACTAAACAAGACTCACCTGAAAGCAATCAAACAATTAACCTATCAGAACAAAACACATGAACAAGGAAGCACATGAACAGATCACATGAGGGGAACAGGGAATCAGATGACAAAATAGGACACATGACTAAAAGACTTGAAAGCATGAACATAAACAACTTAAAACAAACGTGACAATAGCACTTTATAGAATAGATTGCACATAGACCATGGACCGATGGCAGTTCGAAGGTGTTTCTCTGGAGTGATTTTTTCTGGAAAGTTGGCTTTGGTAAGCTGTTTTGAATTTCTGGAATGAACTCCAAACAAATTGAAATTATATCACACTAGTTGCACTCGATTTTATATTTAAGTATATCAGGACCTTAACTGCTGCCTTAAATTTGGAAGTAAAATCAATCTATATATAAAATCAGGAGCTGTTACTGGTCCTATTTAAAACTAAGGTCCCTAATGCACTTTCACATTGCATCTAAAGGGATGACTTTCATGGCAACTTTAGTTGTAATTTAAGCCACATAACCATGTGTTGTGCATGTGTGTTATAATGGATTGGCACATCCTTTGCTGTATTTGCCGCTCCTGGCTTGGCGTTTACAGGGGCAGCAGGCTGTGTTAATGACAGTGGAGCTGGCCAGTAGCGAACAGGAGGTGTAGGTGTGAGATCAGGGGGCCTATGGTCCCATGTGAAATTGTGACCATCACCTTGGCCCCAGCCAGCCCCTTCTACCATCTGTAGCCTCAGCAGGGAGCCCCCACACACACATGCACACAAACACACATAGTTCAATACACACACACACACACACACACACACACACACACACACACACACACACAGAGAGAGAGGGACTATATTAACATTCACAAGGGTCTCTAGCGCCTGTATGCCACATCAGCCTCATTTACCTATTTGACAGCTTTTTACAAGACAACTGCTCATTACTGTTTGCCAAACATTTGAATTGATTGTGAAGTTTGAGTCAACAGTATGTCCAATTTACACATATAATAAAGCCAACATCATTGGGGAGAAATCTCAGAGACAAAGCATGGGATATATGTTGGAGTCTGAACGCCTCATTTTTCAGTTAGCGATTCAGGTGGGTGCAGATGTCTAAGCATCTGGATGTAACAATGCATGAGCTCCCATTTCTCACTTCTCTCTACATCCATTCTAAACACCTCCACTTCAGCTTTACCCTTAAGTTTACCTTTTATTTTAATTTTTACATATTCACTCATTCTCATTCATTCATCTCTGTATGCCCCATTTCACCTTCTTCTGTCTCTTTCTAATCTCAACTTTTGGCCCATCTTCATTATAGCTTCTCAAAAGATTCATTCTTCTTCTGTCATGCCCTTGCCCTTGGCTTGCCTTCCCTCTTATCTTTCTGGCCCTTTGGCTTGAGATGCATATAATAGAATTGATCACCCCTTTCTCTCTCTGCACTCCTCTTTAACTAACTCTTGTCCTTTTACTCCAGCTGGCTGATGGGTTCATTAAACTCATCGCCATGCCAAGTCTCTATGATGCTTTGGTTAAATCAAAGGGGTATGTGAGCAAGAGTTTATGTGTGGTCTGCGGAGGGGTAGCTTGCTACTCCCTTGGCATCTATTTTGTCATTGGGATGATCACATATTTTGTAGTGTGCAAAGTGGGAAGGATATTTTGGATGGGTTTTGATTTGGGTATCTTGCTTTAATGAACTTGTTTGTGTATCAGCTCTTTAATTAGTTCCTGAATTAGAAAGCTCTATCCAGACTCTTGGTGTCACAAACTGCTCTTAGACACAAAGGTTGAGGATCCAAATGCAGTTTTAATGAAAGGGTAATCCACAATCATAGTAGAAAACAGGCAAAGGTCATAAACTAATCATAAACGGGTAATCAGTCCTAACAATAACAAACACAACAAGGCAGGGAACACATGCAAAATAGTAATCCACGGAACAGGCAAGAAATCCAAAAACCAAGAGACATGAAACCAGGTAGAATGCTCGGAGTTGCAGTGTAACACTAAACAAGACTTCGCCAATAAGGAATGAGAAAACCAGGGGTATGTGGGGTGAGCTAATCAAGATAATGAGACACAGGTGAATATGATAACGGATGAAGAGTCCGGGCCGTGAGTTATGGGAGATGTAGTTTGTGAGGGAATGACAATATTCTGATGTGGAGTGCCCTCTGGTGGCTCGTTACACTTGGCAATAATGATAGGTTGATGGCTGTGTGGTAAATGGGTGAGGTGATTTATTATAGTGTTACATTTACTCTACTATAGCCTAAATGGAGAAAGGTGGAACTGTGTAACATAAATTATTACATAAATCTCATAAAAGTTCGTGTTTGTGCTCTGAAAGTGAGTTAACCTGAAGGTATCTTTGCACATGAAGAAGCTGAAGAGATCGGAGATCGCAGTCCTGGCGAAGGACGCGATAGAGCCAATCCCTCCAGCCGGCATGAAGTCAGGGTTTTACAGCCCGTACTTTATTGTGCCCAAGAAAGGTGGTGGGTGATCTTGGACCTGAACATCTTGAAGTTCCCGTTCAAAATGCTGACACAGAAATGCACCCTCACGTGTGTTCGCAGCCAAGATTGGTTGGCATGAAAGACACATACTCTCATGTCTCGATCTGCGCTTTTCGTTCGAGGGACGAACATATCAGTACAAGGTCCTTCCTTTTGGCCTGTCCTTGTCACCTTGCATCTTTACGAAGATAGTTGAGTTCGCCCTCACCCCGTTGAAGTAGGCGAGCATTTGCATCCTTTAAGTATCTTGATGACTGACTCATACTGGCCCCGTGGCAAAATCAGTTATGTGAACCCAGGGACATGGTGCTCGCACACCTCAGCTGATTGGGGCTTCGGGTCAACTGGGAAAAGAGCAAACTCTCTCACAAACAAGCGCACCCAGCGCACCCAGTCAGTGCTGAACTCGTTGAATTCGTTCAAGAGCAGGACAGTGGTTCCACTGAAACTATTTCAGAGGCTCCTGTTCGCAACCTGATTGCAGCCGGTCACGCTCCATCTGCAGCAGGTCACGCCGCTCAGATTGCTTTATATGAGACCGCATCAGCACTGGCTTCACGACCGGGCCCCGAGATGGGCGTGGCGCACACGGAGTGGAAATCACTCCAGTCTGTCGCCAGAATTTTAACCCACTGTCGGACCTTGCTTTTTTACAGGCTGCTGTTCCCCTAGGACAAATGTTCAGACATGTTGTTGTCTCAACAGTTGCCTCCAGTATGTGCCACCTGCAGTGGCATATCAATTGCCTCGAATTGCTAGCATCTTGCCCTGTGCCAGTTTCTGCCATTGCTGTGGGGTAAACGTGCTGTTCCAGACGGACAACACTTTGAGTGTTGTGTACATCAACGGCCAATGTGGTCTATGCTCCTTTCGTATGTCGCAACTCGCCCACCATCTGCTGCTAGGGAGTCAGAAGCGACTCAGGTTGCTTCGTGCCATTAATATCCCTAGTGAGCTCAATTGTGCAGCTGACAAGCTCTCACGCCAGCTAACCTCCAGGGAAGAGCAGAGACTCCACTCCCGGACAGTCCAGATGATTTGGGAATGCTTCAGGGTTGCTCAGGTAGACCTGTTCTTGGTGGGGACCCTCGGCACAGATGTATGCCTATGGAACTTTGTGTTTCCACCAGTGAGCATTGTGTAAGGATGAGGAGCAGGTCCTGTTGGTTGCGCCTTACTGGCGCCTTACTTGCTCCTTACTGGCGCAACCACCCGGACCTGGTTCCCAGAACTCATGCTCCTCTCGACAGCCCCTCCCTGGTGGAATCCCCTGAGGAAGGACCTGCTTTCTCAGGGACGAAGCACCATCTGGCACCTTCCAGACTTAAGTGCCCTACCTCCAGCGGTAGTTGACAAAATGTATTAAGCTATAGCCCCCTCTATGTGGCGCGCTTACGCTTTGAAGTGGAACCTCTTTGTTGCTTGGTGTTCTTCCCGCAGCGAAGCCTCCCTTATAGATGCCCTATCAATGTTGTGCAATGTTGTTCCTGCAAGACGGGTTGTACCGTAGGCTGTCCCCCTCCACCCTGAAAGTGTATGATGGCTCTATTGCTGCACCCCACGATGCAGTAGACCAGTGGTTCCCAACCCTGACCTGGCGCCCCACCAACACTGCACGTTTTCTTTGTCTCCCTAATCCAACACACCTGATTCAACTCATCAGCTCATAACCACATGGGTTAATGAGCTGATGAGTTGAATCAGGTGTGATTCAACCTCCGCTGGAATGGCTCTCAGACGAGATCCCAACTCATCAGTCATTGACATTAAAGTCTCTGTTCCCTCCTTCAGGGAACAGACGTTACATTAGTAACCTATGCCACTTTATTCTTTAGCATAACATTATTATTATTATTATTAATATTATTAGGCTATAGTATTTATTATTATTATTAGCCTATAGTATTTGTTATTATTATTAATAGCAAAAAAATTAAATAGCAAATTGTATATATAGCATCAATTTTAAACTAATACTAACAATAAAAATAAAATAGTGAGTAGTACAATCATATAATAGTATAAGTTGTATAATAAATTTACATTTACATTTATTCACTTTGCAGACTATTGTCTAAAGTGACTTACAAATGAGGAATACAGCAAGCGATTCATCATGAAGAGGCAAATAACACAAGAAGTGCTCAAAATACAAAGTTTCAGACATTGCTTAGAGTAGAATAAATTAGAATAAGGGGATTAAATGAAAGTGAAAGGATAGATGTGTTTTTATGATGAGGTTAAGTGCTCACTGAAGAGATGAGTTTTCAGCTGTATTTTGCAGAGGTGGGAGCTGGTCATACATAATCAAGTCTCAAGTCTCTACCATCAAGTCTCGCGTTGCAGTACACACCAACCAAGTCAAGTCAAGTCAGTGGCCCACCTCAAGCAAGTCAAGTCGAGTCCTGTTAAGGGTCAAGTCAAGTCAAGTTACAATACCAACCTGTAAAAAAGCAGTGTTTATATTGGCCTCAACATTATTCATTTTTCCCTCAGTAATGATTACATTTCTTATACATGTATATCGTAATATTAATAATAATCATATAATTTATTATAGCATGCCTTTAAATTTAATACAATTTGTAATTATAATAATAACAATTATACGAAAAATGTTGAACCAAAAATATTTGAAGGTAAATGTACAAGTGTAATGCATTAATTATATTGGTTTTATAGTAAATATCATATGTTTATAAATATGCTTATAAATAAATATATATATATATTTTTTTTATAGAATATCACTGGCATAAATTAACTTTCCCATTAAGGGCCAATATTTGACCCCTTAAATTGATTTCCAAGGGTTATTTTTTTTCTAACTATGTTCTAACCATTTTTTTCTAACCATTCATTTACACTGCAATTACAACAGCATAAATAATGTTATTTAATTATGAAATTAAAACCTCCAGTAGGTGGCGGCAAATCCCTGTCTTAATGAATGAGTCATAGAAGCATTCATTCAACTGATTCGTTCAAAACGACAGATTCAATCCGGAACTAACTGGGTCACTGAATCACAAAGCGCGTGTGTATTCGTTCACACGTAACTCTTAACTCTTTTGCTGTGGCTTGTTTGAATCTATTTTCATTGGACAAATAGAGCAAAAACAGAGAATATTGACAATAGTATGTGTTTATATTACAGGGCCGTTGAATGCTTGAATCTGATTGGTTGACATTCTAAGGTGTGTAATTATTTTCAGGGAAACGCACGGCTAACGTAGTTCCAGGCAGGTCTTGACCGCATTACAGGTCCATATCACTTCACGTAGTTGACTGTAATAACGGAAAATAGGATACAATTCATAACAAGAAAAAACATGCGCTTGATCTGCAATTTTCGATGTCTAAATTCACAATCAATGGAAACATGCAGTTTAATTTTAATAAATAAAGTATATAGACCTATATATAATCAATATAATATTAAACTCAATATATAAATAAATTGATTGTCCTACTACACGGGTTTTCGTAATTATTTCAGATAATATAACAAATAAATAATTATTGATCGGCCTACTTGTTAAAAGGGCTTTGAGTTTCATTTATAAGCCTAGTCTACTGTCAATAATAGAAAAAAAAGAATGAACAAATTAATTAAAATTAATTGAACTAATAAATAAATAATAATATTGACGCACATGCTTTTATGTCTCATTATTGCAACATCTCTTTCTCTCTCTCTCTCTCTCTAAAAACTGCATTACTAACTGCATAAAGCCGGGGACACACTTACTGCAAGGCCGGTTATGAATGTAATTTGATAGGCCTACTTATGACTGACGATGCCCAAACGCGTGTTCAGCGCGTTCAGTCTGTGTTCACAGTCGGTGTTTAAAATCTGCTGCAGTCGATGGAAACAGTCAGTCTTGAAGGGTTCAGCCAGTCGGTAAGTGCGTCCCCAGCATTAGTCTGCAATCAATAGCTCAAGCTTCCGTTACTAACTCTAAAATGACGTTTTGGAAATAGCAATGGAGGCATGGGGTTAGATGCGTAAGAAATTATTATAAATTATATAAAGACAAAAACTTTGACAAACGTCTTGAAATACATCATCGGAACAATGTTTCGAGGTGTGGTACCTGTAGTATAAGCGGAATAATTGACTCCGGGCCGTTAAATTATTAGAAAAATAATGCACACTCTGCTTCGCGTCGTGACCGCATTACCACATCGGGTGAGCTTTTTTTTCTAATAATTCAATGGTCCATCGTCAATCATTCCTAAAATGTCACATCACAAAATTCACTCTTTGTTCATTGAACTGTTGAATAAAATCAATATCACATTTGCAATCATCATGAAACTGGCTCCATAAGAAGGGAGCCCAGGGAGCCCACGGGAAGCAGCGGTTCGACTAAAGGTGTCGCCCAACCCCCAACTCTAGAATATCTGTCAGCAGCGCACGCTGTTTCAACGCCTTACTTCAGAGGAGCTAACCACCTAAGTGGACACGTGCATCTCGGAATTTACACCAAGATGAAGGCAACCACTAATTTAGTGGGCCAACCTTGCTTGGAAACAGCCTTTCCTTTTCCGCAGGTTTTCTTAACAGACAAGAGCTGGTCTGAGGTCCTAAGGCTTACGTTCTGTGCACGTACAACCGCAATGAAGCAGACGGACAGAGAAGCCAGGGCTGGGTCTGCCTCCTCCGGGGCAGTACTTGCATGCTCACTATCTGGTCCCACCTTTAGGGAGAGGTAGGAACCTTGGGCACATATCCAGGCCGGGGTCTCAGCTTGTGAAAGTTAGTCAGCCCGAATGCCAGGCACAACTCTTGACCGAAAGCGAGCAAGTCCCTACCCTCTAGTAGAAACCAGGCGAGCAGGAGAACTGTTACTTAAAACACAATTTTTAACTCCGGGGCGGTTTCTGCTATGCAGGAGCACCAGAGATAAGGCCGAAGAGGATAAAGAGGGGCGCAAGGGGATTAATTTCCCTTGCTCGCCTCAGGAACCTGACGATCAGGACGTGCTTCCCATGCTACTGCATCATGATGTGCGTAAAAAAATAGAGGCAACATCATTTTGAGGGTGGAGGACACAGCCCTCACTCTACCCCATCTTGCAGGAAAGAGAGCACTGAAATGACCAAACGCTTTCAGGATCTCGTCACGGAGAGAAGACTCACTCAACGAATAGATTCCACTTCTATTTGGCGTAAGCACAACTTCCTATTCATGGGGTGCTCTCGCAGAAGTGATGGTGACCACCACATAATCCTGCAGTAGCTACCTGAACCTCCGCGTCCAAATTTAGGACCGGCCTGAAATCCACCAGGGGTCCGAACACGGGTGCCATCATGCCCCGTCCCTGAGGATATTTTCAGGGGAAGTCAGGAAGGGCTGTCGAGGGGAGAACTAGGTCTGGTTGGGCCAATAAGGGGCAACTATCAAGACGTGCTCCACTCCTGACCTAGCACAGTACGTGCAAGTGACATGCACATACCAGACAGGAGCCTTTCTCAACACTAGGTGTAAAGAATATCACTGAGCTTCAGGAGCATTTCTGCTCAACACCTGAGTGTGATGGAATTCACTGAGCTCCAGGAGCATCTCTGCTCAACACCTGAGTGTGAAAAAAATCACTGACACTGGCGCCAAGTGACAATGAATCGCATAGCTGCTTCAGAAGGCTCACTGGGGAATGCATTTCTGCGGGGGCCCTGGGGTCAGCTGAGAGCCAGTGTCTGTCCAAGGGATGTCCTCTCGGACAGAAAAATACAACTGGCAGAGGAACAAATCCGGAAAGGCAAACAGATGTAACTGTGCGTCCCTGAAGTGGTCCCTGCCCAGCTGGACCGCCTGGGATCAAGACTGTCGTGAGGCTCGTTGGCGGCACAATTGAGGAGGCTGGAAGAAATAATGGAATGAAGCGACCTCAGAAGCTTCTGACTCCAAGGAGGAGGTGACGGGCGTGTAACATGCGAGGGAAGCGTAGTGCAACAGTCGCAATGTAGACAATGGATGCCAATGCAGTCGGAGGGCCGCCCAGACCTCCGTTACTGCATGCCCTTTGTACGTGGCCCCTCAGCCAGTATTTGATGGACACTTGTTCTAAGGACCGTTGGTCTGGAGAAACAACAGGTCTGTTACTGACTGAGGGTTTGGCAGCAGACCAGGGTGCTTTCACACGGAGCGAGCAGTACTGAAGCGGTATTCATATGGAGGAAGCCAAGTGGCTGCGTCTGCCATATGCCCCAGGAGCCTCTGAAGAGCACTAACCATCTCCACACTCGTCTTAGATATGCGGTGGCCGAATCCATCTCCAAACCAGAAAAGGGATCCTCAGTCCGTGGACGAGTTTACTTTATCCCAGTTGACCTGAGGACCCAACTGGCTATGAGCACTTGGGGGGTAGGACTTTGTACTGATACTTCACACCCCTCGGACGCACAAACACAGGATGGCCCGAGGTGTGGAAAGACAGAGATCTGAAGTACATGTCTCTTATGTCCAAAGCTGCAGACCAATCTAGGGAACGGAGCATTTGGAAATGCATCTCTGTATAACAAATTGAACAGAAGCGTTTTTGGCTTCCACGAACCGGGCCAGGGACCACAGGCGTACCCGAGGTGGGCAGCAAGGTGGAGGACAGGGACCCAGCTCGGAAGGCCTGAAGGTGGCCCGAAGTAGGGTCTGAGTGTGGTGCACGACACTTACCTGTCTCCACAAGACGGCCAGGGATGTGTGAGAAGGCGGATGACTGGGTCCTTGAACCGCCCCCCAGCTGCCGTGCTGGCGAACAAGAGGGAGCTGAGGGTTGCAAGGCTTTGCAGGGTCACACACCGCCAGACTTGCACTCTTGGGACTCAGAAACAGAGAAATTTGCTCTTTCTCTGAAGTGTGGGTACGGCTTGCTCCGCTCTTTTTTTGGGAACAAGCGGTGGAACAGACACACACACCAGCAAAGACTCCACCTGGCCCTCACCAGGGGGGAGGGAGTGACCAACTCCAAGAGCATGCCACGACACTCATGCCCCGGAGGGTGAGGTCGGATGCAGTGCAGTGCACCTATGAGCGCACGGTCTGGTCTACCCTCCTGCATGTCCATGAGTGCCCTGGCCTGATAGACCTGTAGCAACGCCATGGCACGCAAAGAGGAGGCGGCTTGCCCACAGGCTTTGTAAGTCCTGCCTGTCGGACGAAAACTCACAGGCCTTAGGGGGGAGAGGAGGTTCCCCCGTAAAGCAGGGGCCGCCGGACACAGGTGCACCTGTGTCGCGACAGACCGCCCCACTGGAGGGATAGCCTCATACCCTTCACCGCTCCTCCGTCAAGGGTAGCGAGGGGGGAAGAACCACTCAGTAAATTTTTAGCAGTAAAAGGTGCCATCTACGACCTAGTAAGCTCTCCATGCATTTCGGAAAAGAAGGGTACTGGGGCGGCGGGCTGAGAACCAGCATGGCCCGCCTTGAGATACCAATCATCCAACCGAGACTGAACAGGACACGGTGGAGAGTTCCACTCGAGCCTGGCAGCCTTGGCGGCCTGTTTCAGCATAGCTGACCATTCTGGATCCAGCTCGGGCAACGTTATGCTCCCAGAGGAAGATAACGCAGTCGAGTCATCATCTCCAGAGGCCAGCTCATCCTCCGATGCTGCAATCGGCTTCCTGTCCTCTGGGGGAGCCCCGGGTGAAACGACTGGCCCACCCATTACAGATGGACCAGCACGCTCCATGGGGGACTCCAACGGTTGCGGTGGAAGGGAGGAGTGAGGAGCCCACTGGGAATGGTTACCGGGTGAGACATCCAACACTATCCTACCATAACCCATCCCACGTGGCACCCATAGGGCAGGGCGCGGTAATGGGGACGTGGACGAAGGCGAGTCTGTGGTACAGTCACCAACTGGAGTGCCCTTGAGAACCACCAGAAGGATCTCCACCTCTTCACTAGGTTTTGTTAGTCTGTAAGTTCCCTTTCCACGAGCAAGGAACAGTGAACGAAAATGTTCTGAAGAGTGATTTTGTGCATCTCTGTGATAGCACCACCAGTCATTGCCCATTTACAGATCGTAGGCTTCTGGTAGGGATGTAGACTCGTAAGAGCATGTGGGTGCTGAGCCTGTGGTAGATCTGTAAGCAAGCACATGCCTTGAACTTGATGTGAGCAAAAAGTGTTAGCCAGTGCAGGGAGATGAAGTGAGGTGTGATGTGGGCCCTTTAGGGCTTGTTGAAGACAAGACATGCTACAGCGTTCTGAATAATGTGTATAAGTTTGATTGCACCTGATGGAAGTCCAAGCAGAAGAGCTTTGCAGTAATCAAGCCTAGAAATGACCTTGGACGAACCTTCTCAGATCCCTGGCCATGTTACACCACCAAAAGTGATCTCTTAGCAACGAGAGTGTGTTAGAGGGTGTTATTGGCCCCTGGGTGGTCAGTGCCCAAAGATGTATGTGCAGAGTGAATCAGGGGTGTGCGTCATGCTTTGGTGACATACTGACGTCCGGGGGGACAGCCCAACGGAATAGCGTTGGAGGCATTGGAGAAGGTGATGGAATCTGCAGACCATTGGATAGGACTACTATTACTTCACTTGAGAGGATGGATTCAGGCTCTTCGCTGACCTCTTCTGGAGCATACAGACATGGAAAGAGCGTCAGCCTCAACATTCTTAGAACCTGGGTGATAGGAAATGGAGACATTTATCGGATAAAGAATAAGGAGTAGATGAGAATGTCATCCATGTAGACGAGGACGAATCGATGGAAATACTTCCGGAGCACCTCTAGCGTGAAGTCCTGGAATACGGAGGGGGCGTTTACCAGACCATACAGCATGACAAGATACTCGTATTGTCCAGTAGGGGTCACAAAGGCGGTCTTCCACTCGTCAAACCTAACTTCCCAACCTACTTCAACAAGGACATAATGAACGACACTCGACTCATTCGAGGAGGTGGAAAAACAAGTTCTTTGTGACATGCAAGATTTATTGTATAAATATTTAAATTATGTAAAAGAAAATGTATGTTTTTGTCAATGTTAAGTTTTAAATTTAAAATGTTTGCGATGTTAACATAAGTAGCCTACATGTTTAAATGTTTTATCACTTGCTTGAGCAACTTAATATATCCTGCCTAAAATTAATGCACTGAATACTAGGGATAGCCTACGTGTTTTAAATCTATTTAGTTTAAACTTGAACATGTCCGTGAAAGAGTGTAGGCATAACTAACTGTGTACAAATAGAATCGAAATGCTGAAACAATTTTTAATATTATTTTAGAAAAGATGCTGATAGATATAGTGATTAAAATAACAAAAATTGTGAATAAATGTTGTGGTACAGCCGTGGATCAGTTACGCACTACAAACGGAACATATGTGAAAGCACAATAGCACTTGCTGCTCCTGCGCCGCATACGCACCGCATACGCAGTGCACACGGAGTATGTGTGAAACGGGCGTTAAGGTTCTCCCCACTCAGTGAAACACCTACTGAGAATTCTGCTGAATGTGTCCTAGTTATTGGTGATTCTATTACACGGAACGTGAAAATAGAGAGACCAGGCACCATAGTCACATGTGTGCTGAGAGCCAGAGCGCCTGACATCAAAGCAATTTTAAAAGTGCTGGCTAATGCTAATCATAAATTCTCTATTACTATTCACGTCAGCACTAATGATGTTTCTAGACAGGAGCTCACTACTCCGTATGCGGTGCGTATGCGGCGCAGGAGCAGTAAGTGCTACTGTGCTTTCACATATGTTCCGTTTGCAGTGCGCAACTGATCCACGGCTGTACCACAACATTTATTCACAATTTTTGTTATTTTAATCACTATATCTATCAGCATCTTTTCTAAAATAATATTAAAAATTGTTTCGAAAAAATATTAATCAGCATTTCGATTCTATTTGTTATTTGTGATTCTATTACACGGAACGTGAAAATAGAGAGACCAGCCACCATAGTCACATGTGTGCTGGGAGCCAGAGCGCCTGACATCAAAGCAAATTTAAAAGTGCTGGCTAATGCTAATCATAAATTCTCTATTACTATTCACGTCAGCACTAATGATGTTTCTAGACAGGAGCTTTGCCCGCCTCAAAACTTCAAACTTCAGCCATGAGAGAGACTCAGTTCCCATTCATCCACCAACACACCAACGTGATTAGCTTGCCAAGATGTCCCTTTCAGTGGAAGGCATTTCCATCTTACACGCGTATACAAACAAACGGCTCCTGAAGACAAATAAGAAGATGATGTGTTCCTCAGACGCTCTTTTATACTCACGGTCACACCGGTAGTGATGTCATAGACTGTTGCCGGCCAATGCAATTGTCGCATTTAGACGCATTTCAGATGCTGGTCACACAGGCGTTCCCCATTGCATCTTGTCAGATGCAGTGTGAGTTCCCATTCGAAAGGGAACCTTAGTGTTGAGCCCTGATACTGTATATCAAAGACACAGCTAAATGTGACACTTATTACAATGGGTAGATTGTTTTAAAGTTCACTAAAATTAAAAGTTGTTATATTTTTTAAAGCCTATTAAATGTTAAAAGTGATAGCTTTCAATTATACTTTAATGTTGAATGGCTATAATTAATGGCTAAAATTGAGAAAAAAAATCCAGTTAATAGAGACATCAGTATTAGTACTGGTATCAGTGATACTGTCTTTCATTCATAGTGCTAAGTAAAAAGATGCCATTAAACAAATATTTAAAATATACTATCTTTATGATGTTTCTACATTATTTTGGAGATACAATGTGAAAGTATTACAATATAAAAATATATTAAAACCTTTACTGTTAGATGCGATTAATCTGGATTAATTCCAGAAAAAATTGTGATTAATTAATAAAAAGTAAAAGTACTATTATATTTATACATAAATATATTTACTTTGTGTTTTTCATTAATGTATTTTATAATCATACAAAGAGCAATGTGTAACATTTTACCAGATTAAGTACTACACTTATTCACTTTTATTTGTTCCACACTAAATCATTTTTATTAAAGTTTTGTAAAATTGTGCACTCATGATTTTTTTAGAATAACTTTTTTTGCTGAATTATCCACTAACCTAGTTTATAAATTTTTGTCATAGATTGATTATATACATTTTCATTTGTTGTTTTTCTTTATAATATAATAAGTATTATAAGTATAAAAGTAAATAAGTATAAAACTTTATAAATATAAAAGAGGAAACATGGAATTAGCTTTCACTGTTATGCCGATGATACTCAGCTTTGTTTAGTTTGTTCAACATGATTTGTAGAATAAATTCTTAATGCGCATGTAAACACCATCAGCATTTATCACATGTTCGCGTTTAAAGTCTGTTGAGAAAGAACGGTGTCGTCTTAGCGGCCCCTAATTTAATAACAAATGATAGTTTCAATGGAGGAGAATCAATCAAAACTAACTTTAGCTGGAAAATAACATTATTCAAGAGCCGCTATAAAGCCAAAACAATCTCTGTTACCTTAAATTGTTTACCTCTGTAAAGCTGCTTTGAAACAATCTACATTGTTAAAAGCGCAATATAAATGAAGATGACTTGACTTGACTTGACTTAATGAAGTAGTCTGTATTTAGTAAATTGTGTTTAACACAGAAAAGAGTGGTTATCATTTCCACATACAGAGTTCCCTTTCGAGAACGTAGTGAGGAAACTCCTTTCCTCAGATTTATTGAAGCTTGTATCTAAAATGCATTGCAACTGCACAGCGAGCACAGTGAGTGACTGGCTCGCTCATTGGCTGTGCTGTAGCAACTGCACATTCAATGGCGAAGGCCGCCGAATTGGGCATAGCTGCGCCTATAAAAGGAGCCTGAATTCAACATTATAGAGTGCCCTCTGCACAAGGTGGATGGACACTATGACCGGCCACGGGCTGCACTTCACCCATAGATGCGACAGTCTGCTTATTTACTTCCTGCACTCGCGGCTAGCTCTCCTTC
Organism: Meda fulgida; assembly: GCA_030578275.1. NCBI lineage: Eukaryota > Metazoa > Chordata > Actinopteri > Cypriniformes > Leuciscidae > Meda > Meda fulgida. The sequence continues at coordinate 22,457,672 of CM060616.1, read as the reverse complement.
GGACGGATAACTGCTTCTCGTGCTCCCCCCACTTCCTTCCCTCGTCGAGCCTCGGCGGAAGAAGCGTGCGGTCAGATGTGCGCGCGGCTAGCTCTCTTGAAAGTACAAGAGAGCTATCGCGCATTCCCATTCTGCACGTCACGCAGAGCCCTCTCTGTGACTCGGACGCAATCATACTTGGGTTCCCCCCTCTCCCCCGTGGCTCAGTGGTGGAATCCAGACTTCCGCGCCAGAGACCCGTGTTCGAATCCTGATTCTGACAGCAGGTGAAAATTATTGCATGACAATTGTGTACACATTGCGCTTGCAGCCAGCTTCCTTACATACAGAAAGCGACCCTGCCCCTCGCGCCCTCCCATTTCACAACGGCGGGGTTCGAGTATTAATGAGTGCTCAAAAACAAGTGAGCCCACGCCGGCCCCGCGTGACTCACTCTACATAGAGAGACCTTTTATACCACAAACTGAAACTGCTCGCTCTCACGCGTTTTCCCCGCTTCCTTCCCTCATTGAGCCGCGACGGAAGAAGGTTGTGCGGTTGATGTGCACGCGACTATCTCTCTTTTCGTCATGAGAGCTAACTCTCGCACTCGCACCCTCCCGTTCTGCATGTCACGCAGAGCCCTCTCTGTGACTCAGACACAATAAGTGCGTTTTCATGTCTGAAATCAAACCACGCTGAAACTGCTCTCTCTCACGACAGCTGTTCTCACTGCGAACACTCCGGTGTTAGTCTACCAGACCTGTTACAAGGCGAGCAGTACAAGAGAAGTGAATGGATGCAGCACTTTCTCCCCTAAGGCAACACGGGGATTCTCTTATGATTGTGCGTGTGCTGAACTATCTTGATTGATTGATTGATTGATCAATGATTGGCTCATTATGTCTCAGTCGAAGACCGAGTTATTGACACACAGATCCATGCTACTCAGCCACTCGGAACGCCTGGGGCTCAGGATAATTTTTCCAAGAGAAAACTGTTACCCAGCAAGAACGTAATCTTTCCGGGCACAGTTGTCGACTCTACAATGATGAGAGCGTGGCTCACACCAGAGCGCGCTCTCTATATCCAACAGCTAATAGCCTCCTTCAGGGTAGGTGTGCTCACGCCCCTCAAGAAGTTTCAGAGGCTTCTCTTTCTCATGGCTGCTGCATCGTCAGTACTCCTGCTAGGATTAATGCATATGCGTCCCCTTCAGCACTGGTTAAAGCACCGTGTGCCAGCCCATGCGTGGCGATCAGGTCGCCTGCACATCATGGTGAATCAGTGCTGCATAAGAGCTCTGGTCCCCTGGAAAGCCCAGAACTGGTACCAGTCGGGCATGATTATGGGTGTGGCCTCCAGGAGGAAGGTAATTTTCACTGACGCTTCCAACCAAGGTTTGGGAGCACTGTGCGAGGGCAAGTCTGGCCTCTGATCAGTCAACCTGTATGTCATGGCCAGAAAACTCCTCCTTTGGTCACATGCCAACCTGCGCTCCCTGAGAGCTGCTGATGTCCCAGGAGCCCAAAATTTGGGTGCGGACATGCTGTCTCGAGGCAACACTCCCCCAGGCGAGTGGTCTCTCAAACCACAGACGGTTCGTCTGATATGGAGTGTTTTCGGCTGGGCAGAGATTGACCTCTTCGCCTCGAAAGACAACACTCATTGCAACAGGGAGGCGCTGGCCCATTCCTGGCCCAGACGCCCTCTATATGCGTTCCTGCAAATGCTCAGTCCTCCTGGCATGGTTTCCAGAACTGGCACATATATTGGACACTGGTCCCTGGCCTGTGCCAATGAGGAAGGATCTCCTCACACAGGCGAACGGGACAATTTGGCACCCTCGCCCCGACTTATGGGCCCTACATGTGCGGCCAACGGGTATCCGGGGACCTCCCAGAAAAAGTCTTGAATACCATCACTGAGGCTAGAGCACCGTCTACCAGGCACCTCTAGGCTCTGAAGTGGTCAGTATTCGCTGACTGGTGCTCAGCCAGAGACCTTGAGCCCCACTCGTGCAAAGTGTCAGTTGTACTTTCCTTTTTACAAGAGCTTTTTGATGCGGGTATCAACCCATCCATGGTCAAAGTGTATGTGGCAGCCATAGCAGCTTACCATGCTCCTGTGACTGGCATTTCACTGGGGAGAAACAACCTTATTGTTCGTTTTCTCAAAGGAGCCAGGAGGATGAACCCCCCCCAAGCCCCTACTATACCGGCGTGAGACCTTTCCACGGTCCTTGGGGCCCTGAAGGGTCCTCCGTTCGAACCACTACAGTCGGTTGGTCTCAAACCACTTTCGCTGAAAACTACTCTGCTGTTGGCCTTGGCATCAGTCAAGCGAGTGGGAGACTTGAAGACGCTCTCTGTAAGCCCTTCCAGCCTGGATTTTGGGATAAATTACTCCAGGGTCATTCTCAAGCCAAGGCATGGTTATGTACCTAAGGTGCTCTCAACTACGTTCAGAGCTCAGGTTATTACATTATCAGCACTTCCGCCCTCTGAGAATGACGGGGAGGCTAATTTGCTTTGTCCTGTTAGGGCTTTAAAAGTCTACTTGGAGCGTTCTGCGCCGTTTAGGCAGTCGGAACAGCTCTTTGTTTGCTTTGGCGGTCACGAAGCAGAGACTGTCCAAATGGATAGTGGATGCCATCTCCCTGGCATACGCCTCTGTGGGCCAGGTTTGTTTCATAGGTGCTAAAGCACACTCCACGGGAGGCATGGTCTCTTCGTGGGCCTGGTCCAGTGGTGTGGATGATCTGATCCAACCTGATATGGACCGTGAAAGATGGTGCCAGAATGATTGCCGGCTTGCCACAGTCTGTCCTTGTCTCTTTTATTTGTAATGTTTCTTGTTTGTTTTATCACACGCTCTGTTAGCTCCCCTCTGGTATATGATCGCATGATGCCATTTAATATTCGATTGTTTATTTCGCTATCCCAGAGATGTTTGGCATCTGCACTCGCATTATGTGCCAGTCGCATTGAGGAAAATGTGTTACCTGCCGGGATGTCTGTCCATGTGGAGGAAATGGCGAAGGAGGCGTGGGAAGCATGCTGGAGTCCTTGTGAGATCGAAGAAGATCGGGAAGCTTCCAGTCATCGGACCTGCTTCTTCCGTGGTCGTGAACCTGAGATGTTCATACAATGTGCCTGTCTTTCCGTGTTTGGCGTTGATGCCTCAGTCTTCGCGGATGGTTTACGTAAGGCGACAGTCTGCAGATCGAGGAGTTAATCATTGGAATCTTCGCTCTTTACGTGACGGGAGTCTGGTAACATTTTATGATTCCTCTCTGCAATCCTCTTCCGATACCACTCCCACTCCAGTGACAATGGTGTTGATTAACACGAGATCTCTGGCAAATAAGACCTTTATTTTTAACTATATTTTTCTTTCTCATGAAATTTATTTTTTATTTCTTACTGAGACTTGGCTTAATGCTGGTGAAATGACTTCTCTCTCTGAACTTTCTCTTCCTGGTTGCAGTTTTTTTTATTACCCCTAGATCTGTTGGCCGTGGCGGGGGTCTTGCAGTTGTTTTTAAAGACAAGTTTAAGTGTAGACTTTCACCTTCTACGTCCTTTTGCACTTTTGAATCTCAGTTAATTACGCTGAATTCTTTTTATTTTGTGTTGTGTGTTTTGATTTATAGACCCCCAAACTTTCATGGGGATTTTATACAGGAGTTTTCTGAATTTTTTTTTTTGTATTGTCCCTTCTTTTGACAATATTTTAATTTGGGGGCATTTTAATATACATGTGTGCTGCCCTTCAAATCCCCTGGTCAAAGAATTTTTTATTTATTTATTAGAGTCATTTGATTTTTTTACAATGCGTTGTGGGTCCAACTTATGAACGTGGTCATATGCTTGACCTTGTATTATCTCTGGGATTCTCTGTTGATAGCGTGAAGATTGTTGATACTGTTTTTTTCTGACCATAAGACTGTTATTTTAAATTCTAACTTTCCTTGTGGCGCGCCGGGTAATTTTGTTTCTGCCTCGGTTTCATCTCGCATACTCAATCCATGCACAGCTAGTAGGTTTTCAGCTGTTTTTAATGTATTTTCTTTTTTTTTCGTCGATCAGTTTAACTCTTCTTGTTTAGAGATTTTAGATGTTGTGGCTCCTGTCAAAGTCAGGAGTAAAAAAAAAGTCAAATCACAGCCCTGGTTGAACAGTTCTACCCGTGCTCTTAGGCAGGAGTTTAGGAGGGCTGAACGCAAATGGGTTAAAAGTCTCTTATGAGATATTGAAGAACCGTTTGAACGAGTATCAAAGAGCTGTTAAATTGGCTAGATCAAATAATTTCTCTGTCATCATCTCCAGAAACTGTCATAATTCTAGAGTACTTTTCTCTACTGTAAATGCTGTTCTTCATCCTACTGCTACTCCTTCATTCACTCCTTCTGCTGACATGTGGAAAGAGTTCTTAAACTTTTTTATTGGTAAGGTTGATGGAATTAGATTTCATCTGTTGGTGTCAGGGTTGTTGCAGGATACTGAAGACGAGGGAACAGAATTTCAATGCAGCTGGTTTATTCACAAACTCCGGCTACAGAAAAACACAGGAACACACAACCATACATCGACGACGATCAGCAAACACTGAGGGAAAATACAGGGCTTATATGAACAGGGACTAATAGGATGATTAACAGAACACAGGTGAAGGGAATTACTAATTAAACAGACCGGGAAACACTAACAGGACTAAACCAAAATCACAAAGACAGGGGGAAACCAGATCACAAAACAGAACTTAAACACATAGAAACGTGACAGTTGGCAATGATTGTATTGCTTCTGTTGACCCTTTGAACCAATTAACCAGTTTTATGTCTGTTTCTTTGCAGCATCTAAATGATATAACTGCTAATATGAAGCCCACCAGGTCTCCTGGGGCCTCATTTATAACCGTTGCGTACGCACAAAACAGGCCCTGAAAGAGGCGTATGCCACTTCCAACGCATAAGTTGTGATTTATGAAAACAAACTTGACGGGAAAATGTGCGCACCTGCACGCAAACTCTGACCCATGCGTACGAACATTTTGGAGACGGAGCAGTTTGGCGACACCGATGGTGAGCTGAGGGATTGACGGTAGATGAATGAAATTAAACATATTGAACTTGAAAAGTTCCGCATATAGCCTATCCATATTGCCATATACATACAAATCACTTTCAATCCTCATTATGCGTCCTAATCATAAATGCATGCTTGTTCACAGTACCAATTTAAATAAATAAATGCCAATAAAAGATCCAATAAAAGTGCATCAATTGAATTTCCTTAAATTTCATTTTGTTATGATCTAAGTGTGGGCGTATAGGTTTACCACTCATTGTCTGATTGGTATGACAAGGTGTAAAGGATTGAATGTGATCGCTGTTTACATAAATACTACGGAGACACTTCTGCATGTAGTAGCCTATTGCATGATGGATGCGCTGGCATTGCTGGAGGACTATGCCAATGGCAGACTTAGGAGAGAAAGAGTGTTTAGAGACCATGAAGATTTCCTGGCCCACGATGATGAGAGGCTAATAAGCCGATTTAGGTTACCTAGAGCCATGCTCTTGGACCTGTGTGCTGAATTGGGGCCAACATTACAAAGGCCAACTACACGAAACCACGCCATCCCGGTACCAACCCAAGTCCTTTCAGTTTTAGGATTTTTGGCAACCGGGAGTTACCAGCGGGAGTTAACCGATAGGCAAGTTTACAAATATGATAATGCAATTTTTTTCTGCGTAAAGCTTCTTTTGGAAACGGATAATTCTGTTAATTTGACATAGGTCTGGGATTTCACAGCCATCCCTGAGCTCCTTAATGCCTGCAGTTTTGAAAGGGATTATTAGAATGATCAATAGATGCATACAGTTTCCCTACACTATTTGGGAACAGGCCAATATCAAAAGGCAATTTGCAGCAATCCGGATTCCCAAATGTAATCGGCGCAATTGACTGCACTCATATTGCTATAAGGGCTCCACATGAGAACGAGTTCATTTTTGTGAATCGAAAACATGTCCATTCCATAAATGTGCAAGTTATCTGTGAGGCCAACATGATTCTTACAAACGTTGTGGCGCGATGGCCTGGTTCAACACATGACTCTTTTATTGTAATGCACAGCAGTGTAGGGAATAGACTTGAGGCAGGTGCCGTGCGTGATGGGTGGCTTCTTGGTAAGTTAAAATGACATATAATGGTTTCTAACAGTTCAAGCCTACTGTAAAATTAATCTGTTATACTGGCAGGTGACAGTGGTTACCCTCTGAGACGTTGGCTCCTCACCCCATTTCCAAACCCTCAGAGTGCAGAGCAAATGCGTTACAATGATGCCCACGCTCGTGCGTGCTCGGTAGTTGAGAGAGCCATTGGCCTTCTCAAGGGTAGATGGCGTTGCCTTGATGTTTCGGGTGGTAGACTTTTATATCAACCAAAAAAAGTCTGTCAGATCATCATGGCATGCGCCATTCTACACAACATGGCACAGAGGAATGGTGTCCCTCTCCCCGCTGACCTCCCTCGCCTCCAGCATGAGGAGCCTGACCCACACCCCCCTCCCCAACATGAAGGGCATCATCAGGGCGCAAGGCTCCGCGAGGAAGTAATGCGGCATTTGTGATGGGACAACAACACACAGGTTCATTTTTTAACAAGATCTTTTAATGTAGAAGCAATGTCACCCAACACAACCTTTATTTGTTTAAGCTCATCTGCTATAACTGTAATTGCCTCAATTGTGTCCCTCTGTGTCTGAAGGACAGCCTCAGTCAACACCCGGCCACTTCCAACCGTGCCATGGGGTCTGGACGCGCTCCTGCTGGGGACCCACCCCGAAGTGATAAAATAAAACAATATTCTGTATCAAATTACAGTTACTGTAAATCCGGCCTCTAGTTCATAAACGCCAGAGGAGAACTGGCCCCCGACTGAGCCTGGGTTCTCCCAAGGTTTTTTTTCTCCATTAGGTCACCTGATGGAGTTTTAGGACACCAGTAGGTCACTTGATGGAGTTTTTCGGTTCCTTGCCACTGTTGCCTTTGGCTTGCTCAGTTGGGGATATTCAAAATAATTAACCAAGCATTAATACCATTGATCAGCCCTACCAAACGTGGATGTTTTTTCACTAAGAAACAAACATTGTTATGTTATTTGATTTGATATTGTGAAGCTGCTTTGATGCAATTTATATTGTGAAAAGCGCTATATAAATACACTTGACTTGACTTGACTTGACCTCCGGACACTCCACAGCTGCTGCAGACTCAGCGCTGGGAGTCTCCTCACCACCCTGTGCTCCCATACCCTCTGGAACAACAAGGCCACAATAACCTATTGTGCTATTTCTATTTTATTTAATTGTGCTCATGTAATAAAATGATTTACCTGTTTCCACCATGTCTGTGTCTCCCTCCCTGTCAGACAGAATGCCGCACACACTGGTTTCTCCTATAATAGAAGCCAGCCGAGTCTCCATGGGGGACAGATCGGGCGTCCCAGGACCCCCACCAGTCCCAGACACACTCTGTCGGTGACTGGCAAGCCTTTTTTTTGCCCGCACCTTTATGTCGGACCACTTCTTTTTTATTTCAGGAACCGTCCTGTTAGCCGAACCAACTGCATTCACCGCTGCAGTCACATGTTGCCATTCCACACTTTTTTTTTTGTTAGTGATGCCAATGCTATGGCTACCAAACAAAATATTTTTTCTTTCCTCCACCTCCGTCACAAGAACCTCTATCTCAGTATCTGCAAAATTTCGTTTTTTCCCCTTGTTCTCAATTTGCTGCCATTTTTTAGCATAAAGTAGGCTACCTTTTGCTGGCTCATTAATATGTACGGCCATTCACGAGGTGATTTGCATGGCCTATATATGGTTGAATGTGGGCGGGTAAAGGGCGGGATGTCGATTTTTTTCACGTGCGCAAATTATCAGGTAGACTGTGATTTATAAATGGAAAATTGCGTGCAGGTGTGCGTACGCACGGTTTTATAAGTCTCAATTTTAGTCTGCGTACGCTATTTTTGGCTTTTGGGTGCATGCACACTTTTAGTAAGGATCCTACGCAGAGTTTTATAAATAAGGCCCCAGGTGATGTGCTCCCTTCTTCTCTGTTGAATGAAGGTACTTGATTCAATTGGCCCAAGTCTTCTGTCTGTTATGAATATTAGTTTGTCATCTGGTGTTGTTCCGGTTAGTTTTAAGCATGCGGTTATTCAGCCCCCCCTTTTTTTTTTTTCTTTTTTTTTTTTTTTTAAACAGCTTAGACCCCTTTGACATGAGTAGTTTTTGTCCTATTTCAAAATTGCATTTTAGTTCTAAGATACTGGAAAAAATTGTGAATGCACAGCTTAATGACTTTTTAATGAGGAATGACATATCCGTTAGATTCCAGTCAGGTTTTAGAGCTGGTCATAGTACAGAATCTGCTCTTTTGAGGGTCTCTAATGGTATCCTACGAGGTGTTGATTCTGGAAACCGTGTTGTTTTGATTTTGTTAGATCTTACTGTGGCATTTGATACAGTTTATCAGTGGTGGAAAGTAACTAATTACAAATACTTTTGTTTCAGTACTTGAGTAGATTTTTTTATTAAATTATAAATTAGTATAATTAAATTGTGGTACTTTTACTCTTACTTGAGTACAATAAAAATAAAGTTTTCAACTTCGCTACATTTATTTTTCACCAAAAGTACAAAGTGCTTTGACAAAGGTGCCGACAGAGCAACAGGGAAAGCTTACGACAGACACTTTTCAAACTACTGCGGTGGAGCCCTGCGCTTCAGCCAATGAGAGTCAGATCTGGAACGCTTCAGCCAATGAGAGTCAGATCTGGAGCGCTTCAGCCAATAACAGTCAAATCTGGAGCGCTTCAGCCAATAACAGACAGGTCTGACTCAGGTGCAAAACCAATCAAAACCTCCAGTTCGGCTGGGGGGCGGGGTACTCGTGTTTTGAATCAGTATCGCTTACGTTTCAATTCAGTTAATATGCTCATATTCTGAATTTAAATTATGGCAACTCCTGAAATGAGTCATCCCATTGATAATACCAGAGCACTGACTCGAAAGGGGTCTCGCCCAGGGTGTAATTCAATGTAGAACCGCCACTGGCACTGAGCAGTTGATGAAATGAAAAACTCGGCTCATAACATGGACCCAGTTATTGCACTGACGGAGCAAGAACAATGTAAGTGTCTAACATACATGCACACAGTTCATTTAAATGGTAAATCTCGCCCTCTTTAACAACATAGATAAACGAAATGTACAAAGCAAACTTTGTACAAAGCTGAAAAAACCTCAACAACAGTGAAATAAGATCGCAAGATTTATCTGTCAATCAGATGAACATAAAGGTGTAGTTCGTTACTATAGCAACAGTGCACATTCCAGCACATTTTCGCCAGAACGAAAAAAAAGGAGAATTTAATTTAACATGTTAACCCCTACCCCCCTTATTTTTTTATTTTTTTTTACTTGCACTCTTTTTATTCATACTGTTGTAAATCTCTCTTTTTTATGGGACCTCTCACTTATTCTTCTTTGCTTTCAATTATGAAATTTAACTGAAACATTCAAATTATATTACCTGGACTTACTTTTCAAAATCACAATACATGAAATACAATGAAAACTGTTTCATGTTACTTTCTTAACACAGAGTGAGTATATATTATTTAATTACATTCTATGAAACAAGCTATGTTGATTAGCATTGCTATAAAGGGTTAGTTCACCCAAAAATTTAATTTACCCCATGATTTACTCGCCTCAACTCCTCCTATGTGTACATGGCGTTCTTATTTCAGACGAATACAATCACAGTTATATTCAAAAATGTCCTGGCTCTTCCAAACTTTATAATGGGAGTAAATAGCTGGTAATTTTTTTTGGAAAAAAACAAATTACTAATTACAAATTGCACGGCTCCAGTGGGATACTAAAGGCCTTCGGAAGCGAAGCCCTGGGTTTTTGTTAGAAAAATACCCATATTTATTACTTTATAATCTAAAATAACTTGCTTCCGCCAGACGACTATACGCATACTACGTAATTCGACTTGCGCCACAGGAGTAAAAGTGGAGCGCTTTTATCACGGATGGATGCACTTTTTTGGGCTTCAAATTTTCTCCAGCCATTTACTGCCATTGTAAAGCATGGATGAGTCAGGACATTTTTTAATATAACTCTTGATTGCATTCGTCTGAGAGAAGAATGTCATATACACCTTGGATGGCTTGAGGGTTAGTAAATCATGGGCTCACCTTTTTGGGTGAACTATCCCTTTAAAGACAAACATCATTCTTATGAAAATACATGAGATAGCTTAATGAACACAGATATTATCGCTATCATATGTTTGTCTTCATGTTTCAGTCAAAACGTCCATATTTGCATGTTATTATAAAAGGCATTTCCTTTATATGGATACTTCTATGAATCTCACTTGTGGAATTTCTGCGTGAGGGATGAATCAGTACTGGGCTTCCAGTATGAATGAAACAGGTAACTTGTGTGTTTAGCGCTCAATATCGCTATCATCTCCCCATTTTGGGTAAAACTAGAAAAATAATACTAAAGTACTTTGTACTTTGTAGTACTTGAGTAGTTTTAAAGCAAATACTTATTTACTCTTACTTGAGTCATATTATTTTTCAGTACTTCTACTTGTACTCAAGTAAATTATTACTTAAGTAGCAATACTTTTACTTAAGTACAATTTGTTAGTACTCTTTCCACCACTGATCATAACATTCTCATTGATCATCTTAGGGATCAGGTTGGTATTCAGGGCTTAGCCCTGAAATGGTTCTCTTCTTATTTGAAGGATGGGACTTTTTCAGTCAGTTTAGGGGATTTTTCTCTACTGTTACCCCTCTTGTGTGTGGTGTTCCACAGGGCTCTATTCTGGGACCAATTTTATTTTCCATTTATATGCTCCCTCTAGGTTCGATATTTGGGAAATTTGGGATTCAGTATCATCTGTATGCGGATGATTCTCAAATTGATTTACCTCTGAAACATGGGCATAAATGTGACATTCAGTCTCTTCATGCATGTTTGGCTGACGTTTGTGTTGGCTTGCGAATAACTTTCTCCAATTAAATGAGGATAAGAACGAGATGATTTTATTTGGAAATAAGCGGTGTATGGATGATGACTGCCTGGGGTTGTTTCCTGGGAAAAAAAACTGTCTAGCGTGAGGAACCTTGGTGTCATTTTTGAATCTGAGCTTAAATTTGACCGGCAAATCAATGCTGTCGTTAAGAATAGTTTCTTCCATCTTAGATCAAAATCTAAATTGAAATCTATCCTTTCTTTTGATGATATGGAGAAGGTTGTTCATGCCTTTGTGTCATCCCATTGTTATCATTGTAATGTGTTGTATCTGGGTGTCAGTCAGGCTTCTCTCTCCCGTTTGCAGCTCGTTCAGAACTCAGCTGCCAGACTTTTAACGGGTACTTAGAAGAGAGAGCACATTACTCCGGTGTTAATTAAATTACATTGGTTACCCATACGATACAGAATTCAATACAAAGTGTTGTTGTATGTTTTAAAGTCTCTGCATGGCCTAGCACCTGAGTACGTTACTGATTTAATCAGCTGCTGTCAATACAGTAGATCTCTGCACTCAAATTATCAATTGCTTCTCATGGTTCTGAGATCCCGTTTTAAAATGTAAAGGTGATCAGGCATTCTCTGTTGCAGCTCCTAGGCTCTTGAATGACCTTCCTCTGTCTGTAAAAACTTGTCCTTTATTGGGTGTTTTTCAGAGAGCGCTTAACTTATTTCTTCTCTTTTGCATTTGATAATGCTTTGTAAGTTGTGTATGCCATATGTTTGCATTGTTCATGTCTTTGTTTTTATTTTCTCTTTTATACCTACTGTACAACATTTTGGTTCCACTTGTGGTGTTGAAAGTGCTCTATAAATAAAGTTGAGTTGAGTTGAGTTGAGTTGGTGTGCCAATTCATGACATTTGTGCAGCGGCCAGTTGGTCTTCGCACTCCACATTTGTGATGTTCTATAACATGGAGGTCCCTTCCCTGCAGGCGAAGGTCCTTTCTATATGATTAGACTCGACGAGGTCCAGTCTTATCTGTGTCTCAGGTCACTGTTCATAAGCACACTGTCCCTTACTATGAACCAGCCTCTGGCTGTTTTGGTCCCTATATATAATCAGACCAGATGGTGTCCGGTCTATTGGTATAATATTTTGGGGTATGAGCTTAGTGACTTCACTATCACTACGATCATCCCAGTCTGATCTTAACAGTGTGTATATATATATAGTTGCAATGTGTTTTACGTACAAGCTTCATTAAATCTGAGCAAAGGAGTTTCCCCACTGCCTATAGCTACACAATACCCGTTCTCTACTCTCAGGGAACCGAGGTTACGTTAGTAACCGAGTATGGTATCGGATCGGGACTGGTATCGGTATCGATATCAGGTGATACTCATAATTTTTGGTTCTGAAAAAGTGGTACCATACTGCCCTACTAAATGTGGGTGGCAGCTGGCAGTGAGGACTTACTTTAGGGGCTGGGTCCATGCACGAGCTGCGTATGTGTTCAAACACCGTGGATGAAGTATAAATCTTGCTCTATTGTCTACTATGAGCTGTGTGACTGCCCCTACTTTGAAGACAGGCGAAGATGGAGATGCAGAGTTCAATTAATAAGGTGAATGAGGCATTCAATTAATGTGATGTAACTCAGCTCCTGTGTGTGTGTGTGTGTGTGTGTGTCAGGATCATGACATACACAAGGCTGAACCAGTGATTCAGTTGTGTGTGGCCACATGGTGTACCTGTGTTGATGGCTTGAACATAAGTTATGATTCTAGTTTTTAAATGTTTCACAGTTTGTTAAAAAAAATCTCCACCATGAAGCCTCTCTTGGTGTCAATTTATTTGATGGAAAATTCAATGACTTAGAAAAAAGAGAATATTTCATCGTGTGGATGTTCTGTAAATTGGACAGTCAAGTGTATTTATATAGCGCTTTCACAAAATAAATTGCATCAAAGCAGCTTCACAATATCAATCAAATAACATAACAATGTTTGTTTCTTAGTGAAAAAACTAACAGCACTAACAGCTTGGACAGCACAACAGCAAAAAGTATTTTCCATGAAAATCAATATTAATATCTGTCTGTAAGGCAGGAACATTACATGGTCACCCTTAACCTACTGTTGGTGAAATATGAAAGGGGAGAATGTTTGGAGAAATAAAGGAAACATTCATCAGACACAAATTTTAAGTGAAGAGACTGCAAGCAAACAGCATCCTTTTCATCCATTGAAAAAATCAAAAGAAGTACAAAAAATGATTTAAATTTGGCAGGAATCCCATTCCATATATCCAACGAAAACTATTTTGCAAACAGCTGATATAACAAAATGAGAAGCTCTGAGGTCTGAAGCTTGTGGAGGTAAAATTTTTGTTTTATAGTGAGCAGAAAAGAAAATGAAAGGGGTGTTTAAAGTAAGTGAAATATCACCCAGTTATTTCTAACATTGCGACCGAAGGGACATGTTCAATACAATTTGCTCATGTCAAATGTCTCTATGCCCAACTTGAGCGATATGTTGTTGAATGCTCGTGCTGGGGTGAGACGGGCGTGCGATGACATATGCAAGCTAGTTTAAGAGCATCTGATATGCTCGTTGGATTTATCGATCCACCTCATCCTTGTGGAATGAGATGCAAACCCCCATCAGTAGCAACTATAATCATGATAGTCTCTTTAAACCTCAGTATCTGAATTGGATATGTTGTCAATTCTGTACTTTTTTTTTTTTTTACGGCAACTGTGGCTACATATTTTTTTTAATGTCTTGGTATTTCGTATTTGGTTAGACAAAAAAGTAGGCATTTTTAACCGAGCTTGACTTTTTTCATTACGAGTTTAACTTTTCGAATTTCACCCTGGAGAGCAGATTATACGGCAGAAATGGATGGATGTAAAAGTTTTATTGGCCTATAGCCTACTACTACTGTAAATGTGCGCATTTTATATTTACACTGTATTTTCTCTCCTGTCTTCTGATTTAACAAACAATCCCCCCTCCCACCCACGCGGCTTACCCCGTGTCCCCCCAGGCCCATGTAACCATAGCAGCAATGCTGATCGATGCAATTCATGCTATCTGAGGTAAAAAAAAAGAAAAAAAAAAAAAAGAAAACAAAAGATTAAAAAAAGATAAAGAGACAAATTAATATGCTGGTTAACAGTGTTCTGGAATTCTAGTTTAGAGTGAATATAATATCCATTTTAGTCAGATTAATTCATTAATTTTTGAGAAGTGAAACATGGTTTATAGATTAGATATAACTAGAATGAATAACATAAATTAGCTAGTACAAAATCAAACTCATGGATTTAAGGAAATGGTGAAATGAAAAAAAAAAACGTCTAGGGTTATGACTGTAACTCTTGTTCCCAGAGAAGGGAACGAGACACTGCGTTGACTACGACACTTTGGGGAACGCCCTCAGCAGAGTCGGCACCAGAGCAGATCTACTGGAGGGGCATTGGGTCATCGGCGGGGGGGCACTGCCGTTTAAGAAATATTTTGACGCAGTGGCGACATCATAGTCCAACACAGCAGAAATGCTATAAAAAACGAAAAACTTTTTTTAAAAAATATTATTATTATTATTATTATTATTATTATTATCATTATTATTATTATTGTTAATTATTATTTGCAAATTTTCCCACCACTTTTTGCCAGGGTCGATATTGTTCCCACCACTTTTGAAACATCTTGCGGCACGGATGTAACTAATACAAATAAATAAAATATCTCTAGTTGACTAGCAGAGCATTCATTTCGTTCGTTTGTTAAATAAGAGGCGATCTAGCACACTGAAATGTGTCATTTTTTAAATCAAGTGATCAAAGTGCTCGTTGACTCTGCGATCAGTCGTGCAGATACAGGGTTCTCTTGTGACTCGCGCACAGCGCACAGTCTTCACACAGCTTTAATCCGTTTTCACAGCTTTAATCACACAGCTTTGCGCTTTAATCCGTTGCAGAGATTCTCTATTTGTTCCTGTAACACAGGAGTTTTCTACATCACCTCCTTCACACCTACGTAGGGAGCCGTCTCCTGAGTATTAACGACTACATCTCCCATCATGCAGCCCATACACACCTGTTCACCACCGATTGCTCTCACACCTGTATCCTATTTGCTCGTGTATATAACCAGCTCTCAAACCCTCATTCAGTGCGAAGTATTGTTTAGCCCTGGCTACTTACTGAGTGATTATCCACGTAGTTTCTCTTACTGGTTTAGATCACGGACAGTTTGCTGATATCTATGATCATTCTCTGGCTACCTGGACCTTGGACTGTTTCCTGGCTTTCGATTATTCTCTGGCTCCCTCAACCCTGGACTGTTAACCGTGTTTTAACAAATCTCTGCCTGGCCTGGACTTCTACGCCTGTGTATCTGAGTACTCTTTGCCTTGCCCTTCTATTGTTGTCTTCCTTAATCAAATAAAAGCTGCAAATGGATCTTACCGACTCTGAGCAATCCTTACAGTTCCGGTGAAATCACAAAGTAAAATGCACACAAACGTGTTCCTGCTTGATGTACAACCACTGATAAACATAAACGGTTTTCATGACGAAAAATATATATATACTAGTGCGAATTAGAACCCAGAACCTCTGACACGCTTGGCAAAAGTTCTGCCACTGGACCATTAAAATGCATGCAAAGAATAGTCGGATTGGACCATCTCACAGGAAGTTCCTGAGGTTCGCTTTCGGGGGCAAAGCTTTCCAATATTGGGTTCTTCCATTCGGCCTAGCTCTCTCCCTTATCACGTTTACCAAATGCATGGATGCAGCTCTAGCTCTGCTAAGGCTTCAGTGATGAGATGTGGGGATGGATATGTGGAAGTATGCGTCCTTTAGCTTTTTATGCATATGCCATATTCACAGATCGCACTCCTCATAACATCTGCTCACTCACCATTGTTAAAAAAAACCCCAACTATATCTGTAAAAGAAAAGAAGCTGAGCTAAAAGAGAGCAAGTTGCCCATTGGCTGTTATGCATGCTGTAGTAAATATCTCTACAATGGCAGTAAATTACATATTTACAAAAGTGTTGAAATTACACAAATAACTATTTTCCACCATATATTTACTTAAAATTCATATTATTGAGGTCCTTTAATGCTTAACATTTAGATCTACAATATTAGAAAATGTGTACAATCGCTGTAATACACAACCTTTCCTGGTGACTACTTTAATCCACTGATATGTATGATAGAACTATTTTATGTGATGGGTATTTCCACATTAAATGTACAGAGAAATTCAGACTAAGGATGCTCCGGTCAAAGGCCACATATACTTAGCCAAAAATTGCTTAACACAGTAGAACTAACAGTCATATGATTAGTTTTATCATAAAAAACCAATCACCAGAACTAATCACAGTGAAGAAGAATTGTTTTTACTCAACCGTATGATTTACATGTTCATGTATCTTTCTATTCAAGAGACTCAATTGGTTGTTGTGGTCAGTGATCTCCCAGCCATGAATAAAACTATTTTTACAAAGAGCAACTTGGGAGCCATGTCAGGCATATGCTGCACATCTGAGAATGGATTCTACACTCAACAGACAACAGATCATCAAGTATCATTGAGGTAATGATAGTAGCTTCTTGATGGGACACCATCATCTTCCTTCAGGTAAGTATTGTATTAAGAAGTCAAATTTAGTTGGTTATATTCGTATTAAGAATTTCCATGACATATGTTTAAAAAAAATAAAAATAATCAAATGAAAGATTGTCCAAAATGAACTAGCTGGCCTGGTTGATTCACTTCCGTTCACAAGTTAGGGTCAGCAAGATAAGATTCAAACCCTTTTTTATATTTCGATATATTAATTTGTACGTAATTCAGTCACATCATCCTTGAAAAAAAAAAAAGACCTAAGCCTTATATGCTTTTCTGTTCGTTCATCTAAATTTCGCTATGAGTATCATTCCTCAAGGCAGGGCATTTATAGTGTTGGGTCCGAGTCCACCTTTGTCGAGTCCAAGTCCTTAACAATCGAGTCCAAGCCGAGTCCAAAGAGGGCAGAGTCGGACTTGAGTCCGCGTCCTTAACATCCGAGTCGAGGCCAGCCGAGTCCACAAAGATTTAAATTATTTGAAATTGATCTTTCATAAAGACCCGCCCCTCTTAGCTACATACGACAAGCCATTCCGCTCTCACTCCAAAATATATTGCGGAGTAAAGAGGACACTGACAATGCGCCAACATACAAGACAGAGCAGACTACTTTTGGTATGAAATAAAGTCTCATCTTTGAAATGTCATAATTATTATGAAATTCAAACAATAAATACTGTTTTGTGGTGCTTTAATGTGTAGGCCTCAGTTAAAGCAGCACATGAACTGATAATCTCTTCTAGTTATAGCACGAATTAAACGTGAATGAAAATCAGAACTGTAAAAAGAAATCAATACACACCATTTTTCAAGTTCAAGTCTACTGACTTAAATCTACTTACTGGTTTGGTGTGTTTGTCAGATAAAAATGGGGGGTATCTGTTTTATGATTGGTCAGATCGCCTGTTAATCAAATTCCGGCGAAAGGTCTCAACACTGAGCTCTTAAATTAATGTTTTAAACCTTACAAAATGATTGCTATGTATAGTCACAATCATACGTTTTCCTATTGTACATCTTTCAGAATCTGCAAGGTAGTGCTCAAGAATGCAACACGATGCATTAAGAGCCAGGGGTAAACTTTGGAGCAAGTTGATGGTGATGTTTACATTTTTCTTATTTTGTTTTACATGCTAATATCTTTTTTTAGCCTCTGAAGGGCAGGACTAAATTAATTAACGAATATTTAAAAAAAAAAAAAAAAAAGAACAATTTACTCCAATTTACATCCAGTTCAAAAGTTTACACCCCCTGGCTCGTAACGGATTCTTCCTTCTACAGCATCACTAAATGTTTGTAATAGTTGTGTATGAGTCCCTCAGTTGTCACCAGTGCGAAAAGATGGATCTCACAATCATAGTCACTGCTAGTAAACATTAGGGGTGTGAACCTACACTGGTCTCACGGTCATGTCATCGATTCCGTTCAATTCGATATCTCGATGCATTGCGATGCACCGCGATGCACCGCATCATCAATTTTCAATTTTACTTCAAAGTGATGTGTGCGTGTGCGCGTGCGTGACATTCCAGTTTAAGTTTCAAGGGAGTAACGCCTGTTTATGCCATTAAGAAAATTAAATTTTGTCAAATCAATTTTGTTTTAAAGAAATGTGTATTTAAATGCAGCGCTCATTCATCAGTGTATAATGTTACCAGATGCACGCATCAACCGTCGCCGAGTCCGTGTTGAAGGTGACGATCATCCATTTATAATCACGCGTAACAAGACAGAATATTTGTAATTTGACCATTGGGTGCGGATGCTTAAATCAGAGAACATTATTAGGGCGGGTGGATGATGTTTTTGGCTGTGGATTCGAGCGACGGAGCTCATTTATTACTCTAAAGCATTCAGACTCTGCAGGCGTTAACAGCTCGGGTGATAACGGCTAACGTGGTTTATCAAGTTAGTGGTATTACCTCCTGAATATTCTATTTGTGCGAGACATGAGCCCACACAGCGTGTGTCTTCTCCAGGTCGTGCTTACCAGGTTGTTCATAAAAGCCCAATGTGCCCAGATGTAGGCTTTTAAAGTAGATGGAGCATGTTTAATTACCCACACTCGCGTCTCGTTTCCCTCTGTCAGTGTATGCTACCGCGACAAAGCACATACGCGATAAATGACGTCAGAAAAGTCGTCAATGACGTCATTATAATCGGTTATGGTCTATTACTGAACCGATACCGAATCGTCCTCGTCTGCATCGCGATGCATCGTAGAAACGATTAATTTCGACACCCCTAGTAAACATGTTATGTGAAAAAGCTTTTTTCAGTGCAGTACTAAATAGAAACAATGTTTATATGATCCTTCTTATTAATAAATAAATAAATAAAAATTACATTTTGGGGATTCTGAAAGGTGTATGGAAACTTATGACTAAAGAGTAAATGTAACAAAAACCATACAATTATTAGATGCCAAAATGTTGCTATGGTTATCACATGTTGCTATGGTTACTATGTCAATCATCGCAATTTCATGACTCACAGGACTAAAATTTAGCGGATTCACTCCCACATTTAAATGCATTTATCACTCTTTATAATTTACTGTGTGAACGTAACCACTGGTTCTCTAGAAGCACGAAAAACAAAACTATTATTTATATTGTCAATAGCGCTCCCTTTAAGTCATCTCTTACTTACCGTGTTCTGCACTCTCCCTAAAACTCTTGTCATAAACTCTAAAGTTGTCCGCACTGCACAGTGAATCTATCAAATATCGCATCTAGACTTTGTTATTTTTTATTGTGAAAGGATAAAGCTCTTGCTGATTCTGAAGATACATTTTTGAGCGAATTCTCCGCATGTTGACTCTAAAATGCCTCTGATTTGCCACTGTATTCATGCGCTTAATGTCTGTGATTGGCTACAATGCTAAATGCGGAAACAATACAAGTAGTTTTGGTTTATAATAGTCTCGAGGTAGGCATGGCAACAAGGCAAGTTCCGAGTACCAGTTACTCCGACCTGCCATCAGACCTTCACCCCGTGGTCGAACCTCACTTTTCAACGGGCCAGAGTGCCCTTAGATCGAGTTTCCAGGCATGTTGTTGTCTCAACAGATAACCACGGGCTGGGGCGCCATGCTTAATGGACATGCTGCCGCGGGCTCCCTTTGGCATGTCAATTGCCTCGAGTTGCTGGCAGTACGTCTCTGCACCGCTTCCATGCGCTGCTCAAGAATCAGCACGTACTAGTCCGATCAGACAATACCGCGACAATAGCGTACATCTACCGACAAGGTGGTCTACGCTCCCGCCGTATGTCGCAACTCGCCCACCACCTCCTCTTATGCCATGACGTTGCTACAGGTCTATCAGGCCAGGGCACTCATGGACATGCACGAGAGTAGAGCAGACTGTGCACTCATAGGTGAGCACCACACTGCATCCGACCTCACCCTCCGGGGCATGAGTGTCGTGGCATGTGCGATCGGTCTGGCGATGTCCACATAAGTGGTTCAGGAGCACCATTGTTGGCTCAGCCTGGTTGATATGGTGGATGCGGACAAGGTTCGGTTCCTGGTCTCCCCAATTTCCCAGGTTGCCCTGGTCTGTGACGCGACAGTGAACTGCCCCCAGCAGTTCTCTGCTGCCCAAACGCAGACGAAGGCGATCCGGCACATCCTGTACTGGCGGCCTGCTTGCTGCCTTCACCCCGCCACCGGTGGCAGTTCCTCCGCCTGCTCGGCGCGGAGGGATTTCCCCTGTCGCCGCTCTGGCAGGGCCTACGCAGCAGCCTCCAGCTAGGCTTCAGCATGGAACCAGCTGTGGTAGGGACGCCCAGCCCGCTCCAGGCGCTGCCAAGCCAGGTGGCAAGCGACAGCGTAAGCATTCCTGAGCGGGCCGGGCCGCTCAGGGATGGAGGAGGGTGCTCTTGGAGTTGGTCACTCCCTTCCCCCGGGTGAGGGCCGGGTGGAGTCTTTGTTGGTGTGTGTGTCTGTTCCACCGCTTGTTCTCAAAAGAGAGCGGAGCAAGCGGTACCCACCCTTCAAAGAAAGAGCAAATTCCTCTGTTCCTGGGTCCCAAGAGGACAAGTCTGGCGGTGTGTGACCCTGCAAAGCCTTGCACCCCTCAGCTCCCTCTTGTTCGCCAGCACGGCAGCTGGGGGTGGTTCGAGGACCCGGTCATCCGCCTTCTCACGCGTCCCTGGCTGTCTCGTGGAGACAGGTAAGTGTCGTGCACCACACTCAGACCCGCCTTCGGGCCTTCCGAGCCGGGTCCCTGTCCTCCACCTTGCTGCCCCACCTCGGGTACGTCTGTGGTCCCTGGCCCGGTTCGTGGAAGCCAAAAACGCTTCCCAAACCGGTCCAGATGGCAAACTATTCTATCAGACTCGGCTTGCAATTCCCTTTCGCTACAGGCTTCCGCCCAAGCTCAGTGATATTCATCACACCTATGTGTTGAGCAAATATGCTCCCAAAATGAGTGACTTTTCACACCTAAGTGTTGAGCAGTGCTCCTGTCTTGTGTGTGCCCATCGCAGTCTGCTGGCGAAGGACGCGATGTAGCCTCTTCCTCCAGCCGATATGAAGGCCGGCTTCTATAAGCCCGTACTTCATTGTACCCTAGAGAGGTGGGTCATGACCATCTTGGTCCTGTGTTAATTGAAACAGGCCTTTTTTGGAAGCCTCCGTTCAATTTGTTACACAGATATGCATTTCCAAATGCTCCGTCCCCTAGATTGGTCTGCAGCTTTGGACCTAAGAGACATGCACTTCAGATCTCTATCCTTCCGCATCACAGGCCATCCTGTGTTTGTGTGTCCGAGGGTTGTGAAGTATCAGTACAAAGTCCTACCCTTCAAGTGCTCATAGCCAGTTGGGTCCTCAGGTCAACTGGGAAATAGTAAACTCGTCCACAGACTGAGGATCTCTTTTCTGGTTTGGAGATGGATTCGGCCACCGCATCTCTAAGACGAGTGTGTGGATGGTTAGTGCTCTTCAGAGGCTCCTGGGGCATATGGTAGACGCAGCCACTCGGCTTCCTCCATATGAATGCCGCTTCAGCACTGACTTTCGGCCGAGTCTCGAGGTGACCGTGGCAGAGCGGCTCGCTCCGTGTGAAAGCACCCTGGCTTGCTGCCAAACCCTAAGTCGGTAACAGACCTGTTGTTTCTCCGGACCAACGGTCCTTAGAACGAGTGTCCATCAAATACTGGCTGAGGGGCCACGTACAAAGGGCATGCTGTAACGGAGGTCTGGGCGGCCCTCCGACTGCATTGGCATCCATTGTCTACATTGTGATCGTTGCGCTACGCTTCCCTTGCATGTTACAAGCCCATCACCTCCTCCTTAGAGTCAGAAGCTTCTGAGGTCGCTTCATTCCATTATTTCTTCCAGCCTGCTCAATCGTGCCGCCAACGAGCCTCACGACAGCCTATGGCCAGGGAGAGTGGAGACTCCATCTCCAGGCGGTCCACCTGGGTAGGGACCACTTCGGGGACGCACAGTTACATCTCTTTGCCTTTCCGGATTCGTTCCTCTGCCAGTTATATTTTTCTGTCCGAGCGGACATCCCTTGGACAGACACTGGCTCTCAGCTGACCCCTCTGGCCCCGCAGTAATGCGTTCCCCAGTGAGCCTTCTGAAGCGGCTATGTGATTCATTGTTGCTTGGCGCCCTCTCAAGTCAGTGATTTTTATCACACGCACCTGTTGAGCAGGGATGCTCCTGGAGCTCAGTGAATTCCATCACACTCAGGTGTTGAGCAGAAATGCTCCTGAAGCTCAGTGATATTCTTCACACCTAGTGTTGAGCAAGGCTCCTGTCTGGTGCGCGCATTTCACTTGCACACAATGTGCTAGGTCAGGAGTGGAGCAGGTCTTGATAGTTGCCCCTTATTTGCCCAACCAGACCTAGTTCTCCCCTCGACAGCCCTTCCTGACTTCCCCTGAAAATATCCTCAGGGACGGGGCATGATGGCACCCGTGTTCGGACCCCTGGTGGATTTCAGGCCGGTCCTAAATTTGGACGTGGAAGATCAGGTAGCTACCGCAGGATTATGTGGCAGTCACCATCTCTTCTGCGAGAGCACCCCCTGAGTAGGAAGTTGTGCTTACGGCAAATAGAAATGGAACCTATTCGTTGAGTGAGTCTTCTCTCCGTGAGGAGATCCTGAAAGCATTCGGTCATTTCAGTGCTCTCTTTCCTGTAAGATGGGTTGGAGTGAGGGCTGTGTCCTCCACCCTCAAGATGATATTGCCTCCATTTTTTGATGCACATCATGATTCAGTAGCATGGGAAGCACGTTCTGAGCGTCAGGTTCCTGAGGGGAGCAAGGGCACTGAATCCCCTTTCACCCCTCTTTATCCTCTTGGGCCTTATCTCTGGTGCTCCTGCACAGAGACCGCCCCTGAGCCACTGCAGGCAGTAAGTTAAAAATTCTGTTTTAAGAAACAGTTCTCCTGCTCGCCTGGTTTCTACTAGAGGGTAGGGCTCTACTTGCTCGCTTTCGGTCAACGAGTTGTGCCTGGAATTCGGGCTGGCTAACTCTCACAAGCTTAGACCCCGGCCTGGATATGTGCCCAAGGTTCCTACCTCTCCCTAAAGGTGGGACCAGGTAGTGAGCCTGCAAGAGCTGCCCCGGAGGAGGCAGACCCAGCCCTGGCTTCTCTGTCTGTCCGTCTCCTTAACCCTCTGGGGTCGGCGATCAGCGCACTTTTTTTTCTTATCAGTGCAAAAGAGACTCAAAACACTCTATTGGTTTTGATCTTACATACTGTATAAGTGTTATACATCATTCGATCCTGTTAAGTGTCTATTTTTTTTTTGCGTATGCTCACAATAAAAATAAAGTGTTGTGCTTTTTGTCAAATAAAGAAAAATAAACATGATGCGAGTTTTGCCTTCTCTCTGTCAGTGAAGTCCATTCTGAAACACGTCTGAAAATGAACTATAACTCAGCGAATACTTGTCATTCAGGCACGAGAAATTTTTCTTTATGAAGCTTGAATTCTCTTCTTTTAAATGAAGTAATTTATATAAAAAAAAAATATTCTCAGTTAATGTAATCTGTATGAAAAGAGAGTGATGTCAGTATCTTTCTTTTCAGCTCATTAGACCTCATTATCTGTTAATGTGACCACGCCCATGGAGACCCCGCGCTATTCAAACGCAAATGATCCGAGCCAAGCCATGCAAACATGCCAACGCCCACATCAGCTGGACAAAACACATCAGGTTTAATAAGAATCGTGTACTGATCTCGTGATCTCGTGAGCTGTCAAGGTTTCACTCGCAGATCAGTCTGGATTCTTTCCGTTAAAGAAAATTTGGGAGCAGTTCACCAAACGAACGTCCAATCAGCGTTGGCTTTGAGGCGGGTTGAGGTGTGACGCAACGAGAAGCGCGACAGTTCAGTCTAAAGAACATGGCGGCTTCAGCGGATGAAACTAGCATCAGCGTGGCTATCGGGCAAGTTTTATCGGAATTACAGAGTATTTCTTCACTGAAAGAAGAGCAAAACACTGCTCTGGAGGCTTTTTCTCAGAGGAAAAGATGTTTTTGCTCTTCTCCCGACTGGTTTTGGCAAGAGTTTGCTTCGTTGATCTGATTGGTTGATTTGGCCCGTCTGAGTCAGGTTATCGTCTTGCTGCGCTGTGAGGAATAATACTATCGTAATAATCCTGGAACGTTTACCTCAGAAGTGCTGGTAGTTTTATTTTCGAGGAGCAACGAATCAAGCTAATGTAGTAAGTTATTTATTCTTAAAGGTGCTCTAAGGGATGTCACGCATTTTTTAGGCCAAAACATTTTTTGTCACATACAGCAAACATCTCCTCACTATCCGCTGGCTGCCTGTCCCCTGAACACACTGTAAAAAAGACGCGGTCTCTGCAGACACCCCAGGCTCCACAAACGGCAACAAAAACAAACTGGGCTAACCCGCACCATGAAACATAACTGAAACTGTTCCAGCCAATAACCGACAAGAAGGATTTGGGGGTGGGTTTGGGGGTTAGTGCGCGAATGAGGAGGCGGGAGGGTCTAGCTACCCTCTGTTTTGTTTGACAATACTTTAAACGTCAACAAGAAGTGACGTCACCCGACATCGCTTAGAGCACCTTTAATTGCTTTGTTCTAATTGCGACATTGAATAGTGTCTGTAAACCGCAAAAAGACTGTTTAAATATGAATTGAGTGTCTGTGTGTGAATGATGAATGAAAGGCACAGACGCGCGCGCTGTTGTTTACAGCTGTATAGCCCACATCTCACACTCTCATAAACACGATATGTTACAGACTAAATATGAATGTTTAGGCAAGATTTCGTTGATTAGTTTTGGATGAATTATAAAGTTTTTACTGTAAAAAAAGACTACTGCCACATTAAATAAGCTTTTGTTCACCAATTTCTGCTCATATGTTACCTTTGAAATACGTATACTTTTTACAAAGAAAGATTACACTTGAAATATTGCTAAAATTGTAATTGTAACCTTTTTGTTGTGTTTTATTAGTGACAAATTTGGGGAGAGGATACATATTCTAAAACTTTTTGAAAATACAGTATGAGAATTAACTGCACAATTACTAGAAATGTTTACCTTGGATATTATACAATTTGCATGCATACAAAATATGTGGATAAAGACACATTTTTTCAAGATGTTTCCAACTCAAACTTTGAACCAATTCTGTAGAATATATATATTCTTTGGTACCCAGTGACACACCTGTGTGAAAGGCTCATTATGCAGGTCATTGTGTTCTCAGGTGAGAAGCCCCCCCCCCCCCCCCCCCGCATATTGCCTTTCCAAACAAAAAGTGTCTTAACATTTTTAAATCAATGTATTATTTTGTGTAAAATATTAGGCAGGATGATTTTCATATCATTTTGAAGCAAAAATTCTAGGCGACAACATCCATTAGTCAAAAGTCTTGTGGACACGTATTTAGTATGTATTTTGTGGCCTTATTTCAGAGATTTTAAGTTTTAGTTTTTTCAATAACCATGCATAATCATTATTCGGTTTCACTTCATTTGGATGGTCCCTTTAACACATTCTGTTGACTATAAGTAATGTTGCACCTACATGTCTACTAACTCTCATTAGAGTGTTAGTAGAGTATTAGTAGACTCGTAGGGTTAGGGTTAGAATAATTTGACATGTAGTTGCATAGTTACTTATAGTCAGTAGACTGTCTGTTGGAGGACCATCACAATAAAGAGTTATCAGATATTAAGCAGACAGTACACTAATACTCTAATGAGAGTTAGTTGACATGTAGTTGCAAAGTTATTTATAGTCACCAGAATGTTCAAAAGGGACCATCAAAATAAAGTGTTAGTGAAGTGTATAAAGTGTCCAATATTCCTTCAAAAATACAAACATGTACATACATGTTGCTCACATATTATGGTAGCCCTGTTTGTGCTAAATAGAGTGCAATGACAACTTTGCCATTAATATGTTTATAAAGCAACTGAAAAAAGCACAAACGTCAGGGCATGTCAAAACATCTCAAGGGCCCCCAAAACACCTCGGAGCCCAGAGGGTTAAATTGGGGGGATCAGGTGGCTCTGTCTAGGCACTGAAAGGTGGCAGCACTAGTGGCGTTTTCAAATAGATTCCCATATCAGTCGACGTCGACTACGTCTGACGTTCTCGTCTGAAAGGGAACGTCCTGGTTGCGTATGCAACCCACCGTTCCCTGAAGGAGGGTTAGGGAGGGAACCCCTCACCACTACTGCTGGACCACCGCTGACTCCGGGGGCTGATCGGCTCCTCAGCGAAAAGCAACTAGTGCGAGCATCCACTTCCGTATTTATACCCGCGCTGCTGGGGCGGAGTGTGTGATGTGAGTCACGCACGCCAATTCCATTGGCTTGTTCAATAGTAATCGAAGACGATTGGCTCCCTAGCCTGATCCCCATTTCAGTCGACTACGTCCTCCGTTCCCTGCTTCAAGGAACATACGCAACCAGGACGTTCTCCAAACTTGTACTCCTCGCGACAGCACCTCCCTGGCCAATTCCTCTGAGGAAAGACCTTCTTTCTCAGAGATGGGGCACCCTATGGCACCCTCGTCCGGATCTTTGGAACCTCCACGTGTGACTCCTGGATGTGACGAGGTAGGTTTGAGTACCCTACGTCCACGAGACATGCCTATGCTTTGAAGTGGAACCTCTTTGTTAACTGGTGCTCTTCTCGCCGAGAAGATCCCAAAAAATACTCGATCAGTGTCGTGCTTTCCTTCCTGCAGGATGGGTTGGAGTGAAGGCTGTCTTCCTCCACCCTGAAAGTGTACGTTGCCGCTATCACCGCACATCACAATGCATTTGAGGGTAAGTCCGTGGGAAAGCACGACCTGATCATCAGGTTACTCAGATGAGCGAGGAGACTGAATCATCCTCGCCCTCCTCTCATTCCCTCTTGGGACCTCTCAGTGGTTTTAACTTCCCTGCAGAGTGCTCCGTTTGAGCCTCTGCAATCAGTGGAACTTAAGTTCCTGTCAGTTAAGACAGCGCTCCTGGTTGCATTGACCTCCATTAAGAGGGTAGGGGACCTGCCCACATTTTCCGTTGACAGAACATGCCTGGAGTTCGGGCCGGCCTACTCTCACGTGTTCCTGAGACCCTGGCCTGGATATGTGCCCAAGATTCCCATCACCCCTTTCGAGATCAGGTGGTGAACCTGCAAGCGCTGTCCCTGGAGGAGGCAGACCCAGCCTTGGCACTTCTCTGTCCAGTACGCGCTCCGTGCTTACGTAGACAGAACGCAGTGTTTCAGGACCTCGTACCAGCTCTTGTCTGATATGGTGGGAAGCTGAAGGGAAAGGCTCTCTCCAAGCAAAGGTTGTCTCACTGGATAGTGGACGCCATTGCTTTGGTATACCAGCAGCAAGGTCGACCGTGCCCCTTTGGTGTGAAGGTACACTCCACCCGGAGTGTGGCCTCCTCTTGGGCTCTAGCACATGGCGCCTCGCTAACAGGCATCTGCAAAGCTCCAGGCTGGGCAACACCCAACACATTCACGAGATTCTATAATCTCCGAGTAGAGCCAGTGTCCTCTCGTGTACTCACTTCAACTAGCTGGTAACTGGACCCACTCAGGTGTCTACGAGTTCATCCAGCACTGTTGACGTCAAGGCCAGAGTCAATGCCTGTGGCAGCTTTCGCGTCGGCTAGGTGCCTCTGTGTGCATGGTCCCCCTCCGGTGACCCCCACTGTAAGCCTCTACGAGCATGTGTCTTTCCCTTGGCAAGTCACCTTGCCCCACCTGGGGTTGAAATTTCCACCCTGCGGGCAGGACACCTCAGTATTTTCCATATGCATCCCTCCGGGTCATATGTGTATTCTGAAGTCCACACCCTTCGGGCTGGCACTGACTGCATATTTCCACTGAGATATGCTTCCCAGTGTACCTTGGTATTCCTGTGTTAAGTAGGAGTCCTTCGTTCATGTTCATTCACAACAGGGATCTCAGATCGAAGTGACTACGAAAGGGAACATCTTGGTTACGTATGTAACGTTACGTCCCCCTGTCACTTCCACTGTACCGCTGGAAATCTCGAGTTCAGTCTCGGCTCCTCAGCAGGAAACATATCTGCATGTTGCAGCGTACTTCCTTATATACCCACGAGGTGGGGTGGAGTTACACTATGCACAGACCCATGGCTTTGCCAATGGCTCGTTTTATAATAGTCGAAGTTGATAGGCTTTCTAAGCGAAACCTCATTTCGTCATCATTCGATGTAACGTCTCCGTTCCCTACTCAGTGAACAAGGGTTACATACATAACTGAGACGTTATCAATAGCTGCAGTCTATCCCCCTCTATACCGACCATTCCTTCAGAATTGGGGCAGCTACTACAGCTGGGTCTCAAGTCCTTGTGGCACAATGTTGCCTTGTCCTGTGTGTGTGGCCTAACGTGGCCTTGTGGCCCTTAACGGCCTCGGTTCTAAGATGCCTATGGTTGGCCGCGTGGCCCTTCGGGCATAGGTTCAGTGTGGCCTAGTAGCAGTTGTCTATGTGTGGTTTGTCTATGTGTGGCCTTAGCGTCTTGGTCTTGTCCTTCAAAATATGCCTATGATTGGCCAGTGGCCCTTCGGGCATATGTTCTGGTCTACCAAGGCCTTTGAGCATTCATTGCTTAAAATAAATAAATAAATAAAAAAGGCTGGTATTTGGTCTGGTTTTGGTCTTTGATTTGGCATTAGCGGCCGTTGAGGCTCATTGAGGCCTTGTCTCTGCGGTCAGTCATGGCTGTGTGGTCCAATGTGGCCTGTCTATGTATGGCCCTAGGTGGCCTGCTCTGTGTTGTCCAATGAGGCCGTCTATGTATGGCCCAATGTGGCATGGTTCTGTTTGGTCCAATGTGGCACGGTTCTGTTTGGTCCAATGAGGCCTGTCTATGTATGGCCCAATGTGGCACTGTTCTGTGTGGTCCAATGAGGCCTGTCTATGTATGGCCCAAGGTGGCACTGTTCTGTGTGGTATAATGAGGCCTGTCTATGTATGGAAAATGTGGCACTGTTCTGTGTGGTCCAATTAGGCCTTGTCTATGCATATCCTTAGGAGTGGAACTGGTAATCATGTAAAAAGTACATTAAATTCTATGTAAGTTGTTTTGGATAAAAGCCCTGCCAAATGCATAAATAAATTAAAAATTAAAAAATTAAAAAAAGTATTCCAAGGCTCCACGTAGTACCTTACAAGTCAACAATTTTACAAAAACTAAAGTGGCTTTCTTGTCTAATTAAGCTATAGGCCTACGAGGTATCCACATCCCACGTTCATCATGCTATTTTATGGTAACTCTCTTTCTTATTTTTCAGGAACCACAGGATTCACGACCGTTGGGTGTACTTTCTGTTACCATTTTTTGGGGGTGGGCTGGCCCTGTCTCGGTGGATCCATAATCCACCTACTTTTGGGGGTCAACTGCGCCCCTGCTTTCGTCTTCTGTCAGGAAATGCAGATCCGCTGCCCTCGGATTATGCACTACGGACGGGGCCTAGACCAAAGAACATTGTAAGTAATTGCTTGCTGTGCTGTCAATAAATTAATACTTTGTTACATCATTCTATCTCCTGAGTCTTTCTGGTAGAACTGTAGAGATGATGTTCTTTTCCGGTTACACCATCCTGAACCTTATCCATCTCCTCCAGAATGGATCCTCCCTCCAGCCAAGATCGTAAGTTCCATCATATGGGCCATTGTCGACCAAATTGCCCAAGCTACTTGATCTGAACCTCCTCTGCCAGGAGGTCCTGAGGGACGAATATATGTTCCTTCTTCCCTTCGTCCATCCCTCCTGGACTCAGCACACACCTCTCCAGCCAGCAAACCCTCTCGCTTCTTCAAAATCGTTACTGGTGGCTCACCATGACCCAGGATATGTTGCAATACATGAAGGACTGCTCAGTCTGCGCCATAACCAACACACCATGAAAGCTCCTGGAGAGACCATACATCAGAGACCCTGGTAAATCTGATACAACAAGTAGGCAATATAACCACATGTAGAATTGGAATTAAGCCTTTCCCCGTTCTTATTTGATTGTTGGTACCGGACATGAGTTATCTTGCCAAGAAAAATCTTTATTCTTATATGTCCGGAGAGAAACTTGAGAAGATGTTGTATTCATGCCAGGTCTATGCGTTTCCGTGTTTCTCTGCCGTAGTACAGTAAGGATTAAGCTTTATATACTGAGCGAATTTCAACCTCCTTGTAAGGTAGAAAAACACGTTGCTTATGTTTCAAATTGAATGTATACCTCATGCTTACACATGGTACAATCCACTATCCCTCTGTGTATACATTAATGGCACATTTGCATCAGTTAAAACATTCCTTTCCTTATAAAGAACGTATACACATTTAATGTATCATAATCATTGGAACATCTCTGCTCAGTGAATGTGGCATTGCACACATACCTCTAAAAAAATAACTCTACCAGCTCCCCTCCCTTTGTCTAAAATATGATCCTTAAACACATGTGTCCATGCAATCTATAGTCTAACTCATGTAGTTTAAACTTCATAAGATAATACAGGTGATTATGAATATTAATAACGAATAATAATACAGATACATAATATTAAATAATGAAATTTTATTAAAAGATGACATTTTAGTCTTCAGTCATACTTCCTGGTTCTGGTAAGAACTCTAGCTGCTGCGTTTTAAACCAGCTGTAGTTTTTTTTTTTATTAAGCGTGCAAGGGCAACCACCCATAAGAGCATTACAATAATCTAGCCTTGATGTCATGAACGCATGAACTAATTGTTCCGCATTTGTCATTGAGAGCATATGACGTAATTTAGATGTATTTTTTGTTGACACATAGTGGACTAATCTTTCTGTCTCCAGCGATCTCCATGTCTCCAGCGTCTCTTCCTTCCACAGTGTCTCCATTACCACCTTTGTTCATCTGCCTCATCACCCACAGTATCAACCATCATCCTCACCCTCTGTTGTTTTCAATAAACCGTAACCGTAACAATTTGCCTGCAGCTTCAATAAATGTCAAGTATTCACCCCACTTCCTCCTAAACCAAGTAGTCTATGTGACTTTTTTTTTTTTCATATCCGGCAACTTTCCCCAATTCTGTAACCAATGACAGATGGCGACCCTGGTAAATCCACATGTTTCTGAAAAGTAAGCTAAAAGACAAACTAGTAGTATTGTTTTTAAATTAAGGATTACATTATAATTTGACATTCAGAGAAGCATTTAAACAATAAAAATAATTGACCCATGACAATTTCAGCACTGGGAAGGGCTAAATAAGGCCGAATAAAAGAAACTGAGTGATGGCTTTTGGATGCTCCATATTGCAAAAAAAAAAAAAAAAGTAGACCGCAAATAGATACTTTTGACATCTGTGTTACCACACGTCCATTTTGAAGCTAACTCTCTTTGCGTTGAGGGGGCTTGACATCCTAATATGGCATTTCAGGGGCACTCTCATATACAGAGCTATAGTAAGTAGCGACTACGCCACCCCATCATTGAATTAGCTGGGGAAACACCAAAAGAGAGGCAACTAACCTCTCCCGACCAGCAATCAGATGGTCGGATTAATTTCTGGCATGTCAGAAATTTTGGTCGCTCCTCGTGACTATATCGCACAGTTGAAGTAAAGCTACGAACCGATTGGCCTAAACTCAGTGTTTTTTCCATCACTGTGCCTGCGAAAAAAAAAATAAGTTTAACCATTTCATCTGCAGCAAGAAAGAAAACGAAAAGAGGGAGATCTTTAAGTTCTGTAGCTCAAACTGTTGCTTACCTCCAGTTCGTGTTGCAAAATGGATTAACCATATATTACCCACGTCTTCCAAGTCACGTACCTACGATGTATCTACAACGAACGTCTTTTATTAATTTGTTAAACAATATTTTTGAAATAAAGCTGATTTTAATTTTCTTTGATGTTTTTAGACAATTTTCAATGAGGAGGAGTAAGCTTCTATGTAATCTTGTATTATCCTCACAGCAAGTTGGTTAGGAGCCTTGTAGGAGCCTAATAATACTAATAATAATTTAATACATAAATTGGACCTGCTAAATCATCTTGATATTGATAGCTGATGGTTGTTTTGACAATATCTCTGGATACATGATATCGTCTATTGGCGCAACCCGGCACAGGGGTTTATCGCGCATTTTCCAATTTCCCCCTCTGAAATCCTACCCTATGCCTCAAAGTGGCGGAGGGGTGGCACTGGGTGTCTGTCGACGATGCACAGAGGGGATTCAACCCCCCAGAAGTTTCAACCAAGCTGAGAAGACAACAGACTTCCGGCTGGCACTAGACAGTCGGGCCCAGCTAAATAGGAAGGTTCTGGTCCTAGAGGCCCAGCAAGCCATGGACCGGACAAAAGAGAAACTCAAGCTACTACTACAACAACAAACACGGGCCCCAGTACCCTGCATGTCCGTGCGCCCACTCTCCGGCGGTAGAGCGACCCAGCCACAGAGAATCAAAGGTAGAAGGCCGCCTTCTGGAAACCGACCACGGAAAAACAACACCAACACCTACATCGGCACCTACAACGCCAGGACAATATCCCGGGAAACGGATCTGGCTACCATCATTGCAGAGAAAGACAACATCCAGTGCGACTCGACTCAAGACGATGGGCGACGTCCATCAACCTGGTTTGACGTGACCAACCAATGATTCGGCGTGCTCACCCTGACACTGACCAACAAGACAACCATCCGCATCGTGCAGGTATATGCGGCGACCACAGCAGCCAAGGACGACAAGATCGAGCAGTTCTACGAGAACGTCGAAGCAGCCATTGCCTCCCGCGCAACAAACCACATCAAGTCAAGTCAAGTCAAGTGTATTTATATAGCGCTTTTCACAATATAAATTGCATCAAAGCAGCTTCACAATATCAATCAAATAACATAACAATGTTTGTTTCTTAGTGAAAAAACATCCACGTTTGGTAGGGCTGATCAATGGTATTAATGCTTGGTTAATTATTTTGAATATCCCCAACTGAACAAGCCAAAGGCAACAGTGTCAAGGAACCGAAAAACTCCATCAAGTGACCTACTGGTGTCCTAAAACTCCATCAGGTGACCTAATGGAGAAAAAAAAAACCTTGGGAGAACCCAGGCTCAGTCGGGGGCCAGTTCTCCTCTGGCGTTTATGAACTAGAGGCCGGATTTACAGTAACTGTAATTTGATACAGAATTTTGTTTTATTTTATCACTTCGGGGTGGGTACGCGAACCGGAATCACAACATTTTATCTGTAGAGTGGGAAAGGGATCCTCCATAGGGAGAGGCTAGTTGGCACTTCAGCACTGCGTTGTCATCGGGTCCAGGCAAAGCTCCTAGTCAGATCTGGATAAGGCCTGGATCCGGTCGGCTGCGGGAAAACCTCGGGATAAACAAAGACACTAAAATTAGCGTAGATGCCATTCTTCTTATGATGATGTAACGAGTACATCAGGATTTAAGGGAAGTGTTCCCAGTTCCGGCTGACCTAATCTATGCAGCCTAACATTGAGTTATAGAAGTCTATAATATATTATGTGTATGCTAGGTCAAAGAGATGTGTTTTTAGTCTAGCTTTGAACTGACAGAGTGTGTCTGCTTCCCGGACAATGGTAGGAAGACTGTTCCAAAGTTTTGGTGCTAAATAGGAAAAGGATCTACCGCCCGCAGTCGATTTCGATATTCTAGGTATTATCAACTGGCCCGAATTTTGAGATCGCAATAGACGTGAAGGACTATAATGCGTTAAGAGCTCGCTCAAGTACTGCGGAGCTAAACCATTTAGTGCTTTGTAAGTAATCAACAATATTTTAAAATTTATACGATGTTTAATAGGTAGCCAATGCAGTGTTGACAGAACCGGGCTAATATGGTCATATTTCCTGGTTCTAGTAAGAACTCGAGCGGCTGCGTTTTGGACCAGCTGTAGTTTATTTATTAAGCGCGCAGGGCAACCACCCAGTAGAGCATTACAATAATCTAGTCTTGTTGTCATGAAAGCATGAACTAATTGTTCCGCATTTGTTAATGAGAGCATATGTCGTAATTTAGATATATTTTTAAGATGGAAAAATGCGGTTTTACAGATACTAGACACATTACTTTCAAATGAAAGATTGCTATCAAAGAGCACACCCAGGTTCCTAACCGACGACGAAGACTTAACAGAGCAGCCATCAAGTGTTAGACAGTATTCTAGGTTATTACGTGTGGAAGTTTTTTGTCCAATAATTAGAATCTCTGTTTTTTCAGAGTTTAGTAGTAGGAAATTACTAGTCATCCAATTTTTTATATCAGCTATGCATTCCTTTAATTTGGTGAATTGGTAAGTTTCGTTAGGTTTTGAAGAAATATACAGCTGAGTATCATCGGCATAACAATGAAAGCTAATTCCATGTTTCCTAATGATATGTCCTAATGGTAGCATGTACAGAGTGAACAGCAGCGGTCCTAGTACTGAGCCTTGTGGTACGCCATACTGAACTTGTGATCGATAAGACATCTCTTCATTTACTGCTACAAACTGATAACGGTCAGATAAGTATGATTTAAACCATGCTAGTGCAATTCCACTAATGCCAACATAGTTTTTCAGTCTATTTAAAAGAATGTTGTGGTCAATTGTGTCAAATGCAGCACTAAGATCAAGTAACACTAATAGAGAGATACAACCACGATCGGATGATAAAAGTAAATCATTTGTAACTGTAATGAGAGCTGTCTCAGTACTATGGTGCGGTCTAAATCCTGACTGAAAATCCTCGCAGATATCATTTCTTTCAAGAAAGGAACACAGTTGTGAGGATACTGCTTTTTCTAATATCTTTGACAGAAAAGGCAGATTTGAGATCGGCCTGTAATTGACTAATTCTGAAGGATCAAGTTGCGTTTTTTTAACAAGCGGTTTTATCTTGGCCAGCTTAAAGGTTTTTGGTACATATCCTAGAGACAAAGACGAATTAATGATATTAAGAAGAGGATCTATGATCTCTGGAAGCATCTCTTTCAGTAGCTTAGTCGGTATAGGGTCTAACATACAAGTTGTCGATTTAGATGAATTAACGAGTTTGCAGAATTCTTCCTCTCCTATAGCAACAAATGAAAACAATTTTTCCTCAGGGAGACTACAATGCACTCCCTGATGCGATACTGTAGTAGACGGTTGCATAGTTATTATTGTGTCCCTGATATTATCAATCTTATAAGTGAAGAAGTTCATAAAGTCATTACTGCTGTGTTGCTTGGAAACTTCTGTGCTTAAAGCTTTCTTTTTCGTTAGTTTAGCCACTGTTTCAAATAAATACCTAGGATTATGTTTATTTTCTTCTAATAGGGTTGAAAAATAAGCAGATCTAGCAGCTTTTAAAGCCTCTCTGTAAGCAATCGAGCTCTCTTTCCATGAAATCCGAAATACCTCTAGTTTTGTTTTCTTCCAGTTGCGCTCCATTTTTCTGGCTGCTCTCTTAAGGGCCTGAGTGTGCTCGTTGTACCACGGCGTTGGACTATTTTCTTTAATCCTCTTTAAGCGCAACGGAGCAACTGCGTCTAAAGTGCTGGAAAAGAGAGAGTTAAAAGTTTCTGTTGCAATATCG
Source organism: Meda fulgida (assembly GCA_030578275.1). Taxonomy (NCBI): domain Eukaryota; kingdom Metazoa; phylum Chordata; class Actinopteri; order Cypriniformes; family Leuciscidae; genus Meda; species Meda fulgida. The sequence continues at coordinate 22,421,881 of CM060616.1, read as the reverse complement.
AGTTCTTCTAAGCTATCCGGGATGCTGAGATGATGAAACTTATTAGGAAGATTATTGATAAAGCAATCTTTAGTGGCAGAAGTTATAGGTCTAACATATTTATAACACGGAGTCGGCTTTGCAGCCTTGGCTAAATGTAATTTGCATGAGACTAGATAATGGTCTGAGATGTCATCGCTCTGCTGCAGAATTTCAACGGCATCAACATCTATTCCATGTGATAATATTAGATCTAGAGTATGATTACGACAATGAGTGGGTCCTGACACGTGTTGTCTAACTCCAATTGAGTTTACAATGTCTTTAAGTGCCAATCCCAATGCATCTTTTTCATTATCTACATGTATACTAAAATCACCAACAATTAGTACTTTATCGTTAGCCAATACTAATTCTGATAGAAAGTCCGCAAATTCTTTGATAAAATCTTTATTGTGCCCTGGTGGCCTGTATACAGTAGCCAGCAGAAATCTCAAACGTGATTTATCGTTTACACTATATATTTTTACATTAAGCATCAACACTTCAAAAGAAGTATATTTAAAAATAGATTTCTTAGTGGTTTTGAAAATATTACTATAAATTACAGCAACACCTACCCCTTTGCGTTTTAGACGAGGTTCATGTTTATAACAGTAATCTTGTGGGGTTGACTCATTTAAAGTAATGTAATCGTTTGGTTTTAGCCAGGTTTCTGTCAAACACAGCACATCTAGATTATAACTTGAAATCATATCATTAACTATGAGCGATTTTGAAGTAAGGGATCGAATATTCAGCAACCCAAGCTTTATCATTTGTTCATCTGTATTATATCTGTTTTTTATTTGTTGAACATCAATTAAATTTTTTACCTGACGTTTTTTGGATTTCCAAATTCGGGGAACAGACACAGTCTCTATATGATGATATCTAGGTGAAAGAGGCTCTATGTGATGGGATTTATCTGACCTTGGTGACGCGAGGCCGCTAGCAGACAGTCGGTTTAGCCAGTCTGTCTGCTTCCTGACCTGAGCCCCAGATTCTCATGTTTTAGCTCTAAGACTATGTGCCATATTACTAGAGAGAAGAGCAGCACCATCCCAGGAGGGATGAACACCATCTCTTTTCAACAGGTCAGGCTTGCCCCAAAAACTTTTCCAATTGTCTATGAATTCTATATTATTCAACGGACACCACTTAGACAACCAACCATTGAGTGAGGCCAATCTGCTAACTATCTCATCACTCCTGCGAACAGGAAGGGGGCCAGAGAACATTAGTATCATCCTGATCCCACATCCTGATGGGTGACTTCAACGCCAAGGTGGGGCGAGGGGTCGACAAAGAGAAGTTCGTCGACCCGTTCAGCAGCCGAGACCGGAACGACCGGAGCGAGCGGCTGGCGGCCATGGCCAAGTCCAGTCTCCTCTACATTGGCAACAGCTTCTTCTAAGGCGCCTCGGCTGTCGCTGGACTTGGCTGTCGCCAAACGGCACTACGAAAAACGAAATCGACTACATCCTCTGCAGCCACCGCTGCCTCCTCCAAGATGTCTCTGTCATCAGTAAAGCGTTCTGCACAGGCTACACACCATCGACTCCAGGGTGGAGAAGTAAGCTTAGCAATTATCGGCCCATCTGCCTCCTGCCAACGCATATAAGGTCTTCAACAAGGTGCTGTACAACCGATTAGCCAGGCAGTTGGACGAACAACAGCCACCCGAACAGGCCAGCTTCCGGTCTGCCTACAGCACGATAGACCATATCCACTTGCTGAACCCACTGCTCAAATGCTGCCAGGAGTACAAGATGCCCTTGATGCTCATAGACTACAAGAAGTCCTTCGACAGCGTGGAGATCAATGCCATACTGTTCACCCCCCAACAACAGGGCGTCGCCAAGGAGTATGTGGCCCTTTTGCAAGAGCTGAACCGCGGACGCGCCACCAACATCACCCTCTTCTACCGGACACTGTACATCCCCGTCGCCAGAGGCGTCAAGCAGAGCGACCCTATCTCGCCCAAGCTCTTCACGACATGTCTGGAGCACGTCTTTCAACAACAAGGGTATCAGCGTTAGCGCAGATGGCTGAGCCACTGGCCGTTTCGCCGACGATATCGTCATAGTCAGCGAGTCAGTGGGAGACGTGCAGCTGCAACTCGACCAGCTCGGTGCAGCGGTCTGTCTTGGCCAGGTTCATCTTCAGGCCATGTGAATACGCAACCCCCAGGCCACCAACAACAACATCCACATCGGCCAGAAGGAGATCAAGCAGGTCGACAGCTACCTCGCTATACTAGATATAGGAACAGGCAAGCGGACTCAGAATATGAACGTAATGAGCAATGTTTCACGCTACGCGATTCCCAGTGAAATACTGGCATAAAGTTGGCTTGACATGGGATATTCGATATTCGTGTGGCCAGGGGTGTCAGGTAGTGGAATGAACTGTATGAAGCACCAAATATTTATAATAACGTTTGAATACGTCACCCGGTATATACCGGGAACTACCAGCCCCAAAACAGGGGGCGCACAGGTTCGTTACCGAAAAACGGGTGAGTAGAGAGACCTAGGCCAGGGAGTACCAAAGATGAGGCAACTTTATTCAAATACAAAAGTTAAAGACCATCAATACATTAATATCTCCATGTCAAAAAGGAGTGAAAAAGAAACATTTACAAAAATTCAATATAAGAAAATAAAAATACAAAGAAAAACAAAAGGAAAAAGGAAACTTAAGGGAGTGAGATAGCCTGCTGTGACCCTCAATTCACACACCACACTTAATACCCACACACCCACTCTGGTGAGGTCAATTCAAGGAAGCACGGCACTCAAGGTGAATACTTTTAAACAGCAGCTAAACCCCTCCTCCATACACTTTCCTTGCCACTCCAATTACAAAGGAAAAAAAAGGACAACAATAAACACTAATTAGCTGGTACTAACCAGACCCAAATAAAGAAAAAGTCAGTTCACAAACAGGAAAAAAATACACAAAGACAATATTCAAATCAATCTCGCCTTGTAACTCAAAATAAGTTTAAACCTACAAAAATAAATTACATTACATACAATACAAGCAAAAAAAAAGCACAAAACAAGGAAAAAAAAAAAAAAAAAAAAAAAAAAAGAAAAACAGGGCCACGATCGCCCGCACACTCGTAGGGCAAGCCAGCCAGAAAACCAGCCACAACAACTTCTGCTCTCACTCCTCGGCGAGCAATCGTCCAAGCCCGATGTTATAAAACACAAAGTTCGCTCCAGAAAAAGAGACGATGACCGGAAAAAACAAGGCAGCAGTGCGCTACATCAACAGATGCGCATCTCGTCCTGTAATACAGAGATGAAACCCTTGATAGTGTCCCTCAACCTGTCAAACATGAAACAGAAGAATTACTAACCAAACAATAAAAGAGACAAACCACGCGAATGGCTCTCGTACATACCGGGAGATGTTCACAACGCGGTACTCTGCACAGTCGCTAACCATAACATGCAGGTGGTTGTTCGCTGACAAGCTACATATAGACTCAAAATAGTAAACAAACATTCCATTGACAAAAATCCTCAAAGCAAACGTACCAGCCTCAAAGCCAAGGGCAGCCTACGCACAGTAGCACAATGCAGAGATGGCACTCTATATACTAACCCATTCACAAATGGCAACTTCCAAAAAGGGGCGGTACGGGTGACAACGCATCCCAAGTGACTAAAACCTCCCCATTTTATACAATGACACCAAACTGCTGATAGGTTCAGTGTTGTCACATGACACTGGCCAATGACCAAAACGGGTACACTTCACCCTGCTACATTCGCACATTTAGGAACCGTCTCTAAAGTTATATGCGACATTGGTACACATGTTTATTACATTAATAGCATTTGAAGAGAATTAATTGCAGTCATAAAACCAACCATTTAAATTAACAAATGGGAAACAAAGATTGGATTTCATTGAGACCAGACATGTTACACATGATTTTGGCTAACCTAGTGAAACATTAATCCAAAAGAGTTTAAAAGAGAGAATGAATAAATAGGCCAAACCCCATAAAAGGAAAATCATGAGATGGGAAAATTGGATACATTTATACATTTCTCAAGTGGTTATACACTCGCCAAAAGGATTATTAGGAACACCTGTTCAATTTCTCATTAATGCAATTATCTAATCAACCAATCACATGGCAGTTGCTTCAATGCATTTAGGGGTGTGGTCCTGGTCAAGACAATCTCCTGAACTCCAAACTGAATGTCAGAATGGGAAAGAAAGGTTATTTAACCAATTTTGAGCGTGGCATGGTTGTTGGTGCCAGACGGGCCGGTCTGAATATTTCACAATCTGCTCAGTTACTGGGATTTTCATGCACAACCATTTCTAGGGTTTACAAAGAATGGTGTTAAAAGGGAAAAAAAATCCAGTATGCGGCAGTCCTGTGGGCGAAAATGCCTTGTTGATGCTAGAGGTCAGAGGAGAATGGGCCGACTGATTCAAGCTGATAGAAGAGCAACTTTGACTGAAATAACCACTCGTTACAACCGAGGTATGCAGCAAAGCATTTGTGAAGCCACAACACGCACAACCTTGAGGCGGATGGGCTACAACAGCAGAAGACCCCACCGGGTACCACTCATCTCCACTACAAATAGGAAAAAGAGGCTACAATTTACAAGAGCTCACCAAAATTGAACAGTTGAAGACTGGAAAAATGTTACGTGGTCTGATGAGTCTCGATTTCTGTTGAGACATTCATATGGTAGAGTCAGAATTTGGCGAAAACAGAATGAGAACATGGGTCCATCATTCGTTGTTACCACTGTGCAGGCTTGTGGTGGTGGTGTAATGTTGTGGGGGATGTTTTCTTGGCACAGTTTAGGCCCCTTAGTACCAATTGGGCATTGTTTAAATACCACGTCCTACCTGAGCATTGTGTCTGACCATGTCCATCCCTTTATGGCCACCATGTACCCATCCTCTGATGGCTACTTCCAGCAGGATAATGCACCATGTCACAAAGCTCGAATCATTTCAAATTGGTTTCTTGAACATGACAATGAGTTCACTGTACTAAAATGGCCCTCACAGTCACCAGATCTCAACCCAATAGAGCATCTTTAGGATGTGGTGGAACGGGAGCTTCGTGCCCTGGATGTGCATCCCACAAATCTCAATCAACTGCAAGATGCTATCCTATCAATATGGGCCAACATTTCTAACTTCTTGAATCAATGCCACGTAGAATTCAGGCAGTTCTGAAGGCGAAAGGGGGTCAAACACAGTATTAGTATGGTGTTCCTAATAATCCTTTAGGTGAGTGCATATAGAATATGTAGAAATAAAAGGGTTTATTGTCCTTCTCAAGAAGAATTAAGTGAGAGTCACAACTCTCTGCAAATTCTTTCTGGTCATAAACATTATAAGTCTTCATGTATCCTGTAACCAGAGACCTGGTTCTGCCTGTGTGTAAGCTTGCACAGACCTTTGTTGGGAGAGTGAGTTTGCTGGATTATGAAATTATGATTATGAGTTTGTGAAATATAATGAATTATTTGTGTGTATCTGATTGGTCCAGACGCTACACCTCTGATTTCCACTTTTCACTCTGATGAAGTTGGTAGTTAAAACTTTAAAAGTGCTTCATTTCATAATGCATCTTTAACAACCAAATAATGTATAGCATAATATACAATTAATTCAGCAAAAAAAATAGTTATATACCTGTTTACTATAACTGCAAACACCAAGTACTCACAGTTATACACAAAAGAAATGGAAACATCTCTTGAATTAATGTTTATAAGTGTCTGCTGTGATTTGACTGTTCCTGAAACATAGTTTCATCTTTTCCTATACGTTTTCTAGGTTAAATACAAACTACAGTACAAAGAAAAGTATATTAGGCAAAAAATATGAGCCGTTGAGCTCGGTAAAGCCGCAGTTTACCGTTTCTCCAACTAATCTATTCCATATTGCTTTAAAATACAACATTCTGTGCAGAATTTAAATTGGTCCGATATGTTTTCTGGTATGTGTCGACTCATCTGATCTGTGCTATCGTGTCTCTGGACTGGAGCAGACTGTGTGCATACTACGGTGGATTGCATGACACTAACATGAAACCATTCCTTAACCTTCATTCGGCCCAATGGAAAGCATATTTACATGGTCTGCAATGTGATATCACTATATGCCATTCACCATGAAGAAAATAGTAAATGTGAGAACAAGTGACCGATTTTAGCCACAGCTTCAGTGTCTATTTATAATGTAGGGGGCGGGATGATTTAGATTCTAGAGACCTTTTGCTTGGACAGAAAATCAGATGAGAAGCTGAAGTGCATAGTGATGTTATCAAAATCATTGATTCATATTGGCAGAAGTAAGAGACTGTAAGTTTTGAATGCTTATATCTAGAGATTGACCGATAGTGGATTTAACGATACTGATATTTAGGTTTGACCATACATGCAGATAACCGATTATTCAACCGATATTTTTTAAAAAGGATACTGGGATTAAAAACAAACATAACACTCCAAGAAAAATAGTGCTGAACTGAAGTCAAGTCACCTATATTTATATAGCGCTTTTTACAATTCAGATTGGATCAAAGCAGCTTCACAGTGATAACAAGAAAATAATACATCAAAGTTTGTTTCTAGAAGAAAATTGCATCATCATCCACCTTAAGGCACATCAATAATATTGTTGACTATTTAAATGTCCCCAACTAAGCAAGCCAGAAGCCAAGGCGACAGTGGCAAGGAACCAAAACTCCATCAGTGACAGAATGGAGAAAAAAACCTTGGGAGAACCCAGGCTCAGTCTGACAACTGAACCCAGTTCTCCTCTGGCCAACAAACGAACAGTGTATGTTTATGATTCAGGCAGCATTACATGTCAAAAGTCAGATTGGATCAGAGCATTCAGAATATTATCCAGTTCCATCTGGTTGGAATTTTGAGTCATCACGCCGGTATGGAGATGAGTTTGTTGAGGATCAGTGCCAATATGTGCTAAATTAAATAAATATGTAAATATGAATATATTAAAATGAGAAGTTGTACAGAACAAAATTCTACAGGAAATAATTTAAACATTTAAACATCACAGGTCAAATGTGTGTTTTTTTTATTATTTTTTTAGCTATAACTTAGTAACCCGATCACACTAAATGCGTCTCTATCCGGTTGTTAAGTTGTGACGTAACCACTCTCCGATAATACTGTTTCTGGATCCAAAGGTCGGGTCCTCTCTATCTACCTTCGACTTTTGCTTGTGTTTTTAACCATGCCGCAGTGCTGTGTCCCATGTTGTTTAAACAGATCAGAATTTTTTTTTTTTTTTAAGTGACATTCAGCTGTCATTTTACCGCTTTCCCTGTGACGAGAAAGAGAAGTGGAAATGGCTGCAGGTGTTAAGGTAAGTTACAAATCTTAAATGAATGAAGAAACTGTGGGGCCAGAACAAAAACAGCCCTTTGAGAAAAAGGCTATGTAGTCTATCGGTTTTATATGTTGTTTGTTGCTAAAACCCCAAATCTTGCATCATGCTTTGGTTGTCAGGCATTGTTATGTGCCGCCTAGTTCCCTTTCAGTCGCTCACGTTCGACGTAACATCAACGTGACGACGTAATTGGGATCACTTCAGGGAGCCCTATCATCTTCGAATATCTACAGAACGAGCCAATGAACGTTGGCATGCGTGAATCGCGTCATGCGCGGGTATAAACAGGAAGAGGGCGCACGCACACATCGTCTTTCACTTCAGAGCCGAGCTGTTTTCTGACTTCTGAGTTCTGCAAGACTGCTACTTCGATGAAGACTCTTCAAGAAGACTCTAAATTCAGTGTTGGTGTGACGGCGCAATCAGCGGTGGCCGCGAGCATTACAGCTCACAAACTGCTTTTTTCAGCACTGCACTGTGTGCGTTGTGTGTGTGTGTCGGTTTCGGTGGGCGTTCCTAACTGAGTGTATTAACCTCGTTACATCGTGGCTATCCCTGGGTGCCTCAGCACTTTAAGAGTTCTTTTCTATTTTATTTTTTTTTTCACTAAAAGAGCAACACAAGCGTGACCCTGCGTCCTTTTCAGGATGTCATTCCGCTTGTGTTTGCAAACTTGGTTAACTGATCGATTGCTCCTGTCTGCCTTCCTGCCTGCTGAGTTTGTTTGCGTCAAGGCTGTAAGCTCTACGCCTCGCATTAGCTTCGTATTTCTTTCTGTTTTGAACCATCATTTACTATCATTTCTAGTTGTTTATATTACTAAATACAGTTTACCCACCATCTCAGATTAACCTTACATCGCTAGCTTCCGTTATTGTTAGCACAGCACGCTAGTGTTTACGCGCCACCCGCGCTCATTTATTTATTATTTATTTTCTCACGCGCGCCCACGCCTTTGAGTTCATAAAAGCCCAGGTAAGTAAGAATCAGTCAACACAAACGGTGAGTAATGTCTTGTCCTGTTGTTGTCATGTGTGTCACATGTCATATGTTTAGTATAGCCTTCTCCGATGGCAATATAGGATTTATTTGTGATAAATGCAAGGAGACAGTCAGGCTGACGGAGAAGATTTCAGAGCTAGAGACAAGCATCCAAACTTTAATTGAGGATAGTAAGGATAGTACTAGAGCTTTACATACTATTTTAGATGCGCCTAGCATAGTGAACTCTGTACATGATTCGGTTCCGGCTGAAGTAGAGCCCACGCAGCAGGGCAGATGGGTGACCGTGAGAGATCGCTCTAGTCGTGGATTAAAAAAACACTCTTCCGTTCCGATTACCATAACAAATCGATTTGCCCCACTCAGGGAAACACCCACTGAAAATTCTGTTGATTGTGCCCTGGTAATTGGTGATTCGATCACACGGAACGTGAAAATAGAGACACCAGCCACCATAGTCACATGTTTGCCGGGAGCCAGAGCGCTTGACATCAAAGCAAATTTAAAAGTGCTGGCTAATGCTAATCGTAAATTCTCTAAGATCATTATTCATGTCGGCACTAATGATGTTCGACTCCGCCAGTCGGAGATCACCAAAATTAATATTAAAGAGGTGTGTAAACTCGCAAGTACGATGTCAGGCACTGTAATTTTCTCTGGCCCCCTGTTCGCAGGAGTGATGAGATAGTTAGCAGATTGACCTCACTCAATGGTTGGTTGTCTAAGTGGTGTCCGTTGAATAATATAGAATTCATAGACAATTGGAAAAGTTTTTGGGGCAAGCCTGACCTGTTGAAAAGAGATGGTGTTCATCCCTCCTGGGATGGTGCTGCTCTTCTCTCTAGTAATATGGCACATAGTCTTAGAGCTAAAACATGAGAATCTGGGGCTCAGGTCAGGAAGCAGACAGACTGGCTAAACCGACCGTCTGCTAGCGGCCTCGCGTCACCAAGGTCAGATAAATCCCATCACATAGAGCCTTTTTCACCTAGATATCATCATATAGAGACTGTGTCTGTTCCCCGAATTTGGAAATCCAAAAAACGTCAGGTAAAAAATGTAATTGATGCTCAACAAATAAAAAACAGATATAATACAGGTGAGCAAATGATAAAGCTTGGGTTGCTGAATATTCGATCCCTTACTTCAAAATCGCTCATAGTTAATGATATGATTTCAGATTATAATCTAGATGTGCTGTGTTTGACAGAAACCTGGCTAACACCAAACGATTACATTACTTTAAATGAGTCAACCCCACAAGATTACTGTTATAAACATGAACCTCATCTAAAACGCAAAGGGGGAGGTGTTGCTGTAATTTATAGTGATATTTTCAAAACCACTAAGAAATCTATTTTAAATATACTTCTTTTGAAGTGTTGGTGCTTAATGTAAAAATATATAGTGTAAACGATAAATCACGTTTGAGATTTCTGCTGGCTACTGTATACAGGCCACCAGGGCACCATAAAGATTTTAGCAAAGATTTTGCGGACTTTCTATCAGAATTAGTATTGGCTAACGATAAAGTACTAATTGTTGGTGATTTTAATATACATGTAGATAATGAAAAAGATGCATTGGGATTGGCACTTAAAGACATTGTAAACTCAATTGGAGTTAGACAACACGTGTCAGGACCCACTCATTGTCATAATCATACTCTAGATCTAATATTATCACATGGAATAGATGTTGATGCCGTTGAAATTCTGCAGCAGAGCGATGACATCTCAGACCATTATCTAGTCTCATGTAAATTACATTTAGCCAAGGCTGCAAAGCCGACCCTGTGTTATAAATATGTTAGACCTATAACTTCTCCCACTAAAGATTGCTTTATCGATAATCTTCCTTATCAATTTCATCATCTCAGCATCCCGGATAGCTTAGAAGAACTTGATATTGCAACAGAAACTTTTAACTCCCTCTTTTCCAGCACTTTAGACGCAGTTGCTCCGTTGCGCTTAAAGAAGATTAAAGAAAATAGTCCAACGCCGTGGTACAACGAGCACACTCAGGCCCTTAAGAGAGCAGCCAGAAAAATGGAGCGCAACTGGAAGAAAACAAAACTAGAGGTATTTCGGATTTCATGGAAAGAGAGCTCGATTGCTTACAGAGAGGCTTTAAAAGCTGCTAGATCTGCTTATTTTTCAACCCTATTAGAAGAAAATAAACATAATCCTAGGTATTTATTTGAAACAGTGGCTAAATTAACGAAAAAGAAAGCTTCAAGCACAGAAGTTTCAGGCCAACACAGTAATGACTTTATGAACTTCTTCACTTATAAGATTGATAATATCAGGGACAAAATTATAACTATGCAACCATCTACTACAGTATCGCATCAGGGAGTGCATTGTAATCTCCCTGAGGAAAAATTTTATTCATTTGTTGCTATAGGAGAGGAAGAATTCTGCAAACTCGTTAATTCATCTAAATCGACAACTTGTATGTTAGACCCTATACCGACTAAGCTATTGAAAAAGATGCTTTCAGAGATCATAGATCCTCTTCTTAATATCATTAATTCGTCTTTGTCTCTAGGATACGTACCAAAAACCTTTAAGCTGGTGTTGTAGAAATTTTAATAGTCATTTATTCCTAACAGATATCATAAGGGATTGATCCTATTCAATGTGTAAAAGTATGTGTGTGTACGTGCTTGTGCGTGACGTTTCAGGAATATATGGGACAGGACATCTTGACCTTAGGAATGGTCAAGATTTGGCTAGTTTATTTCAGGGCCAGGTTGTGTCTTTAGTAGAAACTGAACAGCAGTGGGGACCTTATCTGAGTGGGTGAAAGGGTAACTGTTGTGAGGAGGAACCTTGAAAAGAGTATAAAGGCTGTCTCATGTCTTCCTGGTGCGCGTCACTCACTTCACAGGGTAACTGCTGTGTTGGCGACTGGGCCTATTCTTGCAAGAATAAATACTTTTCTTTTTTTATTAATTTGACTCTGAGTGTCTCTTACGCAGTGATGATGTTTAACAGAAGTTTTGCCACAACAATTTGGTGTCAGAAGTGGGATTCCTTGGAAGTGCCTTCTGGACCTGAGAGCGGACGGTGTTTGGCCACCTGGACTGAGCAGTTCCAGCTCTACCTCGTAAGTTTCAGAGAGAGGGGCCGACCGCTATCAGGGCCAGGAGAGGCTCCACTGGAATCAAATGAGAACGAACCCGTGGCAATCCAAAACATCTCTGGTAAGAGACGGCTAAAATATTTTATTTTGGGTTAAAATATTATTCAATTGTGGGTAAAACCATAGTGGCTGGGTCTGTTCGTTTCTGTGGTGTAAGTCAAGAGAACCGGTACAACACTGCTAGGAATGTGCGAAAGTGCGTATTTGCGAAACAAGGCACTGGGTGCGGTTTTGCAAATCGAGTGAGCTTCGTACGGCAGTCAATTGGGGGTCGGTTGAGACTTACGGGCGGGTCAAGGGTTAATGCAGTGGGGCTAACTGCGTGAGGAGCGTATTTGCAAAATAAGGCACTGGGTGCGATTTTGCAAATCGAGGGATACTCACGTAGCAGTTTACTGGGAGTTAATCGATCCGTCAGGAAAGCACTGGGTGCGCCCTGCCTGGTCTGAGGGTAAGTGGATCAGATCTGGTGGAGACGTCCATCAGATTAGTAGACGCAGCGTCGAACAAAAATCCACAGAGTAACAGAAACAGCCAGTATGGGAAAATCTCAGAGCAAGATTGCCAAATTTGACACACCGTTTTTTTTTTTTTTTTTTTTTTTTCCCAAATGAGGAAATATTATGAGGGAAAATGTATGTTAGACATTGAGAAAAAAAAAAAAAAAAAAAAAAAAGGGAAAAAGAAAAAAAAAAAGTCGAACTGCAGAGAGAAATAGGGTTTTACTTATGCATCCAGTAAATGGATGCATGACATTAGATGTCTATAGAACTTAAATTTATATAAGGATTGAAGTAGCAAGCAGCAGCAATAAGGCTGTCTGTGTGAAATAGAGTGATAGAGTGATAGAAATAGAGTGGAACTGTAAGTGAGAAACTTGATGGAAGAGGGAAGTGAAGGGAAAACAAGAAGGTTGGTGTGTGAGATATGTGTGTGTGGGGATTGTAGTTAAACAATCATGTACTGGTTAGATAATGAAGGAACTGGCATGTAGAGAAAAGAAAGGAGAGGATACAGAAGGAACTGGTATGTAGGGAAAGATTGAGAAGACATATAGTGGAAACCTATATGTCATGAAAATAAAATGTCTGACAGAATTTATGGAAATTATAGTTTTATAAAAAACGAATGCATATAGCCTGGTATTTATGATTGGAGACGATGTCTGTATTTAATATCTGAGGAGTGACTGAGGGTCCAGCTATGCTGGGAGTACAGCAACAGTGTTTGCTTATTCAGCCCGGCTTCCGGACGTTAAATATATACTTGTTCTGTAATCAGTGTTGTTGCTGATAATACCAAATTAGTCAAATGTAAAGACAACTTTGACCAAAGATTCTGGAAATCAATAATGTATAATGTCGGATATTTGTTGATATTAAGTAATTGATGCAAAAGATGTCTGTGTTATAATGGAAATTCTGGGTCAGGGATCATTTCCCTGGACAAGTATGACTAGAGTTAAATGAAAACTTTGTGCAAATAACTTATGCAGCCTAAGAAAATTGATGTGCGGCCAATAATAATGATAAAGATTATGATTCGGCTATTGGGATTGAATCCGCCACTGGTGGATTGTAAAAGAATACAGAGAACTGCTTATCAGCTCTGTTTGCATTCCTGAATGGGACACACTGCTTCAGTGATGTGCAGTAAGTTGGAGCCGACAGAGAGTGCTTTAATTGTGGTCAGCAGGACCATTTAACACGTAACTGTAAATGCCCACCGAGAAGGTGTTTGAAAATGTGATAGTGACACATTTCTGGTAATAATGTGGGTTTGAAAGTAGATCAGTGTTTAAATGACGACATTAACATTTTCGTCTGAGAAAGAATAAGAGATAAAAACAGGGTCAAAAGATCGAAGTCTTAAAGTGAATCCTTTTGAAGAAAAGATCTATAATAGTCATTTTTTTTTGAAACAGTGAAACAGTTTGATGAAAGTTGCAAAATATATAAAAGTAACTAAAGGGATGATTGTGTTTTAATTCAACATTTTAAGAAGGGTTCAGATTATATAGAGAGACAAATCTCACGGATGATTTATAATAACTGCAAAAGATGCAGAGTAGCCTTGTCAAAGTTAGTGTGAATCCCGATTGGAGAGTGATGAACTCCTAGAAAAAAAACGTTGAAGTCAGATATTAAGCTATGGTAATTGAGAACTAGAATAATTATTTGTATTTAAGATCAAATAAGTAGAAGTAATAGGCTACTGGATTAACAGTTGTTAAATGTAAAATGTGTTCTGTTAGTGTTTTGACCATGAAAGAACTAGAAGCTGATGTTTTGCTTTCAAAAGATAAGTTTGTTATTGGCTGTAATGAAACAGCTCGCTTATCTGAATCTGATGTCTGCTGTGGCTGAAAACCGCCAGTACGACAGAGACTCAATCTGAGTGGAAATTTCTAATGTCTAAATTCCATGAGATATGGGATGTTTTAAATGTAAAACTGAATGACTTTAAAGAAGTCTGTAAAATAATGCTGCAGATCTTAAACGATAGAGGACCAGTAACGTCTTTAAGTTTCCACCATGAAACAGGGCCGAAGGCTACGGCTACAGATGTACAGTAACAGTACACTGAATGTATGGCTGTGATCTAAATTCACTGAGTATAATCTAAGTAGCTAGGTTGATGATTAAGATGGTTAATGGATTTAAGTGATTAAATACTGCTGTTATTAACCTGTCTCCCTGTGTGAACACTATTAGGCAATCGGAATGGCTCTGGTGACTCTTGAACGTGCCTTTCCTAAGCTCCAGAAAACAGCTGAGTTCTGTTGAAGAAAACTGATTGTGTGATGGGAAAGAGCGGTCACCAGTGTGTACGAGTGGCTACTCAATGACGGGATGATCTTCCTGGCCAGGGGACAGCCCAACGCAGGGGGTCACGAACACTGGGCACCTCCGGATGGAGGTGTTATACGTGAGAAAGGTATGAGAGTTGAGGGCTGATTACTGGAGGCCACTGGGATCAGCAGAGCATTGAGAGGTGAGATGCGCTGTGAGGAGTTACGGCAGTCTGACACAGAAAATGTGAGTTTCCTCTATACCACTCGCAGGAAGAAACCGAATTGGTTGTATGGCTTGTTTTTCATTATGACAAGTGTCTGCAACTATGCCAGGGGGACAACACCCTGATGGAGATTATAGTTTAAGAGCCAATGGCCTTTCAAGAGCCAGCTGACCCAGGAGGGGATTGCCATTATTTGTTGTGGAGACAGTAGCAAACTTGTATGTATTGGTTGCCTTATAGGCAAGAAAATGTACAGAAGTGTTGATTTTTAACTAATATGTCTATAACATAGTCTTAACTCCTGAAGGTCAGTAGACATGGTGGTGACTAAAGATGAAGACAGCTTTCGTAGATTTAAGAAAGGTGTGCATAACAAAGATGAATGGTCAAAGGTTATTGTAATGAATTTAAATTTTGTCTAAGTTACAGTCTTAGAAGGCTGTGGAAAATACTATTTGTTAATAGTGAGAGAGACTACCTGAGTTGGAGGAAGGGGATGGTAACTGTGTCTTTATTTCTTTCTTTCTTTCTGTTATCGGCCTGCTAGAGCAAGCTGAAGAAAAATAATGATAAGGAACCAAAACAACCCAGCTGCCTTTTCTAAAAATCAAATGAATAATGAACAGACATGATTTGAAACTGGTCAAGATACCATTTAAAATTAGGTAAACCTAGAGGAAAATGCGAAGTTTAAAATCGTACTTAAAATTTAAATCTTTTTAGAGACGATATATTGAAAAGGAGCAGTTAACATGCGTGTCTAATATGAGTGTGTGAGTGTGTGTGATGGTGACAGCACTTTGTCTTGTATGTGACTGTGTTAGTTTGGGGTACTAATACTAAGTCTGAATGGGGTGTATATTGTGTCATTACCCACTAGGATGGCTTTTGGCAAATGACAAATTTTACAGGAAGCTGCTAAATTCTGTTAGGTGAAAAGATGATACAGAACATAGGACGAGCTTTAAACTGATTGGTCATCAAGCTATGTCTGGTATTAATTACTTCTGTCTTTATGATGCTGATTTGAATTATGTTCTGGATCAGTTTAAGAATTTGATGTAAATTGGAATTGCGGAGTTGTAGATTACCATCTGGCATGGGCTGAGATAAATGAAAATGTTATAGATTTGATGGTAACAACACAGTGACATATTGGCTAAGTCAACATGAAATTAGCAAGAGAGCCCCTTACATTTATGAGTATTGTGATGAAAAGGGGAAAAGGAAAATGATTGACTGACATTGACCAAGTCTGTACAGCACGACCTGACCTGATAGAAACAATTGATGACTTTGGAAATGTTTGTAGATGACTGACTTGAGAGACCAAACAACAGGCCTGAAAAGTAGGATTCTGTGTGAGACTCAGGGCCGTTGCCCTTCAAATACTTCGATAAGAAGATGAGATTGTGGCTTTAAGTGAAGAACATAATACTTTGTTTCAGAGACAGAGAAAGATGTCTGGAGGAAATTTGGCTGAAGGACGCCGTTTGGGTTGGTGTTGATGGCAAATCAAATTACTTTAAATTGATGCACGAGTTGAGTCGTGCATCAAAAGGGAGATGGTAAGGATTGACAAAATAAGGGTTACTAAAGAACAATATATGTTGGGAGGACACTGGGTTTAATTGGGTAAAAGGCCGTTCCAAACAAAGGTTGCTGTCTGTAAGTGAGCCGCACACGCTGATAACAAAATTGCAGGACTGTTTCAACAGGAGACGCCAGGGCAGATGCAGCAGCGAAGGCTGCGGCAGCACAGCAGACAAAAGAAACTACGTGTACTTTACTATCTGAAAATAACCTCGACATTTGTTTTTCTCTACAGATCATGCAGACCTTTGATACAGGGCAGAATGTGCCAAATAAAATGATGGCTATGGATGAATTTGGCTAACTATCCTGGCCTGGGTTATTATTGTAGGAGAAAGGTTCCACACCTGCGCAGCGCATAACTTAAGATTTTCCTTTTGCAGAATGTCAGGATGGATTGCAGCAAACAGAACTGATTCTGTTCCAAATATATAAATATTGTGTTGTGGACATGAGCAAAGTGGGTTGAGTGTTTTTCAGGGGAAAAGGACCCTGAGTGCTATTAAATGAGCAAGAAATTATCCGGTGATAATATGTTTCAGGCTGTTGATTCCACAGGTCACACCAAAAGGGACGAGCGGCTAGACAAGCATCACTAACAAAATAGTTAAGGTCTCCATTCACAGGTGACAGCAGGCAAGGAATGGTTCATTCCAGTGGGGGTGCGGTCGTGATGAAAGGGAAGACCTTGTAAGGATCAGAAAATGGTTGGAGAGTGTGACACCTGGGTCCAAGCCTCTCACCTTAGACAACACCAAAAGGCCTCAACCATCCAATAGAGCAGAAAGTGAGGTTTAAAGAAGACGGTGCTAGTAACTGTCTGCCTCGCCTACGAGGGAAAGACCATTGCAACGGCACGCAAAGTGTCACCCTGGCGAACACGGAACGTCCGTGGGGCGAACAAGATGATCAACACACCTGGAGCAACCAACTGCCAACTGACGGTTTAAGTTTAACAGAAGTCTCTGTTCTTGTGATGATTTTGATGATTTTGTTTGATTGAATCGAACTAGGTATTGATTTGATTGTAAATGTAGAAAATCTATTGATTGATGTGTCCGTACTAGAGATATTAGAGTTCATTTTGAACAACTAATTTGGTTAGAGGAACGGATAAAATTATAAGACTTCTCTGGTTAGATTTGTTAAACAGTGCATTCAATAGAGCTTAATAAATTGAATTAGAAGTGAATAAAATGTGGAGATGGACATAAATTTAATGGAAAAGGTTTAATGGTAGGAGTTAGGATTGTATGTGTTATGATAATTTTGTTATTCATGGGTGAATACGATAACAGAGACAGGTGAAAACCTGCTGTCTGTTCAATTGGTAAAAAAAAATGACAGTCTATCCCAAGGATTAACAAAATTATGCGACGAGACAGGTAGCGGAAGCTACAGTGAGATGTGTTAAATGTATGTTCTGGTTCTTTTTCTTCTATTCTTTTTTTATTTTCTGAGAAAGATTAAGGGCAAAGATTTAAAGAAGGTTACAAACAGCGGTCATCCGTGCTACGAGGTGGCGTACAAGGAGAGGGTTTGAAATGAAGGATTCTATTCTACTTTATTCTTTGTATTTTTGATGACCTGCTAAAATAACCAGTGTGAATTGATGGTGTTGTTTTCCTAAGTAATCTGTACACTATTTCTTATTTAATTGAGGTGACTGAGGGTTCGATCTAGGTCGAGAGTGCAATAGCAGTGCCTATTCATTTAGCCAGGCTTTAATTAAATTCTTTACTTGCTTGCTAATATTCCAGGGACTATCCTTGCAAAACAGCCTAAGCTTTTTCTTTTCTAAATAATATTTCACAAATGTTTATGAAGAGTGATCAGTTATGCGAAGACCAGAGATGAAGAGTAGCGTGATGATATGACTTAAAATTTGTCTTTGTTTATTATTGTGATTATGGGTAATCAGAATGATAAAAAGTGGGGAATTGTTGTAGAAATTTTAATAGTCATTTATTCCTAACAGATATCATAAGGGATTGATCCTATTCAATGTGTAAAAGTATGTGTGTGTACGTGCTTGTGCGTGACGTTTCAGGAATATATGGGACAGGACATCTTGACCTTAGGAATGGTCAAGATTTGGCTAGTTTATTTCAGGGCCAGGTTGTGTCTTTAGTAGAAACTGAACAGCAGTGGGGACCTTATCTGAGTGGGTGAAAGGGTAACTGTTGTGAGGAGGAACCTTGAAAAGAGTATAAAGGCTGTCTCATGTCTTCCTGGTGCGCGTCACTCACTTCACAGGGTAACTGCTGTGTTGGCGACTGGGCCTATTCTTGCAAGAATAAATACTTTTCTTTTTTTATTAATTTGACTCTGAGTGTCTCTTACGCAGTGATGATGTTTAACAGAAGTTTTGCCACAACACTGGCTATGATAAAACCGCTTGTTAAAAAACCGCAACTTGATCCTTCAGAATTAGTCAATTACAGGCCGATCCCAAATCTGCCTTTTCTGTCAAAGATATTAGAAAAAGCAGTATCCTCACAACTGTGTTCCTTTCTTGAAAGAAATGATATCTGTGAGGATTTTCAGTCAGGATTTAGACCGCACCATAGTACTGAGACAGCTCTCATTAGAGTTACAAATGATTTACTTTTGTCTTCCGATCGTCATTGTATCTCTCTATTAGTGTTACTTGATCTTAGTGCTGCATTTGACACAATTGACCACAACATTCTTTTAAATAGACTAGAAAACTATGTTGGCATTAGTGGAATTGCACTAGCATGGTTTAAATCATACTTATCTGACCGTTATCAGTTTGTAGCAGTAAATGAAGAGATGTCTTATCGTTCACAAGTTCAGTATGGCGTACCAATAGGCTCAGTACTAGGACCGCTGCTGTTCACTCTGTACATGCTACCATTAGGACATATCATTAGGAAACATGGAATTAGCTTTCACTGTTATGCCGATGATACTCAGCTGTATATTTCTTCAAAACCTAAGGAAACTTACCAATTCACAAAATTAACGGAATGCATAGCTGATTTAAAAAATTGGATGACTAGTAATTTCCTACTTAGAATCTCTGTTTTTTTCAGAGTTTAGAATTATTGGACAAAAAACTTCCACACGTAATAACCTAGAATACTGTCTAACACTTGATGTCTGCTCTATTAAGTCTTCGTCGTCGGTTAGGAACCTGGGTGTGCTCTTTGATAGCAATCTTTCATTTGAAAGTCACGTGTCTAGTATCTGTAAAACCGTATTTTTCCATCTTAAAAATATATCTAAATTACGAGTCAAGTCAAGTGTATTTATATAGCACTTTTCACAATATAAATTGCATCAAAGCAGCTTCACAATATCAATCAAATAACATAATGTTTGTTTCTTAGTGAAAAAACATCCACGTTCGGTAGGGCTGATCAATGGTAATAATGCTTGGCTAATTATTTTGAATATCCCCAACTGAACAAGCCAAAGGCAACAGTGGCAAGGAACCGAAAAACTCCATCAAGTGACCTACTGGTGTCCTAAAACTCCATCAGGTGACCTAATGGAGAAAAAAAAAAAAAATACGACACATGCTGTTGCGAATCACCAGTCGGAGATCGATCCATGTGCAGCGTAAGTTTATTAATAGCACAGTCAACAACACACTGAGACAATTTAAGGGCTTTAACGAAGTCAGATACCAGGCAGAGAGTCGGGGCAGGCAGATAGCAGACAGAGTCGAAGTTCCAGGCAAAAGGTCAGGACAGGCGGATTACAGGCAGAGTCGGAGTTCCAGGCAAAGGATCGGGGCAGGCAGAAAACAGGCTTGGTCAGGGGCAAACAGGTTGGTCAACAGACGGGCTTTCCGGGGTATATAATGCTCGGTAGTGCTCACAAGTGAAAACAAAACTTCGCACTGAAGGCAGTTCGAAGTGCGGTTAAATAGTGTGAGTAATTGACAACAGCCGGGCGAGGTAACGAGAGTAATCTGGGCTGCAGCTGAGAGTGATCGGGGAAAACCTGAGAAATGAAGTGCGAGGTGAAGATCAGTACTCAGGCGAAAGCGATCTCGGGTGGCCGGCGAGAGAGGCTGTAGAACCTGAGACCGTAACAGAGCCCCCCCCCTGCGAGCGACTCCCGGCGCGAGGGGCTTGACGGCGGCGGGGTCTTCCCCGAGGTCGAGGGGCCGGCCTGGTGGGATTGGCCAGGTGGAAGTCCGTGATCAGGCTTGGATCCAGGATGTTAGAAGCGTCCACCCATGAACGCTCCTCAGGGCCATACCCCTCCCAATGCACGAGGTACTGCAAGGATCTGCCTCTTCGTCTGGAGTCCACGAGTTCTTGAACCTGATAGGCCTCCTCGCCTTCCACCAGAATGGGTGGTGGGGACGGATCACCGGAGCCTCCCTCCACACTCTCGTTCGGATCACTGGCTGGTTTGAGAAGTGAGACATGGAAGGTAGGCGCGAGGCGGTACTGTCGTGGTAGATCGAGACGGAAGGAGACTGGTGTAACTTGCTTAAGGATCTTGAATGGTCCTATGAATCGGGGACTGAGCTTCTTACTGGGCAGCCGGAGGCGTAAGTCACGTGTAGACAACCAAACCCACTGGCCCGGTTGGTACTCCGGCCCTGGCCTACGACGGCGGTTGGCCTGGATCTTCTGGCGGCGAACTGCTCGTTGGAGGTGTGTGTGGGCCTGGTTCCAGGTCTCCTCGCTGCGCTGTAGCCAGTCGTTCACTGCGGGGACGTCAGAGGGTTCACCTGACCAAGGGAAGAGTGGTGGCTGGAAACCCAGGACGCACTGGAAGGGGGTCAGACCGGTGGAGTGTTTCCTGATGGAGTTCTGAGCATACTCGGCCCAGAATAGGTAGCGGCTCCACTCCTCTTGGCGCTGGTGGCAGTAGGAGCGCAGGAAGCGAATCACCTCCTGGTTCAGGCGTTCAGCTTGCCCGTTGGATTGCGGGTGGTATCCAGAAGAGGGCTGACATTGACCTGAAGGGTCCTGAAGAAGGCCGACCAAACCCGTGAGGTGAACTGTGGTCCTCGGTCGGAAACTATATCCTCGGGCAAGCCGTAGAACCGGAACACCTGGTTGCAGAGGAGCTCAGCGGTCTGCAAGGCAGTGGGAAGTTTCGTGAGTGGGATTAGACGAAAAGCCTTGGAGAAGCGGTCGACGACTGTGAGGATGGTGGTGTGCCCCTCAGAAACTGGGAGATCCGTAATAAAGTCTATGGCAATGTGGGACCATGGGCGTTGAGGTACAGGAAGTGGGTGAAGGAGGCCGGCAGGCAGTTGGCGCGAAGACTTCTGGGTGTTGCACACCTGGCAGTGACGAACATAGGCCACGGCTTCTGTGGTTAAAGCGGGCCACCAATACCTGTTTTGAAGAAGCTGGATAGTAGCCGTGATTCCCGGGTGCCCTGAACTTGGGTGTGCGTGCACCAGCTCCAGGACCTGGTTCCGAAGAGCTTCAGGGACAAAGACACGATCTGGTGGGCAGCCTGGGGGAATGTCAGTACGGGAGTTGACCTGTTCAATTTCGGTGTCGATGTCCCATTGAATGGGGGCGACCACAAGGTTGGACGCCAACACTGTCGTGGGGTCTTGGGGTGTGCGCTCAAGGTCGTCTTGACGTGACAGGGCATCGGCCTTCGAATTCTTGGAACCTGGGCGGTACGTGACAGTGAACTGGAATCGAGTGAAGAAAAGTGCCCAGCGAGCCTGCCTGGGGTTTAACCTCTTTGCGGTACGCAAATACTCCAGGTTCTTGTGGTCAGTGAATACAACAAAGGGATGGAGGGCGCCCTCGAGCCAGTGCCGCCACTCCTCGAAAAGCGGCCTTCATGGCAAGGAGTTCCCGGTCACCCACATCATAGTTTCTCTCGGCGGAACTCAGCTTGCGGGAGTAGTAGGCGCAGGGGTACAGCTTGGGGGGCGAACCCTGACGTTGGGAGAGGATGGCCCCTAGGGCGGTGTTAGATGCGTCCACCTCAACAACAAACGGCACCCCGGGGTCCGGATGATGTAGGATCGGGGCAGTGGTAAAGCGCTGCTTGAGTGAGTCAAAGGCCTGGGTGGCACGGTCATTCCACGGGAGACGTTGAGTAGCCCTTCTTGATCAGGGAGGTGAGAGGGTTAGCCACAGCACTGAAGTTCCGGATGAACCGGCGGTAAAAATTAGCGAACCCCAGGAAGCGCTGGAGTTCCTTTAACGTCCTGGGTCGGGGCCAGTCCCGAACCGCCTTAACCTTACTCTCATCCATAGCAACCCCATCAGGGCTGATGATATACCCCAAGAACGAAATGGAGGTTTGGTGGAACTCACACTTCTCCAGCTTGGCGTATAGGTGGTGTTGGATGAGTCTTTGGAGCACGGCCCGAACGTGCAGAACATGGTCCGAGAAGGTGTCAGAGTACACCAGGATATCGTCGATGTAGACTATTACCGTATGATGGAGCATATCTCTGAAAACGTCATTGATGAAGGACTGGAACACGGAGGGGCTGTTCGCCAGGCCGAACGGCATAACCAGATATTCGTAATGCCCTGTGTTGGTTGAGAAAGCCGTCTTCCACTCGTCCCCCTCTCTGATACGAATAAGGTTGTAGGCGCAGCGCAGGTCGAGCTTGGTGAAGTACTTTGCAGTGCGTAGGAGTTCCAGAGCAGCGGGTACCAGAGGAAGCGGGTAGCGAAACTTCACGGTGATGTTATTCAGGGCCCGGTAATCGATACAGGGTCGAAGACCCCCGTCCTTCTTCGGGACAAAGAAGAAGCCGGCGGATGCGGGTGACGTGGAGGGGCGGATGAAGCCCTTAGCAAGCTCCTCCTCGATGTACTTCTTCATTGCCTCAGACTCGGGCTGGGAGAGAGGGAAGATACGGCCCCTAGGTGGTTCAGAACAGGGTAGCAAGTCGATGGCACAGTCGCCGTCGCGATGAGGAGGGAGTTGAGAGGCACCCGATTTGCTGAAGGCCTCTGCCAGGTCCTGGTATTCCAAGGGGAGACTGCTCGGTTTAGCTCCAGCCGCGGGCACGGTGATGGCCCGGATGGAGGACGGAGTGACCGGAGTAAGGCACTTAGAGTGACAGGACGCATCCCAGTGTGTGATCTGGCTTGTTCTCCAGTGAATTTGTGGGTTATGTTTGCGGAGCCAGGGCAGGCCGAGGATGACTGGGGTGCGTGGACCGTGGAAGACATAGAATTGAATATATTCAGTATGAAGGGCTCCTGTCTGGAGCTGGAGTTCCTGGGTGTGGTGAGTGATACGACCGGTGCCTAACGGCCTTCCGTCTATGGCCTCAACTGTAAGGGGAGAAGAACACTGAATGAGAGGAATGCGGTGCGCACGAGCAAAGTCAGTTGAAATAAAGTTGCCAGCGGCCCCGGAGTCCACCAGAGCTTTGGCGTGAATTTGCTTCCCGTTAGTCGTCAAAACGACGGGCACGAACACAGACATAGTGTGGTTTGAAGGATCTAATCCTGAACTCACCGGACGTGGAACGGTCGGGCGTGGTCTAGTGGGACAGGTGTTGCGCAGGTGGCCAGCCTCACCGCAGTACAGGCACAGCTGAAGCCGGAACCGGCGTTCCCTCTCTTCAGTGGGCAGATGATAGGCGTTCACCTGCATAGGCTCTGGATCATCTAGGCGAGCGGGCGTCGTAACCCGAAACACTGGGGCAGCTCGAGTGGCGGGAACGGCGCGATGACCAGCGCGGCGAGCTCTCATGAGGTTATCAATCTGGATGGCCAGGTTGACAAACTGATTGAAATCTCTGCCCTCGTCACGGCAGGCTAACTCAGTTTGGAGATCGAGATTCAAACCCTTGCGGAAGATAGTCTTGAGCGTATCGTCGTTCCAGGTGGTCTGAGCTGCCAGGGTGCGTAGCGAAAGGGCATACTCGGCTGCAGTAGATCTCCCCTGCGTAAGCTCTAGCAGACGCTCACCGGCGCTCTTTCCCTCCTTGGAGTGCTCAAAGACCTCTCTGAAGCGTTGGAGAAACACAGCGAACGAAGGGAAAGTTGAACCATCAGGTCTCCACACCGCTGTTATCCACTCCAAAGCTTTACCCGTCAACAGAGAGCAGACAAACGCGATCTTCCCCATGTCGGACGTGAAAAGGGCCGGCTGTTGATCTATATACAACGAGCATTGAAGAATAAAGCCTCTACACTTGTATGGATCCCCGGCGAACTTCTCCGGGTGCGCGAGACGCGCAGTAGAAGTGGGCGGGGCTGGTAACGGGTTGACATTGGCAGCGGCGGCTAGTGGAGAGGACGGTTCCGTGGTCGAGGTCTGGAGATCGCGCACCGCCTTGACTAGCTCATCCATCAACGTGGTAAGGTGACTCAGCTGGTGATGGTGGGCTGCGATCTGATCCGCTTGGGCTGAATAGGCGGCCGACCAGTTGGACATCGCTGCTGGATCTGGTTGCGGCGAAGTTTTCTGTTGCGAATCACCAGTCGGAGATCGATCCATGTGCAGCGTAAGTTTATTAATAGCACAGTCAACAACACACTGAGACAATTTAAGGGCTTTAACGAAGTCAGATACCAGGCAGAGAGTCGGGGTAGGCAGATAGCAGACAGAGTCGAAGTTCCAGGCAAAAGGTCAGGACAGGCGGATTACAGGCAGAGTCGGAGTTCCAGGCAAAGGATCGGGGCAGGCAGAAAACAGGCTTGGTCAGGGGCAAACAGGTTGGTCAACAGACGGGCTTTCCGGGGTATATAATGCTCGGTAGTGCTCACAAGTGAAAACAAAACTTCGCACTGAAGGCAGTTCGAAGTGCGGTTAAATAGTGTGAGTGATTGACAACAGCCGGGCGAGGTAACGAGAGTAATCTGGGCTGCAGCTGAGAGTGATCGGGGAAAACCTGAGAAATGAAGTGCGAGGTGAAGATCAGTACTCAGGCGAAAGCGATTTTGGGTGGCCGGCGAGAGAGGCTGTAGAACCTGAGACCGTAACACATGCTCTCATTAACAAATGGGGAACAATTAGTTCATGCTTTCATGACATCAAGACTAGATTATTGTAATGCTCTACTGGGTGGTTGCCCTGCAAGCTTAATAAATAAACTACAGCTGGTCCAAAACGCTGCAGCTCGAGTTCTTACTAGAACCAGGAAATATGACCATATTAGCCCGGTTCTGTCAACACTGCATTGACTGCCTATTAAACATTGTATAAATTTTAAAATATTGTTGATTACTTACAAAGCACTAAATGGTTTAGCTCCGCAGTACTTGAGCGAGCTCTTAACGCATTATAGTCCTTCACATCTATTGCGATCTCAAAATTCAGGCCAGTTGATAATACCTAGAATATCAAAATCGACTGCTGGCGGTAGATCCTTTTCCTATTTAGCACCAAAACGTTGGAACAGTCTTCCTACCATTGTCCGGGAAGCAGACACACTCTGTCAGTTCAAAGCTAGACTAAAAACACATCTCTTTGACCTAGCATACACATGATATATTATAGACTTCTATAATTCAATGTTAGGCTGCATAGATTAGGTCAGCCGGAACTGGGAACACTTCACTTAAATCCTGATGTACTCGTTACATCATCATAAGAAGAATGGCATCTACGCTAATTTTAGTGTCTTTGTTTATCCCGAGGTTTTCCCGCAGCCTACCGGATCCAGGCCGTATCCAGATCTGACTAGGAGCTTTGCCTGGACCCGATGACAACGCAGTGCTGAAGTGCCAACTTGCCTCTCCCAATGGAGGATCTCTTTTCCACTCTACAGATAAAACGTTGTGATTCCGGTTCGCGTACCCACCCCGAAGTGATAAAATAAAACAAAATTCTGTATCAAATTACAGTTACTGTAAATCCGGCCTCTAGTTCATAAACGCCAGAGGAGAACTGGCCCCCGACTGAGCCTGGGTTCTCCCAAGGTTTTTTTTTTTTCTCTCCATTAGGTCACCTGATGGAGTTTTAGGACACCAGTAGGTCACTTGATGGAG
Source organism: Meda fulgida (assembly GCA_030578275.1). NCBI lineage: Eukaryota > Metazoa > Chordata > Actinopteri > Cypriniformes > Leuciscidae > Meda > Meda fulgida. Next base: position 22,395,758 of record CM060616.1, on the reverse strand, counting down.
TTTTTCGGTTCCTTGCCACTGTTGCCTTTGGCTTGCTCAGTTGGGGATATTCAAATGAATTAACCAAGCATTAATACCATTGATCAGCCCTACCAAACGTGGATGTTTTTTCCACTAAGAAACAAACATTGTTATGTTATTTGATTGATACTGTGAAGCTGCTTTGATGCAATTTATATTGTGAAAAGCGCTATATAAATACACTTGACTTGACTTGACTTGTGCGTTTCTGGATGCGGTCATTCCCTGGCGCCAGCAGACAGCCACAATAGCTGCATCTCGTGTTTGGGCATTCAGCACGCTGAAGCAGCTTTTGTGAATAGTTCATATTCCTATTGCGGGAATATGACTATGACAGCGCTAAGATCGAGACTCGCTTACCTCAAGGGAGGTGCAGTCCCCTCGCCGATGCCCCGATCTAGAGTCTATTCTGGACCTTAGAAGGACTTCACCTTCTGTGAATGACCATGGTGATCTGAGGATTACTGTGAGGGCTTCCCCACCGAGGCAATCTCCGTGAGTCCCTCACGCCTCACAAGCGATACTGCCATTGGAGGCTCCAAAGGAGCATGCTAGTCCTTCTCATGGACGACCAGTCGTCTCCTTTGGAGCTCCGCCTGATGATCAGATGTCGATCGCAGCATCGGAGGGGGAGCTTCAGTCCTCTGGAAATGAGGATTCGACTGTGTGTCCCCCTTCGGGGAGTGTAGCGTTGCCCGAGTCCAATCCAAAATGTGCTATGCTTTCTCGGGTCACCGAGAAGGTCGGGCTTGTGTGGAGCCCACCACCACGTCCATGAAAGTGTAAACGTAAGTTCTACCAGAAAGACTCCACTGCCACGTCATTAACTTATAATTCCGCGCTACCAATCACAGCTCGACATCGAATATAAAAGACTGATCCTACCGTTCCATGTTGTTGCCCGCAGGTGTCGTAGCAAAGTTTTTTCTTTTACGCACATCCTCCACGCAGCTCATCATGTCTAAAAAATCGATCGTAGACTTCGACTCCTCCGATTCAGATGACAATCAAATCCCACCTTCTCCTCAGTCAGTGCGTCGGAGCAGCCGCATCCAAACTAGGGAATCTCTGCGGTCGCAACTGCCCTCTGAGAGAATTGCCAGTATCCTCGAAGGGAGTGGGTTCCCAGTCAGCAATGATCTCTCAAGGAACGATCTCATTCTCCTGGCTTCAAACACCCTGGGGACTTCTGCCGGCTCGACCGAGGCCGATCCTCCAGCCACTCTGGTTTCAACCCCTCAACCCAAACCAGCAGGCAGGAAGCGCTCCGCCAAATCTTCGTCACCAGCTCAAGCCAAAAGACCAAAAACTTCTGCACCAATAACTTTGCCCAATCCTGGAACAGATGGATTCAACACGCAGCTCGCCAAAGCTATTCAAGGTCTCACCGATACGGTCAAAGGCTTCGAAAGGAGGCTAGGAGTGTTCGAGTCCGCTTTTGCCTCAAAAACAACTGGATTACCTATGCAATCTTCATCTCCTGATTTATGCTCAGTCTTTTCCAACCTCCCCGGAGTGGCTGATCAGTTTACGGGTCCCTCTACGTCCGCCGCTTCGTTTTTCGTTCCATCTTCAGATCAAGCGCCATTTCTGAACGCTGCCACGTCAGCTTCAACGCCGGTCTTCAACCTCTCTACGACTGCGCAAGCTCTGAACGCTGCCACGTCAGCTTCAACGCCGATCTTCAACCTCTCTACGGCTACACAAGCCCAAAATTTTGGTAGGCGTTTCGTTCCTCCTGCCGCAGTTACAGTGTCTCCTAAAATGAGGTCGGATATAATCGCAGCCAAGGATATTAATTTATCTGCTTCAATGCTTCCTTCGCCAGCAGTTGACCGGCAATTGGTCGATTGCGGTGATGTGGCGGTGTTCCTGAAATCCTCCGATCCTAGATTGTAACGCAACTTGTCGTTCAGCGAATTTGTCATAGCGTTCGGGATCTTCAGAGACATTTTATGTCAAGCTTTTCCCGACCGCAGGGAAGAGTTTGATTTATACCTTGCTATGCTGGCAGATTTCAACCAGAGATACGGAGGCACGCTCTTCTATGAATATCACAAATCATTTTCAGCAAAATCCGCTTCTTTCACAACTCTCTTGAATACTAGACTGGACTGGTCAGTCACCGACTCCGACCTTCTAGTTCGTCATTTTGGTAGTCAACGAGCTTTGGTTTGCGTCGTGTGCAGCTCGCACGGTCACTCAGCTGGTTTTTGCCCCAAAGGACTCGCAACACGGGAGTCGACCGCTGTCCATGGTGCTGATCCTTCACACGCCCCACTCGATGTAAAAGGCAGACCTATAATCGCTTTTAATGGCACTCCTCTCTGTAATAACTTTAGCAAATCTGTTTGCAACTACGCTAAGTGTAAGTTTTCGCACATTTGTAGCTTCTGCAGAGACCCGCACCCAAAATCTGTCTGCCCCAGATGCTTCAGACCAGCGTCCAGAGGGAAAGCACCGTCTCAGGAAAAATTCTAAACGGGCACCCATCTACTCATATCAACATAGCTACTCTCTCTAGCTACCTTTCCTCTCACCCTGATTCTTCTTTTGTTGACTATTTAATTACTGGGCTCTCTCAAGGATTTCGGGTCGGAGTTTGTTCCCCCCTCTCTACCTCGTATGTAGCTAAAAATCTACAGTCTGCGCTAGCTGAACCTGACACAGTTTCAAGTCTTCTAGATAAGGAGTTAAATAAAGGATACATAATTGGCCCTTTTAGTTCATCTCCTTTTTCCTTGTATCGAATTAATTCCTTAGGAGTAGCTACACGCAAATATTCAGGGAAAAAATGGCTGATCTTTGATATGTCTTCTCCCCATTCTAATAGCCTCGCAAGCGTCAACGAATGCATTCCTTCAGAGCCTTTTTCTCTGTACTACGCTTCAGTAGACGATGCCATACAGCTAATTAAAACAGCAGGTTATGGTGCCTGGCTTGCCAAAGCAGATATTACTGACGCCTTCAAAATCATGCCTATTCACCCTTCCGACTGGCACCTTTTTGGCGTTAAATGGGAATCATTGCTTTACTTCGCAGTGAGACTCACTTTAGGGTGTAGAAGTAGTCAGAATATTTTCAATTGTTTATCTGAGGCTCTGTGTTGGATCTGTTGAACGTTTGCAAGCTCTCGTTCGTTTTACATTTACTCAATGATTTTCTACTAATTGATTTTTCCTCACTACAAAGCACGGTTCTGGACTCGCTTAGATCACTATTCAACGACTTGGGTGTTCCCCTCTCAATCGAGAAAACCATAGGTCCCTCCACCTCCCTCGGATTTCTAGGCATCGTTCTTGATTCAGTTCAGATGCGAGCCTCTCGTCCTAATGACAAACATCTTAGGATTAGGTCGGTCCTAAAAAAATTTCTCGTAGCCCACACGGTTTCAAAACGGGATATGCTCTCTCTACTCGGGCATCTCAATTTCGCCATGAGAATAATTCCCCAAGGTCGCTCCTTCATTTCTCGCCTGCTCACGCTGGCCCATTCAGTTGACAATCTGCACGACTCGATCCTCTTAGACAATGGGTGCTGTTCAGACCTTAGGTTTTGGTCACACCTGCTCAATAACTGGAACGGCATTTCTTTTTTCTATAATGATGTTTCCGAATCATCAGTTACACTCAAGCTTTTTACCGACGCAGCTCCTTCTAATGGTTTTGGGGGTTTCTTTCAAGGACAATGGTTTGCAGAGAAATGGTCGGATGCATTTCTTTCCCTAATTGCGGATTCGTCATCAGTCGCTCTTTACGAATTATACCCTATTGTCGTAGCCTGCGTTATCTGGGGCACCGTTTGGTCTCGTAAACGTATTGATATGTTCTGCGATAACCAAGGTACAGTCGATATCATAAATAAAGGACGTTCGAAATGCCCGGTAATCATGTCTCTACTTCGACGATTAACTTGGCAGGCCGTTACACACAATTTCATTCTTAAAGCAATGCATATTCCATGTCATTCTAACGGCATTGCTGATGCTCTCTCTCGCGCTCGTTTTCAGGCTTTCAGACGTCTTTGCCCTGCAGCAAACCAGAATCCAACACCATGCCCGAACCTAGCAGAGTTAATCCTCGATTAAGCTCCCAGTTTAATACTTTACTAATTTCTGCCAAGTTTTATATGACTCAAGGAGTCTCGCCATCTACACTCAATACCCTATAATTCCGCTTGGTCCCGATTTCTCATTTTTTGTTTTTCGTTCAGAATTCCCCTACTGCCCATCTTAATATCGACAGTTTGTGCTTTTTTAGTTCATTGCTCCGATTCTCGTTCTCTGAAGATCGCAACAATACGTAAATTGCTGGTTGGCATTCAATTTTACGCACGATTACATAATCCTAACTTCCCTAGCCTTTTCTCTATGCCTACAATCCGGCTTTTACTCAAAGGCATAGAGAAGCCCGGCCATAAGACCCCAGACAAACGCCTTCCTATTACACTAAGCCTTCTTCACAAACTCGTATCTTCATTACGTAATGGACACTTTTGTGAGTACGTTAACGTTCTTTTAGAAGCAGTGTTTTTAACCGCATTCTACGGGTTTATGCGATCAGGAGAATTCACTTCTGATTCTAAACACTTTAAATTATATATTTACCTCTGTACAGCTGCTTTGAAACAATCTACATTGTTAAAAGCGCTATATAAATGATGACTTGACTTAACTTGTGTTTACATTTTGAATTTTAGTTGTATGACTGACTCGTTTAGCATTCGAAGATCAAAAATGGGACACAACCCCCCCCCCCATCCTTTTTTGGAACTATGAAATACCGACTGTAGAACGTCTCGGTTACGGATGTAAACCTCGTTCCCTGAGTAGGGAACGGAGACGTTATGTCGGATGATGACGAATGGGGGTTTCGCTTAGAAAGCCTATCAACTTCGAGTATTACAAAACGAGCCAATGGCAAAGAAATGCCATGGGTCTGCGGAATTTGCATGACGCAACTCCGCCCCACCTTGTGGGTATAAAAGTGGGACGCCGGCAACATGCAGTTATGTTTCTTTGCTGAGGAGCCAAGACTGAGCTCAGGCGATCCCCGCGGTACAGTGGAAGTGGCAGGCTGACGTAACGTCTCCGTTCCCTACTCAGGACCTTCTAGTTTCGAAGCACTGAAAAAAACTGTTCAAAGCAGCCCAATTGAAGTCAATGGACGCTTGGCTTTAATGAGAAAATGTATGAGATCATCTTAATGTATGAGAAGGAATTTGAGTCAGCCGACCTGCTATATGTAGCTGATTCTGAACAAACTCGTCTCCGAGATTAACGTGTTCTTAATGGATTTTTCGTCAATAAAATGTTAACACAATAGTACACATTTGACCATTAATTTTTTGACATTATAGAGGAAGCTGAGCTTCCCTTGCAGTCTTAAAGAAATCTAATCATTGAGTGGAATCCAGTTTATAACTTCAAAAGTGAGAATCTCTTTCAAGGGTGGGGAAATGCACAGTCAAACAAATGCTTGGCAAAAACACTTCCACTTGCACATATTTGACAATCGGAATATCAGATAGTTCATGCCATAGCTAACAAATTTGTGAATATTTTAAATAAAAAGGAAATAAAAGCAGATCATCAGTCATTCAGCGTTATTGTGGCTGCAATGTCACGTGACAAGCAATGATGCATCACCATGGAAACCATAAAGTGATAAATTCTAATTAACGGTCACCTTGAAAAACTCTTGGGGGTCAGGCAGAATATTTTAAATGTTAAATATGAATACTGTGGTATATTTTTCCCCCTCCCTAACTACATCCTATAATATTTATACTTCTACTAGCGCGTCTACTCATCGACGTCGGCTGAGTCTAATCCTATAACCTAGCGTGTCTACTCATCAACGTCGGCTGGGTGCTAATACCTGTTCCCCTAACTAGCTTACTTCCTGCGCAGGAATAATCGACAAACAGACTTCAGCAAATGTCCTCTAAATGCTAAATGTCCTCTAAATCATGGCTGGGAGTTCTCGACATTTCCTCAGAGAACTTCCCCCAAGAATAAGCATTAAGCATGGCTGGAGGATCTCAGACAAATTTTATTGAGAATCCCACCGGTAGTAAGAATACAACAGTTTTTATAGAATAGGGGTATGGCAAAATTACATGATACATTACATAATTTCCCTACAATTTGATTGGTTCTTCATTTGCAAACTCTTCTGTTACTAGGTAAAGCAAACTTTGTTTTAATGATTATACTTCATTGTTAATCACAAGGTTCTAACCTAGTCATCTGTCTAGTTTCATTTCCCATATATGTTATTTTTACACTCAACAGGGGTATGGCAACATAGGCCTACAACATTCAAAAACACAGAACATAACGTTTTAGTACATGGTGTTTCAAAGTGTTAGCATGTTAAATAAGGTTAGATGTTAGAAACATGGTTAGTTTAATACATAGTTTAAAAATCTATCACAATACACAGCCTGTTATTTTTTTTATTAAGTGCGGTACTTTTTTTTACTTAATATTTTATTTCACTTTTAGGTGCAATACATTTTAATTTAATCATTATTTAAGTTTTTTTATTTACCTGTATGCAAGCAGCCTAGTGCAGTGTTAATATTCAAACTGTGTGTTTACAACGTTTAAAGTGGCTGACAATAATAAATATTCTTTAAAACTGCCTCATTGTTGAGCTTTGTATAACTGTAGCTGAATAGTTAGGCCTACTACGCTACTGTATTTTCATATTGGTCATTATGGTGGTACTTGGAGAGCCAAATATTTTCTGAGGTGGTACTTGGTGTAAAAAGTTTGAGAACCACTGCTCTATATGAAACCCTTTTCTCCAGATCAGGGAAAAACAGTAGGCCCCAGCGTTGAGGTTGTGACCGTGCTGGTAGGAAACGTTCGTCCAGTTTACTTTTGGAATGAACGTCCTGTTTATCTCTCTTGGCCAGTCTTTCAACTGCTCTTGTCACAACCTCAACCAGCTCTTCGAATGCATGAGACTGAGGTAGCGGATAATCAGAATCTCTTGCATCGACACTGACAACGACCAGTTCCTCAGAACTAGATAGTTGCAGTGCCTTAATCAGGGCGGAAGGAACCGCAATGCATGCTTCTAAACCACAGAGCCGCCAACTCTCACGCAACTGACCCTTTTCATACGCTCTCACGACACACATCCATTTTCTCACACAGTGAAAAATCGCGAAGTAAAGAGGACCCTGACAGACTAGACAGAGAAGGTTACTTTTGATATTTAACAAATTCTCAGCTCTCAGATTCTGTCAATTTTATTATGAAATTATAAGAATAAATACCATTTTGGCGCTTTTAAATGTGACAGATCGCTGTAGCGCCTCAGTTCAAATGGCACGTGAACCGATCATCTCTCTTCACTAGCCTAGTTAATAGTAAATAAACACGAATGATCAATAGATGTGTAACGTGTGTCGAAAGATACAGTTGCCTACAACTTACCGAAATGTATATATGCCTCATACATACTGTAAATAGCTGGAGTAGACTACAGACTACTCACATAACGTTAAATTTACCTCAGGAAAGCCATTTAATGACCATAGCACGTAAGTTGGCTTGAAAAAAAGTAGTATTTTATAATATATTTAGTATTAGTATAAATTAGTATTTTGCTAAATATGTGCACTATATTACATATTTATTATATTTTTTACTTATATAATTTGCAAATGAGGAACTCCCACACACTATCGGTACTTGCAAATGTACAAAACTTTTATTAGCAGCAACGTTTCGGTCTTACGACCTTCATCAGGCATATACAAATCTACAAACTCATCCTATTTAAATGTACACATGACCAATCAACAACAGTCCATCTGTAAGGCTCCGACGCTTGAGTCTGTCGACCTACCTTCTGGTCTTTCTTTCCTACGCACCTATCACCTGCAGGTGTGCGATGGCGTTTGTTTATTGATTATTACTTATATAATTAATATATTATAAAGTTGTTGTAATAAAAACCGCATTAGGCCTATATTTAATTTGAGTTGTTATTTTTAACCTTAATAATACCAGCTGACAGGGCTCTCTGTAGTCTATGTTTACAGCATTAGGTGCGATTTTTAACTTATTAAAACTTCTACTGTAGAGTAGCGTCTGGACCAATCAAACACACACTGATTATTCATTATATTTAATGAACAATCCAGGAAACTCCCTCGAAACTAATATTCCAAATGAAGCTTACCCAATGGCAGAACCTGGCGTCTGTTACAGGACGCATTAAGACTGTGTTGTGAACTTTTTTCTTCTAAAGTGTACAAAACTCAGAAGCGAAGACTAGGAGACGTTGGGATGTCTTTCAACAGGATTATTTATTGAGAAGTCGCTGTTGCATCGCTGTAGTGTATTTCATCTAAGTCTAACTAAGGGAACTCAGTAAGACAGAGTTTATACCTTTAAAGGGGGAGGAGTTACATAGAGGTGGAGACCATCTAAACAAAGCATGTAAATGAAGTACAGGAGTCAGCCCGTTACAGGAATTTGCCCAGCCCTGATCTAATCAGCATAACAGTGTGAGATGGCAATCCAATCAGCCTGATTGTATCACTCATGCCTTCACATTATCATAGAGACAGACACAGCTGTTTCTTGAGACAAAAGCTAAGGTCAGACACCTCTTTATCTTCTTTAAATCACATAATTTATACCTCAAATATGGAGAACACAGTGTGCATAACTTTCTCAGTTAAAATACTATTGTATTGGAACTTAAATTAAACATTTAGTAAATTTGTAACACTACAACTGATAACGTTTTACGACCCCGAAAGGAATTTCCAGAGAGTTGTGACTCTCACTTAATTCTTACTGAGAAGGAGAAATAAATCCTGTTAATCCTATATATTCTATATACATATATATCCACTTGAGAATTCTGTAACACTTTATTTTCAGGATCAGAAATTAGACACTAATTAATGACTAAGAACTGCATTTGTAAGTAACTAGTTATGCACTTGTATGCCATTACAAGCTATTTATAAGGCCTTTATTGGCTGTTATCTTATTTTTGTCTAATAGCCCCTTTATACTTGATTCTGTCCTAACAATGTACTAATTAGCTAAAAACAAAACAAACTAATAGCTTGTACTGTGCCAATTACACACTTTATAAGTTCCCAGTACACTGTGTGAATATGTAGCTTATAAGTATGAAATAAATATAGAATGGGCATTTCAACAGACATTTAAATTTGCAGAGAAACACCGTCTTTCTAGCAGTTGTTCTATACTAACAAATGATTTATAACTGAAATATTCCCTTTATTAATAGGCAACAAGCACATTTATCACTGATAAATGCAATATTACTTCAGATTATGTTCCCTATTCTAAAGTAAACATTTGCTGTTTTCCAATAAGAAAAGAGACATGTAATATTGCAGTGAACAACTCAGTGTTTATTGTTTTTATGGTTCAAGAGAACAAACAGATGAGACACATCTTGAATAATCACAATCAATTGTAGGGGTGGGGGGGGGGGAATCGATTCTTAGATGCATCGCGATGCGGACGTGGACGATTCTGAATCGATTCACAAATGTAAAAAAATCGACCCCCCCCCCCCCCCAAAAAAAAGGTTTTATATATATTTATAATAACGTAATATTGACGGAACGCGAAAGACGGAACTCTGAAGCGCGGAAGTGCAGTGGCTGGACCGTCTGTGGCGTGCACATAACAGAGACGCGATGGCTGAGCGCGCTAAATCAATACACCCTCCTTGTTAGGTTAAAAGTCAACTACTCATTTCCTTCCCTGTGGGCCTTGAGATTTCACGTAGTGGAACTGCGCAAAGCTTGTGTGTTGTACGTCACACGCATCACACACGACCAGCGTTGGCCAATAGTGAGCCTACGTGTGAGGTACAACACAGAAGCTTTGCGCAGTTCCACTGCGTGAAATCTCAAGGCCCACAGGGAAGGAAATGAGTAGTTCAATAAAGTCGCTATTTTTTTGTTGTTTTTTGTGCACAAAAAGTATTCTTGTCGCTTGATAAACTTCAGATTGAGCCACTGTAGTCACTCGGACTATTTTATTGATGTCTTTCATAACTTTTGGGCCGGCCAGTTTCGATCCCTTAAGAAGCCTATGGAGGAGTGATCCAGCTCTCAGATTTAATCAAAAATATCTTAATTTGTGTTCCGAAGATGAATGAAAGTCTTACAGGGTTGGAACAACATGAGGGTGAGTAATTACTGACAGAATTTTCATTTTTGGGTGAACTATCCCTTTAATAGAACCAGGTGCCTTTGCATTATAATGCAACACAATTGCTTTTAAAAAAAATGTATTTAAAGATAATGGGTTGCCTAAGTAGTAGACAACAAGCATGTTTGCATGTCCTCACTAGCCATCATTACATTTTCATTGAATATCAAACAAATAAAAAGTGCAATTAATACCAAAATGTTGCTGCTAATATAATCATATGTTGCTCTAGTGTATTTTCGATAATCGCTAATCGAGAATCGTTAATAATCGAAAATCGACTGTAATCGGATTGGGACTTCAATAATCGTAATCGAATCGAATCGGGATATCAGACAGATTAACCACCCCTAATCAATTGCCAAACAGTTTATTGAAAAATTTGTTTTTAACATAAAGATGATGATGGTCACAGAATAAACTGAACATTTACATCTTTTCACACTGGATACTTCCTTCTGATGTCATGCAAAATCATTCCCAGGGGGCCATTTTTATGTATGTCACCACGCCAGTACGTCCACTCAATTACTTTTAAGTGGTCTTTGAGCCTGCTTTCTGTGCGGTTCCCCCTACATCTCCACACTGTCGCATTGCAAACTCCCCACAATTTCTCAATGTTCTGTGTGTGAGCACCTATCTGAGGATCAACAAAAACCTCTTTATGGTTCACAGTTATATGGTTATATCCAGCATCTCTGAGACCGTTATAGGCTCTCCACCCATCTGACACAATAGTGCTTCCTTGTCTCACATGCTTCTGGAGAATTGGCATGAGGTGTTGAGCTGAACGCTGATTGACAACTTTCAGAATGGGTCTTCTGAACTCCTCTTTGACCCCAAGCATTCCAAACACCCATGATGCCCTGTTGCTCTGTCTTCCTTGGTTGTACTAAAAATTACAGAATTTAAGAATTTATTGTATCATTCATCTTTACTATAAAGTGTCAACAGATGTAACTGAAAACATTACCTTTCTTTTGTGGCCAAATTTGCTCTCATCAATAAAAAAAAAATCATGTCTTTTTCCAATTTTCAGGTCACCTCTTCTCTTCATTCTTTTTATTACAGATTTGCATACTCCACGCAGATGATAAGCAAGTTTAGTCAGTGTAGAAGAGCTTCCAGTGATGTGTGAGGAAAAAACAGGAGGATGCAAGTAAAATACAGTTTATTAAAGAGTGGTCAGATATTAGACACAGGTCGGGGCAAACACTCAGGTGGTAAGTGAAGCAGGGACGAGATGGCGATCCAGTGGTGGTGCTGTGGTGAGCGTGCTCGAGTGAAACCCAGGAACCGTGGAACATCCAGACGACACGAGGAAATGACGAAATCCAGAAGAAGAACTTTACAGACGAGGCACGAGAACAGGACACATACCGAGGAACAACCACAACAATCTGACAACAAGAGAGAGAAAATGCTGGGCATATAAAGGAACTGAAATTAATGACAGCCGGTGACACTAATCAACACAACGAGTAACCACACCCACACAATTACACTCATGCATACACTTCAGCATGAGACAGCCGATTCATGAACTGTGACATGATGCCTTCCTGTAGCATGTCCACTTGCTACAACCTGAGTCCTTGTGAAAATCTACAGTTTAAAAGCAAACACAGAAGAAGAAAAAAAAAACATCAGGATCATAACACATATCTTAATACTCAGTTCACAGTCAATGTTATATTATTAACATTGCTAACAAGTATAGCCTAAGTTCTGATATTATCTGCTTGAATAATATACTACAAACGATTTTCCTCTCATTACAAATAATTCTTACATAATAACAAACAGTTATTATAACTCTATTAAAACAATCCTCATTATGTAACAAACACACAATGATGTATTCTTAACTGTAAATAAAATGCATCCATGTCTGGAGGCTTAGATGAGACTTGGAAAATATTGAGCCACTTCGGATGCTCTTGGTGTATGATTTACACACCCTAGCAGAGGATAAAATAATTAAAATAAGTATACAAGCTTCACAACACCAAAACTATTTTAAAATGTAATACTTTCAAAGCAAATGCATTTAAAGACAGACGATATTAATAAAAAACACTATTTTTTTAAAATAATAATTATTTTTATAATAAAATTATAATATTTATTATATATATGTTTTGTTCAGGACAAATGGATTTTTTTTGTTCTTTTTAACCCATTTTTACAGATTCAAATAAAATGAATAATAATAAAAAAGTTAAATACAAAGATTAGGCTACAGTAATTTTATCAATACTATTGTATTACTTTTCCAGTTTATAATTGGGAAGAAATTTTTATAAAGTATTTTAGATAAAAACATGTTTTTCCACAGTAGAAATGTGTGTGACTATATCCTTTTATTATTATTATTATTTAACTTTTATTAATTTCTATGAGACTTGGACAAAATTGAGCCACTTCAAATGCTCTTGCTGTATGATATCTGAATAAACATGTTTGAATCTTTGAGTTGTAATTATTCTAACATTTGAATGACATCTAATAATGCACCAAATAGGGTTGCATTCTCAAAATTAAACTGAACAAATAAATGACTACTAAATAAAACAGACATTCACTTTAAAAATAAATATAATAAACTACATATTATATTACATACATAGAATAATATACTGAATATCATATGAGATGCCATTGCTCCAATTGGCATGACATTACAATAGATTAACGTTACATTGTAAACAATAGGCCATGTTGACATAAATTGAGGTGAGGATCTTACACTGAATTTGACAAGAAACACAGTTGAATAATAATGAGCATGGGATAATATAAAGCTTTTCTTTCCATGCAGCTTCCTTTTCATTGTAGAAGTCTCTGAATTTCATGATGTGGTGGCATGATGGGCAATACATGTATTTCCGCAGTAATCCTTTTTGCATCAACCAATGAACAAATATTTTGTTCGTAGCCTATTCGCTGATGGTCTGAAAAATATTCTCCACAGAAAATCATAATTTGAAGCCATGACGCTTCACGGCGGAACTATTTCAGACTTTGACACAATATCTGTCTGTAGCGCGTATCGGTAGTGTATTTGAATTTCGCGGGTGGTCTAGACCCGCGCAGTGCACTAACTTTCTGTCCAATTAGACGCAGCAATCAATCAGTCGAGCAGGATTTCATCAACAGCTGAAAGAGCATCAAGATCTTGAAAAATAAACTCTATGCATAGCCATCGATCGAAATGGTAGCCTATGTCCTTCATGATAAACTTTGGCTTTGGTGTTGTTTGTTTTTAAGTTATTTTACATCCATGTTAGTGTAGCGGGTGACATAAAGGGAGTAAAGAGGTGAATCAAGGGGGTGTGGTTAGCCTTGTATAAAGAGTAGTGGTAGGAACGAGAACAGTAGGTGCGATTGTTTCTGGCCGGCGGAAATCGATCGACACACATGTTCGTATGCGAGAGGTTCGCATGTGGATGTGTTAGGAGCGTTGAGACAGCTTTACGGAGCCAATTTGTTGCTCTTGTTGTATTCGATTTTTTTGGTTTATTTGTTAGGTTTTTTTTGGGTAACAGTTATATTGTCTAGTCTGCCCGGACACTTGAGCTGGTAATCGGGCCAAAAAAGGAAAATGGGAAAGGCCTTTGGGGCGGACTCGTTTTTTTTTTTTTTTTTAGTTTTTTTTTTTGTTAGTTGTATTTTGTTTTTTGACCACACTATTTATTATTGCAGCATGAGGACGCTGAGGGCTCAGTGGTTGAGCAGAGGAGCTATTTTTGCACGTATTTACTTTGGATTAACTGAGTGATTTATAAGGGTTTGTTTAATGAATTTAACTTATGGGTTGTTCTCTGATTGCGTTTTTTTTATTTATTCCAATTTTGTTTTGTGGTTTACAAAAGCTCCTTCTGTTCAGTTTGTGATGAAAGCGTCCTCGTGTATGATATATACTTTTGTGTAAGCCAAAAATAAACCTTGATTTTTCTATTTAAATGAACCTGAGTTGTGCTTGTCTATGTAATGGTGGGTCATGTAACATTCTGGCGTAGTCTGAGTTTTTTTTTCCTAAGATAATTAGTGGCAAAGCATTATAATTGTAAGTTGGGGAATTCTTTTTTTCTTTGTTTTTTTGGGGTCAACAAGAGCAACATTGGGCTGTTGAGCTTATACAGCAGACGGTTCCAGGGTCATGGCTTTGGAAGGAGCTGTTGGAGGCACCATGGATCCTGAACAACATGCACAAGGATTATATTCACCAACTGCTCCACCTGGGCCTTCAAGCAGTAGTGTGGATAGTGTGGGTTCAGCTGCAATTGAAGTGGAGAGAGGGAGACAAGTGGTGTTTATTCAACAAACTGAGAAGGTACCCAAGTTTTCAGGAAATTTGGATAGGTCTGATTCTCTTACCATAGAAGAATGGATTGAATTGGTGGAGATCCATATTCAAACAAAACCTACCGAGAAAGAAAAAGTTCTGTGGGTATACAATCATTTAGAGGGTACTGCTCGAATAGAGATAAAATATCTCCCAAGGGTGGAAAAAGAGTGTGTGGATGATATGTTCAGAGTGTTGAGAGAAATTTATGGCTGTTTACATTCTCATATTTCCTTGCAGCGTCGTTTTTTTTTTAATCGTAAGCAACAAGAAGGAGAGTCTCTTTTAGATTACTCCCATGCATTGATGACTTTAATGAATCAAATTGTGAAGTCAAATAAATTGGCTCATGTTAAATCTCAAAGAGATCTTCGTGATCAGTTTTGTGATGGGGTTAGAGATCATAACTTGGGTGTGAGATTAAGAGACCAAGTAGGTGCATATTCTTATTGGACTATTCGTGTTGTACGTAGGGAAGCTGTCCAATGAATGGCACAATGTGAAGGACAGTCTTTTTAACAAAAACAAAATGACCCATTGTACTTTTTTAATGAGGCCCAAGTTAAGGTGCTTAGTGAGCCTAAAATTGCAAATCAGTTTGAATATTCAGAGCTTAGACCTCTTATTGAGGCACGACAGAGTCAGTTGGACTCATTGATGATGGCACTGAGCCCTTTAAAAATTGGGGCAAATGTTTCTACTTCTTTCTCTACTTGTAGAAGAAAGGATGAAAGTGATTTAAGATGTTTTCGCTGCGATCAGTTGGGGCATATCGCACGCTATTGTTTAGCCCCTCCACAGCCTAGACCTGCACAGACAGAAAAAGAGAAGGTAACTCAGTCGGAAAACTAGAACCTGCCAGTGTACAGAGCCACACACTGGTAGGGGTATCGCTAGGCTCTGATGCACATACTACATCTACACTGGTGAGTAATTGTACCGTGATAGAAGTTAAGTTTGGGGATGTATTGATTTCTTCATTACTGGATACAGGTTCAATGGTTACCACTATAACTGAGAGTTGCTATAATAAACACTTTGCTCACCTTGAGAATGTCCCACTTCATGATTGCTCATGGTTAGATCTTAGAGCAGGAAATGGCTTAAAATTGCCTTATTTGGGCTATTTAGAGTTGGACATCACGGTTCTTAGAAATTGTATGCCTACTATGGATATCCTTGTAGTGAGAGATCCTAGGGACCCTCAAATGCAGTATAAAAAAATGAAAACTCCTGCTGTATTAGGCATGAATATCATTAAAGGGTTTTATCAAGAGTTATTTCAACAGCATGGCTCCAGTCTTTTTGATATCCCTTCTGTGCAGGATTCTGCTCCCGGATGGAGGCAAGCCTTGAGGCATTGCCAAGTTGAGGAAGCTATATTGAATTCATTGGAAGCCCATAAGGTAAAAGTACGGGGTGGGTCTTTAGTGTGTGTTGCTGCAGGTGCTTTAACATTCGTTCCAGTCACATGTCCTAAAGTTCCCTCACAAGAACAAATTCAATTCTTAGTTGAACCACTAGACTTTGTTGTCTCTAGACTTTGGTATCTTGCCAGAGGGGCTGTTGGTATCTACAGCTTTTGTTTCTTCTGAGAGGGGAATTGTTTATGTACCTGTAACCAACGTCAGTTATTCTGATGTTTGGTTGACCCCACGTAGGGTTGTAGCAACTGTTTCTGTGGCTAATGTGGTGGTTGAGCAGGATCCACAAGCTGAGTTTTCTGAGAAGGTTGGTGGCAATGAATGTACGGCTTGTGTTACCTCTCAGCGAGTTGAGCATGTGGAGGAAGAGTGGATGGATTTTCAATCTTTTGATGGTTTAGATGAAACTGAGCAACTGAAGGCTAAAGCTTTATTAATTAAATATCGTTCATTGTTTGCTAAGACTGATATGGATGTTGGGTGTACTAATCTGATAACTCATGAAGTGCTTCTTTTGGATGACACTCCAGTTCGCCAGCCCTATCGCCGGATTCACCCTTCACAATATGAGGCGGTGAGAGCTCACATTAAACAGCTGTTAGATAGCCAAATAATAAGGGAAAGTTGTAGCCCCTATTCGTCTCCAATTGTATTAGTACAGAAGAAGGATGGAGGTCTTCGAATGTGCATAGATTATCGGCAGTTAAATGCAAAAACCAGGAAAGATGCTTTTCCTTTGCCACAGATTGAAGAGTCATTGGACGGCCTTACTGGTGCAAAATGGTTTTTGACACTGGACTTAGCCAGTGCACTCAAAAAAAATGCTGGGTTGTTTCTGTAAACACATTGTTGGGTTGATTGTGCTGGGTCAAAATGCTGGGTTGTTTGGGGTACTGTAAAGACATTTATGGGTTGTTCCTGCTGGGTCAAATGAGTTGAAAGGGGGTCATTCACAAATAAACCTGCGGTTGGGCTATTTTGACCAAGCACCTGGTTTATTACTTGTTTATTCTTTGCGGAACATTCTGGATTCTTCACTTCTGACTCGAGGAGCACGCCACACCACTCGGAGCAGGCAGTGTTTTTATGGTAAGTTTATGAATGTTTACCTATATTTTCAACAAGTTGTGGTAACAGCAAGCTAATTTAACTGTTCAACAGAGTCTTTGATTTGGAAGTGTGAGGGTAACTTATTTATTCTGTGAAACATTAAATTGCCACAGCTAGCCGGTTAAATTTTTTGACAAAAAGGCTGCATCGTTAAATCTTAAGTTGTAAAACCAGCTATATCAGCAGCCTTTTTGAAATATGCAGTTTAAATTGAAAATTCATCACGTAATTATCGTATTCATTGTGGACATTGCGTATTTAAAAGTGAGGAAACCGGTTTGAATTAATACAAGCGCAGTATGTTTAGTCCCTCACAGGGCTCGCACGAAAAATCGGCGTGAAATGAGTCTAGGGCTAGGCAAATGTAGCTAACGTTAGTGAGTTGTGTGTGGAAAGTCTGCTGGCATATTTACTCGTCAAAACAGAAGCGGCGACCGGGGTAAGTTCCAGCACAGTCTGCGTTTGTATTCTGTAATGTCTCTGTCAGAACCAGGTTTGTTTTTGCAAAAAAAAAAAAAAAAAAAAAAAAAATCCTTTCAAGAGCTTGATAGTTTTTTTTTTTTTTTTTTAGTAAACGTATCACGTGCAATCTTTACAAACACCGACTGAGGAAAGGAGAAATAAATCGATTTCATGTTAATAATTTTCTCGCTCTGAAACCCCACTACACGTTTTAAGACTTGAGGTAACGTGACTAATTTAGTATGACAGTGGTCATGTAAAATGTAAAATGATCTTGGTTACCAATGAACACCAGGGCAGAAAAGTCAGAAATGCTACTTTTGAAAATGAATTGTTATATACAGCATACTATTTAATGCAACTTTATGTATGGTCAAATTGTTTAGCTGCTAAATGGGGTGACCGCTTTGAAGGACCTGCAACTCTGCTTCCCCATTTGTCTACAGGAGAGGAGAAGGTCTTCAGACCATCAAAGAGGAGGCCCAGAGATCCTTTATTGACATGCAACCTTGTAAGTTTTGCTTTAGTCTTTCTACTTTAATAAGGGTAGACGTTTGCACTGTTTGATATGCTTGATAACTATAAAAATAATTTAGGGTTAGAATATTTAAAGCTGCAATCCTCTCTGCCGCTATCTCTGTTTGAAACATAAAATTGATTTTTTTTAAATAGACTTTTGTTAATTTTTAAATCTGCAGTCTATAACTTTTTTGTGTTCAAAATTGACAAAATTTATATAATGAGCGAGTAAATCATGAATCCATTTTCCAAATTTTAGACTGGCGGAGTAGCACAGTACCTGGGAGACTCGTCATAGACATATCTCTTATTCTCTTACTCTCTTATTTCTATAATTCAGTTTGCAAATACTGAATGTAAATATACATTTTGTTTGTTTATCATATCTGGTCATATTTGGTAATGTTTGCAATATTTTTTTTTTTTGTACTTCCACAAAAAAAGCTTAACTTGCATGTCAGTTATATTGCAAAACTAAGTGATTGTGTGTGATCAACAGGTCGGGACCAACATGGTTGAATATTTACAAAATGAGAGGACTGGATGCATTGCTGCACTTTCTGTGCCTCATGGACGAGACGAAGGGGACATCTCAGACCTTTGCCATTGTTCCAGGCCACGCCATCGAGACCGAGTCTTTCTGTAGGCTGTTGATCTTTGGCCTCGTTTACACTGCAAGTCTTGATGCTCAATTTTGACTTGTTGCCTATATCTGATTTTTTTGACCGTCCGTTTACACGTTCTTTCAACTGTGACCCATTTCCGATTCATGTGTTTACACTTGACATACTATCTGAAACATAGCACATGGTTAAAGGGGGTTATTGCACAGGTGGACGAATGCGAAATATGCTTGATGCTAATCGCAATCTTATAAGAGTTCAAATTAGTTGCTTAATGACTTTTAAAGGTGCATTGTGTAATATGTTTGAGGATCTGTTGACAGAAATGCAATATAATAAACATAACTATGTTTTCAGTGGTGTGTGACCTTACTTAATGAACCTTAACACTTGTATTCAATACTTGTATACAAAAAAAGTATTAAAGAAATGTATTAAAAATGTAAAAGAAAAAACAATTAAATGAGATTGAAATTATATATACAGTGGCCTCTCTGGTTTATTGTAATACAGAGACAATAATTATTTTACATTTGTAATATAACAATAATTTGTTACTAATCTTAATAAAGGCAATGAGACATGAAATAACCCAGCATATGAGTAAGATTTAACCCAGTAAGAGGGTTAATTTCACCCACTGGTTGGGTCAAATGAATGACCCATAAATATGGGTTAAATGGTAAAACCCAGCACTTTGGTCAAATCAACCCAGCGAGTGTTCTGTATTATAGTGACCCAGCAGCGTGGTTAAGGTTGGGTTATTTTTTAACCCTGCATTTTTTAGAGTGTGGTTACAGTCAGGTTAAGGTTGCTGAGAAGGATAGGGCTAAGACAGCTTTTTGCACTCCATTCGGATTATTTGAATTCGATAGGATGCCATTTGGATTGTGCAATGCTCCTAGCACTTTTCAGCGCCTCATGGAGCGCATGTTTGGTGACTGCCGGTATCAGTCAGTTTTGTTATACTTGGACGATTTGATTGTGTTTTCTTCCTCTGTTCAACAGCATTTGGAAAGGTTGGAGGAGGTGTTCTTACGTCTTCAAAAACAGAGTTTGAAAGTTAAACTATCTAAGTGCCATTTCTTTCAGACTCGGGTTAGGTACCTTGGTCATGTGGTTTCGGCGGAGGGAGTTACTACAGACCCAGATAAGGTGGCAGCAGTACGGGATTGGAGAGCCCCAAGTAATTTGGTAGAACTGCAATCTTTCCTTGGGTTCGCCAGTTACTATCGTAGGTTTGTTGCAGGGTTTGCTAAGATGGCAGCACCATTGCATCGAGTGGTGGCCCAGTTAAGTGTAGCAGGGAAAAAAGGTAAGACTCTAAGGAAGCCACTTGGCTTATATTGGAATATAGAGTGTGATGATTCTTTCCATCAGTTGAAACAAGCTTTGATGTCTGCTCCAGTTTTGGCTTACGCTGATTTTCAGAAGCCAGTTGTTTTAGAAATAGATGCTAGCCATTCAGGTCTTGGAGCCGTGTTGTCACAGGAGCACAACGGAAAGTTACGACCAGTTGCTTTTGCTAGTAGGGGGCTTAGACCATCTGAGAAAAACATGCAGAACTATAGCTCTATGACACTAGAGTTCCTTGCCCTTAAGTGGGTAGTCTCAGAAAAGTTTAGGGAATACTTGCTGGGTACATCTTGCACAGTATATACAGATAACAATCCATTGCGATATCTGGATACTGCCAAACTTGGTGCGGTAGAGCAGAGGTGGGCTGCCCAGTTAGCTGCATTTAACTTGACTTTGAAGTACCGTCCAGGGTCTCGAAATGGGAACGCAGATGCATTATTCCGTCAGTATATGGAGCCGCAGTTATCTGAAGTTCATAATGGAGGGAACATCGTGGAGAGAATACCTTGGTGTGTTCAGTCTGAGATTGTTACTCTTCCAGGTTGTTCGGGGGTAGATCTTGCTTTGTTGCAGAAGCAGGATCCAGTTATTGGACCTTTTTTGGTTCATTGGATCGAAAATATTTTTCCGGGTCCAAAGGAGCAAGCTAAATTTGGGCTAGGTACTAAGGAGCTTGTTCGACAGTGGGAACATTTATGCTCCAGACGGAGGTAAGGTCTTTCAACTGTTTCTACCTCAGTATTTGCAGCAGAATGTGCTTTCTAGTCTTCATGATAACCATGGACATAAAGGCGTGGAACGCACTTTACAGTTGGTGCGATCGCGCTGTTATTGGCCATGTATGGCAAAAGATATAGAGAAATGGTGTCATGAGTGTGGAAGGTGCTAAGGCTGTGCAACCTAAAGTTAGGCCCTTCATGGGGAATATTCAGGCCACTCGTCCACACGAAGTAGTGGCAATAGACTTTACCGTTTTGGAGCCAGCATCGGACGGTAGAGAGAATATATTGGTATTAACAGATGTGTTCTCCAAATATACTCAGGCTATTCCCACAAAGGACCAGCGAGCTAGTACTCTAGCTGATGTGTTGGTGAAGCATTGGTTTAATTTGTTTGGCCCCCCTAGTAGGATACATTCAGATCAGGGCAGGAGTTTCGAAAGTACTCTGATACAGCAGCTCTGTAAGGTTTATAATATTCAAAAAAGTCGTACAACACCATATCATCCACAGGGTGACGGTCAGTGTGAACGGTTTAACCATACACTGTATGATCTGTTGCGTACTTTAACCCCTTATCAGAAGAGGCGTTGGCCACGGTACCTTTCCCAGTTAGTTTATGCCTATAATACTACCGTTCATCAGTCAACTGGTAGGTCTCCATATTATCTGATGTTTGGGCGAGAGCCTCGGTTACCTATTGATTTTGTATTGGGTACTGAGGCAGAGGAGGTAGGAGAAGGTTCTGTGGAAGAATGGGTGAAAGAGTACCAGGAGTTATTGGAAGAGGCCTATGATCATGTAAGGCGGCGGCTGGAGTCTAGGAGGCAGCTAAGAGATCAAAGTTATGAGTCCAAAGTTACAGATAAGGGTATTGGAGAAGGTGCTCTTGTTTATACACGTAATCATGCAGGGGTCGGGGTAATCAGGGGTCGTAACAAGATTCAGGATATGTGGGACTCTACTTTGTATAGGGTAGTGCTACAGCCTAAAGAACGGGGGGCTCCTCATTAGATTATTCCAGTAAATCGAGATGGTCCAATACGACAGGTACATAGAACTGAGCTTAGAAGTGTGCCAATGACCACATTTGGAGTTGATGAGATTCCTAGTGTTGGTATGCAGAAACGAGGGGAAGTTGCAACCGACGATGATGGGGTAGAATTTTATCCTTTGGGAATGGTGCAATTTGACTCGTCTGAAGACATTGGCCCTTCCTCTGAACATTTGGGCTCTCCTTCTGAACATTTAGGGTTGTCAGTAGTGGAGGATCTAGAACATGAGATTGAAATTGAAAGGGGCCCTCTGTTGATAGAGGGAGGTCCTTGGAGATCCTCTAGGAGGACAACAGGTCAGCATTCTAATCCCTATCATTTGCCAAGATCGGTAGCGGAAGATGAGTATGTGGAAGCTTGAATTACATTTTTTTTTACATCATCGGGTCATCGATGCATTTTGAGGGGGTGGAATGTAGCGGGTGACATCAAGAGAGTAAAGAGGTGAATCAAGGGGGTGTGGTTAGCCTTGTATAAAGAGTAGTGGTAGGAACGAGAACAGTAGGTGCGATTGTTTCTGGCCGGCGGAAATCGATCGACACACATGTTCGTATGCGAGAGGTTTGCATGTGGATGTGTTAGGAGCGTTGAGACAGCTCTACGGAGCCCATTTGTTGCTCTTGTTGTATTTATTTTTTTTGGTTTGTTTGTTAGTTTTTTTGGGTAACATTTATATTGTCTAGTTCGTGTTTTTTTTCTTTTCTTTTGTTTGTTGCATTTTGTTTGTTCCCCCACTATTTATTATTGCAGCATGAGGACGCTGAGGGCTCAGTGGTTGAGCAGAGGAGCTATTTTTGCATGTATTTATTTTGGATTAACTGAGTGATTTATAAGGGTTTGTTTAATGAATTTAACTAATGGGTTGTTCTCTGATTGCGTTTTTTTTATTTATTCCAATTTTGTTTTGTGGTTTAAAAAAGCTCCTTCTGTTCAGTTTGTGATGAAAGCGTCCTTGTGTATGATATATACCTTTGTGTGAGCCAAAAATAAACGATGATTTGACTTGATGATTTTTCTATTTAAATGAACCTGAGTCGTGCTTGTCTATGTAATGGTGGGTCATGTAACATTAGTGTTTCAGTTATATTAGTCTACATATCCTTAACTAATAGCTTGCTAGCATTTAGTCTAATCTTTGCGTAGGCTATTTTATTTAACATCTCATTTATTTATTTATTTAGGTATAAAACATTTAATGGTCCTGGCGTTTTAATTACCAAGTTGTTGTGTATTTGACAACAACTATACGTAAGCAGGGTGATTAGTACTATGTAAAAGTTTTATACGAGTGTAGAGAAGTTCAGTGTGGTTGAAGGAAGAAGAAGACGAGGTCGGCGAAATTGGGACTCAAACTTTATTTCCAGTACTGACAATCAACAATTACAGAGCGCTCGTGCGTGGCCGCCGTGTCACTTGACACGGCAAAAACAAAAGAACGAGTAGACAGTAAACAGACAATCACGATCACAGCTTTCGTGTAGCTTCACAGGTTTGTGCGAGTCCCAGGTCTCTCTCTCTTCTCCCTCTCAGCCGGCAGCTTTTATGCAGTCTCCACGCCAATTACTGCAATCAGACACAGGTGTTCGTCATCTGCACTTGACCCACTTACTCACCGCGCGACTCGCTGACTCCTCTCCCGCTACAGACTTCGCGAAACCACGCCCCCCTCGCCACATACCCCCACCGCCCGACTCAGGCCGGGGAGCCGTCCGGCCTGCAGCCCCCCCCCCCCTCCCCCCCTCCTGGAGAGGAAGTCAGCCACAACCATCTGTGCACCCGGCCTGTGGATCACCTGGAACTTAAAAGGCTGTAAAGCTAGATACCAACGGGTGATCCGCGCGTTGGTATCCTTCATGCGGTGGAGCCACTGCAGGGGAGCGTGGTCCGAACAGAGGGTGAACTCCCGCCCCAGGAGGTAGTAGCGGAGGGTGAGAACAGCCCATCTGATGGCCAAACACTCTTTCTCAATGGTGCTGTACATCGTCTCTCTCTTAGAGAGCTTGCGACTGATGTACAGCACCGGCCGCTCTACACCCTCCACCTCCTGGGACAGGACGGCGCCCAGCCCCCTGTCCGATGCATCCGTCTGTAGGATGAAGGGGAGAGAGAAATCAGGAGCATGCAAAAGCGGCCCGCCACATAGAGCAGCCTTTATCTGGGTAAAGGCCCGCTGACACTGCTCCGTCCACTGAACCGTATCTGGCGCTTCCTTTTTAGTTAGATCGGTCAGCGGGCTAGCGAGGTCCGAATAATTAGGCAAAAACCTTCTATAATATCCCGCTAGCCCCAGGAACTGTCTAACCTCCTTTTTGGTCTTGGGTCTCGGACAGGTCGCAACTGCTGCCGTCTTATCAATTTGGGGACGCACCTGTCCGTGACCCAAGTGGAAACCCAGATATCTTACCTCCACAAGCCCAATTGCACACTTCTTCGGGTTGGCCGTGAGCCCCGCCCTTCTCAGCGTCCTCAGGACAGCCCGCAAATGCTGCATATGACGCTGCCAATCGGTACTATAGATGATAATATCATCCAAGTAGGCAGCGGCATATGCAGCATGCGGCCGGAGAATCTTGTCCATCAGACGCTGAAAGGTCGCTGGAGCCCCGAACAACCCGAAAGGAAGGGTGACAAATTGGTGTAATCCAAACGGCGTTGTGAAAGCTGTCTTTTCTTTGGACATTGGAGACAAGGGGATCTGCCAATAACCCTTCGTTAAGTCCAATGTCGAATAAAAACGAGCAGTACCCAGCCGATCAAGCAATTCGTCAACCCTCGGCATTGGATAAGCATCAAACTTAGACACCGCGTTCACCTTCCTATAGTCTACACAGAAGCGGACCGAGCCGTCAGTTTTGGGAACTAAAACTATCGGGCTCGCCCAGTCACTGCTCGACTCTTCTATTACCCCCATATCCAGCATAGCCTCTAATTCACTCTGAACCACCTTTTTCTTATGTTCAGGCAAACGATACGGGCGGCAGCGTACCACCACCCCGGGTTCGGTCTCAACGTGGTGCTGAATGAGGTTTGTCCGGCCAGGCAGGGGAGAAAACACATCCGCAAAATCAGCTTGTATATTCTTAACGTCAGTGAGCTGGGAGGGCGAGAGGTGATCTCCACCAAGAGCCAGCGCGAGAGATTGTGATTTTGAACTCGCCTCAGGCCCGAGATCCTCCTCTCCGCTCACCACCGTCGCCAACATCACTGACTCTGCCTCAACCCACTTTTTGAGGAGGTTGAGGTGATGAAATTGAAGTGCTCCACCCCTGTCTGTACGGGCTACCTCATAGTTGAGATCATTAACTCGCCGTGTGACCTCAAAGGGCCCTTGCCACTTTGCGAGTAATTTCGAGCTGGTAGTAGGGAGTAATACAAGTACCTTATCTCCCGGTGCAAATTGACGGAGTCTAGCCCCCCTGTTGTATAGCTGACTCTGTCTGCCCTGGGCCTGTAACAAATTCTCCATTGATAGCCGCCCCAAAGTGTGGAGCTTTGTTCTCAGGTCCAGGACATACTGAATTTCGTTCTTAGCAGCGGACGGTCCGTCCTCCCAAGTCTCTCTAAGAACGTCAAGCACCCCGCGGGGCTGACGTCCATAGAGAAGCTCGAAGGGGGAAAACCCCGTGGAGGCTTGGGGAACCTCGCGTACAGCAAACAAGAGGGGTTCTAGCCATTTATCCCAATTTTTGGCGTCTTCGTGAACGAACTTACGAATCATGGATTTCAAAGTGCGATTAAATCGTTCCACTAAACCGTCTGTCTGTGGGTGGTAGACGCTAGTGCGAATCGATTTAATGCCCAACAATTCGCAGAGTTCGCGAATCGTTCGTGACATAAACGCCGTGCCCTGATCAGTGAGAATCTCTTTAGGAATTCCCACTCGGGAGATTAACGAGAAGAGCGCGCTCGCAACACTTTTAGCCGAAATGTTACGAAGCGGGACTGCTTCCGGGTATCGCGTTGCGTAGTCCACCAGAACCAACGCAAAGCGGTGCCCTCGTGCTGACCGCTCTAATGGCCCGATGAGGTCCATACCAATTCGTTCGAAGGGGACCTGCATTAGCGGAAGGGGGCACAATGGTGCTTTTGGATTGGCCGGTGGATTCACCAACTGACATTCACGACAAGACGCGCACCACCTGCGCACGTTCTCGTGAATGCCCGGCCAGAAGAACCGGGCCATGAGACGGTTTAGTGTCGCCGCCTGACCTAAATGCCCGGCCATTGGATTACAGTGAGCCGCCTGAAAAAGCATTTTCCGGCGGCTTTTAGGTACCAACAACTGTGTTGTATCTTCCTTTGTCTGGGTGTCTTGGGTCACCCGATACAACTTATCTTTCAACACAGCGAAATAGGGATAAGAGAGCGGTTGGTCTGGGTGGAGCAGCTGGCCGTCGATAGAGCGGACCTGATTGAAGGCGTGTTTGAGCGACTCGTCCTGGGACTGCTCCAGGGGAAAATCATCGCGCTCTGAGAGAACCATTCTCGCCAGAGCCCTCTGTTCCCCTGCAGCAGGCCCCAGTGGTCCTGGCTCAGCATCCCCCACCTGTACAACCGCTGTCTTTCCCTTGTTTTTTTTTCTCCAAGAGGCACCCGCTGATAACGACCCCAATAATTCATTAAAGGCAGGCCAATTCGTCCCCAAAATGAGCGGATGCCGGAGGTGCGGGTTAACTGCCACCTCCACACTATGCTTTTGCCCCCTAAATTGAATTACCACCAGCATTATCGGATATTTCACCACCACCCCGTGCACACACCGCACCTTAACCATGCGGCTGTTATCCAATGCCCCCGGTTGTATCAGACTTTGATGAATAGAGGTTTGGTTACAGCCTGAATCCACCAAAGCCTGATAAGTACCCCCCTTGATACTCACTGGTATCTGGTACAGGCCAGTTTGATCGGGGGCAGCCTGCGGCGCGTCGGGAACCCGGATCAGCGTCCCCACCTCCATGACCGGACACCGATCTATAAAGTGTCCCGGGTCCCCGCAGCGCCAACAGGCCGGCCCAGGCCTCCCCGCCGCTCCAGTGGCAGGAAGCGGGTCAAGGAATTGACGTGGAGAGTGCAGGGCTGCCGGACTCGGGACGGGGTGGTCGGACATGGCGGGCCCCCTGGGTGGGGCCCGGGACGTAGGAACGGGCTCCGCCGGAGTCCCTGTCCTCCATCTTGGCGCCGGCCGGGGCACCAGCCCCCCGCGAGACCTGGGAAGGGGCACAGGTTTGGGGAGAGAGGGGGTAGCGAGAGAGAGAGAGGGAGAGAGAGAGGCTGATGGAAGGGGTTCGCCGACCCCTGAGCACGCCACCATGTGATCTTCCGCCAGGTGGATGGCCTGGTCCAGCGACGTCGGGCGGTGGCACTGGACCCACTGCGCAGTTTTCTTTGGCAGCTTAGTGATGAACTGCTCCAGTACCACCTTGCTGATGACATCCTCGACGTCGCCTCCGTCGGCCATCAGCCATCTGCGGCAGGAGTCCCGGAGCTGTTGCGCCAGCACGAAGGGTCGGCCAGACTCCTCCAAGCTCAGGGACCGGAACCGCTGTCGATGTTGTTCGGGGGTCCGGCCGACCCGCTGCAAAATGGCGCGCCTCAGATCTTCGTAGACCAGGAGGTTCTGGACTGGCAGTTGGTTGGCGGCTATCTGCGACTCACCCGATAGCAACGGGATGAGCCGCATGGGCCAGTCCGATTGGGGCCATCCCCGGGCCTCGGCCGACCTCTCAAATAGGTCCAGGAACGCCTCCGGATCGTCCTGGGGACCCATTTTATTGAGAGGCAGGGGCGGGGCCGAGGCCGTAGCTGGAACGGGGACGGCCCGAACCTCCCGGTCGAGCCAGCTCCGGAACAGCTCGCGGTCTTCTTGCTGGCCTTGGAGCAGCATCTGGAACCGTTGATCCTGCTCCTCTTTCACGGCCAGCAGGACGTGATGTTGCTCCCGGTGAAGACCCGCGAGCGTCTGTATAAGCTCCGCAAACGGCGTTCCCGGCGGGGTCTGCATGGCGGCGGCAGTCTTCTTCTTCCCGGGTTTTCGGCACCAGTGTAGAGAAGTTCAGTGTGGTTGAAGGAAGAAGAAGACGAGGTCGGCGAAATTGGGACTCGCACTTTATTTCCAGTACTGACAATCAACAATTACAGATCGCTCGTGCGCGGCCGCCGTGTCACTTGACACGGCAAAAACAAAAGAACGAGTAGACAGTAAACAGACAATCACGATCACAGCTTTCGTGTAGCTTCACAGGTTTGTGCGAGTCCCAGGTCTCTCTCTCTTCTCCCTCTCAGCCGGCAGCTTTTATGCAGTCTCCACGCCAATTACTGCAATCAGACAGAGGTGTTCGTCATCTGCACTTGACCCACTTACTCACCGCGCGACTCGCTGACTCCTCTCCCGCTACAGACTTCGCGAAACCACGCCACCCTCGCCACAACGAGTTACTTTAACTCGCCAACCCACTTGCTTAAAATGAGATGAGACAAAAAGTATGGTAATATATTTACAAAATACAGTTAAGATGGACAGTAAAAAAAAAAAAATCTTTTTTTTGTACTTTTGTCATCGAATAGAATAAACAAATCACATATTTTTGTTTTTATTGCATTTTACAAAATATTACAACTTTTCTGGGGTTATGAGGTAATAGGGTTAATAAAAATACATTCCTGTGACCTTTTATACAGCCAAAGCGCAAGTTGAAGCTACAACACAAGCAGCAGGAGTCCATTCAGGAGAGCTCTAAGGATGCAACACCTAAAGAGCCTGAGGAAAATGAGCCTTCTTTACCAAGCTGCAGCAGCAGCCATGGTTCTGATACTTAGTATGTTGTCATTTTTTCTATGTCACAAATATCAATTTGTATTTGTGTCCAGTATTAATTGTTAGTTACTAATATTTATTTGTGATATGTTGTTTCTAGGCATTCTTTCCATGTAAATTAAGAAAGAATTTCTGAAAGAGAAAATAAAGTGGCAAGAAAAAATTACCGGAGAGCTAGAAAATGAACGTGAATTTCTCTGAGAACAGGTTCTTGGGAAAGCCAAAGGACAAGATGTTGGTCAGTATAATAATATGTTTCATGCTGTGTGTGCAGTATTTATTACATACAAGCAATTTACACATCAGACTTTTAAACTTTTGGCATTTTCATTGATTTCACTTTATGGTTGCTGAGTGGCTTTGGCTAACATTATTAGATATTTTCAACATTGCCTCAATGTGACATTACTCTGTCTATGCTTTTGCAAAACGTGTCAAATCTGACAAGGAATGATTAGAATTTTCCAAGTGAAATGAGCACTAGTGACACAGTGACATCTGTAAAAAGCTCCTAGATGACTTAAAAAATTCCATAGCTTTGTTGTTTCCATAGGAAATTGTTTTGCCTGAAATCACTTGGAAAAATATTTTTGCTGTTTTATGTTTTTAATTAAAAAACATTTTAACAATAATACAGCCAATTGTTATACGGTCTATAATATTCTGCTGTTCTATGATTTCTAAACGCTTTTACTGAAACATATCTTTGGAAAGAGGGCACATTTTGTTACTTTTATCACTCACTGTGCAATGTTGACGTGCTTCAAAATCAACACAATGAAGCAATGTCACCCCACCTGTGACAGGATTATGTGCAAACCAAGTGAAGGGGTGAAAGAAATGCCCTATGTTAAGCAAATGCACACCAATCAGGGAATTGCCATTATTGTACTGCAGAGAACTAGAAGCATTTTGAATGGAGAGTGAATTGTACCAAGATACATGTTTGACACTCTTTGCAAAATTGTACACAGTCACATTTATAATTAGCGGGGCCAAGCGCATGAAGAGCATAAGACATGCCAACATGGCTGGGAGTGTAAGACCAAATGCAGCAAGGAGAAATTAATAACATTTAAAGAAAATTTTTAGCAAAATGGCTGAAAAATCACATACATTAACTATAAATATGATTTAATGGATACCACTTTCGACCAATAGGTGGCACAGTTACAAAATGTATGTGGTGTGAGTGAGGTGTGAGGTGACAATGACACACACACAGTTTGGTGTCAAAATGTCAAGGAATTGCAGAGATAAAGCCTGAATAGTCATTTTGGCAGCATGCCTCAAATTTGATGCTGCACTATACGAAAACCGTTTCGTCTATCGTCACGAAATCCATAACTTTTAGTCGGCATGGTCTGTCGATGATACGATTCGATTTTGGTGAAAATTGGACAAACGGTTTAGGAGGAGTTCGAAAAAGTAGGTATTGAATGAAAATCAAGATGGCGGAAAGGAAGTTCGGCCAAATACGGCATACTTGGTATCTGTGTTCTCCGCATGACCCAAGGAAACTATTAAGACCAGTGTCATTACAAGAGGCAGATTTATTCAAAAGTTATTAGCATTTTTGGAAATATAATTCTAACTTTTGACCAAAAGGTGGCGCTGTCTGGAAATCTTTTGAGTACCTTCAGGGCATGGTGCTGATGGCACATTCTGAGTTTCGTAATGTTACAGCAATGCATTCATTAAGTATACCATTTTAAAACACAAAAACTGTATTGAAGTCAATGGGAATTTCATGTATTGTTCTACTATAGCGCCACCAAGTGGCTCAGTCCCACAATTTTTTTTATGTGTCCTCAGAGTGAGCCCATACATCTGTGTGTCAATTTTGGTGAAAATATCTCAACTTGGCTTGGAGTTATAGACATTTTTGTAAAAAAAAAAAAAAAAACATGCCAAAAATGACTGACACGTAAATTTGATTGAATTTGACTACCCTTTACTATCAATATTTTTGCATTTGGGCATTAGCAAATAGCCAGCGACCTATGTTTTCAAACTTCTGAAGGTGGTTTCGTCTCTATCAGACTAGCGGTTTCGAGATATCTGCAAATGTTTTTTTTTTTTAAGCGCTAAATTACAACGCTGAACGAACCATATGCCGAACCCTGGCAAGTCTGGAATCGTTGGACTCAGCAAGGATTCAGGAGTTCATGCGTTCAAAAAATACAGCATTTTAGCACAATTAAAAATGGCCGACAGCCAAAATGGCCGACCTGGGAAAGTTGGAATTCAGACGACTCGGCATGACGCCCTGAATCTAACGAGACAGTTTTTATGATTTTTGGACAAACCGTTCAGAAATTCTAAGCAAAAATAGCCATTTTTCGTATCTCCGGACCAGTAGGTGGAGCTGCGCCAAAACTCAGCATGTAGCCTCAGGTCATGTGTGATGACATGTACCAAGTTTGGTCTGAATACGATAAAGCGTTACAGAGATACAGCCTTAAGTCTGTTTTTGCAAACACTACGTAAAATTAGTTTGCATGTTATTCAATAACGGTTGGGATTATCTAAAAGCTTTTAATAACTTTTTGTCAACATGCTCTGAAGATGATCTGGTGCAATTTTGGTGAAAATCAGAGCAACCGTCTAGGATGAGTTCGCAAAAGTTGTTTTTTTGGACAATTCAAAATGGCGGAGATGTTTTTATGACGAAAAATTACGTCATAGGATGCAATCGAATCGTCATGAGCTCAGGAATCAGAGAAAAAAGACTTTTGTCGATAGGCCTTATGGTTCAAAAGTTATTAGCATAATATGACAAACTTTGGACAGGCGGTGGCGCTAGAGGCAATGAGTTAGAGACACCAAAATTGGTGTATTTGATGTTGGGACTGTTCTCTATCAGAATGTCAAACCAAAACAACTTTCCTGAAAACGCTTCTATGGGCTGCCATAGACACCCAGTCAGAAGAATAAGAAGAATAAGAACGCTAACAGATACAATAGGTGCCTACGCACCTTCGGTGCTTGGCCCCTAAAAATGTATAATCTCAAAAATTCTGAAGATGTTTGTTTCTTTTTGAATTAGTAGTGTCATTCAGATAATGATTAACTACTTTTTCTAAATAATTGTTGTTTATTGTTTAAGGCTGCAAGGCAGGATGAAAATAAGGGGTTTTTAATGTGTAAACCTACCAGTTAACTGTCAATAACTGATGTTGTTCTAAAAAGTGATGATTTGAAAATGTTTATTTATTTTTAGAACCTTTCAATGTCAAACAAGTCCACCACCATGATCACTATGATGACACAACCTCCTCATCACACAATTTGAGCGAATCTGATGAGCCTGTACTAATAGACAACAAACAGAAGAAAAGGAAGAAGGTGGCACACCATTCCCTTCGACATCAAATAAGAGGTCAGTGGCTTTTCTACATTGTTTCGAATGCTTACATTATATCATATAAAGGTATATTGCTGTTGTTTCCCCATACACCTGAATTTGCTTTCAACAATGTTGTTTTAAGTTAATTGAAAAATCAACTCAGTCATGTTCTGGTCCAGAGCTGTTAAATGGATGACCTGCCATTATTAGCAGTAAATGGTTAATTGATTGACATACATTCACTGCATTCATATTTTACTTTTTCATGGTTTCTTTTTCAATTATTACGTTTTTTTTTTATTTTTTTTTTTATTTATTATACCATTGTAAGCGTGTGTTCTCTATGGAAATATGTTTATAATTTTAATGTGAAATGTTTCTATTTAATTCGTTTTTTGTTAAATGAATGAGAATTTTCTCGTCACTTACTCACCCTTTTGCCATCTTAAACTTGTATGACATTATTACTTCTGTGGAACAAAGAACAAATATTTTGATGGAGATGTATATCCTCAAAATGCACATGAATAAACTACATACAGGTTAGAATAAGTGGTTCAAGTCGTTTCTTCTGAAGAAATGTCATTGTAGAATTTATGTTGTTTGCAAAAACACTGGTAATGTCAAGAAGGAAAGTGTTTCTCAACCAACTCCAGTGTTCTTAGCAGCATGGATTAGGTATGAGGCAGTTGTAAGTGAGTTTCAATTAATGATCCAACTAGGAGACTGCAACCTACACCAGATACCATATGGATTAAATTACTCAAGACGTATTGAACAAAATAGTTTTCTACTGCCTTAATATTCTTTTTGGGGTTTTAAAGTTTTAGTACTCATTGACTTGGGTTGTATAGAAATAATATCATCACATCTCCATCAAAATATTATGGTTTGTGGATTTTAGTTTGGAGAAATGAAATATACAAGTTAAACAGCATAAGAGTGAGTAAATCATTTATTTTCTATTTTTGAAGTATTCTTTTCACTAAAATGATCTCTGAAATATATGATTTAAAAAAAAAATTAGAAACGATATTACATATAAAACAAGGGTGTGTTTTTGCATCCATATTTTTAAATTAATTCCAAATAAATAAAAATAGTCCTAAAGAACTTCATTATCAGTTACCGTCACAATATGTAAGAAATGCAAGACTTTTTGTGTTTCTGGTTACTGTTTTTCTTTATATATTTAATTTAATTATGTTTATTTAATATACATTTCATATACATTTTATATATTTAAAACTTGTGGTCCCATCCCCCAACAAGGGAAAGAAGGGTCTTTGGTTACCCTGACTACGATCAGATAAGTTTTTTTTTTTTTTTTTTTGCTGTTGTGTTCAAGACAGAAAAGACAGAAACAGACATTTAAACAGAATGCTTTCCTGCATTCATTTATCAACAAAATTATCTATAAATGAGCATGCATCCCAGAACATTTTGTGAATAATTTGCTGTCTTTTGTTATGTCTTTTAATACAATATGTAATATGTCTCTATAAATTGGTACTTTGAAGATCGAAATGATTGTGTACATATGTCGATAGCTGTGCAACATATTAGTATAATCTTTCTAAGTTTCTTCATCAGAAATAAATCCAGCTGCACATGCAAATGAGCATGCTTAAAATAAAGATTCATAAATCAAACACAAAGGAATTTTCTCGCTTGGAAATTCCACCCTTCTCATTGGTCAAGCAAACCCGGAGAGGTGGGGCCTTTCTCAGGCTTTATTAGAGACAAATTCACAGTGACTCGCTCTCTGGCTTCTGGCCTTCACTGCCGCTTCTTCAGGTTGAAGTCTGTGGGGTTGATGTCTCACCCTTTTACTATTTGAACTATTTAGTAGTGGTCAGTTAACTATTTTTGTGAGCTCATCTAAAGTGAGGACTATTCATGCCTTGTAAAGCATTTACAAAGGAGATTTAAAGGCAGTTGATATTTCTATGTTCTGTATCACTGTGTTGTGTTTGTTTCATTTTTCTGTTTAGAGGATAAATGAGTCTTTAAATCTCCTTTATAAATGCTTTACAAGGCATGAATAGTCCTCACTTTAGATTAGCTCACACACACAGTTAACTGACCACTACTAAATGCTTTATAACTACCTGAATTTACTCCATGTACTTACACTTTCTAAATGATCTTATGAACCACTGACAACTCTTAAATAACTGGTTTGTAAATAATGCTATACTTCATTTAGAAATTATTAATTAATCATTAACCAAGTATGAAAATACAATTATTAAACACTTTATAGATATGCTTATAAATCAAGAAAAAAGCATTTATATCTGTATTTATGAACTTCTTATTAATGTCTATTAATGTTTTATAAATTATTAATTAACTGTTTACTCATGCTTAACTAATGATTAATAGCGTGCAGTTATTATAAAGTGTTACCGATGGACTAAAAATGAACTCCCAAAATTTACTGCCAGATTCTGGAAGATGAATTCTTCAAACAGTGGTACAAGAAGATCTGGTGCTGGTCCTTCAAGAGTCACTCTCAATCTGTCTGTCTTAGTTTATAAAGCCTATAAAAAAAAACAGTCTTCATGTATTTTACTACACTTCAGCTTGTGATTCTTATTAAGAGGGGGTCATTTTTAAGGATTCTTTACCTAACCTAAGTCTCTGAGATCCTGACACCTTGCACTTCTGTAGACTACAGGTAGGTTGCAGTTCTAGAAAATGATGGCGCTGGAGACTAAAGGGGTCCTGATGGTTTCACACCTAAGTCTTCACCACACGCAGTTAACGTGTATTTTCTTCTCCACCTGTTTTTGTCCGACCCTGCTGACCCAATGAGCATTTCAGTGTCCAATGGTCATCCCTTAACTGCAGTTCCTAGTATTGTATCCTTCTCATGGGCATCTAATAATTTCTGACTTTTCAGTCTGAGTTAAATCTCTTTTTCGATTTATTTTATCTGTAAAAGAAAACGTGCTTAATAATTATGCGCACTTAAATATAAGGCATTTTCATTTCCGCCCTTCATGAACATTTATATATCACTTATATATGATTAAATACAAAATTAATACTAGTTATCAAGATTAATATGGTTTGGAATTGGTAAAAATGTGTCTGAAAAAAAAAATATGATCAGAAAATGACCGTGCCTAATAATTCTGCACGTACACTGTATGGTCATATGTGGTTTGGCACTGCAGGATGATCAGCTGTCCTTCCTGTCTCCCTGTAGCAGCCTTAGACGTCTTAAACTATAGATGATAGCTTTCCTATTGAAGACAAAAGTAGAAACAGTTGTTTAACTTACTCTGGTTAATGCACAATATTTAAAAATAATGATATTATTTTGTAATATATCAGCAAATGTTGGAATTAACATTAGCCAAGCTAAATAAGTGATTAAAAAAATGTTTACCATTACCTTTTGTAAACTACTGCAGTTAGTCAAGTCAATTGTATTTATATAGCGCTTGTCACGTTTCTATGTGTTTAAGTTCTGTTTTGTGATCTGGTTTCCCCCTGTCTTTGTGATTTTGGTTTAGTCCTGTTAGTGTTTCCCGGTCTGTTTAATTAGTAATTCCCTTCACCCGTGTTCTGTTAATCATCCTATTAGTCCCTGTTCATTTAAGCCCTGTGTTTTCCCTCAGTGTTTGTTGATCGTTGTCGATGTATGGTTGTGTGTTCCTGAGTTCCTGTGTTTTCCTGTAACCTGAGTTTGTGAATAAACCAGCTGCATTGAAATTCTGTTCCCCTCGTCTTCAGTATCCTGCAACAACCCTGACAGAACGATCAACCTTTAAAGAATCTCCAGTGTAAGCCTCCAGTCCAACATGGAGATCGATAAGCAGGCCTTTGTGGGAACCCGCAAAGCTATTTTCCGGGGGATCCGTGGAGGTCACAGGGGAGGATATGGGCGATATGGGTCCAGAAAACTTTTCAGCATCTACATCTCTGCGTCCAGCTCAATCCTCATCTCATCAGCCCTGTCGAGCTAGAGCCAGAGCCAGTCTTCGAGCAATAGCCACAGCCCATCGCCTGTTCACTAAAACCGGAGCCAATCACCTACCTGCCAGAGACTGAACACGCCGCACTTGAGTCTGCTCTGGAAGACACAGCGCTCATTGTGGTGTCCATGGCTGTTTTGTGTGTGTGGGCAGCACACACATCAGCTACAGCCCATGAATCCAGCCCAGCCGAGCCTTCACCGCTGCTTCACGTCACGCCTGCCGAGCCGGAGCTTCACGTCACGCCTGCCGAGCCGCAGCTAGAGCCCTCTTCCCCGCTGGTCCCGTCCAGCTCAGAGCTCCCTTCGCCGCTGTTCCCGTCCAGCCCAGAGTTTCCTTCGCCGCTGGTCCCGTCCAGCCCAGAGTTTCCTTTGCCGCTGGTCCCGTCCAGCCCAGAGTTTCCTTCGCCGCTGGTCCCGTCCAGCCCAGAGTTTCCTTCGCCGCTGGTCCCACCCAGCTCAAAGCCCTCTTCACCACTGGTCCTGCCCAGCACAAAGCCCTCTTCCCTGCTGATCATGCCCAACCCAGAGTCCGCTGATCCTACGCCAGAGCCCGCTGATCCGACGCCAGTCCTGACCAGCCCTGAGTACAAGGAGTCCAGTCCCGAGCGCAGAGATCCAATCTTTGTAACTGTCAAGTTCCCCATTCAAATTTTGGGGGGGGCGCAGTATACCTGCTAGGGGACCGTGGAGGTCTCTCCGACGCGGGTCCCAGTGCTATCATTGGCACCTGAAAAAATATCTCCGACATGGCCACCCGAAGGGTCCTCACCAACATGGCCGCCCGAAGGGTCCTCACCACCATGGCCACCCGAAGGGTCACCACCGCCCTGGACGCCTGAGGGTCCGACAGGTCCGCCCTGGACGCCCGAG
Organism: Meda fulgida; assembly: GCA_030578275.1. Classification (NCBI taxonomy): domain Eukaryota; kingdom Metazoa; phylum Chordata; class Actinopteri; order Cypriniformes; family Leuciscidae; genus Meda; species Meda fulgida. The sequence goes on along the minus strand of CM060616.1, from coordinate 22,358,866 downwards.
GGTCCGACAGCTCTGCCCTGGACGCCCGATAGTCCGTCAGCTCCGCCATGGCCACGCCCACAGCCAGCTCCGCCCTGGTCCCCTGACTAGCCTGTTCCGCCTGGACCGACCTGGAGTCCAGGATGCCCACCCTCCCACCCCTGTGGATGTTATACGGCGCGAGGACGCGCCTTCGGGGAGGGGGGAGGTACTGTCACGTTTCTATGTGTTTAAGTTCTGTTTTGTGATCTGGTTTCCCCCTGTCTTTGTGATTTTAGTTTAGTCCTGTTAATGTTTCCCGGTCTGTTTAATTAGTAATTCCCTTCACCTGTGTTCTGTTAATCATCCTATTAGTCCCTGTTCATTTAAGCCCTGTGTTTTCCCTCAGGGTTTGTTGATCGTCGTCGATGTATGGTTGTGTGTTTCTGAGTTCCTGTGTTTTCCTGTAACCTGAGTTTGTGAATAAACCAGCTGCTTTGAAATTCTGTTCCCTCGTCTTCAGTATCCTGCAACAACCCTGACAGCGCTTTTCACAATATAAATTGCATCAAAGCAGCTTCACAGTATCAATCAAATAACATAACAATGTTTGTTTTTTTAGTGGAAAAAAACATCCACGTTTGGTAGGGCTGATCAATGGTATTAATGCTTGGTTAATTCATTTGAATATCCCCAACTGAGCAAGCCAAAGACAACAGTGGCAAGGAACCGAAAAACTCCAAGTGACCTACTGGTGTCCTAAAACTCCATCAGGTGACTTGATGGAGAGAAAAAAAATCCTTGGGAGAACCCAGGCTCAGTCGGGGGCCAGTTCTCCTCTGGCGTTTATGAACTAGAGATTGGATTTACAGTAACTGTAATTTGATACAGAATTTTGTTTTATTTTATCACTTCGGGGTGGGTACGCGAACCGGAATCACAACGTTTTATCTGTAGAGTGGGAAAGGGATCCTCAGTAGGGAGAGGTTAGTTGGCACTTCAGCACTGCGTTGTCATCGGGTCCAGGCAAAGCTCCTAGTCAGATCTGGATATGGCCTGGATCCGGCAGGCTGCGGGAAAACCTCGGGATAAACAAAGACACTAAAATTAGCGTAGATGCCATTCTTCTTATGATGTAACGATTACATAAGGATTTAAGGGAAGTGTTCCCAGTTTCGGCTGACCTAATCTATGCAGCCTAACATTGAATTATAGAAGTCTATAATGTATTATGTGTATGCTAGGCCAAAGAGATGTGTCTTTAATCGTGCGTTGAACTGACAGTGTGTCTGCTTCCCGGACAATGGTAGGAAGACTGTTCCAAAGTTTTGGTGCTAAATAGGAAAAGGATCTACCACCAGCAGTCGATTTTGATATTCTAGGTATTATTAACTGGTCGGAATTTTGAGATCGCAATAGACGTGAAGGACTATAATGTGTTAAGAGCTTGCTCAAGTACTGTGGAGCTAAACAATTTAGTGCTTTGTAAGTAATCAGCAATATTTAAAAATTTATACGATGTTTAATAGGGAGCCAATGCAGTTTTGAAAGAACCGGGCGAATGTGGTCATACTTCCTGGTTCTGGTAAGAACTCGAGCTGCTGCGTTTTGAACTAGCTGTAATTTGTTTATTAAGCGTGCAGGGCAACCACCCAGTAAAGCATTACAATAATCTAGCCTTGATGTCATGAACGCATTAACTAATTGTTCCGCATTTGTCAATGAGAGCATATGGTGTAATTTAGAATATTTTTAAGATGGAAAAATGCGGTTTTACAGATACTAGACACATGAATTTCAAATGAAAGATTGATATCAAAGAGCACACCCAGGTTCCTAACCAACGATGAAGACTTATCAGAGCAGCCATCAAGTGTTAGACAGTATTCTAGATTATTACGTGTGGTAATAGTTTTCTAGTTTTTTGTCCCATAATTACAATCTCTGTTTTTTCAGAATTTAGTAGTAGCAAATTACTAGTCATCCAATATTTTATATCAGTTATGCATTCCGTTAATTTTGTGAATTGGTAAGTTTTGTCAGGGCGTGAAGAAATATACAGCTGAGAATCATCGGCATTGTTATGTTATGAAAGCTAATTCCATGTTTCCTAATGATATCTCCTAATGGTAGCATGTAATAATAATAATAATAAAACCTTTATTTAACCAGGTGAGCACATTGAGAACATTTTCTCATTTACAATGGCGACCTGGCCAAAAAAGCTTTGAGGTACAAAAACATAAGTTACACATATAATTACAAGACAAAGTAGTACTCAATTAACATAGAAGAAGATTAATATACAGATCCGTAGATCAAGTACACAGATCAGGTTAGCATGTACAATGGTCCGACAGTAAATTTGCTAACAATAATTTAAAAGTGATTAACGGGACAATGGATTCAAGTTTCAAAGATTTTTGGAGTGTATTCCAATCATTAGCAGCAGAGAACTGGAAGGAGAGGTGTCCAAAAGAAGTACGAGCTTTAGTAGCCACCAGGGTGATATACCTACTTGAACAAAGGTTAAAAGAAGGGATTGCTCTGGAAATTAATGATCGTAAATAAGGTGGGGTGTTACACAGTAAGCATTTATAAATAAAAGATACCAATGTTTTTGACGCCGGGTATGTAATGAAGGCCAGCCGATTAAACTGTAAAGGTTGCAATGGTGAGTGTTATATGGAGCATTGGTGACAAAACGGGTGACACTATGATATACAACATCCAATTTCCTTAGGAGAGAATTTGAAGCGATTCTGTAAATAACATCACCAAAATCAATAATTGGAAGAGCAAGTTTGGCTGGGAAAGTGAAGGAGGCTTTATTACGAAATAAGAAGCCAATCCTGGATTTAATTTTAGCTTGAAGCTGATTGATGTGGGTCTGGAAAGAGAGTGAAGAGTCTAACCAGACCCCTAAGTATTTATAGGTATCTACCTGCTCTATTGCAAACCCATCTAGTGTCATGATACTTTTTGAACAGTCAAAAACAGTGTAAGATCGATTAAAAAACATAAATTTAGTTTTGCTAGAATTTAAAAGCAGTTGAAGGGAACGGAAAGAGTATTGTATATTATTGAAGCTTTCTTGGAGGTTTTCTAACACAGTGTCCAACACCGGGCCAGCTGTGTAAAGGATGGTATCGTCTGCATAGAGGTGAATCATTGAGTCTCCTGCAGCAAGAGCAACGTCATTGATATATACAGAAAATAAAGTCGGCCCGAGGATTGAACCCTGAGGCACCCCCATAGAGACAGCCAGAGGACTGGAGAGTAGTCCCTCTGACTTAACACATTGAAACCTATCAGAAAAATAATTTGTGAACCAAGCAAGACAATCATTTGAGAAACCTAGGTTTTTCAATCTATCAATTAAAATTTTGTGATTGACGGAATCAAAGGCCTTGGCCAGGTCAATAAATACTGCTGCGCAATAGTGTCTTTGATCAAGAGCAGTTATGATGTCATTTATTACTTTAAGTGTGGCTGAAGTGCACCCATGACCGGCTCGAAAACCTGATTGCATATCAGAAAGAGTGTGATGGGATTCGAGATGGTTGATAATTTGTTAATTAACAATTCTTTCGAAAACCTTTGAAATGCAAGGGAGGATAGAGATTGGTCTATAGCAATTTGAGTCTAATCTATCCCCTCCTTTAAATAACGGAATTACTGCAGCAGATTTCCAATCTTTCTGTAATTCAGATGAATTGAAAGAAAGGTTGAAGAGACTGGTGATGGGATAGCTATGATTACCGCAGACAACCTTAAAAAGGAAGGGTCCAGATTGTCTAGTCCTGAAGATTTAAAGGGGTCAAGATGCTGCAGCTCCCTTAGAACGTCTAATGTCTGGACATGGGCAAAGGAGAAACGTGAGAGGTTGTTACAAGATGCTACAGAGGGTGAGGGGCCATTAATTATGGTCGGGTTCACCAAATGAAAAGCATGACCAGTTATGGCAAAATGCTTATTAAAGTTCTCAACCATGGAAGAAAGAGTGTGACCATGTAGAGTGTGAACAGCAGCAGTCCTAGTACTGAGCCTTCTGGTACGCCATACTAAACTTGTGATCGACAACACATCTCTTCATTTACTGCTACAAACTGATAGCGGTCTGATAAGTATGATTTAAACCATGCTAGTGCAATTCCACTAATGCCAACATAGTTTTCTAGTCTATTTAAAAGAATGTTGTGGTCAATGGTGTCAAATGCAACACTAAGATTGAGTAACACTAATAGAGATATACAACCACGATTGGATGATGAGAGTAAATCATTTTTAACTTTAATGAGAGACGTCTCAGTACTATGGTACGGTCTAAATCCTGACTGAAAATCCTCGCAAATTTAATTTCTTTCAGGAAAGGAACACAGTTGTGTCTTCGACAGAAAAGGCAGATTTGAGATTGGCCTGTAATTTACTAATTCTGTAGGATCAAGTTGCATTCTCTTACGAGAGGTTCTCTCGTATTGCGTAAGTTAGCTTACACTACGGGAAAGATTCATCTTTTCGAGATATTGAAGCCAAAAAATTATCCTTAATTTTGTATTTATTGTCAACGCAGTGCAGCAGCTAGCAGACCTAGAGCAGACTGTATATGGGAGCTGTCTCGTATCGAAAGGTTATTTTGACAAATGCATCCAACTCGGGTTGGAGCGTGCTCTTCGAGGGCAGACCGGCCTCTGGCCTTTGGTCAGACCAAGAGAAGGTTTTTCATATAAACTGTCTGGAAGTGATGGTGGTCAAGAATGCGCTGAAACGCTTCCTCCAGTTCATTCAGGACGACCATGTTCTAGTCCGCTCGGACAACATGTCTGTGGTTTCATATGTGAACCATCAGGGCGGTGTTAGATCCAGGAACCTGTGCGATCTAGTGGAACGCCTCCTCGTTTGGTCACAGCACCATCTGCGCTCGCTGAGAGCAGCACATGTGCCAGGTGGCCCAGACAAACTATCCAGGGACAATGTTCCCCCGGGGGAATGGTCCCTGCACCCCCAAACAGTCCAGTTGCTATGGCGCCTTGGAAGTTGACCTCTTTGCATCGAAAGACAACGCTCACTGCCCAAAGTTCTTTTCAAAGAGCGAGGACGCGCTGGCCCAATCATGGCCCAGCCGCCCGCTATACACTTTCCCTCCAGTCTCATTATTGCCACAGGTGATCAAGAGAATAAGAGAAATGCGCCATTCGGTGCTCCTTATAGCCCCGTGATGGGAGAACCAAACTTGGTTTCCGGAGTTGACACGGATGTCACAGACAGCCCCGTGGCCGATTCCGGTGAGGTCAGATCTCCTCTCTCAAGTTCGCGGCTCGATTTGGCATCCCCATCCAGAGCGCTGGTCTCTGCACGCATGGGTGATCAACGGATACCCGTTGTCCTGCCAGAAAGTGTGATGAACACGATCACGCAGTCTAGAGCTCCATCTACTAGAAAGCTCTACGCGTCTAAATGGTCAGTGTTCTCCAAATGATGCACCGACAAAAATCTGGATCCACGTACGTGTGGGGTATCGCAGTTGCTTAGCTTCCTTCAAGAGCTGTTGGAAAAAGTGAGGTCCCCTTCCACGCTTAAAGTCTATGTGGCGGCAGTCGCAGCGTTCGAAGAAACGATGCGCGGCCGGTCACTAGGAAGGAACGAGCTCGTCATCCAACCCCCCGTCGGTTCCTGTGTGGGATCTTTCGTTGGTCTTAGAGGCCCTGAAAACATATCCCTTTGAACCGTTAAGTTCCGTGGATCTAAAGTATCTATCACTAAAAAAACATTTTTCTGATTGCCTTGTCATCAGTCAAGCGTGTGGGAGACTTGCACACGCTGTCTGTCGCCGCTGCGTGTCTTGAGTTTGGACCAAATGACTCTAAAGTCATACTCAAACCTAGACATGGTTACGTCCCTAAAGTGGTTGACACTCCTTTCAGAGCGCAGGTTATTTCCCTATCGGCTCTGCCAGCATCCGATAGCGAGAGTGATGTTAATCTCCTTTGCCCGGTCAGGGCGCTGAGGTTTTACGTTACGCGCTCTGCGCTGTTCAGACGCTCAGAGCAGCTCTTTGTTTCGTTTGGTGGGCGCACTAAAGGTCTCGCCGCCTCGAAACAGAGCCTGTCCAGATGGATAGTGGACGCTATCGCAGCTGCTTATGCGTCAAAAGGTCTGCAGTGCCCTTTGGGCATCAGGGCTCATTCCACAAGAGGCGTGGCCTCGTCGTGGGCATGGTCCAGCGGAATTTCTATTCATGACATATGTATGGCGGTGGGCTGGGCTTCCCCATCCACCTTTGTTAGGTTTTATAACCTAGAAGTTCCCGCCCTGCAGGCTAGACTTCTGTCAGTGTAATTGAGATGCATGTCCTGTCCAAATCTGATGGTGCGCAGGCTACTCTCACGTGTTATTAGCTCTCCTGGTTGAGCTGCACTATTGGGTTAATGTGCTATATGCTTATACGGACCGGCGGCGCCGCCCCATATTCCCTGTGAGTGCTTATGTACACGTGCCGGCCCGCATTGTTGGCCGCCTTTATTCCCCGCTTATTTGGGATCCCCGGGATTCCCTGGGACTCATAAAGTGGATGCTTGGCGCGCACGGCGTTGACAAAGGGTTCCCGTAGCGTAAGCTAACTTACGCAATATAAGAGAACCTCTCGTAAGAGAAAGTAGCGGTTACCTAACGTAACCTGCCTTGCTCGCACCTCGAGCGACTTTCGCTGCAGTCGATGAAAACCAGGGAAGGAGCCTCCGAGCCCAGCTTATATACACTAGGCCACGCCCATTCTGGTGGGCTGTGACACGATGAGGGCGCGAGCACCCTTCATTGGACGTGACGTCACGTCGGGCTCACTGGTAGGCTGCTGCAGTTGCCGCAGGGCAGCCAATGAGCACGCTAGACAGTCTGCTCTAGGTCTGCTAGCTACTGCACTGCGTTGACAATAAACACAAAATTAAGGATAATTTTTGGCTTCAATATCTCAAAAAGATTAATCTTTCCCATAGCGTAAGCTAAATTATGCAATACTTGTTCCCTCTTCTAGAGAGAACCGAGGTTACGTTAGGTAACCGATAAGTTTTTTTTAACAAGTGGTTTAATCATAGCCAGCTTAAAGGTTTTTGGTACGTATCCTAGAGACAACGACAAATTAATGATATTTAGAAGAGGATCTGTGACATCTGGAAGCATCTCTTTCAGTAGCTTAGTCGGTATAGGGTCTAACATACAAGTTGTCGATTTAGTTGAATTAACGAATTTGCAAAATTCTTCCTCTCCTAAAGCAACGAATTAATACAATTTTGGTAACACTTTATTTGAAGGGGTGTGCATAAGACTGACATGACACTGTCATAAACATGACATAACACCTGTCATGAACATGAAGGAGTCTTTATGAATGTTTATGACTGTTGTCATTAAGTGTCATTCGGTAAATTATGACACTTTTAATGCAAAGTTGACATTGTTTAAAATGTCTTTGTTATGACAACTTGACATTAACAGACAAAAAATCTCTTTGTTATGACAACTTGACATTAACCAAGACAAAAATGTCTTGATTATGACAACTTGACATTAACAAAGACAGAAAGTACAATGTGTTCCACTTTACTTGAGGACAAGTAAAATATTCATGACACAGTTATAACTCCTTCATGTTCATGACAGGTGTTATGTCATGTTTATGACAGTGTAATGTCAGTCTTATGCACACCCCTTCAAATAAAGTGTTACCACAATTTTTTCCTCAGGGAGACTACAATGCACTCCCTGGTGCGATGCTGTAGTAAACGGTTGCATACTTATAATTTTCTCCCTGATATTACCAATCTTATAAGTGAAGAAGTTCATAAAGTCATTATTGCTGTGTTGCTTGGAAACTTCTGTGCTTGAATATTTATTTTTCGTTAGTTTAGCCACTGTTTCAAATAAATACCTAGGATTATGTTTATTTTCTTCTAATAGGGGTGAAAAGGGTTCTTTAAGCACAATGGAGCAACTGTGTCTAAAGTGCAGGAAAAGAGAGAGTTAAAAGTTTCTGTTGCAATATCAAGTTATTCTAAGCTATACGGAATGCTGAGATGATGAAGCTGATTAGGAAGATTATTGATAAAGCAATCTTTAGTGGCAGAAGTTATAGGTCTAACATATTTATAACACGGAGTCGGCTTTGCAGCCTTGGCTAAATGTAATTTACATGAGACTAGATAATGATCTGAGATGTCATCGCTCTGCTGCAGAATTTCAACGGCATCAACATCTATTCCATGTGATAATATTAGATCTAGAGTATGATTACGACAATGAGTAGGTCCTGACACGTGTTGTCTAACTCCAATTGAGTTTACAATGTCTTTAAAAGCCAATCCCAATGCATCTTTTTCATTATCTATGTGTATATTAAAATCAACAACAATTAGTACTTTATCTGCAGCGAATATTAATTCTGATAGAAAGTCCGCACATTCTTTGATAAAATCTTTATGGTGCCCTGGTGGCCTGTATATAGTAGCCAGAAGAATTCTCAAACGTGATTTATCGTTTACACTATATATTTTTACATTAAGCACCAACACTTCAAAATAAGTATATTTAAAACTAGATTTCTTAGTGGTTTTGAAAATATAACTATACATTACAGCAACTCCTCCCCCTTTGCGTTTGGGTCGAGGTTCGTGCTTATAACAGTAATCTTGTGGGGTTGACTTATTTAAAGTAATATCATCGTTTGGTTTTAGACAGGTTTCTGTCAAACACAGCACATCTAGGTTATAATCTGAAATCATATCATTAACTATGAGCGATTTTGAAGTAAGGGATCATATATTCAGCAACCCAAGCTTTATCATTTGCTCATCTGTATTATATCTGTTTTTTATTTGTTGAACATCAATTACATTTTTAACCTTAGATGGGTTTGGACGTTTTTTGGATTTCCAAATCCAAATCCAAGTCTGTTTCCAACAGACACAGTGTCTATATGATGACATCTAGGTGAAAGAGGCTTTATGTGATGGGATTCATCTGACCTTGGTGACACGAGGCCGCTAGCAGACGATCAGTTTAGCCAGTCTGTCTGCTTCCTGACCTCGGCCCCAGATTGTCATGTTTTAGCTCTAAAACATGCTGCACCATCCCAGGAGGGATGTATACCATCTCTTTTCAACAGGTCAGGCTTTCCCAAAAAAACTTTTCCAATTGTCTATGAATTCTACATTATTATACGGACAACACTCAGACAACCAGCAATTGAGTGAACATAATCTGCTAACTATCTCATCACTTCTTCAAACAGGAAGGGGGCCAGAGCAAATTACAGTGCCTGACATCATACTTGCGAGTTCACACACCTCTTTAATATTAATTTTGGTGATCTCCGACTGGTGGAGTCGAACATCATTAGTGCCGACATGAATAATGATCTTGGAGAATTTATGATTAGAATTAGCCAGCACTCTTAAATTTGCTTTGATGTCAGGCGCTCTGGCTCCCGGCAAACATGTGACTATGGTGGCTGGTGTCTCTATTTTCACTTTCCGTGTGATCGAATCACCAATTACCAGGGCACAATCAACAGAATTCTCAGTGGGTGTTTCACTGAGTGGGGAAAATCGATTTGTTATGGTAATCAGAACGGAAGAGATCTGCGACTTGAGCGATCCCTCACTGTCACCCAATTGCCCTACTGCGTGGGCTCTACTTCAGCCGGAACCGAATCATGTAAAGAGTTCACTATGCTAGGCGCATCTAAAATAGTATCTAAAGCTCTAGAACTCTTTCTATCCTCAATTAGAGTTTAGATGTGTGTCTCTAGTTCTGAAATCTTCTCCGTCAGCCTGACTGTCTCCTTGCAGTTATCACATATAAATCCTATATTGATGACGGAGAAGGCTATACTAAACATAGGACATGAAGTGCAGGTGACAATAACAGGACAAGACATTACTCACCGTGTTTGTTGACTGATTCTTACTTACCTGGGCTTTTTATGAACTCAAAGGCGGGAGCGCGCGAGAAAAAAATAAATAAAATAACAGCGCACACGGGTGGCACGTTAACAGGCTAGCGAGTTACTAGCGTGTTGTGCTAACAATAACGAAAGGTAGCGATGTAAGGTTAATCTGAGATGTTGGGTAAGCTGTATTTAGTAGTAAAAACAACTAGAAATGATAGTAAATGATGGTTCAAAACAGAAAGAAATACGAAGCTAATATGAGGCTTAGATGGAGCTTTACAACCTCGAAGCAAACAAACTCACAGCAGGCAGTGAGGCAGACAGGGGCAATCGATCGTCCTTTAACACAGACAAATCGTGCCACAGATCAGATCCAAGGAGTGGTTTGTCACGATAGATATCAAGAACACGTACTTCCAAATATCCAACCTTCCAAATGTGACGGAGTGGTATAAGATTTAAATAAACATATTTAGCTTATTGTGATAATTGTCGACTACGCCACCTTGAACCAACCAGGGAATATCAAAATAACCCAGCAATTAACTCTAGGTCACACAAGTTTGTGTGTGCCAGGTAGGTCAGAGACATGAGTGCAAACAATTAATAAAAAGAGTCTTTATTGACGTACAAAAACAGTATATTCTTTAAAAGGGTGCTTAGCGATAAACGTACAATTAATGGCAATTTACCAGAAAGGTGATCACATGGGCAATATGAAACGACAAACATCAACACAGTCCTCTACACACAAGGATAGGAAGAATCTATAAACCTAAATCACACCAAAATTAGACAAAAATAATTAAACCAAACAACCAGGCTGAGTTTACCAGCGGAAGGACTATTTAATGGCTTTTCCAAAAGCACAATACTACTCACGCACACACACACCACTGTGCACTTGGATCACACACACAGACACTCCAAAAGTGTCACCCACTGCAACACCACTACCACAAGGCAAGAGAAGGTCCTTCCGCCTGGCCACCTCAGTTCCTGGGAGAAAACAGAATAAATAACTTGAGTTTGGTGAAACCCAAAATAAATGGCAAAAGAAAAATCACAACCAAAACATAAGTATACAATCACCAATGTCAACAACACACAAACTTTGTTTGGGTGGTTCAAACGAACCCCACCTCACTGCCAAAGGTCCAGAATTTAAGTCGTTTTTTTTTTTTTTTTTTTTTCATGTGATTATTGTCATCATTGTTTTAATCAATGCTTGTGACAAATATTATGGGTTGCTGTTTCAAATGAATATGATTATTGTAGCTGGACGTGTATGTGTGCCGCGCGTGCAGTTCAGAGAGAGTTCTCGCAATACACTTTTCAAAGCAAAAGTTGAGAAGCTTTGCCTCTGAATGATGGGGGGGGGGGGGGTTATATATCTTTTTTTTTAATTAAAATGATTTCTATATTTTATCCACTCAATAGTCTACAATATAATAGCCATATAAACGTAGCGTAATTATAATAATAAAACATAGTGGGATATTCAATGATATTGGCTGTGGAATATCGAATTTTGTGATTGGCCAATACCGGCAGACTGAGCACATTCTCCAAATTGCACCCAAGAATATTGGAACTGACCAGTGTACTAAATTCATAAGTGTCAAGACAAATACAGCAACAAGCAAAGAGGCATTGACAGAGAGTCAAGAAATGATGATGAGAAGAATTATTATTAATATTTCAGTAAAGTTCATTAAATCTATTCTGTTGTTAGTGTAAGGAAACCTGGGTCAGGCTTTGGGGATATGTATTCAAAAATTAGTAATTTTTCAATTAATAATTATTCATACAGGTGGACCCAGATAATCATACATGTTAAATCTCCCAAAAAGGGATAATATTTTCCCTGCATCTGTATTCATATGTGTACATAGAAAATTAATCACAAGGGATTATGATTAATGGCATATGTAGACTATATTTTACAGACAGGTTATTATCAGCTCAATTGTATATTAATACTTAAATTAAATATTTAATTATAATCCGTTGTGATTATCAATTATGTCTATCATAGATCTATCGTCAGGATAATCTTAAAGGGGATTAATTTATAAACGAATCATCTGTTTGTCCAGCAAACCTGATCATTCGATCCAATCAAACCTCACCAAAAGTATCCTACTTATAGACTTTCAAGAGAAGTTATCCCTCTGGCCACAAGGGACAACCTTCCTGGTCAATAACGATACTGTTTAAGTATCAATAAATGTTGTAAAGCACATAGCTTTGGATCTTTATAGATAGAATCAATAAATGAATATAATGCATTTAATAAAGGAAAACTACGTATACAGTTACTAACGTTTCAATAAAAGTATTTACAAACACAATAATGGCAACGGCTCAATGAAAGAGAAAGCATCAATAAAAAAAAAGAGAGAGAATGAGAGAGAGAGAGAATCTGGAAGGATCAGTGGCAAATTACAGACCTTAAAACCTTTGAGGGACAACACGGGGAAACACATCTTAATGCTCTTAAAGCCCGGTACGAAAACGTGCACTGGCTCGTTGTGTGGCTGCTTCGAACATAGACATCATATAGGTAGACGCCCTATCGACCGCTACTGCCTATTGGCACGGACGAGAATTGGAGCCGCCATCTTAAACCGGTCATCCGCTCCGCTCAGTGTAATCTGTTTGGCAGGTGAAATGAGCTGTCAGCACATTAAATTAATCATATCTCACTGAATACTGAACTGATTTTCACACAGTTTTTTTGCTGCAAATGTCATTCATGTAGCTATGATACAGGATACATGGTTAGCCGTATTTTAATATCTATAGTAGGCTTAACAGTAATATAATAATAATATATGACATAAAGTAATATAATTCTGATATATGACATAAAGTGACCAGCCACAATATGTGTGATGAAGGATATAATGTATTTTATAAATCACACACTATAAATATAATAAAGAAGCAGAAACAGATAGTTGCAGTAAAGTAAGATATTTTAATAAGTTGCAGAAACAATTTATGATTTGTGACACGAACAGACACACAAACAAACACGAGCAGTCTCTCTCTGTCTCTCTCTCTCTCTCTCTCTCTCTCTCTCTCTCTCTCTCTCTCTCTCTCTCTCACACACACACACACACACATACTTTCACACACACAGAACGGAGTGTCACAGTGTCTGGTTGTGTTCCCTTGTCTATCACTAGAGGTCCTTGTTCTCACGGTGTCCTTCACATTGACTTCTATTCCAAGCATTCTGTCTGTCACTGTCACTCATCAGTTCATTGCACTCAGCTGTTCCCCGTAATCATTGTTCCCAGCTGTTCTGTGTTAGTCTTGTGAGAGATGTGTGTATATTCCATGTCTTTGTTAGTGTCTGTTACAGAGTCCTTGTTTAATGTCACACCACTTCAAATAGCTGCGTCCTGGTTCTTGTTCCTAGTCTTGTTCTTGTGTTTTTGGATTTTGACCCCTGCCTGGATTACTACTTGTTTTTGGATTGCCCCTAATTAAACGTCTGCAATTGGATTCTCTGCTTCCCGTGTGGTTTACGTGACACGCAGCCACCGAATCCACCGAACGCAGCCGGCTATAATAAAAATTGAGAAGAAGAGTTTCAACGTGTTTGCGTCAGTCATTTCCAAAAATTAAATTCGGACAACATTAAGCCTATCCCTTTTTATTGTATGTGGATGTAAGAGGGGAAAATATCGAGAGCCCTATTCGGATTAACTTTACAAGGGTAGATTGAGTAAGTTAATGATGTAATTTTACACAGGACTTCTGTAATATCAATAGCCAAATCGCATGGGAAATAGGTTATCAATAAAACTAGAAGGAGTGGGAGGGGTAACTCAATTTGCGCATCGCTGTCATGCGTGTATTGATGAAGATTCAAAATTTCATCTTTTAATATTATTTTATTATTAAATATTATGTATCTCTATTATTATTCTTTATTAATATTCATAATCAGTTGTATCATCTTATGAAGTTTCAAAAGCATGAGTTTAAATGCATGAGGGAACTATAGATAGCATGGATCCATGGGATGATCATATGTCAGACAGGGGGAAGCTATATTTTGCTATGGGGTGTGTACAATGTAACATGTTTTGTTACCTTACAAGGAAGCTGTAAGACTCTCTGTGATGTATAAAAGCTCAATCTTACTGTACTACCTCAGAGAAACACGGAAACGCATAGACCTGGCATGAATACAACATCTTGAAGTTTCTCTCCTGACATATAAGAATAAAATCTTTCTTGGCAAGATAACTGGTGTCTGGTCCCGTAAATCAAATAATAACGGGGAAACAAAAGAGGCTTTAATTCCAAGTCTACAATTGGCGTCACGAACAGGATTGCATCTTCAGGCATTTGTCTCAATCATTCAAGGTAAGACTTTTTCTATTCTAAATAATTCTAAGTCTGCCTGATGATTGGACATTGACTGAAACTGCTTAAAAGAGCTGTGTTATTTAAAGTACCAGTTGTTTTGCCAATGAATATATGTGTCAGAAAAATAAAAATAATTTAAATAATTAGAATGTGGCTTATTTGAGTTGCTCTGGTCAGTAAACCTCTGAATATTGAATGATGCTGGGGAAGTCTTTTTCATTTTTGAAAAAAAAAACTGTAGAAAGTGGATCTTTTTTAGGAAAAAGACCATCTTAGTCAAATTTTGGAAATAGCTGTAAGGCGATTTAGCAATTAGCTTGTAAGGTGGTTGGAATATGGCGAGATTGCGATAAAGGGCAGATTTATCTCTAAAATATATCCAATACACAAAGAATCGTTTCAGAAGAAGACGAGGATAGTGTGACAAGCAGTGATTTATAGCGGTTTACAGTGGCGGGTCTGTGCTTGAAGTTAGTACAGTGCAGTATAAAAAAAAATATACAAATAAACCTTAAAACGTAAATACGCAGAGGATTGAACCCTTAGAAGAAGGGTTTCAATGGAATAGATGCTAGAATTGCATGCATTCTGATTTTGACAATAAAGCTGTTCAGTGTTTGGAGGAAAAGACTGATCTTAGAGCAACTTTAATGTGTGTATATATATATATATATATATATATATATTATATATATATATGTGTGTATATATGTGTGTATGTATACATATATATATATATATATATATATATATAAATTAATCTGAATTAAGACAAACAAAAAAGAAAAACAGAAAATATTAGAGTTGTTTTTTTGTTTTTTGTTTCCCAACCCCTTCTTTGTTCTTGAGAAATTAGAACAGGTGGAAAGGGAGAAAAGCAGAGGGCCTCCCCTGGAATTCACACACACACTCCCTCACAAAAATAGCCCTGCTGTTTGAGCACACAGACACAGAGTGACAAATAATTTGCAATGGCAGAAAGTGGATTTAACAGCAGAACAATATCTGCTTGGTACTTAGAAAGAAAACAGAAAAAGCAAGCTAAGTTTTTGAAAAAAGGACTGGACATTAACACATCTATGGATGTGCAGTTAAGCTGGCTTGAGTCCCAGAAGGACTCTATCAAGTCAAAAGTATTTCCAATCCTCGCCGCACATTGGATTTTGAAACAAGGTGGAATTTGTTGTGGTATCAATGGGTGCCCAGTCCCACTTGTTGAAGCAATGAAGCCTCAAATTGAAGCATATAACAAATTGAACAAAATTATGTCTATTAAATGTTCAGATGGAGAAAATACAACCAATGATGATTCATTTGATCCAGATTGGACAAATATAATAACTGAAGCTGAAAAGAAATATTCACAAGCACCAGTGAAATCTGCAACAACTGTAACGCCTCCTCCTTACAACCCAATTTATCTGATTTTGCCTGAACAATATACAAATTCATCTAAACCTCTGACACAGCCTCAAGCTTCGAGATCAAATGGAGGTCCAGTTGACAAAATGTATATTGCATCTGTACAAGCAGCTCCGGTAATAACAAGATCTAAAACAATTCAGCCAAACAGAGACATGCTGCGATGTACACCAGTTCGGAATTATGATTCTGACTGGGGTGATGAGACAAGAGATGACGACATGATCACAATTGACAAGATCGGTCCTGAATTTTCTTCACCTGTAATTAAAAGGGAAGGATCTGAAATGATGACAGAAGAGAGACCATTCACACCAGGAGAACATCAAGCCATTCTCACAGCCTTGCCTCCTCTGAAGAGACAAGATCCAAACACAGAGTTTTGGCAAGAATTAGACTCATTGATTGAAGCACATCAAATGACATTAAGAGACATACACACCATTGTGAAAGCTAAAATCCCAAGAGACAGATGGGAACGCTTGCCAGCTTCGATAACAACCGCCCAATGGATAGATTTGTGGGTTGATGGCCAGGGACGACCCCTGGGTCTTTGGCAAGCATTAGATGTGTCCCGAAAAGAAATCCAGGAAATCTTGGGCAGTGGTAAAATTCCTTTCACATTAGTGACATTGATTAAGCAAAAGGATGATGAATCTCCAGATGAATATGCTCTACGTAAGTGGAATGCTAATGAGAGATGGGCTCTCTGTGCCAAGAAACAACCTGACAGAGATGATGTACAGTTCACTGACACACTTGTGGATGGACTTAGCACAAAATACCAACAAGCCTTATCACTTGGAGTCAACCCAGGTGAGACATTTGACCAAATTATGCAATGGGCTGGCCGCTTAGAGATGGCTATGAGATCAAATAAAGAAGAAGGAAACAAGCCATATCGAAGAGGAGTGGCAACAGCTCAATACAACAAGGACACAAAGAATAGGGTGATTTCCTGCAGCAACTGTGGAAAGCGTGGACACTCAAAAATAGATTGTTGGGCTAAAGGAGGTGGAGCAGAAGGTCAAGGTCCATCATTTAGACAGGTCAGTGCAAAAAACCTTAATGGAACCCCTCAAGGGAAGACGTGGACTGAAGCACAAGTCCGTCAGCTCATTGAGGGAATTATGCGTCCGCAATAGGAATCAGCGGCCCCCTGTATTAGTAAGAAAAGAGACAATCGTCTTTTCGTCAATGCATTAATAGGGGGCCACCCATGTGACATCCTTGTTGACACAGGCGCAGCCATTTCAATAACAGATCTGAACCTACCTACAACCGAGGAAACTATGGATGTTGAAGGAGTTGGAGGAGGTATCACAAAATTCCGCAAAAGTATTCAAGTTCCACTGCAAATACATGAAGATGAAGTCTTATGGACATCTTTCTGGGTTGGGCCGAATTCACAAGGAAGCCTTATTGGCATGGACATTCTTCCATTGTTAAACATGATCATATTCACTGACAGTCGTCAAATCGCTACAACTGCTGGGATAATACCACACGAAGATCGCACATGTAATCTAAGGTCTGTTGGTACAGCAAAACCAATTATCAGAAACTGGAAGAAAGACGGTGTGTGGGGTCTTCTGTGCAGTTTATATCCGGATGTTTGGGCTAAACACAAATTGGATTGTGGTAAAGCCAACATTGATCCCATTGTTATTGAGGGACCGATACATGCCCCTCATAAACAATACCCCATCCGACCTGAAGCAAGACGAGCCGTGGAGGAGATAGTGGCAGACTTGGAAGCTGAAGGAATCATCAGA
This sequence comes from Meda fulgida, assembly GCA_030578275.1. Lineage (NCBI taxonomy): Eukaryota > Metazoa > Chordata > Actinopteri > Cypriniformes > Leuciscidae > Meda > Meda fulgida. The sequence continues at coordinate 22,341,379 of CM060616.1, read as the reverse complement.
CAAACTTCATCTACCACTAATAGTCCTGTCTGGCCTGTCAAGAAATCTGATAACTCATGGAGACTAACCATTGATTACACAAGACTTAACAGTGTAACACCAAAACCGCATCCTATTGTGGCCAATCCTGCCACCATTCTGAATGACATTCCAGGAAATGCTAAAATTTTTACGGTACTGGATGTACTGTCGGCTTTCTGGTCTATACCTATAGACAAAAGATCTCAAGAGAAATTAGCCTTCACAGTGGGCGCAAAACAGTTTATTTGGAACAGACTCCCACAAGGTCTTAATCTTTCTCCTGTTGTATTTCATAGAGCTTTGGACCAGTTCTTAACGGAGCAAAAAGCTGAAATTGAGAAATCAGGAAGTGTCTGCCTCCAATATGTTGATGACTTGTTAATTGCAAGCCCAGATGAAAACAGCCATGTATTTGCTCTGAATGTTGTCCTACAAGCCCTTAGGAAAGGGGGATTCAAAGTTAACCCCGATAAAGCACAGCTGGCCAAATCCAAGGTTATCTATTTGGGCCAAGAAATATCTGTGGAGGGAAGGAGAATGACAACAGAGCGTGTAGAGGCATTACGACAACTTCCAAAACCTCTAACAGTTACAGGAATGCGGAAGGTGATGGGACTTTTCAACTATTGTCGTCAGTATATACCTGATTTTGCTAGCATCACCAGCCCCCTCATCGACCTGTACAAGGGAGGAAAGCCTGGAGTGGAACATATAAACTGGACACCAGAAGCTGAGGAAGCGTTTACTTCTATGAAAGAAAAACTGACTTCAGCCCCAGCATTGGGACTTCCTGACGGACGGTTGCATTTTCATTTGTGGACCAGGGTAGGAGATGAGACATATTCAGCAGTACTGTGTCAAAAACCAGGTGATCGATACAGACCAGTTGGATACTTTTTCACAAAGATTCCTGTCACTATGATTGGGCAACCACGATGTATACAAGCCCTCGATGGTGCCACATGGGCAGTGGATGCTGTTGAGAATCTGATAGGAGCACAAACTATCATATTGAACACTCCACACAGTATAGTGACACTGTTGAACAACACGAACATCAAAACCATAACTGATGCAAGAAGAGCAAAATGGGAAGCAACTTTGTTGAACAAAGATTTAAGAGTGGAAATCATCAGGGACACGACTCTTAACCCTGCAACAATGATGCTGGAACCACACGAGGGAATACCACATGAGTGTGAAAAACAAGTAGAAGAAGATAGTCTTGGTCCAGTTAATCCAATCCCTCTTAAAAACCCAGACAAAGAGTTATGGGTTGATGGATCCAGTTATTATGTTGATGGAAAACGACATACTGGATGGGCTGTAGTGAAAGGAGATGGAACTGTTGTAAGGAAAGGAGCCCTTTCTGGGAAATTTTCAGCACAAGTAGCTGAACTTATAGCACTTACAGAAGCCTTTGAATTATCAGAAGGAGATCGAGTCAACATCTATACAGATAGTCGTTATGCTTTTGGCGTGGTCCATGACTACCTTGCTCTGTGGAAAAGACGTGGACTTATCACTAGCAGTGGGAGCGAAATACAACATGCTTCCATAATTCGTCGTTTGATTACAGCATGTTACTTACCCCAAGAAGCAGCCGTGATCAAAGTAAAATCACATCAATCTGACAAGTCCAAAGAAAGTCAAGGAAACACGGCAGCAGATGCAGCAGCTAGAGAAGCAGCTCTACTTCCTTTTACTCCTGTTACCTTGGTAAAGGAAAATAGCAAGGATAATCCTTAGCTCCATCTTCTGTCATATCAATTGGAGACAGATGAAGAGAAAGAACAATGGATGAAAGCGGGAGCGAAAGAGGATGATCAAGGTATCTGGAGAATTCCAACAGGACAAGTGGTGATGCCTATCGGAACAAGAAGAGAACTAATGCAGCTGTATCATGGAAAGGTACATGCTGGAGCAAAAGCAATGAAATCTCAAATCAGTGAGACTTGGTGGTGGCCAAGAATGATGAGAGACATTGATGATTACTGTAGGAGATGCTTGATATGCCTCAAAGCAAATGTAGGAAAATCTGTAAAGGTGCGAATGTCACATGCACCCAGACCAACAGGTCCATGGACACACCTCCAAATTGATTTCACAGGACCTTTATCACCCAGTGGAGGGTATCAATACATACTTGTAATCATGGACAGATTTACTAGATGGGTGGAAGCATACCCTACAAAATCCTGCACTGCTGAAGCGGCAGCACGAGTAATGGTGGAAGAAGTGTTTCCTTGCTGGGGCCTTCCATATGAACTTGATTCTGACAATGGAACTCATTTCACTGGGAAATTGATGAAGGAAGCAATGAAATTGATGGGAATTAAACAGAAATTCCACATTCCTTATAGGCCGGAAAGCTCAGGCCTGGTTGAACGAATGAATAGATCTTTGAAAACCGCTCTTACCAAAGCCATTCTGCAAACTGGCCAAGGCTGGCATAAGTTATTACCTGCTATTCTGTGGAACTTGAGAGCAACTCCAAACCGAGTTACAGGACTAACCCCTTTTGAACTAATGACGGGAAGAGCAATGGTTCCAGCGGGAACAGGAGGAGACTCTACTTTGTTCCAAGAAAAGTTACGCCGCTATCTCGCAATGCTAGACAAAGCTACTAAAGACAATAATAAGAAAGTGCGAGAAGCTCAACAGCAATGGGATGAAAAACACACCACTACTGACATTCCACACATTCCCGAGTTCGGTAGTTTTGTCATGATCAAACGAATTGCTAGGAAAGGTTTAGAGCCTAGATGGGAAGGACCATATGAGATACTCCTAACTACTGATACAAGTGTTTGTCTCAAAGGGAAGGGTGTAGGAACAGATAGATGGTATCATTGGTCACAAGTTAAACCTTGCTTAGTGAATGAACAAGATGATAATGATGGCTTATGGCCTGAGATTGAGCAATGTTCATCCATTAGTTTTAAAGATTGGGAACAAAGAAGTGATGTTAATTATTTCTCTGCTTCCATTTCAGGAATCAGTTCCATTGACATTGATTAGAGATGGTTGCAAGTTATTCTCGATACCCAACGACGATGGTCATGCTAATAATCCAAGTCCTTATATGTGCTATATTTTGCTATGGGGTGTGTACAATGTAACATGTTTTGTTACCTTACAAGGAAGCTGTAAGACTCTCTGTGATGTATAAAAGCTCAATCTTACTGTACTACCTCAGAGAAACACGGAAACGCATAGACCTGGCATGAATACAACATCTTGAAGTTTCTCTCCTGACATATAAGAATAAAATCTTTCTTGGCAAGATAACTGGTGTCTGGTCCCGTAAATCAAATAATAACGGGGAAACAAAAGAGGCTTTAATTCCAAGTCTACAATTACATTGCTTCCCGATATCATGTGCGCAAACACAAATAACCTTTAGCCTACAACAGGGCAGTTGAATGCTTATCTGATATCCGAGAAGCTCTTGTAATTATAACTTTACCCCACCTCTCCATGCCAACACCGGCTGATGCAGTAAACAGCATTTCACAACTATTTCAGTACAGAAATAGCAAATATCCTTGCTCCTTCTCGATTATCTGGTAATATTCTATTCACAAAATACAACCAATAGTACGGTAATGTTAAGACTTACTTGTGAAAAGCACTATTTTCGATGGTCTGGCGATTAGAACAGGAAAATGCTCCACAATGCTCTGGCATCTTATCTGCTGCCACGCAACGAAACTAGGAATACGACCGGTTCAAGATGGCGGCCGGATTTCTCGGTTTCCAGCGGCCAATAGGGCATCTAGTCTCTATATTATATCTATGGCTTCGAAGGCTGTGTTCCGTGGAAGAGTCACGTGGCCTGCGGATGGGTCCGGAGCGCGCACTTTCGAACGAAGGCTTAAAGGTCTCGGACGTAAAATTACCAAAGAAACGATTCAGGCTAAGTTCACTTACTCGTCTGAGTAAATGAACAAAGTAGAAAGGAAAAGTAAAACTTAAACAAACAAAAGAAAAGATCCCCGGAGGGGGATCGCGCGGAGTTACATGGTGATGCGAGTAAGAGGAGGAGGAGAGCGAGAGGGAGAGAGAGATCCGTCAGGATCACCGTTTTGCATAATTCACCTGGACAAAACCCTCTGAGAGACCACAAGAAATTAACATCACCCTAAACAGGGGTATACAAATCTTAATGCTATGAAAGCTTAGTAGGCGAAATACTTGCATATAGCTTTTTTGTGTGGCTGATATGAAGAAGGCGTGTGTGTCTCGATCCTGGGAGCGTCACGTGTTCACTCGTTCTTCCAGAGCGAGCCAAGCGCGGCGATTTTGAATGTCCGTTTGAGGTGATGTTGCCGGTTGATGATTCAGGCTAAGTTCATTTCACTCGTCGGTGTAAATGAACAAAGGAGAATTCGAAAATGGAAAATAAAAACTTAAAGAAACAAAGGAAAAGATCCCCTGAGGGGGAATCGCGGATCATGATGCTAGGAGGAGAGAGGGTAAGTTTATTTGATATATTAGGTTTTTAGTTCTGTCTCTGTGACTTTCTCACTTCACCCAAACCTTGAAGTTGATTTAGATCTTTTTTTTTTTTTTTATATATCAGTGGTATTGTGTCTGCTATTTCATAAAGAACATTTCTGCCATTTTTGAAGCGCTGTATCAACACAGAATGTGTAGAGGTTAGTTACCATACAATGTTTCTGTTTTTAACATCAGGTGAACATTTAATGAGTGAATTTTCAATTTTGGGTGAAATATCCTGGTGTGATGTGGGGAACATATGATCATTCTGTGTGTTCTGTCCCTCATTATGATGGTGTGGATGACACTAGAGAGACAATGATCTACATGTGTTTGTGGAAATGTATTTAACACTAATTCTTTCTGAGTGATAAATAAGGCTCCATTTGTTACAGTTTTTTTTTTTACAGTTGTATTAAGACATTCAGTGACTACCTCTTCCAAACTACATATTTCACTTAGACACAACACTGCCAAAACTCTGAACATAATACAACACTGAACACCGTCTCAAAACTGATCACAAGATCAGCCTCCGGCTTAACTGACATCTTTCATTTTACATGAATTCATTTCTCGCGTAAACACAAAGACCAACAGAACTTGATTTACTGTACAGGCCAATTTGCAGATGCTTACATAGTATTTCCAAGACTGTCATATTTAAGTTCAAAACCTATCAACCCACAAATGAATAAAACTGAAGTTTGCAATATTTCTACCGTATAAGTTGGTTAAGACAACGGAGTGAAGAGCTTTGAAAAAAGTGATAAGTATTTAGAAATAAATACAATCTAATTTAATTTAATTAGAATATAACATTCTAATCTTGTGGGTTAACAGATTATGATTGGGTTACAAGCATCACCTGTCAGTCAGGGGAAAAATGTAATGATGTAAAACAATCTGGGTAATTTAAGACCTAAGGGCCTTTTTTTTACTGATATTGGTCAATGTCTGAGAGATCACAATCCATAAGATTGGTCTTTCATTACAGAAAAGAGGGTCTCCACTTTGTTGCTAAAGTGAAAAATGTGTAATTGCTGCTAATTTATAGTATCAAATCATATTATATCATTTTATAATTGTATTAAAATGTATTCCTTTTTATAAAGAACTGAAACATGTTCAAAAGTGACACCAAAGGGAGAAATATAAGCATTCCCTTGACTTATTGCGATTGCAATTTATTTATCTAGAGTCTAGATCATGTACAGTTTAACTTGTGTGGTGACCTGCAATTGTTCCCTTAAAGAGATATTTCTGCTTGATTGTATGTAGGTTGGTTCATTAATGTTAAGTCATATTTTTGACTTGAACAAAATCACTTAATTTAGCATTTTTAGGTATTTGAAATGTACTATCATCAAATTTTGTAATGTTTATTTATTTTGAATATATATTGGTACTGTATATTGTTTTTGTAGCGTTTTGGGTTGGAGAAAAGCGCAATATAAATAAAATGTATCATCATCTTCATCATCATGTGATCATATTTCCGACTTTTGCGAATAAATCTTGCTGCAGCATTTTGGACCAGTTGAAAGCGAGCGATTTGTGACTAGGAAATATGGCAACACAATGAGTTGAAGTAGTCTAAACTGGAAGTAATAAAAGCAAGAACAGCCATCTCTAGTGTTTTGTCAGTTAGGAAGTGTTTAATTTTAGACAAAAGACGGAGTTGATAGAAACTAGATCAAATTACCGAAGATATGTGTTTGTTTTAAAGTTTTACGTTTTAAAGGCCCATCTAAAAGCACGTCCAAATTCCGCACATGCATAGATCTGAATGTAGAGAAGCTCCTCAAACCGATGCTGGTGGTCTTAAAATCATCAGTCGGGCCGAAAACTATCATCACCTCAGTTTTGTCTTCATTTAAAGACAAAAAGTTTTGAGCAAGCCAAGATGTAACCTCATCTAAGCATAATAAAAGAGAAATGAATGCAGACGGATTATTTCTCTCAATAGGTATTTATATATATATATACATATATATATATTTGGGTGTCGTCAGCATAAGAACGGAAGGAAACACCATGCCTTATTAAAATAGAACCCAATGGTAGCATTTGCAACGAGTAAAGGAACGTTCCTTGAGGAGGTGAGCGACAGAAGAGGAGAAATTACCTATCCTGACCAAACACTTTCTGTTCCATAAATAAGATTGAAACCAGTTAACAGTTAAAAAGATAATTGAAGTAATTTTCAAACTAAAGTAATACACTACACATATCAGTCAAAACTGCGTGTAAAATGTAAAATATTGATAAATACAACTACAACGTTGTTTACAAACAAACCCTATAAACACTAAAAGGGCTGTATTATGCAAGCCAGGCCAGTAGGTGATGTCGCTTTGTCAAAAAAAAAAAAAACGCAAATACGTAATACTCATGAACGTGTGACCATGTGATCATAATGTGAACATGTTATATGCTTCTGCTTGACCAGCCTGATCTCATGAAAATGCATCTCTATAGCACGCATTGTTTTTATCGTGCAATTTTTACTCGAATTTTTTTTTTACGTGCATATGATACGCACTTTATTGCGTATTATAAACATACACCCCACACCACTAATCCTAACCAAATGTATAAAAGATAAATACCCCACACCACTACTAAACCTACCCATGCGTATCATATGCACGTAAAAACTCCTTTTCGCATATAAATTGCACGATAAACACAATGCGTGCTATAGAGACGTGGAATGACGTACCATTTTCACAAATTCACGGTTATGTTGTTTACATGCAGATAGTACAGGCATCGTTTTCAAAACCTTGCACTTTGAAATATGTTTTTAAAGGCTTGCTTTGTCAGGCCCCCAAAAAGGCCAAAACGCATGAAAAGTTATCCATTTTCAGTTGAAAGTGATGTCGTGTAAACAGACCCTAAAGCATGTACTATTTATCACACTTTAGTTTTGTAAATTGTTCATTTGAGTAGGCCTTTTTTATTATATATACAGTTATGTAGACTTTTATTCTGATTTACTGTGTTCACAGAAGCACTGCGGGTGCTTCATGTGATGGTGTGTGAATCCGCATGTTCTGTTGTTTATGCTGCTATTTGCACATATAGATCTACATTTTTGAGGTATTTGAATGGGTCACAGACACTTCATTCCATTTCATTCTAATCTAACCTTCAAATAACATAAGTTAACTGATGATGACTGGTTAACAAGCGTCACCTGTCAGTCAGAAAACAAAATGTTAAATAAACATCCCTACTTCATATATTTCAACTGAACCAACTGAAAATGTTCAGTGCAGCAAGTCAACAACATTTTCAGATTGACCTCCAAAATCTTTACAGTGTGTTTGTGATGGCAAGAAATGTACAAAGCAGCCAAACTGGTGTCGTTCGTTACCATCCGACTGGGGACCGAGTTCATTTTGATGAATAAAATCATTATTCTGCATTAAATCATAGAAATGGTAACCTTAAAGAGCTATCTTCTGTCATAAACCCTAAAGGGACTGCATAACCAAGCATAGAAAGTATCTATGAAGAGAGAGCGTTAAATAAGAAAAATAATATTATGAATGATCTGCTTTTGAACTGTTGCCGCCGGGCCGTCTGTATTTTGTACCCATTATATGAAAAACAGATTCAAAGGTCTTTCCTCAAAAACTAATTTTTAAAATTTTTGATAACTCATGGTTTGGTCATTCTGTTTTTAATATTATATTGTATATGTTTATCTATGCATATTGTGATCTCTGATGCCTGTGTGAACATATATAAAATGTATATAAAATATATATAATGTAACATATATATGTGTGTGTGTGTGTGTGTGTGTGTGTATATGTATAAGTTATATAACGAAGACAGACTTCACTGCCAGTTCACTTCACTGTTCACACACACACACAGAGTCCCCACTTGGATGGTTAGAGATCGTTCAGAGTACCCTCTTGGCCAGTGTGGAGCAACAGTGCTGTATTTTTACCCCGTTGAAGATTTAAATGATTTTTCCTCAAGCAATACATTTTTTTTGATAACTGATGGGGCTGGTCATTTTTTTTTTATTGTATATGTTTATCTATGCATATTGTGATTTCTGATGCCTGTGTGTACATAGATACGATATATACTATAACTTTTATAATGAGCAATATTTCAAACGCTGACTTTGTACTTCAACATCCTTTATTTGAGTAGAAATTATGTTTTAGTTAATAGGCAGTCAATACTATCAGTCGCATTATTAATATCTTAGTGTTCTTGACAATAAGCTTAAATGGGATATGTGGAACAAATAGTGTAAGTATAAAGCCAAAACAGAGAATTAATTTCTTAAAGCAATAACTTTCCTGTAATGTCCACAACATAAAGCTTCTTATGTTTTATAGTGCTTTCATTGAAAGTGTTATGATATTCAGTATAAGGGCTGCACAATATATCGAAATTATCGAAATATCGCAAATGTATATATCGCAATATGCATATCGCAACGGCTTGCAATAACTGGGGTCGTGAACAAAAGACGAAGAGAAAATCACTCACTGCTCTTGGCTGAATAACTTTTGTAGCTTTAATAAGAATCAGAATATATATTTAATTCATACAGTAAAAAAAACTAAGCAGTGTTTTATTTTTAGATTTGATTATTCAGTTTCGTTTGTTAAATTAACCTAATGTAGGCCTACCTAAAAACCCTGAACCCTGTGGTTTACACTGATGTTCAAATAACACTTACTTCTTATGCTACAGTAAAACACTGCTGTTCACTCTCAGAAGTTGTAGGGATGTTTTCTTGTCACAAGAAGAATGTGAAACAAGTATGAAGATTACATATAATTTGAAAGATAATTACGTTTATTTCACACAATTTAAGCATTATCGCATAACATATCGAATATTATGAATGAATGAATTATTTAATCGGTTATCACATATCGCATTTTTCTTCAATATCGTGCAGCCCTATTCAGTGTATATATATATATATATATATATATATATATATATATATATATATATATACATACAGAGAGAGAGAGAGAGAGAGAGAGAGAGAGAGAGAGAGAGATAGATAGATAGATAGATAGATAGATATGTGTGTATGTATAAGTTAAATAATGAAGACAGACTTCACTGCTAGTTCACTTCACTGTTCACACACACACAAAGTCCCCACTTGGGTGGTTAGAGATCGTTCAGAGAGTCCCCTTATGGCCAGTGTGGAGCAACAGTGCTAATATAGACATGTGTGTGTGTGTGTGTGTGTGTGTGCAATGGCACATAACAATGGCAAGTAAATTGTTAGGGACTGCATAACCAAAGTATATAAAGTATCTATGAAGAGAGAAAAATAATATTAAGAATGATAAGAGGCGTCTTCTCGCCTCTGCTTTTGAACTGTTGCCGCCGGGCCGTCTGTATTTTTTACCCATTATATGAAAAACAGATTCAAAGGTCTTTCCTCAAAATTTTTTTTTTTTTAATTTTTGATAACTGATGGTTTGGTCATTTTCTTTTTAATATTATATTGTATGTGTTTATCTATGCATATTGTGATATCTGATGCCTGTGTGAACATGTATGCTGAACACAACTGTATGTGAATATAATATATATATATGTGTATATATATATATATACACACTGCCAGTTTCAGGTCCCCATTTGGCATGTTTTTTTGTTTTTTTTAAATAACAAAATGCATATTTAAAGTTATATTATGAAAAAAGACCTTAAAAGAAAATTTTGTATTTCATTTTTGTTTCTTCAAAATGACCAGAAACAGTAGTCCCCTCTTGGCCATTGTAGAGCGATAGTCCCCTGTTAGTAATATAGACGTGTGTGTATGTGTGTGTGTGTGTGTGTGTGTGTGTGTGTGTGTGTGTGTGTGTGTGTGTGTGTGTGTTGGAATGTCTTCACCCTGAGTTGGGGTAGTTGGGTGATAAACATCTCTGTGAAGCTCTGTGTCTTGATGTCTGTTAAACCTCTGGGTGTCATAAAACTTGTCACCAAAATCATCTATGGTAGACTGGCTGGAGCCTAGTCTAATTTACCTCCACGAGTCCAAAGTTTAAAAGCTTTCTCAAATGTTTTGGACTGCATGAGTCAATCTGGCATGGTCCAGATACCTTACATTAGTGTGGTCTTTAAAGTTATGAACTGTGTATGGACTGACAAAGGTGTTACATGAGGAAGCAATTTGACAACAATGCAGTAAATATTTTAGGTGCATCAAAAAGCGTGCTCGTTAACCAGCAGACAAGCTAATCCAGCACAAAGAAGTGCATAAAAGGTCACCAAAATGAAGTACTTGAACCTCATAATTAAATACAAAAGGAGGAGAAAAACTGCAAAAAGGTCCACTTTTTGAAAAAAAAAAAAAAAAGAACCCCCCCTTTCAATAGGCTGGCTACAGACCTGTTAACTCAGGGTCACACGAAGCACAGTAACTGGAGAACCGATAGGGAAATCGGGCCAAGGACCAGAAAAGCTGTCCCGGGGACGAGAGAGAGGATCAACGCCTCACTAACGCCATAAAAGAAGCGAGAGGTTACTAATGCTTTTTCCACTACAATTTTCCAGCCATCTTGCACAACACTTACCAAGAGAGGATATCACCCCACATATAAAGTTTCACAGGCTACGGTTTACAGCCGTCATCAAAACCGTTGATTGACTGGGGTACAGTAAGCATTAACACATTAACATACATACCTGAAGGGTGAGCAGTCACCTACTTTGCGCTGGTGAAATGCGCCGCTGGAAAATACGAGGTAAACGCTATAATTGAGGAAATGACAACACATCAGTGGTGTTCTAAATACATGATTTAAACCAGCCGCTACTAGCACATACCTGAGATGCCAGTTGATGACGCAAGAGGGGGAGGAAAAGACGTGACATATCTCAGGGTACAGCCAACCAGCCTTAAATATCCCATCCTCCACCCTGATAGGTCACCGCAACTGTCACCCACTTAACTAGTTTTATCACACATATCACAGGAAGTTCCTGAGGTTCACTTTCGGGGGCAAGGTTACCAATATCGAGTTCTTCCATTCGGCCTAGCACTTTCACAAAATGCGTCGATGCAGCTCTGGTGCCTCTGCACCTGCAGGGTATTCGCATCATGAACTACATAGACGATTGGTTGACTATGGCTCAGTCGCATCAGTTGGCGTTTCGGTATCGAGATGTCGTTCTCGCCCACACGAAAGAGTTGGGGTTACGGCTAAAGACGAAAAAGAGGGAGCTTTCTCCACTACATAGGACCACTTTTTTAGAAGTGGTTTGGGACTCAATGTTGATGTAGGCACGCCTGTCACCGGCTCGCATAGAGTCCATCCTTTCGGCTGTGAAAAGAATAAAGCTAGGCCAGTCACTCACTGTCAAACAGTTTCAGAGGCTGTTGGGTGTAATGGCAACAGCGTTCCAACGTGATATCTTTTGGACTGTTTTACATGAGACCCCTGCAGTGGTGGCTCAGGACCAAAGGGTTTTCCCCTAGGGGCAACCCATTTCACATGATCAGGGTTACGCTGCGATGCTTACGTCCCCTGGTTATATGGAAGAAACTGTGGTTCCTGTCCCAGGGTCCCGTGTTGGGAGTTTCTTGTCATCTCAAGATGCTAACGACAGATGCCGCTCTCATGAGCTGGGGAGCGATCCTAGAAGGGCGCTCGACTCAGGGTCTGTGGAGAGACCACCATCTCTCATGGTACAACAACCATTTGTTGGTGTTGTTGGCTGTATTTCTTGCTCTAAATCATTTCCTTGCAGATCTCAGGGGCCATCATGTGCTTGTCTGCACAGACAACACATCACTGGTCGCCTATATAAATCACCAGGGGGTTTGTTCTCGAGTCCAAACTGAGTTTGTGGAGACCATTCTACATTCCAGAGCTCCCCCCACAAGGAAACTATATGCCTTGAAGTGGAGAGTATTCACTTCATGGTTTAGTGACCATCAGTTGGACCCAGTTAACTGCCCGGTTGGTACAGTGATGGAGTTCCTGTGGGAGAGGTTCACTGCAGGTCTATCCCCATCCACTTTTAAGTTCTATGTGGCGGCCATAGGTGCTTACCACATTCCTTTGGGTGGAATGTCTTTTGGTAAAGTTCCGTTGGTATCTCGTTTCTTCCGTGGTACTCTGAGGTTGAGGCCTGCAGCTCGTACCAGGGTGGCGACATGGGATCTGGCCATTGTCCTTCAAGGCCTTTCCCTGGCTCCCTTCAAGCCACTAGAGGAGGTTCTGGCCAAGTTCCTGACATTACAAGCTTTGTTCCTCCTCGCTATCACTTCTCTTAAAAGGATAGGAGATTTGCAAGCACTGTCGGTTGCACCCTCGTCCTTGGTATTTGCACCTGGAATGGTTAAAGCGTTCCTTCATCCTAGACCAGGTTATGTTCCAAAGGTCCCCAATAATGTGGCCAGATATATCATGCTGCAGGCCTTTTGTCCTCCTCCTTTCCAGAACTCAGACCAGGAAAATAATAATCTGCTATGCCCAGTCAGGGCGCTAGATGTCTATGTCCACAGAGCTGCCCTGCGGTGTAAATCTGAACAGTTGTTCTTATGTTTTGGGCCCCTTAACAAAGGATCCCCTGCATCTAAGCAGAGAATGAGCAAGTGGGTGGTCGAGGCTATCTCACTTGGTTATGAATCGGTTGGACAGCCTTCACCTATGGCTGTCCGTTCCCATTATACTAGGAGTATGGCAGCCTCCAAGGCCCTTATGACAGAAGTTGGCCTCCAAGATGTTTGTGATGCGGTAGGGTGGTCCTCACCTCACACATTTGTAAGGTTCTACTCTTTGAACTTGGACTCTACACCTGGGTCCCAGGTGCTCTCGTCCTAGTGCGGCTACTCACGTTTCACACTGGACAGACGTTTGTCGCTATTGTGGCGTTGTTATAGATGTTATCTTAGCGTCAATCGACTCGGTTATGACTGTAACCTTGATTCCTTGAAAGGGGAACGAGACACTGCGTCACCTTACAATATCTCTTACGTGCCTGTAAGAGACTACTTCAGACTTTTATAAGGCTAGCGCGGCTCTGTTTTGGGCAGGCTTTATAGTCCTGGTTCATGGCATCACCCGCCTCTGACGTTCCATCACACTATTGGATTTGTAAAGTATCTGGTCAGGTTTTGGGGAATATGCATTCAATAATTAATAATTAATAATTATTCATACGGGTTTGAACCAGATAATTATACATGTTAAATCTCCCAAAAAGGGATAATATGCTCCCTGCATCTGCATTCATATATGTACCTAGACAATTAATCACAAAGGATTATAATTAATTGCATATGTAGACTATATTTAACAGACAGGTTAAAATTAGCTCAATTGTATATCAATACTTAATCAAAACTGATTATAATTAAATATTAATATATCAATTAGGTCTATCATATATCAACTCTAAGGATAGTCCCTGTGGAATTACTTTGTGATCTGATAATCCGTTTGTCCAGCAAACTGATCATGCGATCTTTATCAATTCTCACACCGAAATCATCTCAGAGATTCGCAGGAAAGGCAATTTCTGGCCATGAATACAACCTTCCTGTTTTACACAGATAGCCTGCTAGTTAAAGTAATACTTTCCATACTTTTAAAGCACGTAGCTGGATCGTACATTAAAGGGACTTGTATATGAACAAGGGACAGAATCAATAAATGAATAATATATTTTAATAAATGAAAACTACGTTACAGTTACTAACATTACATGGGATAGATGTATATACAAACAGATAACGGACAAAACACGGAAAGAGATTGAAAGTGGAAAAAACCGGGAGAGAGAGAGAGAGAGAGAGAGAGGAGATCCGTAAGGATCACAGTTTGGCAAAATTCACCTGGTTAGTTAAACCTTTAAGAGACAACACGGAAAAACACAATCTTAATGCTGAAAGCTCGATAAAACGAAATATTTGCGCAGTTACTCTTTGTGGCTGTTTCGAAGGCATGAGGATGCGTGTTCTGTCTGGATCGTCACGTGGTCTGCAGAGGTGTCTGAGGCATGTACTTCAAAGGTTTAAAGCTCTGTTGACTTAAAAGTTTACCAAAGAAACAATTCAGGCTACGTTCCTTCCACTCGTCCGTGGAAAAGAACACAGCAGAATCCGGAACGGAAAAACAAAACTTAAACAAATGAAAGAAAAAGATCCCCGGAGGAGGATCACAAAGGAGTTACATGGTGATGCGAGGAAGAGGTAAGAGAGTAAGGGAGAGAGAAGAGAGAGAGAGAAGCTTGGCGTGTCTCTTTAAAGCAATTCGGTTCACGCCTTCTCTCGCGTGAATGAACTAATAACCTGTGAGAAAAGTGTGTGGCAAAAGTGTTCCTTTTTCCTGTCTAGGCCTACTTGGTATGTTTTATGACAGTGACAGAAATGTTTTCAGAATCACTGCAGAGCTGGTACAACACAGTAAAATTCAATTTTCCGTATGTTCATATACATTTATGGCTTGGTCATCCTCAGGGGATTCTGTAGGTATCAAAAACGACATGCACAAAGGATAAAATTGCAAGGTTACATTAAAATGCATAACATATGCACTTGCAGTCCATTTAGAACTATGATAGCAATATATGTATTCCCATCTGACTTGGGCATGCTGACACACATAAAAACATATCAAATATATTTAGGTAAAGTCTTTATATGAGGAAATTAATGAAAGGTTTGTGTGTGTTAGAATGTCTTCACCCTGAGTTCTTCCTTGCCGGAAAGGGGGTAGTTGGGTGATAAACATCTCTGTAAGGCTTGGTGTCTTGTTGTCTGTTAAACCTCTGGGTGCCATAAAACTTGTCACCAAAATCATCTATGGTAGACTGGCTGGAGCCTACGTCTAATTTACCTCCATGAGTCCAAAGTTTAAAAGCTTTTTCACATGTTGGAATGCATGAATCACGCTGACACGGTCCAGATACCTTACAGATTGATTTTACATGTGCTTCAAGACATCATCACGCGAAGTGTTTGCCTTAGCGTCAATCGACGCAGCATCTCGTTCTCTCTTCAGGGAACCGAGGTTACATTCGTAACCGAAGCGTTTCGTCATTGTTTTGGAACAGACTAGTTAATAGATAACATTAAGGCTAACATATTCATACAAAAAGGCAAAAGACTTCAATTTTGATTTCATGGGGACTTCCATAACGATTGAAGTTTAGAATGGTTTGTAATTATGGAATTACCTTTGTGCAAATAATAATGAACATAACTTTTCAAGAAACTCATGAAAATATGAATTTAAACTGAATAAAATATCTTTGAAATAAAAAAAATTTAAAAAAAAAATCGCAGTCAAATTTTTTTAATAAATTGCATGTTTTACTAACTGTTTTCACATCTTTCTTTCACTGATCTGAACTTACAAATGCGCTTCTAGAGTCTTCATTTACACTTCTTACACTTCGTTTTCGTTCATTATTCTGGCACATATCTCTCGCGGGGGCGGGGCTTGCAGCAGTGTGTTCTCATTGGCTACTGAGTTTTTGATTGACAGCTTCTTGACTTGGAAGTGAAGACGTCAGTGTTGTGTTTACATGTGTGGATGTGAGCATCTGTAAGCGCAGCTCTCTATCTCATTTTAGTGATATAAAGTTTATATATGTATTTATCTGCTGCTACACTACATTGTTGAGATGATTTCTTATAGAATGGAATATTACAGATGAATGAAATCATTATCATCAGTCATCATCGCTATCAGGATACTGGATATCGTGGTAAGTCAGATTTTTAAAAAAGTTTTAATATAGCTCTTGTCTGTTAAGGAAATCAGCGGAAAAGGGAAGGCTGTTTCCAAGCGAGGTTGGCCCACTAAATCAGTGGTTGCCTTCATGAAAAATTCTAAGATACACATGTCCACTTAGGTGGTGAGCTCTTCTGAAGAGAGTGTGTGCTCCCGCCTAGACGTTGACACAGCGTGCTTCTCTGACAGATATTCTAGAGTTGGGGGTTGGGCGACACCTTTAATCGAACTGCTGCTTCCCGTGGGCTCCCTTCTTGCCAGTTTCACCGTGAGCCCGGTTCAAAGTGTCGGCTTGCTGCATCATTCCCCTCCTATGGACTGGATACGTGCGCAATTCTTGCTCCAGTAGAGTTCTACTTATTAGCTGAACCCTGTTGAGTTCCTCCATAGCCTTCGGCTACGGTGGTGGCGGGACTTCCGAGGCCAGGCCTATCACTCGTATGCACTGGTGGAACCTGTGTTAGGCTGGGTCCATATGTTGTGATCCCTTCGGCGATCCCATATGTGTATTCTGCCATGGGTACGGCTCACTACGGTCAGCCCGTGTCTTCCCTTGGCAGAGCCTGCTCTGCCGTCACTGTCTGGTTGAGTCTCCCCCCTGTCATAGGCTGGAGCCACCACAATGACATTCCATATTTGTACTGCTTCGTCATCCACTCAGTTCATGTGTATTTCCACATGTACCTCCTGTGACAGGATGTGGTTTCCGCAGCGTCCCTTCCTTCCATGTACAAGGAATGCTTTCCCAATGATCCTGCAGTAACAGCAGTGACTTCCCTGGTCTAAGCCCTGTCCCGTCTCCTTAAATCGGGGGGATCAGGTGGCTCTGGCTAGGCACTGGAAGGTGGCAGCACTAGTGGCGTTTTAGATCCCCATTCTACGTCTGACGTTCTCGACTGAAAGGGAACGTCCTGGTTGTGTATGCAACCCACCGTTCCCTGGAGGAACGTTTTTTTTTTACAGGGACCAGATGCCACTGGACGAGTCCTGCTGACATCAACATTCACATGAGTCTCTACATGAACATGGTAAAATGAAAAATCAAACACCTTGAAAATCACAGGTATGTACTATGTTTCAGGAATAACACAAATGTGTGTGACTGTTCAAGTCTCTGTCTTTAGATCAGTGTGTTCAATAATGTGCTTTTATGTCCTTTGTTGTGTTTCTTTGGATTATGTTGTGTTATCAATAAATCCAAACTATCTAAAAGCCATTCTTTTTTAAATGTCTCCTCATTCTTTGTGCATCATAATGATAGGCACTGATAGGGCCATTAGGGGAGGGTCTCAATATTCATGATGGTTCACGCCTACTCGCATAAAGCTTTCTTACACAAAACATGTCTTACAAATTTTACATCAATATATTGTCTTATCTGAATGAGTAGTTAGGACGATTTTCACATAGTTTTGAAGAAAATATTCTTGGTTACGTGATACAATTTTCAAAAGTCTTGTGAAGAAATAATCAGTATGGGTTTCATGACCTTATTTCAGTGACTTTTTTTCACAAAGCACGAATAAATGTCATTATCTCAAAACTACAAACTTTTACATACATGCTGCTGACATATTATTGTAGCAGAGTTTGTGCTGATTACAGTGTAAATAGACTTTAGCTATGAAAATGTCACAAGTAACAGAAATTAGTATAAATGTCAGAGCATGTCAGAACACCTCCAGGACCCAGAAACACCTCAGACCCCAGAGGGTTAAAGGACGATGCAGACTCAGGGGAGAGATGGCTCATAAGTGTCTCTTCAGCCCTGTGCATCACCCCATAACCGTGTTGTTTGGACCCATGAATGTCAAGCATAGCGTCAGGTCTGGCAGGTCACGTTTGTCAATCTCGCATCAGTTGACTCTCAGCTGATCCAATTCTACCTATAGGAATATGACGCCTATCATTGTATACATATATAAGCTCCTTCTGTATTATCAGCAGCTATCACGTTTCTCAGGAGCTAATTACCCTCCTCCATCTTCAGCTCCTCCTCTCGCCCAGTCAGGATTTGGCGTTCTAATTCCCCCTGAATCAGAATAAATTCTCAAATTATGTTGTACTTTAAAATATTGAATTAATGATATCTGCATATATTCATGTTGGTTCTGTTCGGTTTACCCTAAGGGAGGTTATTGCTGCTCTCCCTGATCTTATCCATGCTAGGCTGCTGGGCTTGCCCAGAATGGAACTATACCGCCAATCCAAACTGTGTGCTAATTGTCAATCGTATTTGACGATAGTGGCCCTGGAAGAAATTCGAATATGTGGATAACTGGTGACTATAAATACGTTACGAAACCGATCTTTTCCACGACTTCGACACCTCAGTGTGGAGGTCGGGAAAAAACGGCAAGCACCGGGCGTGGATACTGCATGCGGGAATGGAGAAAACGTTACTTTTCTGCCTAGCTTCTTGTTTATCCACAGGCCACTCAATGCTTAATTTTTCAACTGCACGAGTGAGCACCTCCATAACCTTCTTACATGCAGGAGACTGAAGTGACGAGTCTTCAGTATCTCCTGTTCCGATTCTAACAACATCGAGCTCCTCAGAACTGGATAGTTGCAGTACCGGGGCCTCAGCCTGGGCGGAAGTAACCGCAGAGCGTGCTTCCAAACCCTGAACTGAGGCCCTGGATCTGACAGGTGAAGACTGAGATAGGGCTGAGCCATCTCAAACCCTTCTGTCAGATCGATTTGCAAACTCCACGTCTGAAGTCGCCTCTCTGCCTCGGCAGAAGCAGGACCCGAGCCGCGGGGAGCGCGAACTGAACCGCCCTCCTCAAAGAGCGATCGGCGGAAGCGCAGCGTTCTTAATGGTAGCCGCTCACAATGCTCACAATCAGCTCCCTCGAGAGCTGACTGGGCATTCTGCTCTTCCAAACAAACAAAATATAGTTGGTGTGTATCCCCACTCGTGAGATATCGAGTGCAGGGATGAACACACTTCCTATAATGTTGTTTGCTCGCCATAATATAGTTTTATATATATATTCCTGTATATATATAAAACTAAAATTCCTGTCTCAAAAAATTAGCATATCATGAAAAGGTTCTCTAAAAGCTATTAACCTAATCATCTGAATCAACTAATTAACTCTAAACACCTACAAAAGATTCCTGAGGCTTTTAAAAACTCCCTGCCTATTTCATTACTCAAAACCGCAATCATGGGTAAGACTGCCGACCTGACTGCTGTCCAGAAGGCCATCATTGACACCCTCAAGCTAGAGGGTAAGACACAGAAAGAAATTTCTGAACAGATAGGCTGTTCCCAGAGTGCTGTATCAAGGCACCTCAGTGGGAAGTCTGTGGGAAGGAAAAAGTGTGGCAAAAAACGCTGCACAACGAAAAGAGGTGACCGGACCCTGAGGAAGATTGTGGAGAAGGACCGATTCCAGAACTTGGGGGACCTGCGGAAGCAGTGGACTGAGTCTGGAGTAGAAACATCCAGAGCCACCGTGCACAGGCGTGTGCAGGAAATGGGCTACAGGTGCCGCATTCCCCAGGTCAAGCCACTTTTGAACCAGAAACAGCGGCAGAAGCGTTTGACCTGGGCTTCAGAGAAGCAGCACTGGACTGTTGCTCAGTGGTTGCATGTCATTCGGAAATCAAGGTGCCAGAGTCTGGAGGAAGACTGGGGAGAAGGAAATGCCTGAAGTCCAGTGTCAAGTACCCACAGTCAGTGATGGTCTGGGGTGCCATGTCAGCTGCTGGTGTTGGTCCACTGTGTTTTATCAAGGGCAGGGTCAATGCAGCTAGCTATCAGGAGATTTTAGAGCACTTCATGCTTCCACCTGCTGAAAAGCTTTATGGAGATGAAGATTTCATTTTTCAGCACGACCTGGCACCTGCTCACAGTGCCAAAACCACTGGTAAATGGTTTACTGACCATGGTATTACCGTGCTCAATTGGCCTGCCAACTCTCCTGACCTGAACCCCATAGAGAATCTGTGGGATATTGTGAAGAGAAAGTTGAGAGACGCAAGACCCAACACTCTGGATGAGCTTAAGGCTGCTATCGAAGCATCCTGGGCCTCCATAACACCTCAGCAGTGCCACAGGCTGATTGCCTCCATGCCACGCCGCATTGAAGCAGTCATTTCTGCAAAAGGATTCCCGACCAAGTATTGAGTGCATAACTGAACATAATTATTTGAAGGTTGACTTTTTTTTTTTGCATTAAAAACACTTCTTTTATTGGTCGGATGAAATATGGTAATTTATTGAGACAGGAATTTTGGGTTTTCATAAGCTGTATGCCACAATCATCAGTATTAAAAGAATAAAAGACCTGAAATATTTCAGTTGATGTGCAATGAATCTAAAATATATGAAAGTTTAATTTTTATCATTACATTATGGAAAATAATGAACTTTATCACAATATGCTAATTTTTTGAGAAGGACCTGTATATGTGTGTGTGTGTGTGTGTGTGTGTGTATGTATGTATGTATTTTTTTATATATATATATATATATATATATATATTGTCCTTGCATTCTTTCTTGTGTGACACCCCTGAGTGAAAGGCTCATTAGTATGCAGTCTGCTCATTAGTATGCAGTCTGCTCAGGTGAGAACTGCCTAATTATTCATGATGGAGTTGGGCCGTTCACGCCCATCTGCATATTGACTTCCCAAACAAAAAAATGTTTTTCACATTTTAAAACAATCTATTGTTTTATGTGAATGATAATGCAGGATGATTTCCAGATCATTTTGAAGCAAAAACTCTAGGCGACAACATCCATTAGTCAAAGGTCTTGTGGACAGATATTTAGTATGTGTTTTGTGGCCTTAAACTTTAAAGCTTTATTTTTTAGTTTTTCAATAACCAAGCATAAACAATATTCTCTCAAAAATTCAAACTTGTACATTTATGTTGCTCACATATTATGGTAGCCCTGTTTGTGCTATATAGAGTGAATTTACACCTTTGCCATTAACATGTTTATAAATAACTGAAAAGAAAAACACAAATGTAAGGGCATGTCAGAACATCCCAATGGCCCCAAAAACACCTCAGACCCCAGAGGGTTAAATGCCACGGCCTACCTGAGCATTGTTTCTGACCATGTCCATCCCTTTATGGCCACCATGTACCCATCCTCTGATGGCTACTTCCAGCAGGATAATGCACCATGTCACAAAGCTCGAATCATTTCTAATTGGTTTCTTGAACATGACAATGAGTTCACTGTACTAAAATGGCCCCCACAGTCACCAGATCTCAACCCAATAGAGCATCTTTGGGATGTGGTGGAACGGGAGCTTCGTGCCCTGGATTTGCATCCCACAAATCTCCATCAACTGCAAGATGCTATCCTATCAATATGGGCCAAAATTTCTAAAGAATGCTTTCAGCACCTTGTTGAATAAATGCCACGTAGAATTACGGCAGTTCTGAAGCCGAAAGAGGTCAAACACAGTATTAGTATGGTGTTCCTAATAATCCTTTTGATGAGTCTATATATGTATGTGATAAAACTCCTGCCTAGATTCAACGAAGGACAGACAAAAACACTTTCAGACAATGATACACACAGAGTGCTTGCTGAAGGCACAAAAGCTAGCGCTGTTGTGATTCAGGGGAGCTTTATAGTTTCCTGGTCGTTGACGTCACCCGCCTATGAAGTTCCGTCTCGACATTGGACTGATTCCATACGTGTTCCATACGCAATCAAGCAAAGGCGTTCCCGCAGTGTTTCGACGCAGCTCGAGTTCCCTTGAAAGGGAAACTGGAAGCAATTTTTGGCAGAACTTTACTGTAAAAAATACGCCAGAAACATATCAAGTTTTAGAGAATAAAATAAAATATATTTTATATAAATATATATATATATTTCAATGTATATCACATTCAAGGCACTGACATTTGCCTACAGAACAACCACTAGCTCTGCAAACCTATAACTAAACTCACTACTTGAGACCTATGTGCCATCCAGAAGCTTGCGTTCTGCAAGTGAACTGCACCTTGTGGTGCCATCCCAAAGAAGCACAAAAACTCTTTTACTGACCTTTACCTTGACTGTTCCAATCTGGTGGAATGACCTGCCTTACTCAACACGAGCTGCTGAGTATTAAGCCATTTTCAAGAAACGCGTCTTTTTCACTTGAGCCATTAATGCTAACACTAACTATTCTATATCTATTCATACAAATATATATAAAAATGTTACAAAAAAAAAAAAAAATTGCTATGTGTTCTGTGCTGGACTAACTGGGAATAGTCACAGGACCTGCATTTTGTTACCCTATTGTTGGTTTGATTGTTTCTATTGTCTCCTCATTTGTAAGTCACTTTGGATAAAAGTGTCTGCTAAATGATTAAATGGAATTTCAACTTAAATTATGTTAATATACCAAATTACTAAAATCTGGCATTTACCTTGATAAAAAGCTGACAACCACCTAAAAAACACAGGCGGTTAAGAGCAAGCCACATAATGAATCAAAGTTCATTATTAGCTTACACAAGCTGAGTGTAATGAATGCCTGTCATGAATGCCAGCTGCGAGTGCCCACGTGAGCCTCTGGAGGGCACTCTCTTCCTGTGCTATGTTTCACCATGGACTCATTATGTTTTATTATGTTCAGCTGTGTTTGATTAGGGGTTATTGAGTTCCTTATTTAAACCTGAGTTATCCCTGTGTGCGGTGTGAAGTCTTGTTACAATGTAAGCGTACATCTCTGAGCATTATTCCCTGTTTTATGATTCCGTGTTTCCCTGGACTCTTGACCCTTGTCTGTCTTCTGGACTGTTCCTGAACCTGTGCTGCCTGCCTCGACCTAAGCCTGTTATCACCACGAGTTACTGGATTGCCCCTTGTTTAACTGTTTGCCTGAGTTCATGTCTGCTTGTGTTTAAGTTTGAAATAAAGTACTGCACATGGATTCGACCACCTCTGTCTGTGCGTTACAGAAGACTTCACCAAACGAGGATCCAGCAGACTTTCAGCATCTATCCACCGTGGTCAAGACCAGAGCTTCCATGCTAGCCTATCATCGTTTTCAGCTGACGAGACTAACATCTCTCCTCGGGGAACTAGCAAACTCTATGCAATTCTGGTCTCCGCAGAGCTCAAGCACAGCCGCTAATCAAGCCCAAGCTCCCGCTGCACCTGTTCCACTGCAACCCAGTGTGAGTACCGCATCTAGCTATCCCAGTACGTCACTTCCTGGAAAGTTTAATGGCTCACCTGTAGCGTGTGAAGGATTTCTTTAGCAGTGCAGCTTGCATATGAATCATCAGCCCCAGTTTTACGCCTCGGATAACGACCGCGTTTCCTTCATCTGCACACTGTTCACTAGAAAGGCTCTGGAGTGGGCAGGCGCGTTCTGGGAACCAGGTCGGGTATCGTTCCCTTCTTATGATGTGTTTATCGCCCTATTCAGAGAGGCTATTGAACTCCCCGCAGGAGAGGAGGATCCCGATGAACTGCTCTTGTCCCTGCGCCGGGGAGGTTCGAATGCGGCGGATTTCTCTCACTCATTCCGCACGCCGCTAAAGCCTCATCACGCCAAACTGTTTGATCCTCCCTTGAGGACCGTCAGAGGGGCTTTTAAGTATACCATTTCTGCCAAACCCACTCATCGTGTCGGACCCCTCAAGCCGGTATTCCGTACTGGTCCTGTTGAACTTGCTAATCCAGAGACAGAGGAGGTTTCGCCGGCCGGAGTTAGAGCGGTTGCCAGCCGACTCGAAAGAATCAAGTGCAGAGTCAAGTGAATCAAGCGAAGCGAGTGAATCAAGCCAAGTGAGTGAATCAAGCTAAGTGAATGAATCAAGCCCAGTGACGCGCCGTCGCAGGAGGAGAAGGAGGACTCGTTCAGCTCGCCAGGCTCCGGTGAGCGTACCCAGATTCCTCGCCCTGCCGGCCCCGCCTCTGCGGCTCGCCCTGCTGGTCCCGCCTCTGCGCCTCGCCTTGCCTGCGCCCTTCAAGCTCCGTGAGGCCTCGCTTGAACCCGTTTACAACCCAGAGGTTCCTCCCGTGGATTTCCCCAAGTATTTTTTTTTAAGGGCAGTAGGTACCCTGTGAGGGCCTTCGACACGCGCTTCCCCGTGGTCTCTTGCCCTGCTCTGGTCTCCAGGCCCCAGGTCTCTCCATGGGCCTGACCTCCTGCCTCTCCATGGGCCTGGCCCTCCACCCCAGCCCCCGTTGACCTCCACCCGGAGCTTTTAGGAGCGTCTGGAAGAAGCTCCTTTGGGGGGGGGGGGATATGTCATGAATGCCTGTCATGAATGCCAGCTGCAAGTGCCCGTGTGAGCTTTTGGAGGGCACTCTCTTCCTGTGCTATGTTTCACCATGGACTCATTATGTTTTATTATGTTCAGCTGTGTGTGATTAGAGGTTATTGAGTTCCTTATTTAAATCTGGGTTATCCCTGTGTCCGGTGTAAAGTTTTGTTACAATGTAAGTGTACATCTCTGAGCATTATTCCCTGTTTTATGATTCCGTGTTTCCCTGGACTCTTGACCCTTGCCTGTCTTCTGGACTGTTCCTGAACCTGTGCTGCCTGCCTCGACCTAAGCCTGTTATCACCACGAGTTACTGGATTGCCCCTTGTTTATCTGTTTGCCTGAGTTCATGTCTGCTTGTGTTTAAGTTTTGAATAAAGTGCTGCACATGGATCCGACCGCCTCTGTCCATGCGTTACACTGAGGAAAATATTAATAAATATACATTACACCTATTTTACAGATTTTTCGAAAAGAGTGTAGAGTCTGTTGCCTCGTGCGGGACATGTTAAGTTCACATGAATAGATACTACCCTATGAAGGTATTTTTGGTGCAAAACAACTGAACGCCTGTGACAAGAGTTGCAAGAGTGTTTTAAGAGTTGCAAACTTGTAGACTTTTTTTTCTCTCCCACAAAAAAACAACACAACTGTTACACCTTTACAAATTATTCATTGCAGTTGGACAAATCCTATTCTACAAATCGCAAATTAAGAAACTCGTATGCTCACATTTTTGCTACAGTTGCTGCAGTGAATATGGTTATAATAATTTTGCTTATCTGCAAATCAGTATGTGAATTCATCCAATGAGAGTTGGATTTTTATGAGAATATCACTTTATGAGAATATTTTCTTACAAATGTCTTATGCCTGGTTCATATTACACGATTTTTTTGTCTGTTACGATAGTCATTGCGTCAGATAAAGCGATTTTGACTCCTAAAATCTTGTCATGTCGTGGACAAGAAACTTGTCAGACTACACGTTGCTTCCTGACCAGTCATCGCGTGCCATCTTTAGTGACGTGCGTGATGTCATCGAGAAGGCGAAACTAGTAGCGAGTGACTTCCGGAAACGAACGTAAACAAACAATGGATGAAGCGGTGAGTGTTGTATTGGCTGTCCTGTGTTCAGAAAAACTTTAAAAAAAGAAAGAAAATCCGACAATGGACACGTTCCTGGATTGCTCGAAGAGGACAGTATGGGCTGTCAATCCTCCAAAGAGAACTTGAGGTAAAATATCGTTTTCTTATATATTTTTACTTTAAGCCAGTAGTACAAGTAATAATGTTGCTAGCTTGCCACAACGATAACATATTACAAAAACAGACTGTTAAAATTTTTAATTGTTCACCAATGTAATTAAATACTTATAATGTTCAGAAGTAAACATTTTTCGTTATGCAGTCACATGGGGTAATTTAGCCTTTAACATAAAATATCAGTTCAATGGTTTAATGCCTTTGGTTGATCCATAACACCATCATCTTTGGGCTTAATATCAATTATAAAAATTGCAATACCGTTATATGCAAAAATATTATTATTGAGAGTGAAAAAAAACCCTCCTTCCCATGTCTTTAAAGTCAACTGTACACAAATAAATATTTAAAGACATTAAGGGAAGGAGTTTTTTTCACCCCTACTAATAATATTTTGCGTTGTAAACTATACTAGTATACAAAATGTAAACTATGCTATCGACCAACTCTAATGTAAGCTATTCAATTATTACAAACACTAACATCATCGTAAAGCTGCTTTGAAATTATATGTATTGTGAAAAGCACATACATTTTAATTGGGGGTGAATATTTTTCGCCTTTGTAAACCAAACAACCACACCATGTCTTTTTTCCTATTTACACTGTAGGACAGTGACAGTTAGGGTTTCGTGATCTGCTTAGGATGGATGTGGAGGATTTCAGCTACTTGCTTGGCAAAGTCACACCATTTATCCAAAGAAGGGACACAAAACTGAGAAGAGCAATCAGTGCTAGAATGAGGCTGTCACTTACGCTACAATTCCTTGCTACCAGTAAAAAGTCAATTTAAAAAAATCACATGACCTTGGTTTCACAGACAAAATGTAAGCTATAGTCCCAAACTAAAATGCAAGTTTGAGCTGTTTAAACTGAAAGCAAAAGCCTATGCACTTAAAATATGACGTAAAATATGTCAGTGACATTGTTTTGTCTCAGGATGCACACCAGTATTGTTTTTAAGGCAAGTTTATAAAAGCTACTCAAATGCCCTAATTAATTTAATGCCCATTTCTGTAAAACCAGGCCATGGTGTATTATAAACTGTAATATTCTGGTAAGCACTGAATATTTGCGACTCTGTTTTACGGCGCCAGAAACAGGTTGCTGGGGATTTTGGGTATTGGAGCACATGTAAAAGATGGAGGAAGGCTAACGAATAAAGGTTCCAAGTTTGTTCGGTACTCGCTGTACGTCTCCTTATTTATGACTGCACGCCCTGTGCAATATAAAATAGTAAACGAGAACAAGACATGGTGTTAGAAGAAAAGTAATTAAAATGGATTTTGCAGCAGTACCGTCGCCGCACATGAATTGGGAATCGTCTAACTCACCAGATGCATGGCGTAAGTTCAGACAGCATGCAGAGCTCATGTTCGCGGGTCCGTTGAAGACACGAGGTGAAGACGAAAAGTGCAGTTATTTACTCCTGTGAATAGGAGAAAAAGGAAGAGATATCTTCAACATCTGGGCGCTGACAACAGATGAAGCAAAGGTACTGAAAACATATTACGACAAGTACGAAGCATATGTGATGCCCAAAACAAACAGATATAAATTTCATGAGTGAATTCAAGGAGCCAATGAAAGTTTTGAGCAATTTCTGACTGAACTAAGACTATTGGTGAAAGACTCTGCTTATGCAGACAGTGAGGAAATGGTTAGAGACGAGTGCGGGAGAAACTGTTGAGCTTCGGCTCGGAGTTAACGTTAGACAAGGCTATGGATATAGCCAGATCACACTAACTTGCACAAGCTCAGCTCAAAACATTCGCAAACAGCGCACACAACCCCCGCGATCAAGCAGTGCACGCAGTTATCTCACAGAAAGAGTCACAGTAAAGCGAACAGTAAAAGCTGGAACGAAAGCCTTTCGTCGGAGCAGCAATAACGTCGCGGAGCGCGGCAGAAATTGCGGTTACTGTGGCAACCAGGCTCACGGTACTTCTGGTAAATGCCCTGCAAAAGGTAAACAATGTGGCAAATGCGGGAAACCCAACCACTTCGCCAAAGTGTGTCGTTCGGTGTACAAAAGGAATGTTCATGCAGTGAGCCAAGAAGCTTCTCATGATGAAGAAGACCCACATGCAGAGTTTTTCGTGGATGCAGTATTGAAAAAGTAATGTGACACGGAACAAGCGTTTGCGGACATACTACTGGGAGATAAAGAAACTGAAGTTAGTTTCAAGTTGGACACCGGAGCACAGGTGAATGTCATTCCACTGGACACACTGGATATGGTGGTCAAATGCTCACAGCAAAAGGGACCTGTGTGTTGAAGTGCAGATACAAAGACAGAGAAACACTGGTCAACTTTTACATAGTCAACACCCAAGCACCGCCTGTGTTAGGTCTAAAAGCATGCCTGGACCTGGACTTAATCAAGCTAGTGCTCTCAGTGAACGCACTTAAAAAAGACAAGTCCATTGTGGAGGATTATGCTGATGTATTCGATGGCATTGGATTATTTCCAGGGGAGTGCACAATCCATCTAAAACCCAATGCAACTCCAGTTCTTTATCCACCTAGAAGTATTCCTCTGGCTCTATGTGGCAGACTGAAAGAAGAGCTGCAAAATATGGAAAACAAGGAGTCATAGTCAAGGTAACAGAGCCCACCGATTGGGTGAACGCACTTGTGGTCGTGGAAAAACCGAGAACCGGCAAACTCAGAATATGCCTAGCTCCCCGCGACCTCAATAAAGCTATCAAGCATCCACATTACCCTTTGCCAACGATAGAAGACATCATGCCCAAAACTGACGGGTGCAAAATACTTCAGTGTTTTAGATGCCCGTTCAGGGTACTGGGCAATAAAACTAACAGAGGAATCGTCCAAGCTGACGACATTCAACACCATACTAAGACGATACAGATTTCGTCGTCTTCCATTTGGCATAATTTCAGCTCAGGATGAATTTCAACGCAAAATCGACGAGACATATGAAGGTCTAAATGGTGTTGTTGCAATCGTCGATGATATCCTCGTTTACGGACGAACTCAAAAGGAGCATGACGACAACTTGCTAAAATTTTGCAAAGGTCTTGTGAGAAAGGGGTGAAGCTCAATCAAGAGAAAAGCATTGTGAGTGCCTCTGAAGTTCGCTACTTCGGCCACTGCTTATCCGCTGAGGGAGTCAGGCCCGACCCTGAAAAGGTCTCCGCGATCAAGCACATGGAGCCACCAAAGAGCAAAGCGGAGCTCAAAACAGTCCTGGGAATGGTAAATTACCTGTCTAAGTTTGCACCCTGTTTTTCGGACATTAATGCACCACTTCGCCAGCTGCTAAAACAGTCCACCGAGTTCATATAAGATTCCCAGCACGACAATGCATTCAAAAAAATGAAAGATCTCACAACTAAGGAACCTGGACCAGTACTTGCGTACTATGACGCACAGAAAGAACTGCACCTTCAAGTGGATGCATCGAAATATGGCCTTGGTGCAGTCCTGCTGCAGGACGGAAAGCCGCTCAGCTATGCTTCAAGATCACTGACCGAATGTGAAGTTAGCTATGCTCAGTTAGAGAAGGATCTCTACGCGGTCTTATTCGGCTGCAAACGCTTTCATCAGTACGTATATGGCCGAAAAGTCATAGCGGAGTCTGATCACAAGCCACTTGAAGCCGCGATGAAAAAGCCACTAGCTGCAGCCCCGCCGCGACTCCAAAAAATGATCCTGCAACTCCAGAAATATGATATCAATATCACGCACCGGCCAGGAAAGGAGATTCCTGTGGCTGACACCCTCTCTAGAAAGTTAATTGAGACTGAGCACGACAATCTCAGTGAAGGAATGGACATGCAGGTTCACATGGTATACAAAAGCTTACCTGTCAGTGACACAAGACTGCAACAGATCCGTGCTGAGACTGAGTTAGACAGCCAGCTTGTCCTGCTCAGACAGGTGATTCTGGATGGATGGCCTGGAGAGAAGAGAAAATGCCCTGCAGACATTAGCGACTTCTAGAATTTCCAAGACGAACTGTCGTTGGCCAACGGAATCATTCTCAAAGGTGAGAAGATAGTCATACCATCCTCACTCAGGGAAGATATGCTCTCACGCATTCACGTCGGTCACATGGGCATAGAGAAGTCGAAGCAAAGAGCACGAGACGTGTTATTCTGGCCAGGAATGGGTAAACAAATAGAACGCATGGTCGAAAGATGCGATACCTGCCTGGAGCAACGCTGTTCAAACACCAAGGAGCCCATGATTCCTCACGAAATACCAACCAGACCATGGCAGGTGATAGCTTCAGACCTTTTCACCTGGAACAGCGGAGAATGCATGATTACAGTAGACTACTATAGCTGTTTCTTTGAATTGGACAAACTCAACACGACCACTGCTGCCACTGTCATCAGCAAACTCAAAGTCATTTTTGCAAGGCATGGCATCCCAGAGAAAGATGTCTCCGACAACAGTCCACAACATCGGGCCAAGGAGTTTGAAGACTTTGCAAAGACATGGGGTTTCATGCACACCACCACAAGCCCTCATTACCCCCAGAGCAATGGTTTGGCTGAGAAGACTGTGCAGATCGCAAAATCGATTTTGACAAAAGCCAAGACGGACAAGAAAGATGCCCATCTCAGTTTGTTAGAGTATAGGAATACACCTGTGGACAAATTCAAGTCACCTGCCCAGCTTCTCATGAGTCGCAGACTGAGATCCATACTGCCAAACACCATTAAGCAGCTCCTACCTGAAATTGTCAGTTTCACAGAGGCACACTCCAAAAGAGTAAAGCAGCAGCAGCAGCAGAAAAAGTATTATGATCGCTCGACTCACCCACTATCACAGCTTCACACTGGACAAGGTGTTTGCATTCAAGAGCATGGACTTTGGAAACCAGCTGTTGTTGTACACCCTGCCAATACACAAAGATCATATCATGTTTGCACTTCAGATGGTCGGGTGTATCGCAGAAATCGCCGTCATCAGCACAAAAGAGGAGCCTGTGGAAAACACCTGCGTTTCTGCAAACCTAGAGGAAGAGCAAAACAGCACAGCCACATCAACGCTTCAGGTACACACTGAAATACCAGCACAACATTCAAATGACAGAGAGATCCAGCCCATGCAATACTATACCAGATCAGGTCGAGCAGTGCGACCAAGATCAATCCTTGATTTGTGATTGATAATTCATCTGAGGTGTAGGCGGATTGCTGCCCCTATGAGAGGATTGGAATCTAAAATCTGGTATTGGCTGTCAGAGAATAATGGACGTTTTGTTCCTAAGTACTGTTGCATATTGTGTAATACATTAAGTGTCAGATGTGTCTAGATGTTTTGTGAAATGCAGCAACCTCTGTGTTTAAGCTAGAGTAATGTTTCAGTGACTTGAGTAAGTTGACTCAATGTATTTTTTTTTTGTTTTTTTTTTATTCTTTCAAAACAAAGGGGATGTAATATTCTGGTAAGCACTGAATATTTGCGACACTGTTTTACGGCGCCAGAAACAGGTTGCTGGGGATTTGGGGTATTGGAGCACATGTAAAAGATGGAGGCAGGCTAATGAATAAAGGTTCCAAGTTTGTTCGGTACTCGCTGTAAGTCTCCTTATTTATGACTGCACACCCTGTGCAATATAAAATAGTAAACGAGAACAAGACATACACCTTATACACATGCTCCTTTCCACAGGAGAGACGTTTAGATCTCTGAGCTTCCAGTACCGGATCGGCCGTAGTACCATCAATGAGATAGTAATGGAGACTTGTCAAGCCTTGTATGGAGTCTTAAAGGATGATCATTTAAAGGTAAGTCATTTGATGTAAATAAAAGACAGATGTACATTTCACAACAGTGGGTGGACACACAAAGAGAAGCCTTTACTGGAGGAGTCCCAAAACCAAGTGCTTTACCCAGAGAGTCAAAACCAGAGTAGATCATGGATCATTTTCTAAATTATAATTAGTGGATTTTAGATTTTTTTTATAAAGTATATTATAACCTCTGTAGAAATTAGAGAACATTACATGTATTAATTATATATGGTGTTTCTTGTTTCAGACTCCTACAACGGAGGCAGTGTGGAGAGAGGTGGCAATGGGATTTGAAAACAAATGGCAATTTCCTAATTGCCTAGGAGCCACATAGATGGAAAGCACATCTACATCCAGCCACCTGCAAACTCTGAAAGTACTTACCACAACTAAAAGTCCAGATTTTCTGTTGTACCCATGGCAGTAGTCGACACAGATTACAGATTTATTTATGCAAATGTTGGCGTACAAGGAAGAGTGTCAGATGGAGGAATATTTGGCCAGTCAGACCTCCGAGCTGCAATGGACAGAGATCTGCTGAATGTCTCACCCCCAGAGCCACTACCAGGGAGTAACATATCTTTGCCCTATGCATTTGTTGGTGATGAAGCTTTCCCTCTCTGAATCGACCTGATGAAGCCATACCCCTTCCGAAATCTGGACCATGGGCAGCGAATTTTCAACTACAGGCTATCAAGGGCAAGGCGTACAGTTGAAAAGGCATTTGGAATTTTGGCCAATAGACTCCGTGTTTTTCTTTCCAACATTCCACTGGAGCCTGGGAAAGTGACAACAGTTACACTAGCTGCACTCTTTGTGCACAACTTCCTGAGGAAGAAAGCATCAGATGTGTACCTGCCTTCAGCCTTTGCAGATGTAGAAGATGACAATCACATCATGGTTCCTGGAGCTTGAAGAAGGGATGGAGAACTCCCCTCTGTGGCAGCAAGCAGTGCACGGAATGCCACAACCACCGCCAAAAATCAGAGAGACAATTTAAATGCATATTTTCTTTCACCAGCTGGATCTATTTCCTGGCAGGAAAATATGATTTAAACACCAACTGGTTAAATCTTTTCATATTGACCATTTTTGCAAGACGTATAGAACACTCGCTCAGAAAGACTTCCTGTTTTTTTTTTTTTTTTTACACTATACAAATTAGAACAATATACAATCAACAGAAAGGTTGAAAACTTTAGTAAAATGTTAAGGGATAGTTCGCCCAAATAATTTATTCTGTCATTAATTACTCACCCTCATGTCGTTCCAAAGCTGTAAATCCTTCATTCATCTTTGGAACACAAATTAAGATGGGTTTGGAACGACATGAGGGTGAGTAATTAATGACAGAATATTTTTTTGGGTGAATTAACCCTTTAAAGACTTAATTTTATATATGTGTAATTAAAAAAAATAGTAGAAAGTGTAATGGTTTAAGAAGGTAATATGATTTGTGTTTTAAAAATGCACAAGATACATTTTCTTTGTAAAATCTTTTATTGAAATCAAATAACACTTTTCTTGACTCATTTCATAAGTCGTAAGTTTTGAATAAAGGGAAAATGACTCGCAAACATTAACCCTTTTAAAATGTGCAAATATTGCAAAACAGCTTAAACATAAACAGCATTCAAAGTGCCAACAACAAACAGCATTTAAGACACAACGTGACTGCAGTCTAGCACCATCACACACAAAAAAGGGATCAATAGTTGAACTTACTGAGACCCAGAAAAAAACTTTTTTTTAATTTAGTTTTTTTTTTCATGTCATCACATTGTTTAGAGCATAAGAAACAAATGATAAAAAAAATACTTTTGAAAAATTATATTTTATTCATATGTTATGTCCTCTGTAGTGAACACCAGGACTCAGTTGTTAAAACAATGAAATTACATAAAATTATATGTGTAGGCAAAAACAATGGGATTTTTTTTTCAATCACCAATACATTTTGGGGCTTCAGGATTTTTTTTAAACCAAAATTTTTATAAAGATGATTCTCAAATATGTTATGAAAGATATAACGGAATTAATTGATACACCATTTTACTTTATGCAATATGTGGGTAAAATGGGCATAAATTAATATTCCCATTCAATGCAATGTATCTATACACTGTATCTAATTTGAACATTAATGTGTTCTTGGAGCAACATTTAATGAAAAAAGAGGTGTAAGAATTGGAGTAATAATTAGCAACATTTTAATAATAATATCTAATATTTCATAGGAATATTGATGTATCATTTATTTACATATTCACTTGTTGTGTCTCCCAAAATGCCTGATAAACATGATTTAAGTCCTGGTGTCCTCTACAGTGGACATGTATGAAATCAATGCCCTGTTCTGTAACAAAGTCATTTTTTGGTTTGAAACCCCATAACGTTTTCCTGAGATGTTGGTTGATGAAATACAATTTGAAAAGTAGTTCGATTTAAATTATAATTACAATATATTATCATATTTCCATAAGAGTGCTATTTGATCACTAAATTAATGTCAGACGTTTTTAAAGACCAAGGAGAAGTTGTTGTCAGGGTGAAACCTCCAAACATCTGGTATCTCTGTAAAGCCCTGAATATGCTCTTTACAGGACAGCCAGAATAACACTGCGACATGCATGGTATCAGAGAAATACACTAAAATATAATGTCCACTACAGTGGACAAAAGTCTATTCCTGGGTCCCAGGAGGATATGCCACTTCTACTGCCCTGAGGTAGCTCAATGGAGATGCTACAGAGGGT
This sequence comes from Meda fulgida, assembly GCA_030578275.1. Lineage (NCBI taxonomy): Eukaryota > Metazoa > Chordata > Actinopteri > Cypriniformes > Leuciscidae > Meda > Meda fulgida. The sequence continues at coordinate 22,307,051 of CM060616.1, read as the reverse complement.
ACATGAATGGATGTATTCTGGTAGGGTTGATTCAAATTTGTGTGTACCTCCCAAGGCTGGGGGTCAGGATGTAATGCTAATCTGGCCTCATTTTCATGTGCATCGTATAACATCATAAGGATGTTGCGACGGGGTCTCATCTTGGTCAGTGGGTCTTTAATTAGCTAAATCTCAGTAACTACCTGTTTGCCAAATGTTTGATCAACATCCGTACCGGCATTTACCAGTGTTTCAGATACATTTTTTTTAAATGGTTACTTTCTCCATTTCAAGTTCATCTAATGATTTGTCTCGTAACTTTTGTCTAGGTTTGTAATGTGCTCTTTCAGGAACCTGACGATGCTGGTGGGATGATGAGGCTTCAAGTGGGGTTTGTGGAGTTGATGGTACAGATGTGTGGTCAGTGGTGGGAGGTGGAGGTGGATTACTCAAAAACATCATCCTCTGTCTCCTGATCTTCTCCACCCTCATCTGTGATGCTGTGTTCCAAGTCATCCAACTACGGTAAAACAAGTCGTATGAAATATCAGGCATAACAAGTAATGGCACAATACATGTTTGGAAGCATATACTATAGAAAGCTCACAAATGTATTTAAAAGTTGGAAAGTACTGTAACAACCTTTACCCCAAACTTACATTCAGTGTAGACTGAGACACGCGTTGTACAACAAAAGGATGTAGAAAAACAGAAAAGGCTGTTTTTTAAAATCCACTTTTGCCTGGAAGTTAATTCTTTGGAAGTACTTTCCCATACTGTGTTCGGAGGGCATTTGCAAATGAGCAATAAGTTCCACGTACCGTGATATTTGTTGCCCAGCTGTTATTGACAAACATAACCAATCCTCCTCCGATGGTTTTGGATGATTTCTGACTATCACGGTCCAGTCGAATTAGAGTATATCCCTCGAGGTTTATATCAGTCTCCTCCGTTAACCATGTTTCAGTGATGCAAAGCAGGTTTTTTTTTAATAGTCTCTGTTGTGTTTGATTAATGCCTCGAGTTCAGGTTTTTGTTCTTAAGTGATCGAACATTAGTTAGAGTAATCGTGGGCAGGGGAAAACAGCTGCCGTGTCGTTTCAATCGATTCCTAATTCCCCCTCTAGTACCTCTCCTTCTCCTTTTCCTTCTCCTGCAAATTATTTTTGGAGAAAACATGATTTCATGGGGAATATCGCAAGGGAGCTTCGGCGTAACTCTTGCATTGTAGCGAAGACTCAGTAAATCCTCCCGGCTGTAGATAATCAATTCGCCGTTTCTCAAACCTCTCAACTCCATGTCGGCTTCGAGTGCAAAAGCACCATCGACGATATATTCCAAGCTTCAGATCCAAATCCATATCACTATTAGTTTAAAAAACATATCTCCAAGTTTTGAGAATAAAACAGCATCAGAAACAAACTTTAAATACAAACAAACAGACACGAACACGCCAGCGTCTGGGTCAGCACTTGCGCATGCGCCCAAGGTCCAGCTTTTGACATGGTTGATCACAATATTCTTCTTCAGCACCTCCATTATACTATCCGATTCTCTGACACTGATTTGAGCTGGTTCCAGTCCTACCTGTCTGGAAGAACAGAGTATGTTTCCTTGGGAGGTGTAAAGTCTCAGACGCATACAGTCACTTGCGGTGTTCCTCAAGGGTCGGTTCTCGGCCCGATTTTGTTCACCATCTATACTCTTTCCCTTGGCCACATCAATCGACAGGCATGGAATATCATTTCATTGCTATGCCGAAGACACTCAGCTATATATAAAAACCAACCTCATCCCATCTACAGCGACTCTGGCATCATTGAGCTCCTGCCTTGAGGAGATTGAAGTATGGATGAAGGCAAACTTCCTACAGCTAAATAGCTTCAAAACAGAAGCTATTTTTGTTGGTACACCACATCAGGTCCAGTCATCACCCATAACCCACATTACCTTCTCTGGTCAAAACATTCCACTATAATCGACAGTCACTAACCTGGGCGTAAGATTTGATGCTCAACTCACATTTGACGCCCACATAAAACATCTGTGTAAAACCTCCTTCTATCACCTCAGGAACATTGATAAACTCCTTCCCACACTTGGTCTGTCAGATGTTGAAAAACTTGTCCATGCTTTTGGATCCTCGAGGCTGGACTACAGCAACAACAAAAACTACAATACATTCAGAATAGTGCTGCAAGGATCCTAATGACAATAAGAAAATATGAACATATCACTCCTATCCTTCACTCTCTTCACTGGCTCATACAGGATTGACTATAAAATCATCCTACTTACCCATCAATGCATCCACGGTAACATTCCCCCCCCTACTTAAGGGAACTACTCACAAAACAAAACTCTTCACTCAATCTCCGCTCTGGAAACAAAGCCCTTCTTCAACCAACCAGAACTAAGCTCTGTACTATAGGGGATCGAGCCTTCTGCTCAGCCGCACCGCGTCTTTTGAATTCTCTTCCAGAAAACCTAAGGGCTCCTCAAGCCATAGACTCTTTTAAGAAAGGACTAAAAACCTTACTTTAAGCAAGCATTTTTTTTTAATTTTTGATAACTTTTTATTTTTCTTCCCGGTTTTTATCATTGTTAATACTCTGTAGCACTTTGGGATTGTTTTTAACTATGAATATAATATTATTATATATAGATATATTATTATTAAGAAATTCCATGACGAGAAAACATGGATTTCAGGTGCACCACCACATCTGTGGAGCTTGTGGGTGACAGCAACGCAATTTCCACATACCTTGAGAAATAATCTACTAGTAGTAGGTAGGTCTTGCCATTCAGGGTGAACAGGTCCGCTCCCAACGTTTGCCTAGGCCTGTCTGGCATCTCCGTTGGCATCAACGTTGACGTTCTTTCTCTCTTGAATGCAGTTTCTACATTTCAATACCATGTCATTCAGCTGGCTGCTGAGCTGGGCCCTGAGCCCTGGCCACCATACCGTCTGTTTGGCCCGGCCCCTGCACTTTGTCACCCCCAGGTGTCCCTCATGTAGTCTCTGTAGCACATCACCTTGTAAGGCGAATGGGATGTCGAGCCTTGTGCCCCGCAGCAGCAGTCCATCATGCACAGTCAGCACTGTTCTATCAGGCCAGTAATGTCTCAGTAATGTCCCGGCAGTTGGCTTTTGTCAGGCCAGCCGTCTGTGCAGTACTTCATCAGTGCAGGGCATGTGCCGTCTGCCTTCAGGTGCTCACGTAAGCTGCTCAGATAATCTCCACTGGCAGGGATGTTGCCGATGACAGAGTCTACATAGATGTGGGTGTCCTCTAGCAGGCTTGTTTCTGTGTGTGCCCACGTTGCAGCTAATGCCTCCTTCTCTAGTTGAGCATAGCGCTGCTCTGTCGGTGTCATTAACCTGGACGTATATGCCACAGGTGACCACCTGGCATGGTTTTTCTGCACCAGGACTGCCCCCAGACCAAAGGAAGAGGCATCAGCAGAGATTTTTAGTGCATTGTTTGGGTTGTATAGTGCGAGCACTGGTGTGGATGACAGCTCTGATCAAAAGGCGGCCTGCTGCTCTGTCCCCCAGTACCAGTGGTTTTTCTTGGACAGCAGGTCTCTTAGTACTTTGTCTTTTTCAGCCAGGTTAGGCAGAAGCGGCCCAGCTGATTGACCATGCCCAGAAAACTCCTGAGTTCGCTGATATTTTTGGGTGCGTCCATCTCTTGCACAGCTCTCGTCTTCTCCAGATCTGGCTTCACTCCATCTGCTGAAATCACATGACCTAGGAATCTGATTGTATGGCATGCAAGCTCACATTTGCCCATGTTGAGCGTAATGCCGGCTTTTGTGCCTTCTCTAGCACCGCATGTAGCCGCATACATCATGCTCGTCCTGCGTCTGTCCCCAGACCAGGATGTCATCCATGTGACACAGTACCCCCTCTAGGCCATCGGTCACGTCTGTTATCATCATCCTTTGAAAGTGCTCGGGGGCTGAAGCTATGCCAAAGGGTAGCCGGTTAAAATAGTAGCGCCCAAAAAGTGTGATGAAGGTGGTGTATTTGGCAGACTCTTTTGTCAACGGTACTTGCCAAAAGCCCATATTGGCATCTAGTTTTCTGTATACTGTTGCGCCAGCTAGCATGCCCAGAGTGTGCTCGACAGAAGACAGGACAATTTTTCTCTGCATACTGATTCATTCATCCTTGTGAAATCCACACAAATGCGAACAGTACCTGCTTTTTTCGGCACCACCACCATCCCAGCGCACCAATCAGCCGGCTCCTCAATCTTGGTGATTACGCCCATCTTCTCCATACGGTCTATCTCCTCCTTCACTTTTCCCATAAGCGGCATAGGGACAAATTTAATTGAGTACGGCCTCTATTCAAGACCCAAGCCGCTGCACAGCTTCAGATACTGGTGTTTCAGAGATTCCATGGTGATACGGTCAACCCTGCACACATGCTGAAGCTGTTCTATGGCAGGCCTTCCCAGAAGCGCAGTGTGCAGGTCTTTTATAATATAAATGTCCTCTGTGGCTGTCTTTTTTGCCTATACGTAGTGTTTCTCTGGCTACACCTAGGACAAAGAGTACATTGCCACCTGGCCCAAACAATGGGTGTGTCGATACTGCCAGGCGCTTCACGTCAGGTCCCCCTGTAATGTCAAAGTACACCTCGGCTGGCAGGGCGGTGACGTCAGCACCAGTGTCAATTTTAAAGCACACTTGTTTGTGCCTCACTTGTAGCTGCACTGTCCACGGGTCTTTTCCCGCATCCACAGCTCCCAGGAATAAACTCCCTTCTTCTGTAGTGACAGCATTCAGAGAATTTGCACTGGTTCTGCACACTTTGCCATAATGTCCCATTTTTCCACAGTTGTGACACTGCATTTGTAGCAGGGCATTCTGATTTTCCATGTGAGGGCATTTTCCCACATCTATAACAGGCCTTTGAACCTTGCTGTGGCCGTGCATTAGGTTTATATTTGCCTGGTGTTTGTGCCTGGTGCTGAGGCTTTGAGGGAAATTTGTTTTTTTGGAAAAAGTTTTTGGAAACTTTTTGCATGCACAGCATCAACATCGGAGCACTTGCTAGCACCACCATTTTCTCCCCTTAAGTCACACTGCTGTCATCTAGCTTCTTCAGACTGCCTTGTCTTTGTTATAGCAGTTTCAAGGGTTAGGTCTCTGTCTAGCTGTAGCTTTTCTGACAATCAGTGTTGTATAAAGTACTAGAAAGCAATACTTGAGTAAAAGTACAAGTATCGTACTAGAAAAAGACTTTGGTAGAAGTTAAAGTTACCTTTTAGAATATTACTTAAGTAAAAGTCTTAAAGTATCTGATATATACTGTACTTAAGTATCAAAAGTAATTTTCTAATATTTAATGTACTTAAGTATTTGAAGTAAAAGTAAAGAAGTAAAAAAACTAACCCTTTCTCTGTTTCAGAGGGAGAGACATTTAATGAGCAACTTTAGCTACAAGATTTAAAAGTCACAACACAAACAATTGTCATTTGACTGTTAAACATCATCTCACTGCAAGTAAGTTAATTAAACTATATTTCCATCAGTGATGCAAATTAGATCTAGTTCCTGGTAATTTGTATCACTGATGGGAATATAGTTTCATTTTTAAAAATGTGTTAACTTAAATTATCTTGTTTCAATAACATAGAATTATAAACACTCAGACTGCCATCCTTACACCTAGGCAATAACACTATTAACTGGTACAACCTGCTGTTGTTTGTGTTTTGTAGCCTTTACTGTACTTGTGTTATTTTTTATCTCCCACTGCATGTACCTTAAGTTAGCTGCTCTACTAAGAAAAAAAAAAGCACTGTGACTTTGATCAACAATGCAAGCCTACATTCGCAGAGCTGCCAACTCTCACGCATTGGCCGTGAGACACCTGCATTTGACTGGTTTCACACGCTCACACGCCAGACGCCACACCCCCGATCTCTCACGCTGAAATGTAAACCCGGTCGGCCAAATGCCTGAAAGATGAGTTTATCTATAGATATACCTGTTGAGCCACTCGTGATCGATTAGCTATGCCGCAAATTAGTTAAAATCTCCCGGAATCTAGAGCGAGCGCACATGCGAGACAGAGAAACCACGTGGCGCGCGCACGGCAGAGAGGGAAAGCGTGCGCTGAGTTGGAGAATGGGTGGTCGTCTACGATAAAGGGAGGTCCTTTAGTAGGTGCTTCCATCATGGCGGTATTCAGTTGTGCTCCCTCCTCCTTCGGCAACAAACAAGCATTACGCTGAAAAAGAGCGTTCGTAGCGTGCATGATGCAATCTAGGAGCAGTGATTCGCCAAGCTGCCCTTATTGCAGTCGCACATTTCTTCTTATTTTATTTTGTAGCAACGAGTAAAAAAGATGCATAGTGGAAATATATCGGAGTAAAAGTATACATTTTATCGAGGAAATGTAGTGGAGTAAAAGTGAAAGTTGACATAAATTTAAATAGCGAAGTAAAGTACAGAAAAGTGAAATTTCTACTTAAGTACAGTAACAAAGTATTTGTACTCCGTTACATTACAACACTGCTGACAGTGAGACGTTTCTCAGGCCGACTACTAACCTGTCGCGTATCAGCTCGTTTTGTAGTTGTCCATAATTGCAATGTTCAGCTAATCCGTACAGTTATAAAATAATCCACCATTTCTCTCGGCAGCTGCACACGCTGATTGAACTTGGCTCTTTCGTATTTTACATTATTTTTAGGCACAAAAAATGTATCAAAGGCCACCTTAACACCCGTGTACTTCTTCCTCTCCTCTGCAGTTAGCGTTAGCCCCTTAAGCACATCTTCGGCTTCATCGCCCATACAATACACTAACGTGTTTACCTGGTTTTCTTCCGACATTGTGTTTAAATTGCTTGCAAGGCGAAAGCGGTCAAATCTCCTAATCCAACAGTTCCATTCTTGAGGCTAGGTAAAATCGAATGGCTCTGGAGGTAGTATTGTGAACGTAGCAGTTGGTGTAGATTGCGCCATATCTGCCGGCTCGTCTCCTATTCCTTGCCAAAACGATCCGCTTTGTTTTCCTTTCCTTTTTCCTTCTCGCTCACAAGTCTACTTCTGACACCTGACAAACTTCAAATGCAATTGTGTATCATTTCATAAAGTTCATAATGTTTTTATTAGTTTGCACATTTTGTGCATTCGTTAATCTAAATGATTGCTGGCATTCACTTCATGTAGGCCTAAATAAAGCACAACAAACTTCAACTTGTTCATTTCGTTGTGCTTTTCCTTTGTACATTGCAATGCTTTAAAACTGTCTTTTGTTATCATTTGTTGGATGTCACTGCAAAAAAAAAAAAAAAAAATTACAAACCAAATATAAATTTACAAAAAAATACCACAAGGTTTACCACAAGGTTTCACTTTTACCAGGAAACCAAAAAAATCCAGAACACCTGAATGATTACAGCAACAAACAGAAGAGCAGCTATAGAATATTCCTAAATAAATGAACAATTACCATTTAATGTATTTATTGCTAAGCTCTTCTGATACCTTACCTTATGAAGCTTTAAAACTGTCATCTCTGCCAATAATCTCTGGGAAATAACTCCACAACCATATTAGTGTCTAACTAAACATTTTGCACCCTATACTGATATTTCTCTTTGTCATGTTCTTTCTTTGACCTTATGTTGCACTGTGTGCCTGGATGATACACAATGATGATCATTGATACAAATGCATAACCTATTTTGTTGCACAACAAACACCCATTCAAACATTTTTTAAAAGTTCAATTCTTCATAACGTTCCATAAACATGAATGTTCTTAATTGGGCTTCAATTAGAGGCACTCTGACTTGAACTCTTGAAAAATCTTTAAACTTTTAAACTTTGTTGGATCGATGTTAAAACATGACATTCTGGCATTTTTTTCATCACTTAAGATTTGCATGACAAAAGTTTGGAATCACTATGATTTAAGAAATGTTATACCTTTATAGCAAGCAAGGTCAAGGATGCCTTAAATTGATCACAAATGACAGCAAAAACATTTATAATGTTACAAAATAAATATGATTTTAAATAAATGTTAACAATCATGAAAACAATCATGAAAACATATGCTGCATAATGATTTCCACACATCATTAAAAAACTGCAACTTGATCATACAAAAGTAGTCAATTACAGGCTGATCTCAAATTTGCCTTTTCTGTCAAAGATATTAGAAAAAGCAGTATCCTCACAACTGTGTTCCTTTCTTGAAAGAAATTATATCTGCGAGGATTTTCAGTCAGGATTTAGACCGTACCATAGTACTGAGACAGCTCTCATTAGAGTTACAAATGATTTGCTCTTATCATCCGATCGTGGTTGTATGTGTTACTCAATCCTAGTGCTGCATTTGACACCATTGACCACAACATTCTTTTAAATACTAGAAAACTATGTTGGAATTAGTGGAATTGCACTAGCATGGTTTAAATCATACTTATCAGACCTTTATCAGTTTATAGCAGTAAATGAAGATATGTCTTATCGATCACAAGTTCAGTATGGCGTCCCACAAGGCTCAGTACTAGGACCGCTGCTTTTCACTCTATACATGCTACCATTAATTATTAGGAAACATGGAATTAGCTTTCACTGTTATGCCGATGATACTCAGCTGTATATCTCTTCACGCCCTGACGAAACTTACCAATTCAAAAAATTAACAGAATGCATAGCTGATTTTAAAAATTGGATGACTAGTAATTTCCTACTACTAAATTCTGAAAAAAAAAACAGAGATTCTAATTATTGGACAAAAAACTTCCACACGTAATAACCTAGAATACTGTCTAATACTTGATGGCTGCTCTGTTAAGTCGGTTAGGAACCTGGGTGTGCTCTTTGATACCAATCTTTCATTTGAAAGTCAAGCGTCTATTTTCTGTTAAACTGTGGAGCTAATAATATGACACAATGATTTGAATTTGAATTGTGTAAATTTGAATTATTTGCAAGTGTATTCTAACTAAATTGAATTTTAGGTGGTAGTTTAAATAGTTCTGAATTTGATTTTTTTTTAAACGAGTATTGAATTCAGAACTATTTAAACTACCACCTAAAATTCTATTTTTTTTTATTACACTTACAAATAATTCAAATTTACACTATTCAAATTCAAATCATTTTGTCATATTATTAGCTCCATATTAAACCGCATTTTTCAATCTTAAGAATATATCTAAATTACACCATATGCTCTCATTGACAAATGCAGAAAAATTAGTTCATGCGTTCATGACATCAAGGCTAGATTATTGTAATGCTCTACTGGGTGGTTGCCCTCCACACTTAATAAACAAATTACAGCTAGTTCAAAACGCAGCAGCTCGAGTTCATACCAGAACTAGGAAGTATGACCATATTAGCCCGGTTCTGTCAACACTGCATTGGCTCCTATTAAACATTGTATAAATTTTTAAATATTGCTCTTAACGCATTATAGTCCTTCACGTCTATTACGATCTCAAAATTCTGGCCAGTTAATAATACCTAGAATATCAAAATCGACTGCTGGCGGTAGATCCTTTTCCTATTTAGCACCAAAACTTTGGAACAATCTTCCTAACATTGTCCGGGAAGCAGACACACTCTGTCAGTTCAAAGCTAGATTAGAAACACATCTCCTTGACCTAGCATTCACATTATCGACTTTTATAATTCAATGTTTAGGCTGGATAGATTAGGTCAGCTGGAACTGGGAAAACTTCCCTTAAATCCTGATGTACTCGTTAAATCATAAGAAAAATGGCATCTACGTTCATTTTAGTGTCTTTGTTTATCCCAAGGTTTTCCCGCAGCCTGCCGGATCCAGGCCGTATCCAGATCTTACGAAGGACCTTCGCCTGGAACCGACAATGAACAATGACAATGAACTTTACGAAATGATACACAATTGTAGTTTAAGTTCACGCTGAAACTATATTTACTTTTTTTATAATAATCCATTAAACCTGCTGAGAAATAAGAAGCGTGAACTCAAATGAGCAGTTCTATGCGCATGCCCGGAAAACTCATGAATATTTATGTAGGCTCCGCCCACTGCATCTACAGATGAACAACTCACTTTTGCCCCACATTTCACATAGATCAGTGGTGCAAAAGGGAGAGCGCCAGAAACTTGTCACTTGAAAGCAAAAAACAGTGTTTGAGATTCGTCGCAGCAGATTCAAGCAGTTGTAGTTATGTACTAGAAAAATAGATAAGACATTTGTTAGAAAATATTCTACAAGTGTGCAACTCTCATTGGATGAATTCACATACTGATTTACGGATGAGCAAAATTTCTCCGTGACTTCACATTTTTTGATGCAGGTGTGTAAATGCGTTTTGCACCATATTCACTGCAGCAACTGTAGCAAAAATGTGAGCATACGAGTTTCTTAATATGTGATTTGTAAAATAGGATTTGTCCACCTGCAATTAAGAATTTGAGAAGGTGTAACTGTTGTGTTGTGTTTGTGGGAGAGAAAAAAAAAGTCTACAAGTTTGCAACTCATAAAACATTTCTCTCTGTGACTTCAAATCGTCTCGGTTACGTATGTAACCCTCGTTCCCTGAGTAGGGAACGGAGACGTTACGTCGAATGATGACGAAATGGGGTTTCGCTTAGAAGCCTATCACCTTTGAGTATTACAAAACGAGCCAATGGCAAGGAAATGCCATGAGTCTCCGGAATTTGCATAGCGTAACTCCGCCCACCCTCGTGGGTATATAAGGAAGTACGCTGGCAACATGCAGATATGTTTCCTGCTGAGGAGCCGAGACTGAACTCAGACGGACTGCGGCGCCTGCCTGCAACAACCTCCACGGCACGGCCCAGGTGAAGGCTGCTGCTGGGGCCGAGCGGGAGGGGCGGGAGTCGCAGGGGGACGCCCTCGGTGGCGAACAGACTGAGTGGACTGTGCAGGTGGCTGGGTGGAGGAAGCAGCTGGCCGCCGGGGCAGTATGTGCTTGATAATAATAATAATAATAATAATTATTATTATTATTATAAGCACCACCGAAAAGGCCTGCCTGGATATGGGCGAGTCGAGGAGGCGACCAATTGGACCAATTTACCAATTTAAATATTGGTATTTAAATAGTATAGGCTTATAGGTTGAACTATATTCTTGTAAATACAATCGCTGTATTCACCTACATTAAGTACTGAATGAAAAGTGGTTGTGATGCTATATAAACATTTCTGTTTTTTTTTTGTTTACAAATATTGCATTTAATCCACTTCTGTGGTATCTGTGATAAAGTACGCAAACAATGTGTAAAGCTGGGTGCAGACATTACGATTTATAATAGTCATTTACTATTGTTGCTTGTCAGACTGTATGAACATGATCATTGCTGTTAAGCCATGTCACACTGTAAGATCTCAGTTGTCATTAATGTCAGACTGTCAAGATGCGTTAAAAACGTACGCACGCAAGAAAACTTGTCCGGAGTTCGGTGATGTGAGCCGCATTACACGCGGGATTGAAACAGTGGCTACAAAGAAATCTCTAGCGTTAATTTTGGTCATGGCTTTTCTTGAAAAACTAAGACAATTTGATGGTCTTTGTATGAGGTCACACTGCAGGACTGGGAGTCAAATCTTCTGACACTGCCGGAATTTCGTCTGAGGTCAAATTTTAATCGCAACGGTCATTAATTGGATGTCGGTGAACATGTCAAACTAACGATCGAAGACTTCAGATTTTAGCCTAGGATCAGAGGAATCTTTTAGGATTTACAAAATTTGTCTCAGGTGGCCAAAATCGCACAGTGTGAACCCGGCTCAAGTGTCACTACTTGACTTCATGTCTCCATATTCAACTCCTCCCCCAACTGCAAGCGGCAAATCTCCCCAATCGTCTTAATCTAGCTGCAGCTGCAGTTGAATACACACATTTGATAATTTTGCTCATGTAATAAATCATGACTGACTGACTATATTTTCTGTGCTGATTTTCCACATGATTTTTAAATTACGAGTTGCATTGTGTTGTGCTTTAGGGTTAACGGAAATGTCCGTAAACTTGACGAATAATGTTCTTCATATTTTTCTAATGATTTTGTCTTACAGGGTTACAAGGTAGACTATTGATATGATTGCAGTCTTCATCTCATTTGAGCGTATATCATTTGAAAGATTTTTTTTTTTAAATAATCCATCTCTCTGACAAACACATGTGCACGTTGTTTCTCCCCTGTGTGTGAGACAAGTTGCTGATGTTGAAAATTAACTGAACTAACACTCACGGTGTTGCGTCCAGCCTCACCCAATTTGCACCTTTGCCTCTCATGTCAGCGCCAATGCGTTCCCTTTGGCGACAACACCATGTCAACTGCCAACTCCCCACGAACCAACTGGGACAAAGCGGTCTAGAGGATGTCACAAATAACAGCACACAGACATGATCTTTAGATCTTAAATTCCAAGAATTAAGTCCTGTGAAGATCTCTAAGGTCTTCATAAATACCTGGATAATGTCAACTAGCCTAGTCGGTTAAAAGTCCTAATCACTGATGCCTGTTTAAACATCTTAACGGGATTAGAAGGGAGTTGAAGTATTTGGTAGTCGTAGTTAATTGAAGCGAATGGGGTTTTTAATAAAGCGTGCAGTGATCACAGCTGACAAACAAGTCTTCTGTCTCTTTAGGGAATCCGATATTTACTTTGCCGGAACTCATTGCATTACATCTCCTCTCCCCTCCCCTCCCCTCATTAGGGTATTTTCCACTTGAGTTTTAATTACGTTTCACAGGCTGAATTACATGGGGAATAAGTGACAGTCTGTCAGTTGTGCTGGAGAAAGAATCATGACAAACTGCCTTGACATCATTGCACACAGTAAGTGTCATGTCTCAAAATGTTAAACAAAACAGATCTCCACAGTGTTTAAAAAAAAATGGCTGCACAGAGTCATCTTTTTAACTGTGGACATTGAAGCAAGTCTAAAGATGCTAGAAGGTACAGCCAGCAATGTCACGCTATAAAATAAACTTGGTATCGCCTCTCCCCCTTTTTATATATATTTTATATCAACTTTTTTTTTTTAAATTATATCCAGTGATGTGTATATCATTGTCACAAATTAACCCGGTTTTCTGGGAAAAAAAATGCCACAAAAACCTAAATAAATACAAAAATAAAACACTGAAGGATTAGTACATTTGTTTTTTGTATATGTTATCTAACATTTAACATATATTCATACTAATACATTGTAAATATATAAATAATATAGCCTGTGCCCTGGTTTAAGGCTTTGTACCACTTTAGCATTTTACTGGTCATGGTACAGTACAGCTCTAGTAAAAAATTAAGAGACCACTGCAAAAGTATTTATTTCTCTGGATTTACTATTTATTGGTGTGTGTTTTAGTAAAATTGTCATTTTTGTTTTATTTTATAAACCACTGATAACATTTCTTCCAAATTTCAAATATAAATTTTATTCAGAGTATTTTTTCAGACCTTGAATAATGCAAAGAAAACAAGTTTAGATTTATTTTTAAACAACACAATACTAATGTTTTAACTTCAAAATAGTTAAAAAAAAGATATTTGGTGGAATAACTTCTCAGTTATGTAAAGTAACCCACGTTCCCTGAAGGAGGGAATGGAGACATAGTCGACTGATTGGGATCACGCTTAGAGAGCCTGTCATCTTTGAATACTGTTAAATTGAGACCTGCATTTCACACTCTGCCCTGCGGCGCGGTTATAATTACGGAAGTGGATGCACGCACCAGTTGTTTTTCGCTGAGGAGCCTGGTGTCAGCGGTGGTCCAATGATAGTGGCGACGGGACTACGTCCCTTTCAGTCGCTCACGTTCAACGAAGTCAATATGTCGACTGATTGAGATCCCAGGTAAAAGGCCACCTTCCAGTGCCTAGACAAAAGCTTTCTGATCCCCCCGCATTATTTGAGGCGTAGATGGGACAGGGCTTGGGCCAGGGAAGTTACTGCTGTTCCACAAGACCACTGGGAAAGCGTTCTCTTTTGTTGGAAAGGAATACGCTGCGGAAGCCACATCCTGCCCGTAGGATGGAATGGATGTCACTAGGGTTGGCTCCAGCCTATAACAGGGGGGAGACTCAACCGGTCAGTGACGGCAGAGCGGCCTCTGCCAAGGGAAGACACGGGCTGACCACAGAGAGCCATACCATGGAAGAATACACATATGGGATCGCCGTAGGGATCACAACATATGGACCCAGCCTAACACAGGTTCCACCAGTTGCAAACGAGTGAAAGGCCTGGCTTCAGACGCTCCGTCATGTCCGTAGCCTAAAGGTATGGAGGAACTTGACAGGGTTCGGCTAAAGAGGAACTCTACTGGAGCAAGAATTGCGCAACATATCCAGTCCATAGGAGGGGAATGGAGCAACAAGCCGACACTTTGAACCGGCCTAACAGTAAAATTGGCTTCATGAGAAGGGAGCCCATAGGAAGGAGCGGTTCGACACGTAGGCTATTTTTCTAGCCAAGGTGCCCAGGCCGGCCAAAATTCCAGGCACGATTTGTCGACCGAAAATGCATAAAAGGTCCCCTACCCTCTTAATAGAGGCCAAACAAGCAGGAGAACTGTTCTTTTAAAAACAGGGTTTTAACTCAGCTGCCGGTAGTGACTCAAGGGGATGTCTCTGCAGTGCATAGCAACAGAGATGAGTCCCAAGAGGTTATAGGCGATTCAGTTTCCTTGCTCCCCTCAGGAACCTGAAGATCAAGTCGTGCTTCCCCATGGATTTGTATCCACTGATTCATGATGTGCGACAATATAGAGGCAACAAACATTTTGAGGGTGGAGGGAGACAGCCCTACTCTACCCATCTTGCAGGCAAGAAAGCACAGAAGTGATCGAACACCTTCACTAGCAAGACCTGCTCCTTCTCCTCCCTGACTTAGCACAGTGCTGTGCAAGAAGGCTCACTGGGGGAACACATTTCTGTGGAGGCCCCGGGGCCAGTTGTGAGTCAGTGTTTCCGAGCCGAGGGTTCTCTGCTCGGACAGGGAGTTAAACAACTGGCAATGGGACAAGTCCAGAGAGGCAAACAGATGTAACTGTGCGGCCCCAAAGTGGTCCCAAAACTGCTGGACCCCTGGGACGGAGTCTCCCCTCTCCCTGGGCCATAAGCTGTCATGAGGCCTTGTCGGTGGTACGATTGAGCAGGTATAATCATATGGAGGAAGCCATTGCATTGATAGAGGAGTGAGGGGCCCACAGGGATTGGTTACCGGGCGGGGAAGCCTCACTATGATCTTCTGATCACCCATCCCACAAGGCACCGTAGCGGGAGGTGGTAATGGGGACTAGGATTGGGGCGGTATGGATTTTTTCTTACCGCGGTTGAAAAGTAAGAAATTCCCGCGGTATTGCGGCAAACCGATAGCACCATCCCCATGGATGTGTGGGATTTCCCCCTTTCTGGTCAATGTATCCCTGCCTCTAAATTTATCCCCCCCTCAAAGTGATCAGTGCTACTATAGTGGCGAGACGGATCACAAAACTTGGGGGGTGGTGCATAGTATACAATAGTACATTGTATTTAATTTGTCGTTTAATGAGATCTAATATATGTTGTTTGTGGCTAGAATTTTTTACTTGAATAAATGCATAGAGCCGACAACTAACCCAATGTACATTAATGGTTCAGTGGCATAACTTTTGCCAAGCGTGTCAGAAGTTCTGGGTTCTAATCCGCACTATTATTTTTTCCCCCCTCATCAAAACCGATTGTTTATTAGTGGTTTTATATCAAGCAGGGACACTTTTTTTGTGCATTATGTTTTGTGATTTCACCGTAACGAATAGAGAATCTCTCCGCAATGGATTGAAGCACGCGTCCGAGTGAAGACTATGCGCGAGTCACAACAGAACACTGTATCCGCAGCAATGAGCACTTTGGTCACTTGATTTAAAAAATAACACATTTCAGATCACCTCTTATTTAACAAACGATTATTTATCTACCTACCTAGCTGCGCAGCTCAACCACGTGAGAGAATCTTGTTAAATAAGCACGTACAATTAAAAACTGAGATCCTGCTTTAGGGGCTTTCTCATGAGTCATGCGCCTGTATTTTAATGCTTTAGCAAAATAGACTTCAAATTATAGGCTATAAGAGACATTACACAGGTACTCTCGCATACAGGCCTAATAGTTAATATGAAAGGAATGTTAACATTCCGCTCCCCAACTCGCGAAAGGTCGGATTTGCTCCATCTTTTGATGATGATGAGTTTTGTTTAGAAAACCTTGAATCCATGTTAGACACAATGTCACTAGACTGAATCCAAGTCATTAGAATCAATGAATCCATGCAATTAGACAAAACGTGCACATGTGCAGGCACTTTTTTTTTGCAGTGATGACGGTCACGAGCTCAGACCCGTGGTAGGGGTCACGTGACCGCGGTATTGCGGTAATGCGGTAACCGTCCCGGCCCTAATGGGGACTCCACCTTCATGCATGAAAGCGAGTCTCGATCTCAACACCGCGATAGTCATGTTCTCGCAATGAGAACATGAAATGGAAACTTTAGCTTAACCCTCTAGGGTCTAAGGTGTTTTTTGGGTCCTGGAAGTGTTCTGACATGCTCTGACATTTGTGCTTATTTCTGATACTTGTGATATTTTCATGGCTAAAGTCTGATTACACTGTATTCAGCACAAACTCTGCTACGGTAAAATGTCAGCATCATGTATGTAAAAGTTTTTAGTTTTGAGATAATGACGTTTATGCGTGGTTTGTGAAAAAACAAAAAACAAATGTCACTAAAATAAGGTCATAAAACCCATACTGATTATTTCTTCACAAGACTTTTGAAAATTGTATCACATGGCCTAGAATATTTGCTTCAAAACTATGTGAAAATCATCCTGACTACTCATTCAGATAAGACAATATATTGATTTAAAATTTGTAAGACATGTTTTGTGTAAGAATGCTTTATGCGAGGAGGTGTAAACCACCTATTAATATATAGTTTTGGGTGACAGTGAGGGATCGCTCTAGTCACGGATAAAAAAAAACACTCTTCCGTTCCGATTACCGTAGCAAATCGATTTGCCCCACTCAGTGAAATACCCACTGAGAATTCTGTTGATTGTGCCCTGGTAATTGGTGATTCGATCACACTGAACGTGAAAATAGAGACACCAGCCACCATAGTCACATGTTTGCCGGGAGCCAGAGCTCCTGACATCAAAGCAAATTTAAAAGTGTTAGATAATCGTAAATTCTCTAAGATCATTATTCATGTCGGCACTAATGATGTTCGACTCCGCCAGTCGGAGATCACCAAAATTAATATTAAAGAGGTGTGTGAACTCGCAAATACGATGTCAGGCAGTGTTATTTGCTCTGGCCCCCTTCCTGTTCGCCGTAGTGATGAGATAGTCAGCAGATTATGTTCACTCAATTGCTGGTTGTCTGAGTGGTGTCTGCATAATAATGTAGAATTCATAGACAATTGGAAAAGTTTTTGGGGCAAGCCTGACCTGTTGAAAAGAGATGGTATTCATCTCTCCTGGGATGGTGCTGCTCTTCTCTCTAGTAATTTGGCTCATAGTCTTAGAGCTAAAACATGACAATCTGGGGCCCAGGTCAGGAAGCAGACAGACTGACTAAACCGACCGTCTGCTAGCGGCCTCACTTCACCAAGGTCAGATAAATCCCATCACATAGAGCCTCTTTCACCTAGATATCATCATTTAGAGACTGTGTCTGTTCCCCAAATTTGGAAATCCAAAAAACGTCCAAACCCATCTAAGGTTAAAAATTTAATTGATGTTCAACAAATAAAAAACAGATAATACGGATGAGTAAATGATAAAGCCTGTGAAAAATCCCTTACTTTGAAATCATATCATTAACTATGAGCGATTTTGGATTATAACCTAGATGTGCTGTGTTTGACAGAAACCTGGCTAAAACCAAATGAGTCCACCCCGCAAGATTACTGTTATAAACATGAACCTCGTCCAAAACGCAAAGGGGGAGGAGTTGCTGTAATTTATAGTAATATTTTCAAAACCACTAAGAAATCTAGTTTTAAATATACTTCTTTTGAAGTGTTGGTGCTTAAAGTAAAAATATATAGTGTAAACGATAAATCATTGTGGCGAACAGGACGGCCGAGGGACGTGAGAGAACGGCGCGAGGCCGGTGGTGCGATTGCTAATGAGCAACACCTGTGAAGCACACTGGTCTCGCATCTCTCACGGAGGAGCGGAAGCATAAAGGAGGAGCGACGACGTTGATGATCGAGAGAGGAACAGGCCTGTATTTTAGTTGTTTTATTTTTGTATTTTACTTTAGCCAGCAGTCGTCCGCGAGGGGCTGCTGGCAGTTATATTTATTTTCGGTAGCCAGCAGTCGTCCGCGAGGGGCTGCTGGCGGTATTTTCGGCTGTTTGTTTTATTTTAAATAAATTATATTTTGATTGTTCGCCGGTTCCCGCCTCCTTCTTCCCTGAACATTGCTACACTGGTGCCGAAACCCGGGAAGAGGGAGGAACGCGCTGTCAGAGAGTCCTCGCCGATGTGGGGAATCCGCGGTGCCATCGAGCATGGTGCGCGAGTCGCCGCCGCTCGCCGTGGGCCGGAGCCTGCTGCCATCCGCCGAGCGAGGGGGGAGCAGGGAGCGGGGGACTCGCGGCCACGGACGCTCGAGGCGGTGCGCTGGAGTGAGTTGCCGGTGGGACGGTCGAGCTCGCTGCCGGCCGCCTGGGTATTGGAGGGCCGGCTGCCATCCGGGAGGGAGAGGAGTCGCCGCCGCCGCTCGCCGTGGGCCGGAGCCTGCTGCCGTCCACCAGTGAAGGGGAGGAGCAGGGAGCGGGGGACTCCTGCCGTCTGCCCAAGGCACCCGAGGAGCCGTCGCCGTCCACCGGGCGGCGGAGGAGCGTCGAGCCGTCCACCGAGGGCTACCCAGCTTCACCGCCAGGCACCACGGAGGAGATCGCCTAGCTGGTGGGGGACCAGATGGCAGCGCGTTGTGGGAACCGGACCAAGTTTTTTTTTTTTTTTCCTCTCTCCCCTCTCTCGATCTGTCGCTCCTCATGCTTCCGTCTCCGTTTCCCTCGGTCTGTCTGTCCATACTCCCCAGGGATCGCCGCCGCCGGGGGAGGAGTAGGCACAGGCTCGTGGGTACCCCCCGGCCTGTGAGGGGCGATGGGGGTATGTGGCGAACAGGACGGCGGAGGGACGTGAGAGAACGGCGCGAGGCCGGTGGTGCGATTGCTAATGAGCAACACCTGTGAAGCACACCCGTCTTGCATCTCTCACGGAGGAGCGGAAGCATAAAGGAGGAGCGACGACGTGAGAGATGCGAGACCGGTGTGCTTCACAGGTGTTACTCATTAGCAATCGCACCACCGGCCTCGCGCCGTTCTCTCACGTCCCTCCGCCGTCCTGTTCGCCACAATCATGTTTGACAATTCTGCTGGCAACTGTATACAGGCTACCAGGGCACCATAAAGATTTTATCAAAGAATTTGCGGACTTTCTATCCGAATTAGTATTTGCTTCAGATAAAGTACTAATTGTTGGTGATTTTAATATACACATAGTTAATGAAAAAGATGCATTGGGATTGGCTTTTAAAGACATTGTAAACTCAATTGGAGTTAGACAACACGTGTTAGGACCTACTCATTGTCGTAATCATACTCTAGATCTAATATTATCACATGGAATAGATGTTGATGCCGTTGAAATTCTGCAGCAGAGCGATGACATCTCAGATCATTATCTAGTCTCATGTATATTACATTTAGCCAAGGCTGCAAAGCCGACTCCGTGTTATAAATATGTTAGACCTATAACCTCTGCCACTAAAGATTGCTGTATCAATAATCTTCATAATCAGTTTCATCATCTCAGCATCCAGGATAGCTTAGAAGAACTTGATATTGCAACAGAAACTGTTTTAACTCTCTCTTTTCCAGCACTTTAGACACAGTTGCTCAATTGCGCTTAAAGAAGAATTCATTTAAGAAAATTAAAGAAAATAGTCCGACGCCGTGGTACAACGAGCACACTCAGGCCCTTAAGAGAGCAGCCAGAAAAATGGATCGCAACTGGAAGAAGACAAAACTATTTCGGATTTCATGGAAGGAGAGCTCGATTGCTTACAGAGAGGCTTTAAAAGCTGCTAGATCTGCTTATTTTTCAACCCTATTAGAAGAAAATAAACATAGTCCTAGGTATTTCTTTGAAACAGTGACTAAACTAATGAAAAAGAAAGCTTCAAGCACAGAAGTTTCCAAGAAACACAGCAGTAATGACTTTATGAACTTCTTCACTTATAAGATCGATAAATATCAGGGAGAAAATTATAACTAAGTAACCGTCTACTACAGCATCACATCAGGGAGTGCATTGTAGTCTCCCTGTGGAAAAATTTGATTCATTTGTTGACCGTACCATAGTACTGAGACAGCTCTCATTAGAGTTACAAATGATTTGCTCTTATCATCCGATCGTGGTTGTATATCTCTATTAGCGTTATTCGATCTTAGTGCTGCATTTGACACCATTGACCACAGCATTCTTTTATGTAGACTAGAAAACTATGTTGGCATTAGTGGAATTGCACTAGCATGGTTTAGATCATACTTATCAGACCGTTATCAGTTTATAGCAGTAAATGAAGAGATGTCTTATCGATCACAAGTTCAGTATGGCGTACCACAAGGCTCAGTACTAGGACCGCTGCTTTTCACTTTTTACATGCTACCATTAGGAGATATCATTAGGAAACATGGAATTAGCTTTCAGTTATGCCAATGATACTCAGCTGTATACTTCACGCCCTGACAAAACATACCAATTCACAAAATTAACGGAATGCATAGCTGATAAAAAAAAAGTGTGCTATTTAATATCAATCTTTCATTTGAAAGTCACGTGTCTAGTATCTGTAAAATCGCATTTTTCCATCTTAAAAATATATCTAAATTACACCATGTGCTCTCATTGACAAATGCGGAATAATTAGTTCATGCGTTCATGACATCAAGGCTAGATTATTGTAATGCTCTACTGGGTGGTTGCCCTGCACGCTTAATAAACAAATTACAGCTAGTTAAAAATGCAGCAGCTCGAGTTCCTACCAGAACCAGGAAGTATGACCATATAAGCCCGGTTCTGTCAACACTGCATTGGCTCCCTATTAAAAATCGTATAAATTTTAAAATATTGCTGATTACTTACAAAGCACCAAATGGTTTTGCTCCGCAGTACTTGAGCGAGCTCTCAATGCATTATAGTACTTCACGTCAGAGATGGGGACTCGAGTTTGAGACTCGGACTCGAGTACGACTTAAGTCGCACACACAGTGACTTCAGACTTGACTTGAGAGTCGTCCTCGAAAGACTTCAGACTCAACTCGGACTCGAGCTGCGGGACTCGTGAACAATGTTTATTTTTAGGAAATGTCTGATGAGCTTGCTGTTATTCCCCTCCCTCCGTTACCTATAACCTGCCTACGTAACACGTATCGGCTGCGCGTGCGCGCGACCACAAACAAACATGTCAACTGCACCGGCCGCTGCTGTGCCATTCATTGTAAGCTTTGGGTTTAAAAACTTCAAACAAGACGGCCCAAACAAAAGAAGCGCTCAATGCTAAATATGCGGTATCAGGATGAAAGATTCTGGCTCAACCACATCTAATTTCATCAGGCATCTGAAAACACACCCTGAGGTCAGTAAACATGTTTAGCTCAGCATTGACCATCTACCGTAAGCTTGCTTCTTACTTTAGCTACAACCTAACATTACGGGAGGTTAACTCCGACTGTCTTCCTTATGAAATATTAATGAGCGAAATATTAATGAGCGTTTGTTTAATTGCCAAACTTGTGGTGGTCGATTAACGTAATAATTTATGTGCCGCTGGCTTTCATTACGTTAATTATTAACGTTGTCTGCAAACAGGTTACTGGATTATTGTTGTTTCATTTAGTTATAACGTTACACTGGTTTGAGAGTCTGGGATGTGTTGCTGACTTACAGTAGTTTATAAGCTATGATTAGTTGCATAGGCAGTGCACATTAGGCCTACATGGATCTGCAAGTGATGGCGGGGGCGTGGAAATCGCACAAATTTTTTCACTGCAAAATACAGATGTTAACATAAAAGTAAAGCATTCTTGGTGTTTTTGTCATGTTGCAATAGCCTGTTTACACTGATTATATACCAAAATCAAAGCTGATACTTAATGGTAATAGATATAGGAGTCATAATAACATAGTACATGCTTTGAATTCCTTATATATAGATATGCAGTGTTCTAAGCAGCCTGGATGGGTCGCTGTACGTGATGCAACACTTGTTATAACCACAAGAGACTTCAGACTTGACTTGGACTCTAGCTCAAAGGCTTTAGACTTGACTTGGACTCTAGCTCACAGACTTGTGAGCATCTCTTTTTCACGTCTATTGCGATCTCAAAATTCCACCCAGTTAATAATACCTAGAATATCAAAATTGACTGCTCGCGGTAGATCCTTTTTGGAAAAATCTTCCTAACATTGTCCCGGAAGCAGACACACTCTGTCAGTTCAAAGCTAGATTAAAAACACATCTCTTTGACCTAGCATTCACATAATACATTACCGACTTCTATAATCGAATGTTTAGGCTGCATAGATTAGGTCAGCCGGAACTTGAAAAACTTCCCTTAAATCCCGATGTACTCGTTACATCATAAGGAGAATGTCATCTATGCAAACTTCAGTGTCTTTGTTTATCCCGAGGTTTTCTCACAGCCTGCCGGATCCAGGCCGTATCTAAATCTGACGAAGGACCTTCGCCTGGACCCGATGACAATTCAGTGCTGAAGTGCCAACTAGCCTCTCCCAATGCAGGATCCCTTTATCTCTCTACAGATAAAGCATTGTGGGGAATTTAGTTTGCATACCTAACCCGAAGTGATAAAATTAAATAAAATTCTTTATCAAATTTATAGGCAAGACATGTAGTTTGTTTAGGCATGGTTTGTAGGAATTACAAACCTGCGCACATATATTCAAACGCACATAACTATAGAATCAATTCTTAATGTGCATGTAAACACCATCAGCGTTTATCACAGGTTCGCATTTAAAGTCTGTTCGGAGAGAACGGTGTCGTCTTAGCAGCCCCTAATTTAATAACAAATGATAATTTCAACCGAAGTGAATCAATCAAAACTAACTTTAGCTGGAAAATAACATTATTCAAGAACAGCTATAAAGCCAAAACAATCTCTGTTACCTTAAATTATGTTTCCCTCTGTAAAGCTGCTTTGAAACAATCTACATTGTTAAAAGCGCTATAAAAAAAATGAAGATGACTTGACTGACTTGACTTGACCTTTGTGCTATTCCTAAAACATAGTAGGCTACATACCTGTCATCTCCAAGGTGTTTGATTTTTCACTTTACCATGGTCATGTACAGAGACTCATGTGAATGTTTAAGTCAGCAGGACTCATCAGTGGCATCTGGTCCCTGTAAAAAACAAATTTTAGAAATAAAAAAACATGTGAACATGCTGATATGAAGAGAAACTATAGGGCTGTACGATTTTGGGAGTACATTTGAGATTTTTCTGGTTAAAATTACGAAATTTACTAAATACATAGGCTACATACATATATATACACTCACCTAAAGGATTATTTGGAACACCTTGTAAGGTATCTGGACCATGTCAGATCGACTCATGTTGTCCAACATATGAAAAAGCTATTAAACTTTGGACTCGTGGAGGTAAATTAGACGTAGGCTCCAGCCAGTCTACCATAGATGATTTTGGTGACAAGTTTTATGGCACCCAGAGGTTTAACAGACAACAAGACACCGAGCTTCACAGAGATGTTTATCACCCAACTACCCTCTTTCCGGCAAGGAAGAACTCATTCCAACACACACACTTTCACGGTGAGGTTTTTGATTTTGTTCTTTGTTGTTGTCTGTCATGTGTTTCCCTGTCTTTTCATGTTCAGCTGTTCTCTGTTAGGTTTATTAGTCTCCCCAGGTGTCTCTTATTAACCACGCCCCCTTGTTATCTTGTTTAGCTTTTTTGTCTGTTTATTTAAACCCCTGTGTTTCAGTTGTTTGCTGTCGGTTGTTATTTAATGTTGCTTGTAGTACCTTGTTCTGAGTTTACCCTGGATTACCTGTTCGTTGGATTATTAAAGTGCTTGCATTTGGACGGTCTCTGGCTGTGCAGATGTGACGTGGACGGTCTGTGGCTGGACGGTCTGTGGCTGGACGGTCTGTGGCTGGACGGTCTGTGGCTGGACGGTCTCTGGCCGGTGTCTGCGGTTCCCGAGCCGGTGTCTGCGGTTCCCGAGCCGGTGTCTGCGTATTTAAACTCCTGTGTTTCAGTTGTTTGCTGTCGGTTGTTATTTAATGTTGCTTGTAGTACCTTGTTCTGAGTTTACCCTGGATTACCTGTTCGTTGGATTATTAAAGTGCTTGCATTTGGATTCACTTTCTGCTTCATTCCTGCCTACATCTTAACACACATGAACCTTTCATTAATTTCCTCAGTAAGGAAAATCTTTACTGAAATGTTTTTGTGTCGGCGTGCCCAATTCAGATGGGAATACATGTATTGCTATCATTGTTCTAAATGGACTGTAAGGGCATATATTATGCATTTTAATGTAACCTTGCAATATCATCCTTTGTGCATGTCGTTTTTGATACCTACAGAATCCCCTGAGGATGACCAAGCCATATGTATATGAACATACCGAAAATTGTATTTTACTGTGTTGTACCAGCTTTGCAGTGATTCTGAAAACATTTCTGTCACTGTCATAAAACATACCAAGTAGGCCTCGATGGACAAAGACACTTTTGCCACGCACTGGTGATTGGTTCATTCACGCGAGAGAAGGCGTGAACCGAATTGCTTTAAAGAGAAGCTTATCTTCCTCTCTCTCTCCTCCTACCTCTTACTTGCATCACCAAGTAACTCCTTCGTGATCCTCCTCCAGGGATATTTTTCTTTCGTTTAAGTTTTGTTTTTCTGTTCCGGATTCGGCTGTGTTCTTTTCCACGGACGAGTGGAAGGAATGTAGCCTGAATTGTTTCTTTGGTAAACTTCAAATCAACGGAGCTTTAAACCTTTGAAGTACGCGCCTCAGACACCTCTGCAGACCACGTGGCGATCCAGACGGAACACGCTTCCTCATGCCTTCGAAGCAGCCACAAAGTGTAACTTTGCAAGTATTTCGTTTTATCGAGCTTTCAGCATTAAGATTGTGTTTTTCTGTGTTGTCTCTTAAAGGTTTAACTGTCCAGGTGAATTTTGCCAAACTGTGATCCTTATGGATCTCCTCTCTCACTCACTCCCTGTTTCTTCCACTTTCAATCTCTTTCCGTGTTTTGTCCATTATCTGTTTGTATATATATACACCTATCCCATGTACCGTTAGGAACTGTAGTTTTCATTTATTAAAGTATTTTATATTCATTTATGGATTCTGTCCCTTGCTCATGTACAAGTCCCTTTAATGGACGATCCAGCTACGTGCTTTAAAAGTATGAAAAGTATTACTTTAACTAGCAGGCTATCTGTGTAAAACAGGAAGGTTGTATTCATGGCCAGAAATTGCCTTTCCTGCGAATCTCTGAGATGATTCCGGTGTGAGAATTGATAAAGATTGCATGATCAGTTTGCTGGACAAAAGGATTATCAGATCACAAATTAATTCCACAGGGACTATCCTTAGAGTTGGTATATGATAGACCAAATTGATATATTAATATTTAATTATAATCCGTTGTGATTAAGTATTGATATACAATTGAGCTATTTTTAACCTGTCTGTAAAATATATTCTACATATGCAATTAATTATAATCCTTTGTGGTTAATTGTCTAGGTACATATATGAATGCAGATGCAGGGAACATATTATCCCTTTTTGGGAGATTTAACATGTATAATTACCTGGTTCAAACCCGTATGAATAATTATTAATTATTAATTATTGAATACATATTCCCCAAAACCTGACTGGATACTTTACAACCTGTTCAATTTCTCATTAATGCAATTATCTAATCAACCAATCACATGCCAGTTGATTCAATACATTTATGAGTGTGGCCCTGGTCAAGACAAATCTCCTGAACTCCAAACTGAATGTCAGAATGGTAAAGAAAGGTGATTTAAGCAATTTGAGCATGGCATGGTTGTTGGTGCCAGACGGGACGGTCTGAGTATTTCACAATCTGCTCAGTTACTGGGATTTTCACGCACAACCATTTCTAGGGTTTACAAAGAATGGTGTGAAAAGGGAAAAACATCTAATATGCGGCAGTCCTGTGGGCAAAAATGCCTTGTTGATGCTAGAGGTCAGAGGAGAATGGGCCGACTGATTCAAGCTGATAGAGGAGCAACTTTGACTAAAATAACCACTCGTTACAACCGAAGTATGCAGCAAAGCATTTGTGAAGCCACAGCGCGCACAACCTTGAGGCGGATGGGCTACAACTACAGAAGACCCCACCGGGTACACACGGTACCACTCATCTCCACTACAAATAGGAAAAAGAGGCTACAATTTGCAAGAGCTCACCAAAATTGGACAGTTGAAGACTGGAAAAATGTTGCCTGGTCTGATGAGTCTCGATTTCTGTTGAGACATTCAGATGGTAGAGTCAGAATTTGGTGTAAACAGAATGAGAACATGGATCCATCATGCCTTGTTACCACTGTGCAGGCTGGTGGTGGTGGTGTAATGGTGTGGGGGATGTTTTTCTTGGCACACTTTAGGCCCCTTAGTGCCAATTGGGCATCGTTTAAATGCCACGGCCTACCTGAGCATTGTTTCTGACCATGTCCATCCCTTTATGGCCACTATGTACCCATCCTCTGATGGCTACTTCCAGCAGGATAATGCACCATGTCACAAAGCTCAAATCATTTCAAATTGGTTTCTTGAACATGACAATGAGTTTACTGTACTAAAATGGCCCCCACAGTCACCAAATCTCAACCCAATAGAGCATCTTTGGGATGTGGTGGAACGGGAGCTCTGTACCCTGGATGTGCATCCCAAAAATCTCCATCAACTGTGGTACGGTGCCATTCTGTAAAAACTACTATTAACAATAGATAAGATACTTGGGCTGACTATATCAGCACCTTCCTTAAGAATGGTGTAATGGTGTGGGGGATGTTTTTCTTGGCACACTTTAGGCCCCTTAGTGCCAATTGGGCATCGTTTAAATGCCACGGCCTACCTGAGCATTGTTTCTGACCATGTCCATCCCTTTATGGCCACCATGTACCCATCCTCTGATGGCTACTTCCAGCAGGATAATGCACCATGTCACAAAGCTCAAATCATTTCAAATTGGTTTCTTGAACATGACAATGAGTTTACTGTACTAAAATGGCCCCCACAGTCACCAGATCTCAACCCAATAGAGCATCTTTGGGATGTGGTGGAACGGGAGCTCTGTACCCTGGATGTGCATCCCAAAAATCTCCATCAACTGTGGTACGGTGCCATTCTGTAAAAACTACTATTAACAATAGATAAGATACTTGGGCTGACTATATCACCACCTTCCTTAAGAATGGTGTAATGGTGTGGGGGATGTTTTTCTTGGCACACTTTAGGCCCCTTAGTGCCAATTGGGCATCGTTTAAATGCCACGGCCTACCTGAGCATTGTTTCTGACCATGTCCATCCCTTTATGGCCACCATGTACCCATCCTCTGATGGCTACTTCCAGCAGGATAATGCACCATGTCACAAAGCTCAAATCATTTCAAATTGGTTTCTTGAACATGACAACGAGTTTACTGTACTAAAATGGCCCCCACAGTCACCAAATCTCAACCCAATAGAGCATCTTTGGGATGTGGTGGAACGGGAGCTCTGTACCCTGGATGTGCATCCCAAAAATCTCCATCAACTGTGGTACGGTGCCATTCTGTAAAAACTACTATTAACAATAGATAAGATACTTGGGCTGACTATATCAGCACCTTCCTTAAGAATGGACAGCGCAACTGCATCAGAGGGACAAAATTATCGCTTTAATTGAAGAATGACATTTCTAATATCAGAGAGTGACGTCAAGTCAAGTCATCTTCATTTATATAGCGCTTTTAACAATGTAGATTGTTTCAAAGCAGCTTTAGAGAGACAAACATATCATTGAAAGTAACAGAGATTGTTTTGGTTTTATAGCGTTTCTTGAATAATGTTATTTTCCAGCTAAAGTTAGTTTTGATTGATTCACTTCCGTTGAAATTATAATTTCTTATTAAATTAGGGGCCGTTAAGACGACGCCGTTCTCTCTAAACAGACTTTAAACGTGAACCTGTGATAAACGCTGATGGCGTTCACATGCGCATTAAGAATTGATTCTATAGTTATGTGCGCTTGAATATATGTGCGCAGGTTTGTAATTCCCTACAAACCATGCCTAAACAAACTACTTATCTTGCCTATAAATTTGATACAGAATTTTATTTTATTTTATTTTAATACGCTCTATGGCCTCCTTTACCAGCAGGGAGTTTACTTCTTGTTCCAATACCCGACTACAGATCAGACCACCCCATTGAATTTTGGTGGGCGGAAATCAAACTGCAGTCTGTACCCCTTTCGAATGGTGCGCATGGCCCAAGGAGAAATATTCTTTCGATTTTTCCATGCATTGAAATATTTTTCCAAGGGAACCAACCTCTCGAGGCTGGTTTCGGGTATTGTTCGAGATTCGTTCTCGACCCCCTGAAGCGGCTCTCTGGCAAGGTTCGAAAACGATTCTCGATGGGGGGACGCGAGTGCTGCCTGGCCGCAGGCAGGAGAGCTCCCCAGAGGGGAGGCTCTTTCGGTTTTGTTCTCGACTCCCTGAAGCGGAGGACCGGCAGAGAATAATCAAAAACAGTTTCCGATGAGCGAACACGAACACTGCCTGGCCACAAGCCCTTGGGGCGGACACTGCAGCGTGCATTTGCTGAAAACTGATGTGTCCCGAAGCGTACTTGATGCTGTATACAAACATCGATTTCCTGAGGGCTCCGCGGAGGAGCGATTCTCGCTCATACCTCCACGGGGGGGACAGCCCTGCTATTTTCGTCTCGTTACCCTGAAGGGGAGGACCGGCAGGAAAAAATCGAAAACGATTTTCGATGTGCAGAAGGAACACTGCATGAACCCAAGCCTGTGGGGCAGACAGAGCAGCGTGCGTTCGCTGCTCATCATTTTCATTCCTCAGAATTAAATCCAGCCATAAACACTGTATAAGTTAAACATGGTCTGAATGGTAGGCTGAATTAAAATATCTAACTTCTTAAAGATAATATTATATAGATACAATAGATAATATTCTATCATTTTAATTTCTTAGAATTAAATGCATCCATAATCACCAGACAATACAGTTTTAATATTTATTTATACGGTAATTTACCTTGTAATGGTAAATGGACTGCATTTATATAGTGCATTCAATGGACCCATGGCCACCAAAGCGCTTTACATATTGCCTCACATTCACCCATTCATTCACTCATTCATACACCGACGGCGGTGTCAGCCATGCAAGGTGCCATCCAGCTCGTCGGGAGCAGCGGGGGTTAGGTGTCTTGCTCATGGACACCTCAACACTTGGTCAGGTGGAACCACCAACCTTCCGGTTTGTAGACAACCTACATGAACCACTGAGCCACTGATATCTGTGAAATAATACTGTTTGAGTGCAAGGCATTCACAGTCGGCTCCTGAGGGTGCTGGCAGTGTTCATTGAGAAATATCTTGACGCGTACATCCGTGCATACATCCGTACATCCATGTAATCTACAAGCTGCCTCGGCAAACGCAAGATTCGAGCCGTTACATTATATTTGGCTTTCATTCCTCGAGAAGAAAGTCAACAGGTGCGAGGCTGAAACATCCGACAGAGCATGGATGTGCGCGTCGAGATATTTCTCAATGAACACTGCCAGCGCCCTCAGGAGCTGACTGTGAATGCCTCGCACTCAAACTATTATTTCACAGATCGTGTGTCCCTTTTATTGCAGACGCGTAATCAACCCGCTGCCTCAGCAAACGCGACATTCGAGTCGTTCACAATATCTCTCGAGAAGAAAGTCAACGGGCGCGAGGGTGAAACACCCGAAACGCACGGCTATGTGCGTCAAGATATTTCTCAATGAACACAGCCAGCACCCTCAGGAGCTTACTGTGCATGCCTCAAACCCACACAGAATCTTTATTGCAGAGTAGACCCGTCATCTACGCACTGCCTCGGCAAACGCGAGATCCAAGCCACTATAGATTCTGTATTGCAATGCATACTTTTAATCTACGCGGTGCCTCTGCAACGCGAGATTCCAGCCACAGAATCTTTATTACAGAGCAGACCCATAATCTACGCGCTACCTCTGCAAATGCGAGATCCGAGTTAGAGGTCTGCATTGCCGCGGCTGTCCCAACCAGATATTTTGCGCCGCAGGATTAAATTTCCTACTAAAACGCGGTAGCGGTCGGTAACTCTGGTGTAATTTGGAGCAGTCGGGTCGGTCATTCAATATCACGTTCCCAACGTCCTTTCAGAAAAACATATCTTCGCTTTACTTAATCTTAATCATATCGACCACCCGGTATAGACTACAGCCTGTCCTGCACGCAGGGCTGTTATGCACGCGCTGCACGCATGGACAAGTTATTTCTGCGTCATGCATTTTAATTACGGGGTCTGTGCCCGCAGCAAGTGCATAACGGTCCTCAGGGCAGACTGTACTGGTGGTAAATATACCGCCCTCAAAAAGTATGGCAGAGCAAAGTGTGGATGCGCTGTCCTTGAAAGACATTAAACTTGGACTGGAAAATGGTCAGTTTACTGCTAAGAAACCCACGTCAGGTAAGTCTGATGTATGGGAGTCTTTTTCATGTATCATAGACGCAGATGGAAAAAAAACACCCTTTGCACAATGTGATAAATGCCTAAAAGTGTTGGAACCTCGGGTTTAAGGCGGCACTCATGCATCATTACAAATGGTCAGACTAAACTGACATTTACAAAGTCTAGGCCGGTGCCAGAACAGTTTAAAAAAGAGTTTTTCTCAAATTTTTTCCCCAACTGTGTTGACAGCAAAATGTTACATTTTGTATCTTGACAAGGCGTATAAAATAATACATACAATTTTTGTGCAGACTACATTTTTATTTTCTCTGTGGAAATGTAAATGTGAAATTCTGGAAACGAGATTTAAATTTAGTCGGGTCGGGAAGAAAATTATTCTAAGCAGATAGTGGGTGAACAAAGAGTGTATATGTATCGGGAACGGGTGGGTGCGGAATATAACCCCAGCTGGAGCGGGACTTAAAAAACAGTCCTGCGCAGTCCTCTAATCCGAGTCACTATAGATTCTGAATTGCAGTGCAGACCTTTAATCAACTTGCTGCCTCGGCAACGCGAGATTCCAGCCACAGAATCTTTATTGCTGAGTAGACCCGTAATCTACACGCTGCCTCGGCAAATGTGAGATCCGAGCCACTAGATTTTATATTGCAATGCAGCTTTTATTTGGGACAATTCTTGTGGGACAAACAACACCAAAAAGGACAGACAGTTTGACACAAAGTGCTTGCTGAAGAGCAAAAAGCTAACTCTGTTCTGTGCCGGCGTCCCTTTGTAGCTTCCGTGTTTGCTGTCACGTTACGTCATGACGCAGCACCAATCAGGATTGGATTAGTTTCATTCATACTTCAGATGCGTTAGGCTAAGGGCGTTCCCCAAAGTGTCATAGTCTACGCAGTTCAAGTTCCCTCGAAAGGGAACCCAAATCTAAAAGTGTCATGGGATAAAAGACAGAGGATGCAGTTGCGAGAAATAAGTAGTTTATTAGAGGAAAAGACTGGGAGATGACTTGATGAGTGAAGATGCAAGTTCAGTCTCTGTGGTAGCGTAGGTTGCAGAGTGGCAACCCAATACTCTGTGTAGTAATGAACGGTGCAAAGAAATCCTCAGAAAGACGGCCGGCAGACAGAATGTGGAAAACAACCAAGGCAGGAACCAGAAGCACCAACGAGGACCAAGACAGCACAGGGAGACATCCAACTACAATCTGACAAACACAAGACGAAAGACCATGAGCTTACATAGAAACCGCTGTTCAGTAACAGCTGGCACTGATGAATCAGCGACTGATCAGCGGCTCCGCCCACACACACACAGCGCGAGAAAGAGTCAGTGAATTCATGAACCGTGACAGTACCCCTCCCCCTAGGAGCGCCTCCTGGCGCTCCCAGGAGGATCTACCTGTTGATTGTATTCATCAATAAGGGATTGATCCAGAATGTCTCCAGTAGGAGCCCAACTTCTCTCCTCTGGACCGTAACCCTCCCAGTCTACCAGATACTGAAATCTGCTCCCCTCCATCTCGAGTCCAGAATACGATTGACCGAATACGTAGGTTCCCCGTCTACGAGTCGCGGTGGTGGGGGAACGCCGGCGGATTAAGATGAGAGCGAAAAACAGGCTTCAATTTGGTAACATGAAAGGCGGGATGAATTCTTCTGTACAGATTCCAGGCTTGAAAAAACTGGTGGCTGGTAGTGTTACTTTCGTCAAAAAAAATGATGACTAAATATCGTTGTCAACGAACCTTTATCACGTGACGAAAATGAGATGAGACGCAACGTAAATGCTGGTCATGTGACAATAACTATAATTAAATGTATTTTGCAATATTGTTGACGAATAAAAACGAGACTAAATGTGGTATACAAAACGAAAACTATGCAAAATGTCTCTACATTTTCGTTGACCAAAACGAGATGAGACAAAATGTTATACCGTTATTTCATCTCGTTTAGTCGTGTTATTATTATTATTTTGCAAGTATTTCTGCAGTATTTTCACTTCAGGTGCATCAGATCGCACTGCGCAGACGCAGGCGACGTCACTTCCTCAAGCCCCACTCGCGACATTATTTAGAAGATGCAGATGCTATGTGCAGATGCGGTGGTGAGTTAGCGTAAACGACAAAAGTTAAGTCTGACACAGAGAAAGGGACAGATGGCCGGCCAGAGGGGGTTCGTCTTTGGGAGAAAAAGAAGACATGACATTTGGAAAAACTTTCATTACATAGAAGTGGAAAAGAGAACGGAATGTGTTGTGGAAAAAGATGGGGAGAAATGCGGTCACAAAATAACAGGAAAAAACACCACGAATCTTAAGAGACATCTCAAGGCATTCCATAATGAAATTGAGGTAAGCCAAGACATTAACGTAACGTTACTTTCTATTTTAGAAATGTGGTTAATGTGTCTCATTTAAACATTAGCTTTAAACGACTGAGACAAATGTGTGTGACTACCGTGTGTGTTTGTATATTTGTTTGTGAGAGAGTGTAAAGTGGGTTAATGTGTGTGTGTGTGTGTGTGTGTGTGTGTGTGTGCGCGTGTATATATGTTTGTGTGAGAGAGTGAGTGGGTTCTTAGTTCCTACCTGACTGACTGACTCCATGTATACTAAGCATCCCTAGTTATTCACATAGCAAATGAATTTGACATCAACAACATGACTTTGAATACCTTATTTTAGACCAAAACATACATTTAAACAAATGGTATTGGCATTAACATGCCTGCCGAGACTATTGCTTAGACTATGTAGACTTTTTTTTCTTTTACGGACAGTCAAGTCACTCACTCAGAGGTTGATTTACTATGGTAAAAATCATAGCAAGGATTTATGCTACTTAATATTTACAACAGTAAGATTTTCCAGAGGCTGCATCTGTCCTGACATTGTATCCCTGTGCTAGATTCCAGAAATAGCACCAGTGAAGCAAGTCCTACCCAAGAAGATAGACAAGCCAACTAGTGCCCAGGATTTCTTTGCCACAAGGAGGTACAATGACAACTCCCCAGAGCAACGAACCAGAGAACAGGGGATAGCATAGTGGATAGGCCGTACAGGACTCTCAGGACGGATTGTCGAAGATGATGAGTTCATCGCCATGATGGCAAAAATGGACAAAAAGTTCAAAGTGCCAAAAAGACATCAAATTTTAAACTTGATTGACAAAATGTACAAAGAAGAGAAAGAAAAGATTAAACAAAACCTGGCCACAGCACGCAGAATAACTACAGGGTTGGATATTTGGACTAAAAAGGGGCTTACAGCATCCTTCCTGGGAATCAGCGCCTGTTACTTCAACCCTGAGGACAACAAGGCTGAACACAAACTTCTGAACCTGAAGGAGATGGTTCACCCTCACACCGCAGAGTCGATTACTACACTTGTAGAGGAGTCAATGGAAGAATGGGGGATCCCCAGAGAGAAGGTCCTCACAACGATTACTGACAATGGCAGTAATATGGTGGCTTCGTTCCACACACATGCGGAAGTTGCCACAACTTCTGAAGAGGACTCAGAGGCAGAGCATGACGATGACTATGAGCATCAGGAAGGGGAGAATGACATGTAACGTAAGTATTTGTATAAAACTATGCATTTCATTCAGAATCAGAATCAGCTTTATTGGCCAGCTTTACATATACAAACAAGGAATTCCAGTTAGTCTTTGCTCTCAAAGTACACAACAAACGCATATAAAGAGTAAAAACACAAGGGGACAGTAAGAAACATAAAAAAAAATACTATCTACAATATAACTCATTCAACATTTATGTAACTGGTCATATATTGTTTTATGAATAAAAAAATGATTCCATAGGAAGTTAAAAGATTAAAAATTATGTTATTAATTCATTCAGCATTTACGAAACTAGTCATGATTTAATTTCATATACATAGACTAAATAAGTTCATAGGATGTTAACTACTAGAACTACAGTATTTCATTTGGTTCAATAATATAAGGGCTAAAATGGTTAAATATGTCTTTTTTTATGTAGATACTCCTACGGAGCCATAGAGAGGACCCCATGCGTGGTTCACATCGTACAGCTTGTGGTGAATATGGTCCTGAAGGAACCCCCAATCCGAAGGCTGTTGGAGAAAGTGAGGCACTTAGTGAACAAATTTAGGAAGTCATCTGTCGCCACAGAGTGGCTGCTTCCAAAGTGTGCTTGTTCTAGTTCTTGTAAAAGACTGTCCCACTAGGTGGTCAAGTTGCTTTGCTATGATTTTGCGCTGTCTTGAATTCAAGGAGCACCTCACAGCTGTGGCAGAGTCCATGGGCTGGGACAGCCTGCAACCCAGTGAGTGGCAGAAGATCGGGATGCTGAGAGACCTTCTTCTGCCATTTGCAGAGCACACTAAGTCACTTTAAAGTGACACTCAATCACTTTCCCTTGTTGTGCCAGCACTCCTGGATCTCAAAAACCACCTGTCGGAGTTCTCGATTGCAAATGGGCGAACCTACAAAGATGCAGCTACTCTGGCTCAGAAGATGCTGTCCAGCATGGATAGGCGCTTTAGTGTGTTTCTTGACATAACGGCTGACAATTTCTCGCCACTTCGTGCATCAGCATGCTTTGTGGACCCTTATGTAGCTGAAACCCTTCTGGAAAATGATGACAACGAAGCAAAGAATCTTGTCAGAAAGGCAGAGGACTACATTGCTCATCTTGTGCCACAAAGAGTGCAAGTACGAGAAGAGCAGTTGACCGATGATGAGCAAGTCGCAAATGAGGGTACAGAGGCTCTAGAGTCAACCCCCGCAAAACGGTGTAGATT
Source organism: Meda fulgida (assembly GCA_030578275.1). Lineage (NCBI taxonomy): Eukaryota > Metazoa > Chordata > Actinopteri > Cypriniformes > Leuciscidae > Meda > Meda fulgida. The sequence continues at coordinate 22,271,381 of CM060616.1, read as the reverse complement.
TAAGTTCTTCAGTGCTAATCGTCCATAGAGGCCCAAGACAGCCAAGACAACAAACATTAGGCAGGAGATTTTAAAATATAAAGAGGGTCTGTCCGAGTCCCACTAGACTGCTGCTACTAGTGCTGAGGTTGAGGAATCCGGCATTGAGTATTGGTTAATTCGGTGTTGTTCCACTGTTCTCATTTCTTAATGATGGTGATTCACTTCCGTGTATTTCCCTGCATTCAGATCATGCTGCATTCACACATTATATTGGTCACACTGACCCCTTTATTTAAAGTATTTACGGTTCGGCTTGGACGCGGCGTCCGTCAAAAAAGGACTACGTGCCTATCTTTAGCGAAGCTGGGACGCTTCTTAAACACACCACGTCGTGGCTGGTGTAAACACAAGCATTGACTAGAGTGGGCTCGATCAGCTCCGGTAGCCACGTCGCAGCCGCAACGCACCGCAGACGTGTGCAGTGTAAATAAGGGGTCACACAATAACAAAAAACAAACATTAATTCACCAATCAATTATACGGCGGTTTCACACCGGAAGCGTCAGTGGCGCATGAGCTGCGCATATTTTTTTCGGCTTGCATGTTAATCAATGAGTGCATTTACACCGGGAGCAGGAGCAGCACTTGAGCAGCAGTGAAGCAGGTTTTTCGACACCCAGTCTATTTTTGCTGCACTGCTCACGCTCAATTAAAGTGAAAGCTCACTTTTGATGGACAAAATAAATATTTCACACAAAAAGTGCCCAAAATGCACAGAATAAGCATGTCTAGTCAGTTTTAACAAGAACTGGAGTAGACAAAAAAAAAAAGAAAATGAAGATTCAAAAATATTTATAAAAGATTTAGGCTATACATTTAAACTTGTTTTTAATTATTCAATTTGGGTGAAAGTATGGTGTATTATAAAAAAAAAAGTTAAAGTAAACTAGCCAGAAAATATATATAGCCTAAACTTTCTTTTAGTTCACACAGACAGCTACATAGGCTAACACAACCCAAAAACGCAGCTTAAACAATTTAGACAATTTTGTGTTACTGCACACTGCATGTCCTGTGTTTTGTTGTTGTTGTTGTTTTACTTGAGTGCAATACATTTTGGTTGAAAAAATGAGAATCGTGTAAGTGAATCGTGATCTCAATTCCCATGGAGAAAAATCGTGATTCACATTTTAGCAAGAATCGTGCAGCCCTAGTTTCCAACACTGAAACCTCTGGCCTTGGACCTCCTGGCGATGCCAGCCTCTCAGGGATTTACAGAAAGGGTCTTCCGTGTAACTGGTTACCTCTCTTGTGGCCGCAGGAACAGGGCTAGAACCATTTTGGGAAAAAAGTGCTTTCCTCAAAGTAAACTAGCCTAAGTAGTAGTTAATGGCTGGCCTGAACAGACATGCAAGAGGCAGTTTTGTTTTTTTTGTTGTTTGTGACAACCAGTCTTAAAATTTTAGTTTATAAATAGTTTACAAGCAATACAAGTAAGTTGTTGTGATGCCGGAAGGACGAAGCAGAGAGAGAATCCAAGTGCAGCTAATTTAATAAAAATAACAGGAGAAACAAGGAACACTGAAGCAAATACAACGACCGACAAACCACAACTGAAACACAGAGGTATAAAAAGACAGGCAAACAAGCTAAACAAGATAACAAGGGGGCGTGGCTAATCAGAAACACATGGGGAGACTAATCAACAAAACAGGGAACAGCTGAAACATGAAAGGACAGGGGACAGACAAGAACAAGATACACAAACACAAAACCCACACCGTGACATAAGTAACAGAGACACACATTTTATTTGCACTTTTTAGTATGTTATTGTTGCTCGAGCATTCAAGCACCTTATTTCTCTTTATGGTAAACTTGAATGTATTCATTTATTTCTGGCATTGTCATGTGATATTATTTTATTTATTGGTTTTATTTATTTTATTTAAATGTATGTGTGTGTACTTCTAACATGTTTGGTTGGTAAAATAAATATGTTGTAAATTCAAATCAGTGCATCTTCCGTTCTGTCACTTCCGTGTCTGGAATGGATGTGTATTATGGAGTCTTTAAAGGATGTTCACTTTTAAAAAAAACTTTTGCTGATAATTTACTCACCCCAATGTCATCCAAGATGTCCATGTCTTTCTTTCTTCAGTCGAAAAGAAATTAAGGTTTTTGATGAAAATATTCCAGGATTTATTTTTAAATAAAAAAGTTAGTTTGATAGGCACAAACGCCTTGCTCTGTTCTATGATGCGCGTTCGTGACTCTCCTGTTCGAACTCGTTCATCAAAATGAACGAAACTTTTTTCGATTAATTTCGTTCATTCAATGAACGAAATGACTCGAAAAAAAGATTCGTCTTTTTTCGTCTTCGTCTACAGATGGTCTTTTCAAAAATAAATCCTGGAATATTTTCATCAAAAACCTTAATTTCTTTTCTTCTCAATTTTATTATCTTCTCAAACCTTAATTTCTTCTCAATTTTATTTTTGAAAAGACAGATCGTTTCACTAGATAAGACCCTTCTTCATCGTCTGGTATCGTTTAAAGCCCTTTGAAGCTGCACTGAAACGGTCATTTGGACCTTGAACAGTTTGGAGTCCATTGAAGTCCATTATATGGAGAAAAAATCCTGGAAGGTTTTCATCAAAAACCTTAATTTCTTTTCGACTGAAGAAAGAAAGACATGGACATCTTGGATGACATGGGGGTGAGTAAATTCTCAGCAAAAGTTTTTTTTTTTTTTTTTTTAAGTGAACTAATCCTTTAAGGCAACAATATATAATAAGATTACCTTGTTTGAAATGGGTTTGGCTAGAAGAACATTTTGGTTTAGTCTATACTACTAGTAGGTACTTATATTATATTGACTGGGTTAAATAGAATTGCATTACTAAAAAGAGACTAAAATACAATTTTCATTGACTAAAACTAGACTAAAATGTCATCAGTTTTAGTCGACTGAAACTTGACTAGACTAAAAAGAGTATGAACGTGACTAAAACTAATAAAAACTAAAATGACAGCTTGACACAAAGACTAGACTAAAACTAAAATTAAAACAGGCGGCTAAAAACAACACTAGTGGCTGGTAACCTAAACTACTCTCAAACGGAGATAGGCCGTAGATGACACTGGTAACGAGTTATGAGCGTACTCCACTGTAACAACATTTAGTTTTACATTAAATTAGCTCAAATTATATATAGGGAATTTTAATAATTAATCATGAATATGATTAATATATTGCATATTACAGTTAAATTATCGAAGTTGAAAATAGATTGATTGTACACACGAATGATCAATCACAACGAATTATAATTCCTCATTCATATGTCAATGGTCCATTTTCAGATCGATTATATGAGATAACCTTTAATGGAGTTAATTTAGCTATCGAACTGTTTGTCCAGCAAACGGCCGTAAGATTAACTTATCAACTTCTCAACAAAGTTATCCCTTCTTATAAACTCCAAGACATATCAATTTTCTGGCCGTGAACATTAATTTTCCTGTGTTTATAAAATTAGACTACGCAACGTAGTCAATAATGAAAGCTTTGTAGCTATGATCGAGATTTCATTGACTCTGTAAAATGAGCATTTTAGACAGAAGGCAATCAAGAATATAATGGTTTTAATAGTTGGACTAATAATACATCGAACTGCAATTCACACAGAATATATGTATATACACCCGAAACAAACAAAACGAAAAACATTACAAACACGAATTAAAATAGGATGAGAGAGGAAGATAAAAATGAGAGGGAGAGAGAGTTGGGAAGAGAGAGAGAGAGAGAGAGAGAGAGAGAGAGAGAGAGAGAGAGAGAGAGAGATCCGTAGGATCACAGTTTGGCAAAATTCACCTGGACATTTAAACCTTTAAGAGACAACACGGAAAAACAGTCTTAATGCTCTAAAATCTTGGTAACTCAAATATACTTGCATATAGTTCTCAGGTGTCTGAGCCCTGCGGCGTGTGTGAGCGGCTGGTCTTTGTGTGTTCCGTTGGAGCGTCACGTGGTTTGCTGCGGTCTGGAGCGCGCAGTTTCAAAGAAGGCTTAAAGGTCTTTGACGTAAATTACCAAATAAAGAATTCAGACTAAGTTCATTTCTGGTGAAATGAACAAAGGAAAAACAAACTTAAACAAAAGAAAAGAAGAGGAAAGATCCCCCAGGGCGGGGATCACGAGTATGATGGTTACATCGGATCGAAGGAGAGGGAAGAGTCCAGTCAAAAGTCGAAGTTCCCTCGAAGAAGGGAGTTCTCCCAAAGATGCAGTTCTTTCTCCCCCCTCCTTACTTCTCACTACTCCTCAAAGATCCCCAAACAAAACTAAAGATGAGGTGCTTGGTGGTCTTCTTTAAAGACACTTCTGTTTACGCCTCCTCTGGCGTGAATGCACCAATCAGCTGGGAGTAAAGTGTGCGGATAAGTGTTCCTTTGTTCCCTCGAGATCGACTTTGCATGTTTCATGACCGTGATGTAAAAATGCGTTCAATTTTACTCCAGAGATGATAAAACATAGTAACATACATTTTACGGTTTGCACCCATATATATATGGTTTGGTCAGATCAAGAGGATTCTAAAGGTGTGAAGAACGACATACAAACATTATAGGAAAACACAGTTACATTAAAAATGCATCTAAAAGCACCTCTGTTCATTTAGAATTATAATACGATCACATCTAACCCCAGTGGAACATGGGCAAACATAAAAACATATCGAATATATCATAGTACAAGTCTCTCAATTGAGGAGATTGGAGAAAAAGTCCTTGTGTGTGTGTGTGTGTGTGTGAACGTGGCTGGGTCATTCGTTGGTGAAGATGTGGTGAACTTTTGCTCACCCCCCTCCCGGGCAATGATATGTGTGTGCGTATTCTTTGAATTGATGAGTTTTAAGTCTGGTTACAATGACCAGTGTGGTTCATCACACAAGGTTGTCTGTGTTTGTGAGGTGTCCTGAAGAGGGGACACCACGGGATCTCCGGCCAGAGAGGCGCTCCTGTTGGGTCACATGTGGTAAGACAGAGGACCCTGTGATTACTTATCAGCGAAAAACGCCGCGGGGGCACTTCTGGCATCGGCCATTTAATTAAGTCCCATCGCCATTTGCTTGTGTGTGAATCAGTAACTTAAAAAGTCTCATGACATCTCCATTCTTCAGATTGTGAAAGAAACAGGAGTGTTTACTTAATTGGAGACTTAGTTGATTAAAACCACATGATTGCGCTGATCATCCGATTATTGCTACACCACCATTGAAAAGTTGCTGACTCCAGGAAGAAGGATTCTTAGACACCAAACATCGCAACACTCTCTCCAAATCTTGGTTGGCTCTCTCGGTTTGACCATTCCTCTGGGGATGGTAACCCGAAGATAGACTGACAGTCGCTCCCAGTAATTTACAAAACTTGGGACACGAATTGGGGAACCCTGTCAGAGACCACGTCCGTCGGGAGGCCATGTAAGCGAAAAATGTGATCTATGACAGCCTGTCATAGACTGTCTCCTTGGCAGAGGGAAATTTGGGCAAGGGAATAAAATGAGCCGCCTTCGAGAACCGGTCCACAATGGTCAAAACGACCGTTTTGTACCTCACCACCTGGGAGGGTAGTGATAAAATCTAGCGCTATGTGGGACCAGGGTCTCGAAGGGACAGACAGCTGGAGTAACCCATCTGGAGGTCGATTGGAAGTCTTACCAGTGGCATAAACTGAGCAAGCCAAAACAAAATTCTGAATGTCGCGAGCTATTAATTGCCACCAGAATCGTTGCTCGATCAAAAAACTGGTGAGGTTTACTCCTAGATGACATGCCACGCTGGAACAATGACCCCATGGAATGACGTCGGACCAAAACCCCTCTGGCACAAACAAACGACCCGGTGGACAACCGAGCGGAGGCGTTACCCCTTCTAAGGCCATCCTGACCTGCGATTCAACCTCCCATGTGAGTGTGGAGATAAATAGAGTCTCGGGTAAAATACACTCGGGAGTAACCGGGTGTTCAGATTGGTCAAAAATACGAGATAAAGAGTTGGGTTTGATGTTCTTGGAACCCGGGCAGTATGACAGGGAAAAATCAAAACGGCCGGAAAAAAGTCCCCACCGAGCCTTCCTGGAGTTGAGTCTTTTGGCAGATCTAATATATTCCAGGTTCTTATGATCGGTCCAAATGATAAAAGGTATCCCCGACCCTTCTAACTAATGATGCCATTCCTCCAACGCTAACTTGACTGCCAACAACTCTCTGTTTGGCAGGCGATAAATGATGGGACAAAAACGCGTAGGGGTGCATCTTGTCGTCTGTGGAAGAGCGTTGGGATAGAACTGCACCCACCCCCACCTCTGACGCGTCGACCTCCACCACAAACTGACGTGATGGATCAGGGGCAATCAGGATGGGAGCTGAACTGAAGCGGCTCTTGAGGTTAGCGAATACAGCCTTGGCTGTATCGGACCATCTGAACGTTATTCTGGGGGAGGTCAAGGCAGTCAGAGGAGTGGCTAGTTGGCTGAAGTTGCGAATAAGACGCAGATAGAAATTGGCAAACCCCAGAAAACTCTGTAGGGCCTTACAGGAATCTGGGCTTGGCCAATCCATCACAGTCTTAACCTTGTCAGGGTCCATACGCACTCCCTCAGGCGAGATGATGTAACCTAAGAAAGGAACAGACGGAGCAGGTAATCATGGCTCGAAGTGATGAGGAGTCGCTAGGTGTTGAATCTGCTGGGTGAGCTCGGACACCTGCGCTACCAAGGCTTGTACAGCGCGTGTTCAGGAGGCTAGATTTTCCTCCTGCTGGTCCATCCGAATGATGTTCTGTGATAAGAACTCAGCCAGTTCCGGTGTTCTTGCTGTATCCATGTCTAGGTCAGATCGTTCTGTCACGGGATAAAAGACAGAGGATGCAGTTGCGAGAAATAAGTCATTTATTAGAGGAAAAGACTGGAAGATGACACTATGAGTGAAGATGCAAGTTCAGTCTCTGTGGTAGTGCAGGGCGCAGATGGGCAACCCAATACTCTGTGTAGTAATGAGTGGTGCGAAGAAATCCTCAGGAAGACGGCTGGCAGACAGAACGCGGAAAACAATCAAGGCAGGAACCAGAAGCACCAATGAGGACCAAGACAGCACGGGGAGACATCCAACAACTGAATCAGCAACTGATCAGCGGCTCTGCCCATATCCACACACAGACACACAGCGCGAGAAAGAGTCAGTAAATTCATGAACCGTGACAAAAAGGTAATGTACGAAAACATCAAATTATTTTTTTCAATTATATATATACATACATACACATCAAATAAAACTCATGAAAAACTATGTCTAATTGGCACATTTTGGGGGTTCTCAGAAGCAGAAGTCCTCATAGTTGGGTAAACTTCAATATTGGTGAACAGGTGACTACAGCAAATATGATTTTTGCATGCCCATTTGCTTCTAAAGCAAGCAAATAAAAAATCCCAGATAGCATTTTCATGACTTTCCAAAGGATGAAAATAATATAGACTGATTACAGCAGTCAGAGTTCATGGGTTTGTCCCTGTAGTGATTAATTATATGAATTGTAATAAGATGAAGTAATGGAATTATTATAATGTTTTGGTTGTTAGTGTTGTTTTTTATTTATAGTGTTGTCATATTTGTGTGTGTGTGTGTGTGTGTGTTTGTTTATGATTTATGAGGACACACCTTTGTATAATGACATGGGTATTACAGTTGTATTACAACATAAACATGGTTTATGAGGACATTTCCTGAGTCCTTATAATTAAAATGGCTTAAAAAGATACTAAATGTTTTATTAAAAATGTGTGTGTGTGTTTGTTTTGTGAGTTTATGTTGCATTCAAACACACACACACACACACACACACACACACACACACACACACACACACACACACACACACACACATACACACACACACACACACTGATCACACTAATTACACTGGTGAGTACACACAACCCAGATGAAAGAAATCTTAATATGACTTTTAAAATGTCAGAGGGTGAACTAAAATTCCCTTCAGCAGTGACTGAGTCAGGCTGGTAGGTTGATTGGTTAGGGATGGTGGATGTGGGCCAGGTCACAGAGTCTCAGTGGCTGTTTGCCTGCAGGACTCTACTCTCTGATGAGAGGGACATGTCACATGTTGTTTCTTCATCTGGCCGAAAGGGCACACATTTATTTGAACACAGACTGAGAGACAGTCAGAGATGTTCCCAGCTGTCTTAGTCAACAAGCCTCTACAGAGCAACACATCTGAGCCTATGTATTTATAGAAAAAAAAAAAAAACATCTGATGGTACTTGTATGTGCACTGAGTTTTAACAGATTCTATATGTAGAATATCATATATATAAGAAAGCATGCATGCACGTACCAAACCAGTACCGAATGAGCTAATAACTGTTTTCAAAAAAGCTGTAAGGACTCACGGGCGGATCTAATCCGTGGGGAAATTTGCATATCATAATTAATAATTGGTAATTAATAATTATTCATACATGTTTGGATTAGATCAGTCTTACATGTTAATAAATCTCCCGATAAGGGATGATGTGTCATTTTACCTGCATGCATGCATGTGTATCCTTGCAATTAACCACAAGTTGATTGCAATTAATTGCACGGACCACATCTTACAAAACAGGCAAAATTAATTAGCTCAATTGTCAGAATAATATTTGTGGGAATCCACAATATCATCTTACTTTATAGGATTTCAGGAAAAGCAATTCTGTGGCTACAAGAATTGGGTTTCCGGCCCTATAAACACATACTCTTTAAAGTATCTTTAATTTGTAAGCTTGTAGCTATAAGATCTTTGACACTTAAGGGACTTGGAAAATGAGCAAAGAGGCAGTACATCAGTCAAATGAATATAATGAATTTAATAAGGCAGAACTACTTATGTATTTACTACGGTTACATGGGATATATGTATTTACAAATATAATAAACAACAAAACACGAAGGCATCAATGAACGAGAAATGCATAGAGACAGAGAGAGAGAGGAAATGTAGAGAGTTGCAGTTATGCAAGAGGGAGTTCAAAAAGACCCGAGGATCCTTCTAAATAGCAAATTCACATAGACAACGGAACTTTGAGAGACAACAAGACTTCAACAAATCTTAAAAGCGTGATCAAACACGGATACTTGCACTCTTTGCATGGCTTGTGAAGAAGCGTGTGTGTGTGTCTCTCGGTCCGGCGCGTCACGTGCACGTGTTTCTCCTTCAAAGCGAGCGCGTGCTCTTTTAAAGGTCCCTTGTAGATGGATTTGCTGAAGAGATATGTCACGCAGTGTTCTTTTCACTCGTCCATTGGAATTAAACACGGAGACTTATCTAAGACTGAAAAACACGAACTAAACTAGAAACAAATAAAAGAAAGGCGAAGAGCTCGCCCCGGAGGCGAGACATTACATTATGACAGGAGGACAAGAGGGTAAGAGAGCGAGGGAGTGGAGCGCGCCGACATTTATCACCTTGGAGAAATCCAGCCTCTTCCTGTCGGCTTGGCCAATCGGAGAGTTGGAAGTCACAGGCGGGAAATTATTTTTATTACTCTTTGTCTAAGAGAGCGAGCTCCTTGCATGCATGCTGGGGGGGGGGGGGGATGGGTTTGTCAATTCGTTGAAGAAACTATGAAAGATGCTTTTACTATTAATATGTTGTTGTTACCGACATATCGTGTATACAGTCACTTCGATCTTCAAAGTATCAGGTTTTAGAAACCAAATATGTCACACATCTGATTCTGGTTGATCATAGTATGAACAGTCTGGAATAGTAAGTATTAGAGTTTACATGAAACAAACCACATAAAAGGCCACATCATAAGATTGGAACATTAGATGCATGGTAATACATTTCTCACATGGTTATATATATATATATATATATATATATATATATATATATATATATATATATATAGAATATCTAGGATTGGATTTCTCTTTCTCAGCAAGAATTCAGAGAGGGAGAGAGCCACAGTTCTGTGAACATTCCTTTAGGTCGTAAACGCTGTTATCTATGAACACCAGTGATGTTAGTTTTGGTCCCTTTTCACTCCAAAGATGGAAAACATAGTAAACTATATTTTACTGGATATTACTGTACGTATTCTGATTGATCACACCGAAAGCATTCTGGAGGTGTCCAGAACTATGTGTACAAGTTATGGGAATAGACAGTTATATTTAAAATGCATAATGAAGGTATTTATAATTCACTTTAAGCTACGATAAAATCATAGTCATTCCGATGTGACATGGGTAAATGGACACACATAAAAACACATCGAATATATCTGCTTAAATGTCTTTTAAAAAGAGAAGTTTCTTTCTCTTTAGAAATCACCTTCTTTGGGACATTCCAGTCAGTCATAAAAATGTCTCGTAACTGGACACCACGCTCTGTCCTGAGCGGGCTTCACTTGTGGGGGATCCGTGTGGTTGTGTGTGTGTTACATTCAGGCTTTCTGGGTCTGAAGGCTTTGGGATTTTAGCAAGGAAGCATTTTAATTATCCAGATTCACCCTCGCCCAGTCCTTACATCTCCCCCCTTTCGGCGGATGAAGTCCTTGCGAGGCTTAGCTTCGGCAGGGCAGCGGGTGTCGCTGATCTGCAGCCTGCAGATTCCGTCAGTGTTGTCTCTGAGGAAGGGTTTGTTAGGGCAGAGATAGTGAATGTCTTTGGTCAATGTGCACACGGACGGGTTCGGAGCTAAGGACAGCTTTGTGTAGCTGTCGTTGAAGTCAACCACGTCCGGCGTGCGGATCTTGATGTGAGTGTTACTTTTCAAAATCTGACATTGACAATGTTCTTGAGCCGGTAGATTCGGCTTGGCTCTATGATGGGCAAGTTCCAGAGCAAAACCCACTTCTCTCTGCTTGGGGTCGACGCAGAGTGGGCTGGCACTACCCAGCGAGTAGGCAAGGTGTATTTGTAGAGTGTCAGCTGGCGTGGTGATGGCGGAAGCCAGCACGGTTTGCACAAGGCTTAAGGGTATCAGGTGCGGTGGAATTCTACCCATGGCTAGGCTGTCAATGGAGGAGTTCACCTCCAGCAGCGTGTCTGTCATCAGGGCTGTTACCAGCTGAGTTTGAGCAAAGTCATTCTGGAAGACAGTAAACAGCTGTTTCATGGAGTTCACTGTCGGGGTCGGCAGAACGCTGTGAATGTTGAAAGTTACCCCAGTTCCCTTTAGTGTCTTGTCGATGGTCTGCAGGGATGCACTCTGTTGTGAGTGGCTCTGTTATCTGTGGAATCTCAGTCTGAATTTCGGCTACATGCCGCCTCATGGTGGCTAGGTTCACTGTATTCACACGGGACATACAAGTGTTAAACAGAGTGGCGGCGGCTCCGGGAAAGCTCCCAGACACAGTTTTTGGAGAGGTGGTTGTGTCCACCTAACTTGTGTGATAGTCATTTTCTCGAGTTGGTTGAGCATGTGTTCGAAATTGGCCTCAGTGTGCGTGAGGGCGTCCTCTGTCCATCGGCACCTACCCAGCTGTATTGTGTCGTTACGCTGGGGTAGTGTGTTCTGTAGGCTTTGCGAGGATCAGGTGGCAGAGACACTTTCTGAGTGCGGGTCCGGCAGAAAAGGAGTCCTGGTTGTTTCCTTAGGACGATGCTTGGTGCCGGACCTGGTGAGATGTCCGATTGCGGCTGACCTCTGGTTGGCTGGAGGCACGGGATGGCGAACCACCGCAGCATCCTGGTAAAAGTGAAAGGGAGAGAGAAAGAGAAAGGGAGGAAAAATTTCAGTGAGTGTCGTCCTTGGTTGGCTAGGAACAGTCTTTTCGCTTTGAGGACGCCGGTATGCCACTTGCTTCGGTGTCTTGCAAGTGTCTCTGGTGCTGCGGTGTGCAGCACATGGTGCGTCATGGGCATACCTTGGCTTTGGCATTACCCCCCTTTTGCACTGTGGCAAAACAAGCTGTGGCGCAGTGATGGCATCAGGTGCAGAACGCTGAATGTTGTCATGTACACGCATCATGTGCTGTTTTACGTAGGTTGTCTGGGGCACCGGTTGTCGGTGGGTGCAGACGGCGTACGTGGGTGGTTGGAGGGGTATGAGAGGTGGTTTCTCATATTGTCCATTGTTTTGTCATAGTCTTTGGTAAGCTGGAAGGTTAAGGTCAGGTGAAGCAGGGTCTCTGTGACATTTTGTCATACTTGTGGTGAGAGACGCATGCATGACTCTAAAAGTTCAGAACCACGGTTTAACTTGTTCGCTTGGTCTGTAGCATAAAGCTAGGTGTTTCACATGTAGCTAGCTAGTGAAATGTGTCTTGTATCTTATCTTAGCTGTGGATGTTAGGAGGCTAAGATGTATGTGGTTCCGAGAGTATTTCCTGGAAGGGGCATGGCCGAAATGAAATAAATGACTTAAGACGGTTCTTATGACTAAATTATTTCTCTGGACTTAACTAGTGGTTCACTACGGCTTGACGAAGTGAATGATAGGGGGAAAAGGACAGCTTTCCTATTTGAATTATGCTTATTATCAATCCTCTGGACCATAGTTGTGCCCTAGTAAATTGTTGAAATTACTTGTGTTGCAGGGTCACAAAATGAGTACACTGGTTGAAACTACGCCAGAATAACAAATAACGGTGTCTCTGTTTCCTTTCTGGGCCCTATGGGGAATGGAACCACATTTGAACAAGAGAGGAAATGAAATTAAATCATATAGATGACCGAATAGCCAAGGGAATAGCTGACTGCTATTATTATCAAAGTCAAAGAAATGAAAGAGTTAACGAAGAGCAAAAACAAATTAAAATTAAAAGCAAAAAGGAATAAAGTGATCAAAACAACGGGAATGATCTGAAGGCGAGAATAATCAGTGGCATTAGTGACTAAACTTTGGATTTTCCTGGACCAGCACTCCATAGTTGGTAACCGCGGTTGCATGTTCAAGACCACCGTGTGTGTCCCATCAAAGGATTAGTCACATGCCGATGAAAATTCCTATTGCTATGTGAATTCTTCTTTAGCTACAGAGTTTACATGTAGTCAAACTTAAGTTTAATTAACAGGGCATCTGCAGAGTTAGCCTTCGACTGTTAGCAAGGACTATGCCTAAACTAGTGAAGGTGAACTTTAGATAAGAAGAGTTGCAAACACGGAAAGTGAATTAGAAACCCTAACTGGTGTTAAGGAAAGTATTCTAGAATACTTTGCACTGTGTAAACACAATGGTGATTAAGGGTTCAAGTAAATGATGCTAACTGCTAACTGTGGAAGTTATTATTTAGCTTAGCCTACGCTGGATGGATGCTATGTTAGGTGAGCCTAAGTTGGATGAATGCTAGGTTAGGCTAGCTTAGCTTAAGGCTGGAAGGATGCTAGGTTAAGTTAGCTTAGCTTAGCCTAAGGTAGATGGATACTAGGTTAGGTTAGCTTAGCCACCTAGGCTGGTTTGTTTACAAAGTGACGTCACAAGTTAGCACTTCCTGTGACAAGTTGTTGTCATTGGAACTAGAGCATGTCAGAACAATTCAACAGTCCCTGAAAAATGTCTGTACCTTTTAAATGAGTTATGCATGTTTAAACGGGTTAAAAGGGGGCGCCTATACTTTAAGTCTTTCGAGAACTTGATGTTACATTAAGTAAAATGCGACTGTGTTTTGGTATTTGCTAATTTTACTCATGTAACTCTTCTCTTTACTTTACACAACTTGTTCTATTTGTTTACCGAGTAAGGAAATAGATTTGCTGTTAGTCAAAGGTTGTCTAAGCATCTATAGTTACGTCCCTCTCATGCACAAATGCTGACTTTTCAGCGAGTAAACAGTTTTGATCGCTAGGTAGCTCTCTGCTTGTAGATGCAGCTAAAATTTAGGTGAATTACATCAATCTAACAATAATTTGTAAGGCCTTTACATTGTAGAAAGGGGAGCATCACCCAGGTCTACATATATGCAACTCTGTTCTGAGCTTTCTTTGTCAGACACAGGTTTAATCATACTGCAATTTGGATTTCTTTTTAACCAAAGCAGAATAGATATCGATACAGATTAGAGGCTGATGAAATGAGATTCCTTTGTCACACAGACTTACGCTTTACGGCTGAACTTACTGATATCAGTTGGAAATCTAAGACTCGTTCACTTAAAGTAGAGATGTCAATTCCAGCTATCGTTTTATCTGCATTTAGACAAGCCAGCGATCAAAAATGCGTATTGCACGTTGTGTTCTAGTTGGATTGCAAAGATCAAATGCATGCCTGTAGGTTAACAGTAGTTTAAGGCTCAGGTGGTTTTACTACACTCTGACGTCAGGGTGACGTATGCCCTATTTGGAGCTAGTGTTTTCTGTAACCCTTCATTGTCAGGAAACCTAATGTTTAGCAGTGCCAATTCAACCAGCATCTAGAAACTGTTTGTTTCAAAAGAGTCGTGCATAGTCTGTTGGCCGTTGAGATTTACGCGTCCATTTAAGATTCTTTTAAATCAGTAAAATTCTAATTTTACGTATGCAGAGTCTTGCAACTCTTTGAGCACACATTTTCATCTACTTTTAAAAGTTCTATGTCCTATGCAGATCAGGGACCCTTTTAGCAGAGTCTTTCACTGTGTTCGTGCAGTGTCTTTTGGTTTTGCAGTTCAAAATCAGTGGGGGTTTTGGACTTCTTTCAGAAGAGACCTTCTGCATTAGGTAACGCATCGTTGAGTGGGCATTGCGTGGTCTTTGGCGAGCTGGAAGGTGCAGGGTAGCGGACTTGAACCTTGACTTGGTGCTGAGGCTGTGTTCCCATGGATGTGTACCCATGGACGTGACCTTGGAGTCTGGCTTTGTTTTAGTTCTCGTGACCTCTGGGATCGGCCAGTCTGGCTTTGGTGACCTGTGTGACTCATTGTCCAGAGTGATGGGTAGGTAGAGTTTCCGGGCCCACCCCTTTTTGATCAGGTTCCCCAGGAGTCTTGGTGTAGGGGCTGGTGTGGCGATCGACGGGTGGTTAGGGCCGGTCTTGTGTAGTTCTCTGCGGAGACAGACAGACAAAGCAGCATTTCTTGGTCTTTTGGGGTTTTGGACCCAGCTGTGGGAAACTGTGCTGTCTCGTTCAGGCTGTGCAGCTGTCAGCTGTGGTGGCTGTGTGCTGCTGTCATTTTGTGATGTGACAGTGTGCTCTGTGGCCGACGAGCAGTGTTCTGTGTGCCTGTTGTAGGTCTTACGCTCAAGCATAGGATGTAAGGCTCGTACCTCTTGAATTTTTGGAAAGTCTTTTGTGAAGAAGCTTTTCAGCGACTTCAGGGCCTCGGCTGTCTCAGACGTGGCGGCACTGTGTTTGTCTGATGCGTGTTCAGACTTGTGCTTATTAGTGGCATGTTGAGAGGGGTACCGCTCCAGGCTGTCTGGGCTTGAGTCTCTTGTCGATGGGGGTCGGCTATTTCTGGGTCGCCGGCTGGCTTCCAGAATGTTTCAGAGTGCTCGCTCTGGTGTCTTGGATGAGCACTATCACGGTAGTGCTGCCCTCTGGAGGCCTGGAACGGTCGTGACTCTCTGTAAACAGGGCTATGGTGTTGTGGAGCGCCCTCTGGAGGCAGCTCTGAGTAGTGTTCAGAGACCGAGTAGATGGTGGGGTTTTTCAAAGTCTTTCCGGACACAGTCTTTTGCTTGGTGTAAGCTTCTCTTAGCTGTTGAGTAGTCATGCTATGTGGGCAGGCCAGGAGGCCTTGGTGATGACTCACTGTGGGGTGCAGATTTCGGAGAACAAAGTTCTGGAGTTGAAATCATCCTCCATGCCGGGCTGATTGAGGTCCACGGCTGTGATTGGTCGTTGGTCTGATTCTGGATCAGAGAATTCTTTAATGAAGGCCTGCCGCAGCGGCTGGTAGTCTATAAGAGTGTTTCAACTCTGTGGGAAAAATGTCAAGTTCGTGTTTGAGATCTTGTCTCTGCTGAACGAGCTTGTGGATGGTAACATGGGCCTCTTGCGAGCTTCTTTCGTAGGCCGTGGCTTTCGAGTCTCTTTAAGTTCAGTCTCTGCTCTTTGCAAGGGGCTTCGTCAGAGCTTTGTCAGAGTTTCTCGTTGAGTTCCTCTCTGGTTCTTTTCTCTGTCTGTGTCGATGAAGATCAGACAGGGCAGTTTGAAGTCTTTCCACTTCTTTCTGTAGCTCGGGTCATTGTCATCCTCGGCTTGCATCCTCAGCGTTGCAATTTCGTGCTCCAGGGCGATGCGGCTCCTTTCGTGGAGACGTGCTTGTGCGATGGGCTGGGCAAGCGAGGTTTTGACGTGTCTGGCCGGTCTTTGTCATGGGAGCTTTGGCTTGGTTTGGCCTGCGCTGCTCTTGGCTCGGGGCCCTGAATCACTGGTGACCTTGGGTAGGAATAGAGGTGTCATGACTCTCATCAATGTCTCCAGGTGGTCCCAGCGGATTGTGGGACTGTAGGACCGGAATATACTGCCTTTATTGTGGGCGAGAGGAACACAACACACACACACAGAGAGATCAATGCAAGTTCGTTCTAATGAGCTATAATACGGGCTATGCCGTATATGAAAATTTTGGTTAACTGATGCAGACAGTTAAATCATTCGGTGGGACAATTTGGGTGGGTGAGTATGGGCCTGAATAAAGATTTTTAACGGGGCGGTAGCTTAGGGGTCACCTGTTGATGCTAACCGCTTGGTTGTCAAACTATTTTTCAGCGTTCCTTGTTGTCTCAGATTGGTTCTGTCTATAGGTGAATTGAAAGGAACAGAGCACAACAGAGACGAGCAATGGCAAGACAGCAGAGTTTAAAGTAACATGCAACCATCAAGATGGAAAGGTCTGTAATGAAATGGCGTTAATAGTACACAGGAAGTGTTACAGGGGGAAAGGAGGCCCAAGCCTGCGGTTTGTGGCTCGGAGAGGAGGAGGGAGCAGAACACTTCAATGACCGGGGGAATCTCTAGATTCTGTGGCCAATACTAAGTGGATGGATTTAATACCTTTTCTAGTTTGCCTGGGATGGAATGAGGTCATTCGGGTTGGAGTCAGCATCATGGTTGGTCTCTCTGTCGTCCCCAAACACTTGACAGTAGTGTCTCGGGCCCTTCCGTATGTCTGTACCGATGTGCGCCCTCTCACGCAACTCGACCTTGAACACAACCGGCAGTGCCAAATTGGTGATGTCGTGTTGCGGGCCGCACCAACGGAGAGACACAGGAAAGTCCGGGACTCGCGCTCAGTCAGCGCTGGTGACGCAGGTCAGACGAACCAGCATGCTGGACCCCCAAGCAGAGATGACTGTCAAATCACCACAGCACGCGATAAATTTCTACCTACAAACACAAAACAGGATGAAGGACAAGTGAACCTCAACGTGCATTAAAGCTCTCTCTATCTAAATCAAATTGAGTTTCTATTTGTTTTTGTAGAAAAATCAAAGGTAACGGCTTTACTAGAATTATGGTACAAACAAAAAGGGAATTATGACAATGTTAATTATCAGAATAACCTAGCCTCCATTCAAAAAAGAAATTAAGTGCAGCAGGAAGAGCACGGGAGGAAGCAAGCTGTAGTGGCGCGTTTGGGCCACAAAGGGTTTGGGCCACTTCCTCTTAGTGGTCAACCTGGCTGACAGAGAACTTGATTTAAACTGCATTCAAACGGGTTTAAATACAATTCAAATAAAGTTTATGCATAGATGCTGAGTAACTTCTAGAATAGTATCAAATCAAAATTATTAAAAAATAATTTGAAGAACGAAATATAGAAGTAAAGCCATAAAACCATTCCCCACAGGGAAGGAGACTTAATTCAAATTAATCTTGAAATTAGTTTGTTTCCCACCAAATTTGAATAAGTGTAGGAAATTAAAGGTTGCCAAATATATGATGAAAATAACCAAAATAAAACCAACTGGGAGAAAGCCACTTCAGAACAGAATGATGTTAGGAACTATTCAAAATACAAAATAAGTGTACACCGTCAGGAGTGAAATCATGTTAGTAAAACTGGAACTTGCACATGCATTGAAAGTTAGAAACACACTTTCAGAAATTCACTGGGAAAATCTGAAATTGTGACGAGAGAGAAATTGTTTAGGAAAGGATGACCTTGTTACTAGTGTCCACACGATGGCGACATTTCGTTTATGCAGGATGAAATCAGGGGGCGGAGCGTAATTTGAGAACTGTCAAGCACTTAGGCCTCAAGGCTGCCCTCTAGTGTTTGTCAGCGGAATAACATGCAGAGTGATTAAAAGTTGAGCGTGCAGACGCTTTGTTTTCTGTAGTGATCACACTTATCAAAATTAAATCTCAGCGGATTTTTGGTGCTATATTTCACTAGCATTTATCAAATAGCACTTATGATTTAAAATGTTTTTGATTTTTTTTTTTTTTGGTGCTATATTTTACAAGCACGTCTAGCAGGATTCTTCTCTGCGCTGTGCAAAGAAAACAGGAATTTGTTGTCTGTTTTTCGACTCCCATAACATATATCAAATAGCATTTATGATTAAATATGCTTTAGGTTTTTACACTTGAGTAGCTACGTCAATGTTTAACGAGGAGTTTATCGTTAATCTAACAATTATAATATAAGGCCTTTTAAGAATAGTGAAAGAGCATCGTTTCACTAAATCTTGTCTTCACCCTGGCAGAAGAACATCGTTCGGACAGGGGAGTTTAACATTAAAAATGTCGTCGTTCAAAAGAGGTTTCTTCGTCTTTTGTAGGACAAATTTAATACTATGAAACTATGAAACTGCAGTTTACTTTTTAGTTTTACTGAACTAAAAACGGCTTTTTGCCTTCAGTCAGCAGGTGAGTTCGCATTGCGTTCGCTCACTCGAGGCGCACATACAATATTAAATCACAATATAGACATAAATTGAAACTGAATTTGCTCATAAACAAGTTTAAAGTGTGCCCGCATTCTCCACCAAACTGTAAGGACTCACGGACGGATCTAATCCGTGGGGAAATTTGCATATCATAATTAATAATTTGTAATTAATAATTATTCATACATGTTTGGATTAGATCAGTCTTACATGTTAATAAATCTCCCGATAAGGGATGATGTGTCATTTTACCTGCATGCATGCATGTGTATCCTTGCAATTAACCACAAGTTGATTGCAATTAATTGCACGGACCACGTCTTACAAAACAGGCAAAATTAATTAGTTCAATTGTCAGAATAATATTTGTGGGAATCCACAATATCATCTTACTTTATAGGATTTCAGGAAAAGCAATTCTGTGGCCACAAGAATTGGGTTTCCGGCCCTATAAACACATAATCTTTAAAGTATCTTTAATTTGTAAGCTTGTAGCTATAAGATCTTTGACACTTAAGGGACTTGGAAAATGAGCAAAGAGGCAGTATATCAGTCAAATGAATATAATGAATTTAATAAGGTAGAACTACTTATGTATTTATTATGGTTACATGGGATATATGTATTTACAAACATAGTAAACAACAAAACACGATAAGGCATCAATGAACGAGAAATGCATAGAGACAGAGAGAGAGAGGAAATGTAGAGAGTTGCAGTTATGCAAGAGGGAGTTTAGAAAGACCCGAGGATCCTTCTAAATAGCAAATTCACTTAGACAACGGAACTTTGAGAGACAACAAGACTTCAACAAATCTTAAAAGCGTGATCAAACACGGATACTTGCACTCTTCGCATGGCTTGTGAAGAAGCGTGTGTGTTTGTCTCTCAGTCCGGCGCGTCACGTGGTCACGTACGCGTGTTTCTCCTTCAAAGCGAGCACGCGCTCTTTTAAAGGTCCCTTGTAGATGGATTTGCTGAAGAGATATGTCACGCGGTGTTCTTTTCACTCGTCGATTGGAATTAAACACGGAGACTTATCTAAGACTGAAAAACACAAACTAAACTAGAAACAAATAAAAGAAAGGCGAAGAGCTCGCCCGGAGGTGAGACGTTACATTATGACACGAGGACAAGAGGGTAAGAGAGCGAGGGAGTGGAGCGCGCCGACATTTATCACCTTGGAGAAATCCAGCCTCTTCCTGTCGGCTTGGCCAATTGGAGAGTTGGAAGTCACAGGGGGGAGATGGGTTTGTCAATTCCTTGAAGAAACTATGAAAGATGCTTTTACTATTAATATGTTGTTGTTACCGACATATCGTGTATACAGTCACTTCTATCTTCAAAGTACCAGGTTTTAGAAACCAAATATATCACACATCTGATTCTGGTTGATCATAGTGTGAACAGTCTGGAATAGTAAGTATTAGAGTTTACATGAAACAAACCACATAAAAGGCCACATCATAAGATTGGAACATTAGATGCATGGTAATACATTTCTCACATGCTTATATTTTTATATATATAGAATATATACGATTGGAAAGGTTTCATTTCTCTTTCTCAGCAAGAATTCAGAGAGGGAGAGAGCCACAGTTCTGTGAACATTCCTTTAGGTCGTAAACGCTGTTATCTAAGAACACCAGTGATGTTAGTTTTGGTCTCTTTTCACTCCAAAGATGGAAAACATAGTAAACTATATTTTACTGGATATTACTGTACTGATTCTGATTGATCACACCGAAAGCATTCTGGAGGTGTCCAGAACTATGTGTACAAGTTATGGGAATAGACAGTTATATTTAAAATGCATAATGAAGGTATTTATAATTCACTTTAAGCTACGATAAAATCATAGTCATTCCAATGTGACATGGGCAAATGGACACACATAAAAACCATCGAATATATCTGGTTAAATGTCTTTTAAAAAGAGAAGTTTCTTTCTCTTTAGAAATCACCTTCTTTGGGACTTTCCAGTCAGTCATAAAAATGTCTCGTAACTGAACACCATGCTCTGTCCTGAGAGGGCTTCACTTGTGGGGGATGCGTGTGGTTGTGTGTGTGTTACATTCAGGCTTTCTGGGTCTGAAGGCTTCGGGACTTTAGCAAGGAAGCATTTTAATTATCCAGATTCACCCTCGCCCAGTCCTTACAAAGCATATTACCATTCTTGAAATTCTTTTAGTCTATTTTAATGTTTTTGTTTCCTCTGTGTTGAAAAAAAAAAACTACTGTTAAAGAACAACCACATGTGAACACCAAACAAATAAAAAAATGTCCTAAAAAAATCTAAATTAATGGATTTTATGTTTGTCAAAAAAATTATTTAAAGGCACACTATGCTAGATTTGTACCTTAATATAACAGCTTTGAAGTAATTTCTATGGTAAACAAACTCATAGTTGGGTGAATCATCCCGATAGCAAAGCAGGATGGGATGCCGCCGGCAAAACCAGCAATGCAGGTTTGAGAGGTGGCGCCCAGCCAAATCTCGCGAGATAAACGACTTGCTTTAAAGCACGACGTCACATACATCAACAACATATGAAGCAGCCTCTATGGAAGACGCTAGCACGCATTTCAGAAGTGAATCATGGCAAAGTCGACGAAGAAAATGAAGAAAGCGCGGTCGGAAGAGTCAAGGAAAAGCTCTGCGTGAGTGGTATTCACAAAAGTAACGTTAAATACAAGCACTCCACAGCGACTCTAGGGGACATTGTTTGACAAAAACGGAAACTGCATGGTATGCCTTTAACATTACAGAATTGACCTAAATACATTAGGTTACACCAACAAATCTAAATTTAAGGGTTGGATCAGGTATCAGCTCCTTAATGTAACAGCTTCAGGTTACCAATTGTTACAGTAACAGTAGAGAACACTGTAAGGTTTTGTGTACAGAAGGTGAGCACATTAAAAGTCATTTGGTGCTGTGGCAATACAAACAAGAGAGCCAAACAGCAGCAAAATAGAAAACAAACAAACAAATAGACAAATAAGAATTGTCATCACAAACACAATAGAGTGATAAAGAGGTGCAAATACACAAAATAGTGTGTATAAAATTAAATGAAGTGAAAGGAAAGGAAAATTAGAATGTGAGAAAACAGGGGAAAAAATGTTATTAGAGAAAAAAAAACAGATGGCCAAATTCAGCATACTCTGGGGATTACAGGGGACAATTCGCTGCACCTATGGTGATGAGTGCCAGGGAGGTTTTTATTAAGAGCTTGCGTGTTTATGTGTAGGTCAGAATACATTATGTCTGAGTCTTACACAAAGACATTCCAGAAAGTGAGCTCACGCTGCATGAATGATGATGTCATAAAAAGGATGAAAGATACACCAATGAATGCTTACTGTCCTACCAAGGTATACATTTTGCACACACACAGCACTCTCAGATGACAGGCAGTGAGTGGAAATTAAGGATTTGGGGTTCCATCCTGTTACATTATGCAGCAGATGGTGTGTAGTCCGAGCCAGGCCAGGGCAGTCCCAGGGGTATCACACACACACACATAGGCAAACTCACTGGATAGGGAAGGGGAGGGGCATAAAGCAGCACTGCCCCTGTCCAATGTTGTTCCTCTCTCTTTCTCTTATATAGCTTTCCCCAGGCCTGTGTGTGGGACAAATCATGCATGTATTGAAAATGTATTGTATAACTGTGCATACTACTTCGTTTTGTAATATTTTGTTTATCTTTAAAAAAAAACAGTTATTTTACTCTTTCTGTCATGATTCTGCCATCATGTCCTTGATTTTCTTAGTCTTGTGGCAGGATCATGGCAGAACCATGTTTTGTGTAAAAGCGCATGGCCTGTTTGGGCCATGTGCTTGTGTTGTCTCGTTACTATACCCCGCCCCCTTGTTATCCTCGTCTTGTCATTATTACCTAGTCTGTGTCACCTGTCATGTCATGATTAGTCCTCTTATTTAATCCCCTTGTGTTTGCTGTCTTGTGTCGGTTCATTGCCAAATGTTACTTGTGAGTATCCTGTGAAAGTCTTGTCATTGAAAGTCTAGTCATTGTTAGTATCTCTCGTAGTGTTTATTTTCTAGTATTTTGTCAGTTTCGTTGTCTAGTTAGTCTCCATATAGTCCTGTCTTGTTTTGCCTCCTCGTGGGTTTTGTTTTCCTTTTTTTGTACCAATAAATCCTGTTCATTGCATCTGTTGTCTGCGCCTGGGTTCTCATCTGCCAGTCACATGACACTTTCTATACTAAAAATGCTGGGTTAAAAACAACCATTTCTGGGTTATTTGGCAACCCAGCGTTGGGTAAATATTGAACAGAACACTGGGTAATTTAAAACTCAGCTTGTTGAGTTTTATACATTAACCAATTTGCTGGGTTGTTTTTTGACATGTTGCTGGGTCAGGCAAACTATTAAAGGTTTTTCATTTTAGAAATGCACTTTAAAATCTGTTCATATAGAGTGGTGCAGGTATGACGTCACTTTTTGACCAACCGGCAGTTAGCATCACACTGGTTCCCTTGACAAAAACCCAATAGGATTTTTCCATAGGCTTTTGGATTATTGCAAAAACAAGCTCTGTGATCACCAAAAGTTTATGATACTTACACAGTTTGTTAGTTTGCTCAACAGACTTATCTGTGATTGGCTACAGTGCTCAGCGCTGCAAACAGGAACATTGTAAATGTGGATCGTTTGAATGCAGCCGTCTATCTGCGTGTATCTAATTAAGTCTCTGTACTCAGTAAAACCGTGCAGAAAGACTCATATTGTCACATTTGCACAATTTAATTATTTACTTTGTATTATGTACCAGTAGGCTAATTTTGACAAGACTACTTCACTCAGTTAAACGGATAAGTAATAAGTTACACAGTTACACTTTTCTCTTGCAAGCATCCCCATTCTTCCTCCCCCCCAAAAAACTAGTCAGAAGTTGTTTGCCTTCCTGCAGCTTTCTTCCCACTATTTTCTTTTTTGATAACCTGATTTAGGCTTACTTTTTTGTAGTGCGAGGCTCCTTTCCATGCCACAAGCTGAATTTAACCGCTGGACTACAAGACCGAACCATTTCTGCTTTTGATAGGGAGATTGCTAACATGGGAGGGCACAAGCTGTTTGGCAATTAAAGAACAGTTTTACGGGTGGAAACCCCCCACCCCCAGTTTAATGTCCGGTATCATCTATTGTGGATGTGTTGTATTTTGCTCTGTTTGGATTACCTGTTGGATTTATTAAAATATTACCTTATTTCCTTCATCCTTATCTTCGTTTAGAGGAAGATAACGCAGTCGAGTCATCATCTCCAGAGGCCAGCTCACCCTCCGATGCTGCAATCGGCTTCATGTCCTCTGGGGGAGCCCCGGGTGAAACGACTGGCCCACCTATTACAGATGGACCCCATCAGATGGCACCCGTAGGGCGGGGCGCGGTAATGGGGACTCGTGCTTCGAGGACGAAGGCAAGTCTCGTTCTCAACACCGCAACAGTGATATTCCCGCAATGGGAACAAAATCCGCCCACAAAAACTACTTCAGCGTGCTGTAAGCCCAAACATGTGATACAACAATTGTGACCGTCATAGAGGAACTGGGAACGACCGCATCCAGAAACGCACAGGTGGAATGACATCTTGAAAAAGACGTAAACGCACCTGTGTTGCTCTTTCAGGATATAGGACCTATCACCAGTGCCAGAGCACACAGGGGAATGACCGTGGCAACACTGAACAGAGAACTGAAACAGTGAAGCACTCACTTTTAAGCCCTCTAACCAGCCGTCAACAAACACAAACAAACAGAAATTTGTTGCTGTTAAAACAGCAGTTGAGAGCTCAAAAGCTCATGATCACCGCTGCACTCGCGCTGTAGAAACCACCAGTATTGGGAGAGTCTTCCAGAAGAACATAGACACACTCGCTCATTGTAAACAATAGCAATCTTCAGAGACATCAAACGATCGGCTCCGAAGCGAAAGGCAACTGGTGCGTCCATCCACTTCCGTATTTATATCCGTGCTGCGGGGGCAGAGTGTGTGATGCAAGTCACGCATGCCAATTCCATTGGCTCGTTCAATAGTAATCGAAGACGATTGGCTCCCTAGCATGATCCCCATTCAGTCGACGTCGACTACGAGCTCGAGCTGGAGAAACTGAACATGTCGATACGGATTACTTAAACAGAGAATATTTGTTTTTTAAATGATTTACATCATTTAAAAATGGAGAGTTCAAGTTTTGTAAAGACATATGTTTCATGTCAGAGTGACAAGCATTCGCTCAGGTACAGGTCATTTTCTGTCGCGTTTCAGAATGAACTTCACATTGAGAGAGACGGGAGAACGCGCATCATGTTTATTTTCTTTATTTTACGAAGAACACAACATTTTGTTTTTATTATTAGTGTACACAAATGAAAGAAGACATTTAACAGTTTTGAATGATGGTTAACACTTACATGTAATGACAAAAATCGATGTCGTTATTTGAGTCTATTTTGCACTGATAAGAAAAAAAGCCAGACAATCGCGCCGGCGCGATAGCCGACCCCAGAGGGTCGCATTACCCTCCTAGCCACTAAGAAATACATCGGCTTTGGTGGGTAAATCTTATTTGGTGGTAGGTCAGGCCGTGGCATGCCTGCACATAATGTTCATCCTGCAAACATACCAGGCTGACCTACTAAAATACATGAGTGAGAGGGAGGTGGGCAGGCTGTAGATTTGTCTCTCCGTGCTACCAAGGAGACGGCCAAGTCAGTGGAGAGACACCTATGGTTGAACCTCTCAGGAATGAAGGAGAGAGAAAACTGAGTTCACAGCATTACACTGTGCCCGTTCTCTCTCAGTGCCCTCAGGGGACCATTCTACCAACTTTGCCTTTAGGCCGGGCGTAAACAGTCCAGTTGTTCCCTGCCGGTGTGCCGTTACAGGGCACTGTGTCTGCTGCTCAAAATACTCCAGAGGCCAGTCTCGAGAGACTGGTACCCTTAGTAGATTTTCTGGCTATAGAACAGTTTCCACCTCCCAGCAGGGAGTCAGGTTATTACAGCCGGTACTTCATTGTCCCAAAGAAGGATGAGGGGTTGTGTCCAATTTTAGATCTGCGCCTGTTAAACCACTCAGTAGGGAAGCTCAAATTCAAGATGCTCACTCTCAAGCAGATCGTGTCACAAATCAGATCCGAGGACTGGTTTGTCATGATAGATCTAAAAGACTCATACTTCCATGTATCTATCCTTCCACAACACAGGAAGTTCCTGAGGTTCACTTTCGTGGGCGAAACTTACCAATATCGTGTTCTTCCGTTAGGCCTAGCTTTATCACCCCACACATTCACGAAATGTATGGATGCAGCTCTGGCTTCGCTGCAACTCCAGGGGTATCCGCATTCTGAATTATATTGACGATTGTGGTAGATTTTTACCCTAAACACTTGACTTAGGATGAACCTGGTGATGAAATCTGAGCATCTCAGATAAATTCAATTGAGAATCCCACCAGTAAAAACGAATGCAACAGTTTTTGTAGAATAGGGTTATGGCAAAAATGACATGATACATTACATAATTTCCCTACAATTTGATTGTTTTTTCAGATGCAAACTCTTATGTTACTAGGTAGGAGTAAACTCTGTTTTCTTCATTACTTCACTGTCTAGTTTCATTTTTCCATATTTGTTATTTATACACTCATACAACCAAAGTCACAAGTTTTTGCCAAAAGAGGAAACATACATGAAAGCATATGAATGTGTTTCCTGCAAGAAAAACAAATGTTAGTTGATTAATTAAAAAATCCATCACATGATTGGCTGTTCCCTTTCAAGGGAACTCGAGACGCGGTGGGAACGCCCTTGCATGATTGCGTCATGAAGCAAGTGTATAATCAGTCCAATGGAAAGTCATCGTCCGTCATCGACCAGGAAGCTATAAAGCACCCCTGAAAACAGACCGCGTCAGCTTCTGCACCTTCAGCAAACGATCTATGTATTCTGTCCTTGTCATATTTATTGTTTTCTGTCAAGTTGAAATATATATATATATATATTGTGGCAAAAGAGAGAAAGCAAGCTTTGTGTTGTTCCCTGCCCACATTATATCACGGTTGGGGACACACACATCAGCTTTGTGTTGCTGTTTGGGAGTGGAGCATGCGGACAGTCAGTTCTCGAGGGGGCTGACTGTGAGAATTGCGAGAAGCTGTCTGTGAGGACGCTCCGCTCCCACTGGGCGTTCTTCGAGGAGGACGGTTCGGTTCGGTTCGCTTCGCTTCGGTTCGCGTTCCCCACGCGTGTCCCGCTGTTGCCGAGGCACGGCGGCAACTCGCATTTCGTGGTTCGCAAATTGATCTGA
This sequence comes from Meda fulgida, assembly GCA_030578275.1. Taxonomy (NCBI): domain Eukaryota; kingdom Metazoa; phylum Chordata; class Actinopteri; order Cypriniformes; family Leuciscidae; genus Meda; species Meda fulgida. The sequence goes on along the minus strand of CM060616.1, from coordinate 22,244,227 downwards.
CAGCGTGGGTTGGGACGGGCGAACGCCCTATCTCAGCTTTCACCTGCCAGATCCAGTGTGCTGTGATTTCAGTTCCGAGGAATTGGTATCTGTAACGAAGGTTCTTTGTGGGGGATGAAAGAAGACAAGGGTCGGCGTGACGGGGCTCGAACAGTTTTATTAAAATAAATGAAAAGCAAAGTAAAGGTGCGCCACGTGCGCGGACAGTGTAAAACAAACGGAAATCCTTTCAACAATCTTTTTCTTGGCAGTAGCTTGCTCGTGCTTTGTTCAGAGCCCCAGTCCTTCTCTCTCTCTCTCTCTTCTGGACCAGCCGGTTTATATGCGGTCTCCCCACGCCAATTACTGCAATCAGACACAGGTGTTCGTCATTTTGCACTTGACCTACTTACTTACCGCTCGGCTCCTCCCTCGCTCCCCCACTGCAAACTCCGCGAAACCACGCCCCCCTCATCACATACCCCCACCGCCCGACTCAGGCCGGGGAGCCATCCGGCCGGCAGCCCCCCCCCCCCCCTCCTGGAGAGGAAGTCAGCTACAGCCATCTGCGCCCCCGGCCTGTGGACCACCTGAAATTTAAAGGGTTGTAACGCCAGATACCAACGGGTGATCCGCGCGTTGGTATCTTTCATGCGGTGGAGCCACTGGAGGGGAGCGTGGTCCGAACAGAGGGTGAATTCCCGTCCCAAGAGATAATAGCGGAGGGTGAGGACAGCCCATCTGATGGCAAGACATTCTTTCTCAACGGTGCTGTACCTAGCCTCTCTCTTAGAGAGCTTACGGCTAATGTACAGCACCGGCCGCTCCTCACCCTCTATCTCCTGGGACAGGACAGCACCCAACCCCCTGTCCGAGGCGTCTGTCTGCAGAATAAATGGGAGAGAAAAGTTAGGAGCCTGTAAGAGCGGCCCGCCACACAGAGCAGCCTTAATCTGGGTAAAGGCCTGCTGACACCGCTCCGTCCACTGGACGGTATCTGGTGCCACCTTTCTAGTTAGATCAGTCAGCGGGCTAGCAAGGTCCGAATAATTAGGCACAAACCTTCTATAATATCCCGCTAGCCCCAGGAACTGTCTAACCTCCTTTTTGGACTTAGGTCTCGGACAGGTAGCAATTGCTGCAGTCTTATCAATTTGGGGACGCACCTGTCCATGACCCAAGTGGAAGCCCAGATACCTAACCTCCACACGCCCAATCGCACATTTCTTCGGGTTGGCCGTGAGCCCGGCCCCTCGCAGCGTCCTGAGGACAGCCCGCAAATGCTGCATATGACGCTGCCAATCATTACTATAAATGATAATATCATCCAAGTAAGCAGCGGCATATGCAGCATGCGGCCGGAGAATTCTGTCCATCAGGCGCTGGAAGGTTGCCGGAGCCCCGAACAAGCCGAAAGGAAGAGTGACAAATTGGTGTAATCCAAACGGCGTTGTGAAGGCAGTTTTTTCTTTAGACATTGGAGTTAAGGGGATCTGCCAGTATCCCTTCGTTAAATCCAGCGTCGAATAAAATCGAGCGGTGCCGAGCCGATCAAGCAACTCGTCAACCCGAGGCATTGGATAGGCGTCGAACTTCGACACAGCATTCACCTTGCGATAATCCACACAGAACCGGACGGAGCCGTCAGGTTTTGGTACCAAAACTATCGGGCTTGCCCAGTCGCTGTTGGATTCTTCTATTACCCCCATGTCTAGCATAGCTTTCAATTCTTCCTGAACTACTTTCTTTTTATGTTCAGGTAATCGATAAGGCCGGTTGCGCACTATTACACCCGGCTCGGTCTCAACGTGGTGCTGTATAAGGTCGGTTCGGCCGGGCAGGGGCGAGAACACATCAGCAAACTCCGTTTGTAAATTGCGTACATCAGTGAGTTGGAACGGTGAGAGGTGGTCTCCACCAGGTGCCAGAGCGAGTGATTGAGACTTTGAATTCGCCTCTGGACCAAGATCCTCCTCCCTACTCACTACCGTTGCCAACATCACTGACTCCGCCTCATTCCATTTTTTAAGGAGATTGAGGTGGTAAACCTGATGTGCCCCACCCCTATCCGTACGAACGACTTCATAGTTGAGGTCCCCAATTCGGCGTGTGACCTCAAAGGGTCCTTGCCACTTTGCGAGTAATTTCGAACTAGACGTGGGGAGTAACACAAGCACTTTATCTCCCGGTGCGAAATTGCGTAGTCTAGCCCCCCTGTTGTACAGCCGACTTTGTTTGTCCTGAGCCTGTAACAAATTCTCCATAGACAGCCGCCCCAAAGTGTGGAGTTTTGTTCTCAGGTCCATGACATATTGAATTTGACTCTTGCTATTCGAAGGTCCGTCCTCCCAAGTTTCCCTAAGTACGTCCAGCACCCCGCGGGGCTGACGTCCATAAAGAAGCTCGAAGGGGGAAAACCCTGTGGAGGCTTGGGGGACCTCGCGTACAGCGAACAAGAGGGGTTCTAGCCACTTATCCCAATTTTTGGCGTCTTCCTGTACGAACTTTCGAATCATTGACTTCAACGTGCGATTAAAGCGTTCGACCAGTCCGTCTGTTCGTGGGTGATAGACGCTGGTGCGGACCGATTTAATGCCCAATAATTCGTAAAGCTCGCGAATAGTACGTGACATAAACGCCGTGCCTTGGTCGGTGAGAATCTCCTTTGGGATTCCCACCCGGGAGATTAACTGAAACAGTGCGCTCGCTACACTCTTGGCTGAAATGTTGCGAAGCGGCACTGCTTCTGGGTATCGTGTTGCATAATCCACCAGGACTAATGCAAAACGATGCCCCCGTGCGGATCGTTCTAATGGCCCGATGAGGTCCATGCCAATTCTTTCGAAAGGGACCTCCACTAAAGGAAGGGGGCACAATGGTGCTTTTGGGTTGGCCAGTGGGTTTACCAACTGACATTCACGACAAGACGCGCACCACTTGCGCACGTTCTCGTGAATGCCCGGCCAAAAAAATCGGGTCATTAGACGATTTAGTGTTGCCGTTTGCCCTAAATGTCCAGCCATAGGATTACAATGAGCCGCCTGGAAAAGCATTTCCCGACGGCTTTTCGGAACTAACAACTGTGTTGTATCCTGCTTTGTCTGGGCGTCCTGGGTCACCCGATACAACTTATCTTTTATAATTGAAAAATAAGGATGTGAAAGAGGTCGGTCGGGATGGAGAGGCTGTCCGTCGATTGTGCGGACCTGATCAAAGGCATTTTTAAGCGTTTCATCTCGGGACTGCTCCAGAGGAAAGTCATCACGCTCCGAAAGATCCTGTCTTTCAACAGCGTGCCGATCCTCTGGCGCAGGTCCCGATGGTCCCGGCACAGCCTCTCCTACCTGAGCGACCGCTCCCTTCCCTCGCTTCCTTTTAAACCCAGAAACACCCGCACATAAATGTCCCAATAACGTTTTAAACCCCGGCCAATTGGTTCCCAAAATTAGCGGGTGCCGGAGGTGCTGACTTACAGCTACCTCTACACTATGCTATTGGCCCCTAAATTGAAATGTGACCGGCACTAAGGGATATTCGACCACTTCCCCGTGTACACACCTTACCTTAACCATGCGGCTATTATCCAATGCCCCAGGTTGAATCAGATTTTGGTGGATGGAGGTTTGGTTACAGCCTGAATCCACCAAAGCCCGAAAAGTACCCCCCTTTATACTCACTGGTATTTGGTACAACCCAGCCTGATCGGGGGCGGCCTGCGGCGTGTCAGGGACCCTCACCAGCGTCCCCACCTCCATCACTGGACAGTGGTCGACAAAATGTCCCGGGTCCCCGCAACGCCAACAGGCCGGCCCAGACCTTCCCGCCACCCCAGTGGCGGGAAGTGGGTCAAGTGGTTGGCGTGGGGAGAGCGCGGGAGCCGGGAGGGAAGAGAAGCCCGACACGGAGGCGGGTCCCTTAGGCGGTGCTCTGGGCGCTGGAGCAGGCTCTGTCCCGACGTTGGTCCTCCACCGGGGCGCCGGTCTAGGAGGGAAACCGCCTCGGGACCTAGGGAGAGGAACAGGACGAGACAACACAGAGGAAGGGGAAGGAGAGGGAGAAGAGAGAGAGAGAGAAGCTGCTGGCAGGGGTTCGCCGACCCCTGGGCACGCCACCATCTGGTCCTCCGCCAACTGGATGGCCTGGTTCAGCGACGTCGGGCGGTGGCACTGGACCCACTGCGCGGTCCTCCGGGGTAACCGCGCAACAAACTGCTCCAGTACCACCTGGTCGATGATTGCCTCGACGTCACGTTCCTGGGCCATCAACCATTTGCGGCACGCGTCCCGGAGCTGTTGCGCGAAGACGAAGGGCCGACCGGACTCCCCTAGCTCCAGGGTCCGGAAACGCTGCCTGCTTTGCTCGGGGGTCCGGCCGACCCGCTGCAGGATGGCGCGCTTGAGGTCTTGATAGACCAGGAGGTTCGGGACTGGCAACTGCTGTGCGGCGATCTGTGCCTCTCCGGACAACAGGGGGATCAACCGCACCGGCCAGTCCCCGGGCGGCCAGCTCCAGGCCTCGGCGGTCCTCTCGAAAAGCTCGAGGAAAGCTTCCGGGTCGTCCTGTGGGCCCATCTTGTGGAGTGGAATGGTCTGGGCCGAGGCTGAAGCTGGCGTTGATGGTCTGGCCCGCCCCTCCCGGTCCATCCAGCTCCGGAACAGCTCGCGGTCCTCCTGCTGGGCTCGGAGGAGCGCCTCGAAGCGACGCTCCTGTTCCTCCTTCACTGCCAGCAGGGCACGATGTTGCTCTTGATGTAGACCCGCGAGCGCGTGGATGACATCCGCAAATGGGGACGGAGGCTGTCTGGCGGCGGCTTCTTCTTCCATCCCGGTTTTCGGCACCAGTGTAACGAAGGTTCTTTGTGGGGGATGAAAGAAGACAAGGGTCGGCGTGACGGGGCTCGAACAGTTTTATTAAAATAAATGAAAAGCAAAGTAAAGGTGCGCCACGTGCGCGGACAGTGTAAAACAAACGGAAATCCTTTCAACAATCTTTTTCTTGGCAGTAGCTTGCTCGTGCTTTGTTCAGAGCCCCAGTCCTTCTCTCTCTCTCTCTCTTCTGGACCAGCCGGTTTATATGCGGTCTCCCCACGCCAATTACTGCAATCAGACACAGGTGTTCGTCATTTTGCACTTGACCTACCTACTTACCGCTCGGCTCCTCCCTCGCTCCCCCACTGCAAACTCCGCGAAACCACGCCCCCCTCATCACAGTATCGTTAGTGTTTTGTTAAGAAAAAGCGAACAAAACAAATAAAGATATTAAGAATAAGGCAGATGTTTGAGTTTTCAATTAATAAATAAATAAGTCAGCTCATAACTCTGCTGAATAAAGAGGAGCTTTTAAAAGGAGGTTTTATCTAATGCTGTTGCCAGTTAGTATTTACTGGCCAGCTGAACATTATGAGAGTGAAAATAAAAAGAGTTTATTAGATGAAATATATCTAAGAAAACAGGAGAACTCTGTATCTCAGCCTCCTCGTCGGGGACTGCCGTTTTTTCCCTATTTCCACGCTGAGGTGTCGAGATTGTGGAATAAACCGGTTTCTATTTTATGTGTTTAATCCCCAAACGTCTAACTATAGTAATGTTATGGGTATTAAAGGTATAGCGGAGGATTTTCTTTTTCCGGGTGGGTAGCCTATACTATTGGTCCACCTAAGTGTCAATCATTCTGGTGATATGTTTACGTAAGGCCGTCGTACGTGCTCGCCCCTATGTAGTCTTCGCTTTCTGCGCATGCGCACTTTCAGGTGTATTATGTGTGATGAGTTACGGTTTCAGCCATTCCTTTGAAAATGGCTGAGGGTCGAAAGAGAAAAAAATTATACGAAGTGTATGATAAGAAGAGAAAGGCCGCAGAATATAGAAACAAGATGTGGCGAACAGGACGGCCGAGGGACGTGAGAGAACGGCGCGAGGCCGGTGGTGCGATTGCTGATGAGCAACACATGTGAGGCACACCGGTCTCGCATCTCTCACGGAGGAGCGGAAGCATAAAGGAGGAGCGACGACGTTGATGATCGAGAGAGGAACAGGCCTGTATTTTAGTTGTGTTTTGTTTTTGTATTTTATTTTAGCCAGCAGTCGTCCGCGAGGGGCTGCTGGCAGTTCCTTATGTTTATTTTCGGTAGCCAGCAGTCGTCCGCGAGGGGCTGCTGGTGGTATTTTGGTTGTTTGTTTTATTTTAAATAAATTATATTTTGATGGTTCGCCGGTTCCCGCCTCCTTCTTCCCTGAACATTGCTACACTGGTGCCGAAACCCGGGAAGAGGGAGGAACGCGCTGTCAGAGAGTCCTCGCCGATGTGGGGAATCCGCGGTGCCATCGAGCATGGTGCGCGAGTCGCTGCCGCTCGCCGTGGGCCGGAGCCTGCTGCCATCCGCCGAGCGAGGGGAGGAGCAGGGAGCGGGGGACTCGCGGCCAGGGACGCTCGAGGCGGTGCGCTGGAGTGAGTTGCCGGTGGGACGGTCGAGCTCGCTGCCGGCCGCCTGGGTATTGGAGGGGCGGCTGCCATCCGGGAGGGAGAGGAGGAGTCGCTGCCGCTCGCCGTGGGCCGGAGCCTGCTGTCGTCCACCAGTGAAGGGGAGGAGCAGGGAGCGGGGGACTCCTACCGTCTGCCCAAGGCACCCGAGGAGCCGTCGCCGTCCACCGGGCGGCGGAGGAGCGTCGAGCCGTCCACCGAGGGCTACCCAGCGTCACCGCCAGGCACCGCGGAGGAGAGCGCACAGCTGGTGGGGGACCAGATGGCAGCGCGTTGTGGGAACCGGACCAAGTTTTTTTTTTTCCTCTCTTCCCTCTCTCGATCTGTCGCTCCTCATGCTTCCGTCTCCGTTTCCCTCGGTTTGTCTGTCCATACTCCCCAGGGATCGCCGCCGCCGGGGGGGGGGAGTAGGCACAGGCTCGTGGGTACCCCCCGGCCTGTGAGGGGCGATGGGGGTATGTGGCGAACAGGACGGCCGAGGGACGTGAGAGAACGGCGCGAGGCCGGTGGTGCGATTGCTGATGAGCAACACATGTGAGGCACACCGGTCTCGCATCTCTCACGGAGGAGCGGAAGCATAAAGGAGGAGCGACGACGTTGATGATCGAGAGAGGAACAGGCCTGTATTTTAGTTGTGTTTTGTTTTTGTATTTTATTTTAGCCAGCAGTCGTCCACGAGGGGCTGCTGGCAGTTCCTTATGTTTATTTTCGGTAGCCAGCAGTCGTCCGCGAGGGGCTGCTGGTGGTATTTTGGTTGTTTGTTTTATTTTAAATAAATTATATTTTGATGGTTCGCCGGTTCCCGCCTCCTTCTTCCCTGAACATTGCTACACAAGACCAGAGTGATTTTGGATGAATATTTCACATGCTGGCGTGCGCTAAAAGCACAGGTTGGGCTTCCCACTGATGCCGCAGTCGCGAAGATTTTACTAGACAGGTAAAGTTTGTCATGCTATTTGGAGAAATCCATTTAAAATCACTGCTAGTAAAAGTTAATGTAAGTTATGATTAGCGATGCTAATAGGCGTTCCCTCTCGGGAGCAAATAGAGTGTTGCGCATGTGCATTTTTAAAAAAATTGGAGAGGGCGGGTCTTCTCTAAAATTCGGAAAGATCCTCCACTATACCTTTAAGTATCATGGTATGACAGTGCCTCGGGTTAAAGAGACGCTTGCAAGCTTTCTCTCTCCCAAGTCATCATCATCATTAATAACCCCGACGTTACCCACCAGCCATCTTAAATAATAAATTAATTTTATTAGGCAGCGCTGATGGGTAAAGTATATAGGACATGGATGATTGTGAGGATGTCATCAGTGACGCTATTCGAGAACTGCGTCATGCAAAAACAGATACACTATACCGGGGAGAGACGGTTTCGAGTAATCGTTTCTCCTCTGCGTCCTCTGGGGGGCGACTCTCTGAGGAGGGTCGCAGCGCTGCCAGTTCGGTTGTTTTCCTGCTGGTGGCCACGGAGTGATATGTATATATATATATATATATATATATATAGAGAGAGAGAGAGAGAGAGAGAGAGAGAGAGATAACATTTTCTGATATAAAATAAAGGAAAATAAAGATAAAAATATGTCTGTTCTTCTGGCCAGAGGTTTCTTCCTCACCAATCTAATGTTCCTGAGACTGCTGGGCGGGAGCAGTCTCAGCCTACTAAGCTCCTGGCTGCACAGAGTGCAAAATAGAGCATCGCCATTTGGGCTCCTCCACAATCGAGGGGGACCTGGGTGCCGGCGGCAGTTTAGCCAGTTAGAGATGTGCAAGATCTGAGGACTGTTTTATCTCTAAAATAGCTTGGACAAAGAAGAAGCCCTGACGCCGAGGCTATCAAGGCTTCTGAGGGTGGCCCCTCTGGGGAGAAACGGTTTCGAGAAATCATTTTTCTTCGGCGCCCTCTCGCACCGCTGTCAGTCGGTTGTTCCCTGCCGGTTATCCGTCTCAGGGCACCGAGGTGGTCAGCGTCCCCAAACGATCCTCCGAGGAGGGTCGTGGAACAGTCAAATCGGTCGTTCCCTGCTGGTTATCCGCTTCAGGGCACCGAAGTGACTGTTCGGTTAAATCCAGAGGCCAGTCTCGAGAGACTGGTACCCTTAGTAGATTTTCTGCCAGCTTGGAAGCTACTGCCAAATATATCTCGTTGGGTCCTGCTTACTATAGAAAAGGGTTACAGAATTCAGTTCGGTTCTCATCCACCCATATTTCTAGGGGTCCTCCCTACGGTGGTGGACCCCGAGCAGGCTCTGGTTATGTTATCATTCCTGGGAAGTGACTCTCTGAGGAGGGTCGCAGCGCTGCCAGTTCGGTTGTTCCCTGCCGGTTCGCCGCTTCAGGGCACCGAGGTGTCAGCGTTCCCGAATGATCCTCCGAGGAGGGTCGTAGAACAGTCAGTTCGGTTGTTCCCTGCCGGTTCGCCGCGTCAGGGCACCATAGTGACTGTTCAACCAAATCCAGAAGCCAGTCTTGAGAGACTGGTTCCCCTAGTAGAATTTCTGGCAGCGTGGAAACTACTGCCACATATTTCTCAGTGGGTCCTGCACACTATAGAAAAGGGTTTCAGAATTCAGTTCGGTTCTCGTCCGCCCAGATTTCTAGGGGTCCTCCTCACAGTGGTGGACCCTGAGCAGGCTTTGGTTATGGAGCAGGAAGTAATGACACTTCTGCAAAAGGAGCTGTAGAAGGGGTTCCTCCTCCCAGCAGACAGTCAGGGTTTTACAGCCATTACTTTGTTGTTCCGAAAGAGGATGAGGGGTTGTGTCCTATTCTAGACCTGCGTCAATTAAAAAGCAGGTTTCAGAATCTCAAGTTCAAAGTATGCTTACGCTAAATATGATTGTGTCACAGATTCAGTCCGAGGACGGTTTGTCACAATAGACTTGAAGAACGCTTGCTTATCTGTCTATCCTCATCACAGGAGGTTCCTGAGGTTTGCTTTCGGGGGCGAAGCATACCAGTATCGGGTTCTTCCATTCGGCCTAGGTTTATCACCCCACATCTTTATAATATGCGTGGATGCAGCTCTGGCTCCTCTGAGACTCCAGGGCATTCGCGTATTATACTATATCGACGATTGGTTGATCCTAGCTCAATCTGAGCATGTGGCAGTTCGGCATCGAGATGTCGTTTTGTCTCATTTAAAGATGTTGGGGTTGCGGCTCAACGCCAAGAAGAGTGTGCTCCTCCCAGCTCTGAGGACCACTTTTCTAGGTGTAATATGGGATTCGACAACGATGCGGGTACGATTGTCTCCAGCACGTATTTCTGCGATTCTCACAGCCATGGGCTAAATCTAGGCCAGTCACTCACTGTGAAGCAGTTTCAGACTGGTGGGTCTCATGGCAGCTGCGTCCAGCGTAATTACCTTTGGCCTTCTGTACATGAGACCCCTGCAGTGGTGGCTCTGGACCAAGGGGTTTTCTCCGAGGGGAAATCCGTTTTCGCATGATCAAGGTCACGCGGCTATGCCTACGTGCCTCGGTCATGTGGAAGAACCTTGGTTCCTCGCCCAGGCCCAGTGTTGGGGGCTTCTTGTCGACGCATAATGATATCGACGGATGCTTCCCTCACAAGTCGGGGGTGATCATGAGTGGTCGCTCGGCGAAGGGTGTTTGGCAGGACCAGCTACCTTTTAGCACATAATTGGATAGACCCCAGAGGTCATCATGTGCTTGTCCTTTTGGACAAACACACTGATGGTCTCGTATATCAGAGCAGATATCCTATTGAGGCAGGGGCTGAGGCCCAGGGGATGGAGACTTCACCCCGAGGTGGTGGAGCTTCTTTGAGAGAACTTCGGTCACCTCAAGTCGACCTTTCGCATCGTTTGTACAACGCATTGTCCTATGTGGTTCTCCCTCATGCATCCAGCTCCGCTTGGACTGGATGTGATGTATTAGGTGTGGTTGAAGCAACACCTGCACGCATTTCCCAATATCTTTGCTCCCGGGAGTTCTAAAAAGAGTTATGGATACTGTGGGCTCGGCCTCTGAGGGGGCCCAACTCTTAGATTCAGGTCTCTCGACCGAGGTCATGGAGACATACTCCAGTCTAGAGCTCACTCCACGTGAAGACTAATATGCATTGAAATGAAAACTGTTCTCTGTCTGGAGCGGAGAACGCCTTCTGAATCTTGTTTTTGCTCTGTTGGTACAGTACTTGATTTCTGCAATGAATGTTTCTTTGCTGGGTTATCTCTGAGGAGAGATCCTTAATTTTGTCTTCTCCATGGTAGATGAGGCTGAGGCCTGCACGTACTTGGATTGGCACCTGGTATGGTGGTAGTATTCCTTCACCCCAGTTTGGGTTGTATTCTTAGGTCCCTACTAAATTTGTGGGTCTTTTGTGCTGCAGGCCTTCTGTCCTCCAGCTGTAATACCCCAGATCAGGAAGAACTTAATCTGTTATGCCCTTTTTGGGCTTTGGATGCTTATGTCCACAGAGCTCTCTGTGGCGTATATCAGAGCAATTATTTGTCTGCTTCAGGTCACCTTAGATAGGTTGCCCTGCATACTAAACACATGATGAGCAAGTGGGTAGTTGACGCTATCTCACTTGCTTATGAAGCAACCGGACAGCCTTCACCTTTGGCTGTCCAGGCTTATTCTACGAGGAGTATGGCTGCCTCTATGACATTAATCTCGGGAGTTTCCCTTCATGACATTTGTGATGCGGCAGGCTGTTCCTCGCCGCTTACATTTGTCAGGTTTTATGACGTTGACCTTCGCTCCACTCCAGGGTCTAGGGTGCTTGCTTCTTAGTGTGCGCATTGACTTCACACAGAACAGGCATTTGTCATATGGCGTTGTGGGTATAGTGTTCCCACCGCGTCTCGACGCAGCTTGAGTTCCCTTGAAAGGGAACGTCTCAGGTTACGTATGTAACCCTGGTTCCCTGAGAGGGAACGAGACGCTGCTTCGCCTTGCCATACTCCCTGCATGTGATCGACTTGCTTCGGCTTTTCAGAAGCTGATGCGGTCTGTTTTCAGGGTGCTTTATAGCTTCCTGGTCGATGACGTCACCCGCCTATGACGTCTCGTCTTTCCATTGGACTGATTATACACTTGCTTCACGGAGCATCAGGTGGTTCTGCATCGAGATGTCGTTCTCACTCACATCAAGAAGTTGGGGTTGAGGTTAACCCTCTGGGGTCTAAGGTTTTTTTGGGGACCTTGAGATGTTCTGACATGCCCTGACATTTGTGCTTTTTTCAGTTGCTTATAAACATATTAATGGCAAAGGTGTAAATACACTCTATTTAGCACAAATAGGGCTATCATAATATGTGAGCAACATGTATGTACATGTTTGTATTTTTGAAAGAATAATGTTTATGCATGGTTATTGAAAAAACTAAAAATTAAAGTTTCTGAAATAAGGCCACAAAACACATACTAAATATGTGTCCACAAGACTTTTGACTAATGAATGTTGTCGCCTAGAGTTTTTGCTTCAAAATGATCTGAAAATCACCCTGCCTACTCATTCACATAAAACAATACATTGTTTTAAACTTTGTAAAACACTTATTTTTTGGAAAGGCAATATGCGTAGGGGCGTGACTATTGCTGTGATTCACACGTGAGAAGACAATGACCTGCATAATGAGCGCATATTGAGCTGGATATTAATAAGCCTTTCATTCAGGTGTGTCACACAAGAAAGAATGCAAGGACAAAAAAACCATATATAACATATATAAACATAATTTAGATATATATCTAAATATAAATAATAGTCAAAAACACATTTTTAGTACATAGTCATACATGGGAACAAATCCTGTTCAAATAGGCTATATAGACCATTCTACAGAATTGGTTAGTTAGAGTTAGAAAGTTTAGAAAAAAAAGTCTTTTTCTACTATTTTTTTATACATTCAAATTGTATAATATCCAAGGTAAACATTTCTAGTAACTATGCAGTTAATTCTCATACTGTATTTTCAGAAAGTTTTGGAATATATGCTCTCCTCAAATGTGTCTCTAATAAAAAACAATAATAAATAATATAATGAGAAGGCTCATATTGACCAATTAAGGTTTTTTTGTGTTCCAAGTTTTGAAACACTTCCTCCCAGACCTCAGGGGCCATCATGTCCTTGTTCGGTCAGACAACACATTCATTGAGGGTGATTTATATCCCAGGGTATCTAAATCAGGGGGCAGACATCCTGTCGAGGCAGGGGCCGAGGCCCGGTGAATGGAGACTCCACCCCGATGTGGTGGAGCTCCTGTGGAAGAATTTCGGTCGTGCCGAGGTAGACTTGTTCGCTTCCAAGGAGACATCACAATGTCCACTGTGGTTCTCTCTCAGCCATCCAGCCCCTCTGGGGTTGGACGCTATAGTGCAGGCGTGGCCGAGGTCACGTCTGTACGCATTTCCCCCAATTGCTCTGCTCCCAGGAGTTCTGGAAATGGTTCGCAGGGACGGGGTCAGTCTACTTTGAGTAGCCCCATTCTGGATGGCCTGAGTATGGTTTGCGGACCTAGTGTCTATCCTCGACGGCTCTCCTCTGGAGATTCCGATCAGGAGGGACCTACTCTCTCAGGCGAGTGGGACGATCCTTCACCCCCACCCAGAACTGTTAAAACTGTAGGCTTGGCCTCTCAGGGGGCCCAGCTCATAAGTTCAGGTCTCTCAACCGAGGTTGTTGATACCATCTTCCACTCCAGAGCTCCATCCACGAGGAAGTTATATGTCTTGAAGTGGAGGTTATTCACTTCATGGTGTGGAGATCACCAGTTGGACCTGGTTAACTGCCCGGTGGGTGCAGTGCTGGAGTTCCTGCTGGAGCATTCCTCCGCAGGATTATCCCCCTCCACACTGAAGGTGTACGTGGCAGCACTGGCTGCTTACCACCTCCTTTTGAGTGGAGTTTCTCTGGGGAGACACACATTGATAACACGCACTTTGAGGCTGAGGTCAGCAGTCCGCACGAGGGTGCCGACATGGGACTTGGCTGTTGTATTAGAAGGCCTCTCCCTAGCTCCGTTCGAGCCCATTGAAGAAGTTTCTGAGAAATTCATTACTCTAAAAACTATCTTTCTTCTTGATATCTCGTCTCTTAAAAGAATTGGAGACATTCAAGCACTCTCGGTTTTTCCCTTGTGCCTGGCATTCTCACCTGGCATGGTGAAAGCCTTCCTCCATCCTAGGCCAGGCTATGTTCCTAAGGTCCCTAATAATATTGTTAGACCAATAGTACTGCAGGCTTTCTGTCCTCCTTCTTTTCTAACATCAGACCAAAAGAAACTAAATTTGCTCTGCCTGGTGAGGGCCCTAGATGCTTAAGTCCACAGAGCTGCACTGTGGAGGAAATCATAATAGCTGTTTGTTTGTTTTGGGTCACCTAGGAAGGGGTGTCCTGCATCTAAGCAGAGGATGAGCAAGTGGGTGGTTGAGGCTATCTCACTTGCTTACAAGTCGGCTGGGCAGCCTTCACCTTTGGCTGTACGAGCTCACTCGACTAGGAGGATGGCTGCTTCTAAAGCTTTATTGTCAGGAGTTTCCCTACATGATGTTTTTGATGCGGCAGGCTGGTCCTCACCACACACATTTGTTAGGTTCTGGGATCTTGACTTCAGCTCCACTCCTGGTGTGCAGGTGCTTTCGTCTGAATGTGCGCTTTGATTTCACACGGACGGACATTTGCTCTTATGGCGACGTGGGAATTAGCTTTACCGCAGCGTTTCAACGCAGGGTTTGCCTGGAGAGAGCCTTTCCCTTCAGCTTTCCACCATAACAGACAAAGAGCTGGTCTGAGGTCTTGAAAAACTGCATTCTGTCTATGTAGGCATGGAGGGCGTGTATTGGACAGAGCAGTGCCAAGGCTGGGTCTGCCTCCTCCAGAGGCAACACTTGCAGGTTCACCACCTGATCTCGAAAGGGAGTGGTGGGAACCTTGGGCACATATCCAGGCCGGGGTCTCAGGATCACGTGAGAATAGGCTGGCCCGAATTCCAGGCATGCTTCGTCAACGGAAAATGCGTGCAGGTTCCCTACCCTCTTAATGGAGGCCAATGCAACCTGGAGCGCTGTCTTAACTGACAGGAACTTAAGCTCCACTGATTGCAGAGGCTCAAAGGGAGCACTCTGCAGAGCGGTTAAAACCACTGAGAGGTCCCAAGAGTAGTGAACAAAAGATTATTCCCACCAGGGGAAGGAGAGGACATGCTACCCTCTCCTGAAAAGAGCTGATGGCCATCTCTGAGTTGCCTGTCTCAGGAGTGCCGCTTAGCCTGGCGTTTAGGGGGTGCGGGGCTGGAAGAGGCTGGGACGCCTTCCTGCGACCACCTCCATGGCGCGGCCCGGGTGAAAGCTGCTGCTGAGGCCACAGGAGGGCGTCCTCGGCAGCGAGCAGGCTGAGGCCGATGGCTGGGTGGAGGCAGCAGCGGGCCGTCGGGGCAGAATGTGTTTGATTGCCTCAGTCTGCTTCTGGGCGGTTGAGAACTGCAGGGAAAAGTCCTCAACCACGCCGCCGAAGAGGCCGGCCTTGGATATTGGAGTGTTGAGCAAACGGGTTTGCTCAGCGTCTTGCATATCAGCCAGGTTCAGCCAGAGGTGTCGCTCCTGGACCACATTAGTGGACATCACCTGGCCCAGGGAGCGTGCGGTCACCTTCGTTGCTCGAAGAGCAAGGTCGGTGGTGGCACGCAGCTCATCTAAGAGCCCTGGGTCAGTCCTGCCCTTGTGCATGTCCCTGAGCATCCATGCCTGATAAACCTGCAGGATGGCCATGGCATGCAAAGAGTCGGCAGCCTGCCTCGCAGCTCTATAAGACTTTGCGACAAGGGTCGACAAAAACCTACAGGCTTTGCAGGGGTGCTTTGGGTCACCACTGGAAGAAGCGCTATAAGGACACAAGTGCATCACATACAGAACATTCCACCTGGGGAACCCCAATGTACCCATTGGCCACGGCCTCATCAAGGGGAGGAAAAGCGAAGAAGATCGCCGAATGATCACGGGAAGACAGTGGTGTCTTCCAGGACCTCATCTCCTCATGCACCTCGGGAAAGAAAGGAATTGGGGGTGGACGCTGATGGGATGCAACGCCCGCAGCACCCAAAAACCAATCATCCAGCCGCAAGCGCTCGGGACAGGGCGGAGGATTCCACTCTATCCCAATGCATGCTGCTGCCCGAGAGAGCATGGCTGTCAGCTCGGGATCTGACTCGGATGATGCTGGCATGCCCGAAGGCGTCAGCACAGCCGAATCATCATCTTCCGATGACTCGAGCCCGCCTTGTGATGCTGCGACGGACATGGATCCCACGCGCTCAATCGGTGCACTCGCAGGTTGCGGCACTCAAGTGGGGGGTGTGTGGGCCGAGGAATTTTTGCCGGCGCTTTGTTCCACACCGTCACCCTCAGGTCACCCTGGCCACCAGCCGAAGTACCACCTCTCGAGGAGGCTGTAGATCGTGGTGTGGATGAGGGGACTCTCGCTCTAGTGAAGTCGCAATGAGAACATGAACCATTTTACAAAAGCTGCTTTAGCGTGATCAATGCCCAAACACGCAAAGCAGCTATTGTGCCCATTAGATAGTGAAACCACCTGACCGCAACCAGAAGTGCACGGACAAGACATCTTTCACAGTTCTTTCGCAAAGATGTATCCCGCGTACAACTCTAAAAAGAGAGGTATAAACCCTGCAGATGCTGAAGCAACCAGGGAGAAACACACGTCTGGCAATCACTGCACAGATCAGCAGGCAATGTGAATCTTGCTGGATTTCACCGTCACACCAACACCAGGAGAGTAGCTCGTCTCGAAGAGTGAAACTCAGAATGGCTTGTGGAGTGAAGATTAAACTTGGCTCCGAAGCTAAAATCAGCATGTTGCCAGCGTCCTTCCTTTTATACCCACGAGGTGGAGTGGAGTTACGGTATGCAATTTCCACAGACCTACGGCATTTCTTACCATTGGCTCGTTTTATATTTCTCGAAGTTGATAGGCTTTCTAAGCGAAACCCCGTTCGTCGTCACAACGTAACTCGTAGTGACTACGAAAGGAACTAGGGTTACATCCGTAACCAAGAATTTTTTTTTACAATAAATTTTACAGATTTTTTTTTTATCAAATTATTTTTACAAAGGCATCAATAAACGAAAACAGGATGAGTGCAATTTTTTGTCAGTGCAACGTAATCGAAAAATACATCCTTTAAAAATTACTTTTAAAAACCTTTAGATTTGTTAGCATGTCTAATAAACAAATGCTAATAAAATAGCATTTATTAGCATTTATTAGCATATCAACCTTTCACAAGCTGATACAAGAAAAAAACTGAAAAGTGAAGAGAAAGGAAACGGGTGTATGTTTGTTGGTTTTAGACAACTCCAACCATAAATAAATAAGGTATTCCTTCCATAATTTGATATTAATTAATTTGCGAGGGTGAAATATGCAAGCTTCACCAACAGAAGCGTGATTTAACGGAGAGCAGGTGTGCATTGCCCTTCATCATCACAGTTCCCCATCCCCTAATTATGCTCGCTATGAAGCGATGCCATCAGGAGGCCAGTTGCAGTTGATGTATTTTTAATCAGAGCTGTTAGCATCAGTGATGGATGCCCATTGACTAAAACTGACCGTAGAGAGAAGGGGAGGCTCTGTTATCATGGTTGCCAAAACACTTTACACAGATGTTCTTGCGTATGACCCAACACAGGATAAACAGGTAACATTGTAGACCTTCACCCGTGGGCTCTGCATCCTGCCACAAAAAAGAACATTGTCTTTATAAATGTAAAGAGAAACTGAAATGCTTTGTCCTGACTTTGCACATCAGCCTAGAGACTGATAGCCATATTATAGAAGAAAGCATATAGGCTGTAGTGTAGGCCCTGATTCTTTTATACAAATTGGGTGCACATACATTTTTAGATAATTGTTCACAAGTTATACAGCCTGGATAATTTATAGTTCATAAAGTTAATTTAAACAAATCATATTTTGTTGATTGAACTTAATGGTTTTAAGTTCCTGTGTTAGATTATAACTAAGAATAACATGTTAGCATGCTGAAGACAATTATATTTATTATTAATATATTTAACATGAGATGATCAAGTAAGAAGAGATTGGTCAAATATTGCTCAACACACATTGCAATCGTCGTGGTCTCCAACAATCTAAGCACAAGCTCCAATGTTCAACACAATGGTAACAACAAAACTCAGAAAAATGAAATAAGTCTTTCTCTTTGCTGTCATAAAATTACACTTCCTTTTAACATTTGCTCTCCTAAAGGAGTCCCATGCAAAGCATGCTGAGAACTACAGTTCTACCAGAAAGACTCGGGAGAATAAATACTGTAACAATAAATACATTTATTGATAGCCCAGCAAGCAATAAAGTTATTTGGCGTAGGCCCCGTCCATAGCTCACAATCCGAGGGTCTGGACTCTACATATGCTGCCTGAAGACGAAGGCAGGGGCGTAGCCGACCCCCTGGGAGGTATAGGAAGGGACCGACCTGGTCGTGGTGGGGAGTATGGAGGGGAAGGAACCATCTTGGAGGTGGTGGGGAGGATGGAGGTGAATGGAAGTGTCAGCATCTGCGAACCGCAAGTATTAGACACGATTGGATAGATGATAAGGTAATAAATGACGTAGCAATTGACCCTTCGCGTGGAGCTTGATTGACAGGTAATCTGACCAATCATACTTCGCCATCCTTCATTTTGTCCGACAAAGCAGTCAGGAGAGATAGTAGATTAACATGGGAGGATTTGAACTTGAAAAACGGAGTGTACTCACGCCTTTCCGCGGTTAAAACAACATTCCTTCTTATGTTCATTCATGTTTATTTGATGCTATAAATGAACTAGAAGGAAGAAATGATCGGATCACGAGCAGCTTTAACTGAGGCTCTACAGCGATCTGTTATACACATTAAAGAGCCACAAAACGGTATTTATTGTTTAAATTTCTTTTAAAAAATGACCAAATTTGAAAGGTGAGACTTTGTTTAATATGTTTAATATCAAAAGTAACCGAAAAGTAACCTGGTCTGTCCTGTCTGTCAGTCTCCTGTCTGCTCCGCGATGTATTTCGCGTGAGAACATGAGTGCGGCGTTGCTTGTCGGACATAGCGACTAACTAAGGGGGGCGGGTCTTTGCGTAGGGTCAATTGAGTCTTCCTGGCAGAACTTAACGCTAAAGCTTCCATATCTACTGGCCAGTTCGTTGTCAACAAAAACGATTCATGTAGTCACAACAAAAAAATTAAACTAACTTAAAATGTACACATTTACATGGATTGAATTTAAAGAAATTAAGTTTTGACAAAAAGTCCAAGAATTGTGCTGCTTCATCTCATTTTAACAAAGTAACTTGAACATGCAGCAAAAGTGTTTTTTTTAACACTCTTTCATGGTCATTTGGAACTATTTTGAATTTTGGTGGCGAATTGGTGGCGAATTAGTACATTTTTGAAAGATATGAGGGTTAGCTTAAAGATCGGGACACACCAAGTTTTTTTGGGTCTGCACCGTTGGGTCTGGTTGGACGCTGTATCGGCGTTGGGCCGTTGGTGAGAGAGAGAACTCTGGCTGGTCAGCTTAGTGAACATGTCAATGCAAGAGAATCAAAGTGAAAGTGATGAAAGCGAGCAAAGAAGTCAAGACGGTACAGACAGAAGGCTGTTATAATTTGACATCATCTTACCTGAGTATTCAAATGCACTAATATTTTCATGATAACATGAGCTGTCTGGAATAAAATTGGTAAAAATGACTGGAATTCAAAATGGTAAGCAAGCGCTGCTTTGTGTACGGTTAATATATCTGCAATCCTAGTTTCGGTTTCTCTTTTTGAATGACGAATAGACTTATTGATACCTGCTGATACAGACAGATATTAACTTACACAAAGGCATAGAAGGCACGTGCGTGCTAGGTGACAGTCACCTTTAGTCCTTTTGCTGTATTCAAGCACAGGTTTTTGGCCGAGACGCAGTCGGCGAGAGGTGACAACACATTCAGCTTTCGTCGCTGCTAGTTCTTTGATGTCGGCTCGGTGTGTCCCTGGCTTAAGGTTTGAACTTAAGGTTCCTCAACTCTCACGAGAGTCTGCTTGTGTGTTTACAAGTATCTCAACCATTTTAATCAAATGTAATCGTTAAATAGAATTCTTTGTGTGTCACGTTATCTTGGTAATACTTGAGACAGTCATTTTAAGATTCTGTCTTTCTGATCTATCCTTTATCTGAACCCACACATACATCCACACAACACAAGTAGAGAGTAAGAAGTCAAAGTACAGGTTATGAATACAATACTTCACTATCCTGAGGCAGAAGAGGCTTCAGTGTTTTGCTCATAGACACAGAAGTGATGAAGCAAACTTCAGATTTAGGTTGCAAACAGTGGGCACCAATCTGTCCTCTGTGTAATTTTCTTTCTTTGCCATAAGGCTATCCATTAGTCCCTGAAATGCTCCTGTTATCTTAACCTCCCACTGCTGATGTTTATCTTCCATATACTGTACCTTTTCATATGCATCTTGCAATGATGGGAAATAAACCACAAAAAAGAAATATAGAACTGAAGTATAATATAGAATATAGAAACTAATATATACTAAATATATACTAATATAGAAATTATACACCGTATAATTATTATTAGAAGCATCCTTTGCACTGTTTTATATTGTCAACAATGCAGCTCAAATTTAGGTCTAGCTGCATGTTAAAGCCTTAAGACTGTGTGTTAAAGCATAAAAATGTTTTTTTTTTTTTTGTTCAACTGTGTGTGGCCTCACCCCAACCGTGAGCTAAACTCACACAGCTGTGTAACTCCCCTGAGGGACAGAGCATGGGGCAACAGAGGCAGTGATTGAGTGCAGAGCTATTGAAATAAAATAGTTTGATGTCTAGTTAAATACTAACGATAAACAAGAGATGCAAAATATCATTAAATGTTGATAAATATCACAATCCATCCATAAACAAAAAAGGAAGATACCCTCATTGCTTTAGAATTATTGGTCTTAAAGGGGCTAGAATTCAGTTATTTGCTTAGAAGTAAAAAGAAGTTGCCTTTGCAGCAATATATTGTTAACTCATATCCAGATACCTTCCTCGCTGCTGAGAGTGGTGTTTACGTGAATGTATGCTGCATACTTTCCTCTCAATAACAAAATAAACTCACAACAAAAATGACAGTGGAGAGAAAGCAGCAGTTAAGAAAGCATCTGCAATGTGGATATGTTTGCACAAGCTCTGCAATTCTCAGGCATCATGTCGACAGATGAGGTAAAATTACACTGTTATGATAGCATGATTATAATATAGGCCTATATTTGAGACTAAATACTATATACTCTAGATCTGTCTATGTGAGACTGTAGTTTTAATTAATCCATTTTCTTTGCATGACACATCACAGAACAGAATAGCTTTTTTGGCATTATCCTGAAAAATGTATAAGCATATATTTGTGTCATAGAACAAAATAGAGGCTCTTGGGAGTGCATATAACTGTCACATCCTTTTGATTTTCCTGTCAAAAATGTTTAAGAGTCCTTCACAAAAATATCAGTCTACAGGCTTTCATAGACAACCTATGAAGTCAGGGAAGGTCTCATTTTTAAAGTTTCGTTACAAACTGTTCACACCACGGCAATAAAAATGTGATTAATATATGAAATTCTTACATGTAGCCCATTTAATGTGAACAAAGTTTAATAGCATTAACGGTTCAACTATATATATATGCTGTATGTATATATATATATATATATATATATATATATATATATATATATATATATATATATATAATACTGTATATAGTGACAGAGAATTGGGTCTTTTTGTGTGTGTTTAACTGAAGACTGAAAGTCAGACTGCACATGATTGGAGTGACATGAGTGTAGGTAAATTGAGTGTAGGTGAATGATGAAGTGATTTGTAAAATGTTCATTTTGGGGTGAATTTTGTACATTTTTTAGTTGTTTAATATGTTTTATTAATGTTTTATTAATTATTTGGATTGAAGGGAGGATAAGCCGTGATCAGTAAGCAGCATGTTTAAATAAGCAGTCTGTATGTTTCTTTTCTTCAATCTGTCAAGAAAGCATCGAGGGATGTACACGACTTCTCAATGTCCTCTTGTCATTATTGGGGTTATGGTTGCAGTTGGTGGAAAAAGAGCAATAGTGAAATAGATGAGCAATTTGTAATTTTTGTCAGTATTTTCATGCTAGTGGGAAACAGCATGGGGATGAAACATATCTCACAAGCATACTTTGCTTGCTGTGTTAATACAATTTTGAAGATGTGATGCAGGCACACTCAGAACTACCCTGTCAATCAAAAGAATGTTTCCTCTGAGTGCGTTTTCCATCTGTCAAGGGTCAGAGAGTGAAGATGCCCCTGTCTCTCCATCTCCTCATAGGTGAATCACTACCTTGTGCTTTTTATCTGGGCATGACCTGTTGCTAGGTAACCCTGGGTCACAGCTGTATGAGGAAAGTGGATGCTCTTTTTTTATTTATTAGCGAGTTATAGAGGAGGCAGGATGTAATTTATTAGTTTGATATTGCCAGGCAGCTCAAGTTTGAGATTATAAAGGGGTAGTGGTCGGAACAAAGGGTTTTTATAAAAAAAAAAAAAAAAAAAAGGTTTTTAACCAAAAAATTGATTTATTATTACTTATAGCTTATTAAGGACCCACAATATCTCTTATTAGATAACACTCTGGATAATCATTTTTGTACATTTATGCATTTTTTTTTTTTCATTTAAGAACATTATATTAAAATAAAATGTTAAAAGCCATTATTAACAATTCACATATCTGATGTTATTTTTAATATCCTATTAGTGCAAAATTTTGTTGTTACGCATTACAAAGAGTACATTTGAGGGATGACTTCTTCAAATGTGAAATTGTAATGACACAAGGGAAAATGTGCCATTCTTTCTTCCCTATTGATGTGCTCCTGATTTATCTCTGCACGATGATGCGGCTTTAATTCGTGCCGCATCTGTTACAATTTCAAGCGCCAGTCATGAGCGAGCTTTCTCATGTTTACCTCGTTGGCCCCTAATGAAAGCGCCCTGCCTTATCATGGTCTTGCCGAAACGAAGCAAATGTGCTTTGTTAAATTGTGCACTAATGTGTGTATGATGCATATTTTTCAAATCGCTCCTTTAGGCCATCTCAGATCAAAACAAATGCACCTGCACTTTTTGCATCTGCCACTCCCTTGAGACCAGTAAAAATTGACTCCCTGGCTTCTTCCACGAGGCAATTATGGGCCATCTGTTCCCGTCTTGGTATCTCCAACCCATTTTGTTTCTATGATTGTTCCCATAATATTATGCACGCTGAATGAAAGAATTTGTGAGGATGGAACATTTTACGTGGAGGTGATGCATTTAATCTGAATCTCATGACAAATTTTTCTGTTGATGTACAGAAAAAAGAAATGACAATAAAAGTTGTCACTACTTAGATAATACCGGTTAGAATGTTAGTAAAATACAAAATATTTTTAGAAACAGCAAGAGCCTTTGATCAGCACTTGCACTATATTTTAAAATCATAAAACACTGCATCCCCTATAACCCCCCTTGGCATTTTTATGCAATATTTGTTCTCCCTCTCACCTCATCGTTCATTGTCAAACACACAGAGGGCAATAAAACATGTTTATTAAATCGTTTGCAGTGCAGATGCTTGGAAAAGATTATTTGAAACCAGGACCAACAAGACAATTCTCTAGAAAACAATTCTTGAAATTGGCCATGGCATGCAAATAATAACAATTACTCATGTGAAGGAAATACCAGGTGATATCCACCAATGATGCTAAGGTACCTATTACAACTGTATTGATATTTCAGCAGAAAATGAACACACTCATCAAGAGAAATGATCATAATGTCCCACAGAGAGGATGGCTGAGCACAAAGATGGAAGGAGGGAGAAGCATGTGGTGAGTATGATGGACAGAAGACAAGGGAAGGGTGCTGGGGAAAGGGGTGAAGTCCACAAAAAGGGGTTAGTGGTTGCTCTGATAGGTTGGCTGGATATATAGCAACCTCACTGTGATTTTATGCAGGGTGAATTGACTGTCATGTTTGTTCATCTCCGACCTGTTTTAGGCAGAGGACTTTATCACACTTTTCAATTTAGAATCACCATCAAGAATGTAATTTAGTGTAGGACACGGCTTATTCTGTGTCTGAGAAGCCACCTTTCGGCATCATAAACCTGAAGTCTATTATGTCTAGAAAAAAATGCAGGATATAAGATTCAGTTTATCTGGAGAGTGCAGTGAGTAAATTTGTTGTTACATTATGAATTTACACATTTACTGAATTGCTGATGTAAAAATAAACTATGTAATACAAATATAACTATTTGTTTAGCACTGATTACTGCTGTTACAGAACTATAAACAATACAGTCTAGATGTATTTTTCCCCAAGACACATAATATATATATTTTTTTATTCACATAACTGGCTCTTACAAGAATTATTATACAAGTTATTGTTAATTAAACAGAATGTATTGGTTTTAATTATGAAAAACAAACAATTAAAAATGAACTCTTTAATAATCAAATCTCTTGCATGACGGATGTGTATTACATTGTTTTATTTACTAGTATTGGCATCAGGAAATGTTTGAAAGTATGTTCAAACTTCTAATTTGTTTCATTCAATATATTTTTATCAGCATACTGGAACTCTACCAAAGATGGATCTGGATAAATGTCTTGTTTGTTTGTACGTAATTATTAAATGGAATTTTAGTTAAATTCATCATTCAGTGTCTTGTGTGAGTGGTAATCTAAAAAGTATAATATCAGTTATTACACTGAATCAATAATCAAATCCAAGTGGATAATTTGCCAATAAACCTTGACTAATAGAGTGTAAAAACAGTGACCTGACAGTGGCAAACAGCAATTGTTTGTAACTTGTATGCGATGAAATATGATCTGATCACTTTTTCAAGAAACACAATGCCTCTGAAAACTCTTCTTACTAATCTTAAAGGTATTGTAGGTAACTTTTTTTATAAAAAAAACTTTTTTCCAAATTTGTTTAAACTTTCTGTATATATCAATGCATAATTAAAATGTAAGTACTTTGAAAAAGAAAATATAAAAATCGAGTGTCTGTAGACCTCTCAGGACTGTTTTAAAGACAGCTCATTATTTCCATTCACTCCACCCCTCCCTTCTGGGCTCCTTCCAAAGCCATGCCCCCAAAACACATGAACGCGTGACTCCGGCCGCTGAGCTGAAGACGCATTATTTACCTGAGACGAGCGGAGAGGAAGGAGCGCAGTGCATGTAGTGACATCATGTCAGAATCACATGTAATAAAAAAATCTAACTTTAGCATTATGAAGATAAACAAATAACATGTATTTTAGTACTCATTATCAAGCTAGCATATTGATATTGGTAAAGTTTAAAATAAATATTTATTGATTCGCTAACGAGCTAGTTATCTATAAGGCAAAGCTAAAAACAGGTTGCATGATACACATTTTTCCATTGCCATCATTTACACTGCGATGAAGATGAATTTCGTGTAAGATTCATAACATATATGGTGTTCTGCATGTAAGAGTTTCCATGATGAAAGCATTGTCGACTCTGATGAGGACTACACTCCAGAGACAAGTACCGCATCGTAAGCTCGAGGACAGATCCGGGGTCGAGGGCGAAGCAGAGGAGGTCGTGCAAGAGGCCGTGCAACTAGGGTCCGAGGAAGTAGAGGCCGAGGATGGGTGGTCGAAGTGCAGGGCAAGGAGCACTTCTTGGACAAGAGGACATGCGTCGGGTCTTTCTCTGCCATTGTTTTGATATTCCTAGGTTCCGTGCCTCTTGAATTACTCAAATCAAACGGGTACGCGCAAGTGGGTAGGTCCTGTGTGACAAAAGGGTGGTTGCCATGGTTGTGAGAGAGTGACAGTCACCTAAGCCAATCCTTTGTTTCGTCCCGAATGGAAATAATGAGCTGTGTTTAGTGCAGATTAAACGGTCTAGAGTCACTCAATTTTTATACTCTTTTTAACAGAGTACTTACATTTTAATTATACATTGATATACAGGTCCTTCTCAAAAAATTAGCATATTGTGATATAGTTCATCATTTTCCATAATGTAATGATAAAAATTAAACTTTCATATATTTTAGATTCATTGCACACCAACTGAAATATTTCAGGTCTTTTATTGTTTTAATACTGATGATTTTGGCATACAGCTCATGAAAACCCAAAATTCCTATATCCAAAAATTTGCATATTTCATCCAACCAATAAAATAAGTGTTTTTAATACAAAAAAGTGAACTTTCAAATAATTATGTTCAGTTATGCACTCAATACTTGGTCGGGAATCCTTTTGCAGAAATGACTGCTTCAATGTGGCGTGGCATGGAGGCAGTCAGCCTTTGGCACTGCTGATGTGTTATGGAGGCCCAGGATGCTTCGATAGCGGGCCTTAAGCTCATCCAGAGTGTTGGGTCTCGCGTCTCTCAACTTTGTCTTCACAATATCCCACAGATTCTCTATGGGGTTCAGGTCAAGAGAGTTGGCAGGCCAATTGAGCACAGTAATACCATGGTCAGTAAACCATTTACCAGTGGTTTTGGCACTGTGAGCAGGTGCCAGGTCGTGCTGAAAAATGAAATCTTCATCTCCATAAAGCTTTTCAGCAGGTGGAAGCATGAAGTGCTCCAAAATCTCCTGATAGCTAGCTGCATTGACGGTGCCCTTGATAAAACACAGTGGACCAACACCAGCAGCTGACATGGCACCCCAGACCATCACTGACTGTGGGTACTTGACACTGGACTTCAGGCATTTTGTCATTTCCTTCTCCCCAGTCTTCCTCCAGACTCTGGCACCTTGATTTCCGAATGACATGCAAAATTTGCTTTCATCCGAAAAAAGTACTTTGGACCACTGAGCAACAGTCCAGTGCTGCTTCTCTGTAGCCCAGGTCAGGCGCTTCTGCCGCTGTTTCTGGTTCAAAAGTGGCTTGACCTGGGGAATGCGGCACCTGTAGCCCATATCCTGCACACGCCTGTGCACAGTGGCTCTGGATGTTTCTACTCCAGACTCAGTCCACTGCTTCCGCAAGTCCCCCGAGGTCTGGAATCGGTCCTTCTCCACAATCTTCCTCAGGGTCCGGTCACCTCTTCTCGTTGTGCAACGTTTTTGCCACACTTTTTCCTTCCCACAGACTTCCCACTGAGGTGCCTTGATACAGCACTCTGGGAACAGCCTATTTGTTCAGAAATTTCTTTCTGTGTCTTACCCTCTTGCTTGAGGGTGTCAATGATGGCCTTCTGGACAGCAGTCAGGTCGGCAGTCTTATCCATAATTGCAGTTTTGAGTAATGAAACAGGCTGGGAGTTTTTAAAAGCCTCAGGAATCTTTTGCAGGTGTTTAGAGTTAATTAGTTGATTCAGATGATTAGGTTAATAGCTCGTTTAGAGAACCTTTCCATGATATGCTAATTTTTTGAGATAGGAATTTGGGGTTTTCATGAACTGTATGCCAAAATCATCAGTATTAAAACAATAAAAGACCTGAAATATTTCAGTTGGTGTGCAATGAATCTAAAATATCTGAAAGTTTAATTTTATCATTACATTATGGAAAATAATTAACTTTATCACAACATGCTAATTTTTTTAGAAGGACTTTTGTATATAGTTTAAACAAATTTGGAAAAAAGTTTTTTTTTTATAAAAAAGCTACTTTACAATACCTTTAAGTAAGTCATTTTTTAAATAGCAGAAAAACAGAAATTATGGTTCAATGATTCACATCGACTTTGATAGCAAAGTCTGTCTTTGTCACAAACTTGATCTTCACAGACAGTGGTTAGGCTGTTGGTATTTACCAGATTTTGGCCACCGTAGCCCAATAAAGTTGATCTTGAGATGATGACAATAAAACCTTCACCTTTTCAAAATAGCACTACATGGAGTAAGTAGCCTTATTTGCCATGTAACAGTGCTTATAGTTGAATAGCCCTTAAAGAGAGACCTTTTGTACAGGGATATAGGACATCTTAGGAAATATATTAATATGACAGGTTGTGACAGCCCAACCTGATCACACTAAATGTGTCTCTATAGCACGCACTGTGTTTATCGGGCAATTTATACGCCAAAATGAGTTTTTACGTGCATATGATACTCATGGGTAGGTTTAGTAGTGGTGTGGGGTGCGTATACATTATGCGTTTGGGTAGGATTAGTGGTGTGGTGTGCGTGTGTATTACACGCAATAAAGTGCGTATCATATGCACGTGAAAACTGTGCATCATATGCACGTAAAAACTCATTTTGGTGTATTAATTGCACGATAAACACAATGCGTGCTATAGAGACGCATTTTCATGAGATAAGGCTGGACAGCCAGTAAGGAAAATCAGAGATCACATACAACAGAATGCATGTAGCCTCTGTTGGAAAACAAAAAGCAAGGACAATATTGAAATATTGCTGTGAATAGGCAATTAAAGTTAAAGAGTAAATAGAACTATGATTAAGAATAAGTCATTCAGAATATATTTTATCGAATTTGTGCCATATTAATTATATTCATTTAGGAAATGTTTCTAAACTTTGGGGAGCATCATTAAAAAGAGGACATTTAATCAATTTACTTAAACTGTGGGCTATTTTGTCCATATAAATACATAAAATAATTTAACATGTATATATGTATATGGTCAATGCAAAACAAGTAATTACTGCCTGCATTGAATATAACATACTTTTTTACAGTTTTCATTTGGTTAGTGTTTGTTTTGTCAATAATGGTGCTGGATATTTGCTGGATGGTGCTAGAAGTTTTACAGTTTTATTTGTAAAACCTGACTGCACCTTAAAAGCACAATATGTAGGATTTTTTGCCACTAGAGGGCGCAGTTTCCAACAATAACAAAGGCGTATGTTTATGACACAGTGACGAGCACTGAATGATGGGACTTAAACTTGTGAGGTAACCTTAATGCAGCGCTGCTTCACTTGGTCTAACGTTACACTATCACACCAAACGGAATTTAAATGTGTGTTGAAAGTCATGTTATTCTACGTGTTAGTTTGTTTGCTATACGAAACTAGCAGTAACGTTAAGGTAGATCAACATTAGAATAACATACTGACCATATTCTAACATTTCATCATGTTAAGCTAACGTTATAACATTGATTTGTTTTATGTACATTTGCTCACCTGTCTAATAAAGCTGTCAAGTCGTGACTCGTGAAGCTCTGTCAAGTCCAAGTTAGTCATGGACGTGGAGCTCTAGGCATCTCAAAAACGCCACGCTGATATTGATCCTTTCCTTTTTTGTCCCAAAGTCTGCTTGCCATGGTCTATAATGTTTGAAGGAAACAAGAACAGCGTGCCGCTAAACGTTACGCACTACGCAGTTGTCCACGTCTGTCGCCATGGTTACGTCATGGCTATGGCAGTACGAGCGGAAGCCGAGGATAGCGCGGATGTTGCGTCATTGACAGGCGACATTTTTTTCCGGGACGGCCACTTATTTAAAATTGGTTTATTTTTTTAAATTAAAATCTTTGGAGACTTTTGGGATATTGTAAGTACACAACTGCAGGAAATATATCACACTGTGCAAGTGATTTTTTGGATATTTTATTACAAAATTATTACATATTGGGCCTTTAAACTGACAGTACAATCAATGTAACATAGCAATCAATAAAAATAAAATGCTCAATCTGCAACAACAGAATTTTTTTTTATTTGTTATTATTATTATTGTTCCCCCCCCCCCAAAAAAAGTCAATTTAATGTCCTACTAAAACAGTTATTTCAATGAGTTAACTTAAATAATGACTCGAAAATTATCCCCCCAAAAAATAAAAATCTATTCAAATCTTGATCTCAATATTAATACATCACATACAGTACAATACAAACAGTAAAATAATTTAATGTAAAGTTGGTTTGTCGGGTAAAGTTAATTTGTCTTCTGCAGATCTTTACTTGAGAATCTACATGTGACAGCATTGAGCCCCTTTCACACAGAGATTCCGGAAAATACACGGATAAATTGACCCGGGATTTGACCCGAGTTCGTTTGATTTTGGTTCATTCACAATAGCTATGTTTCCATCCACACTTTTTTATCCACATTAAGTGATATCGAATGAAAAATGCCTTAATGGAAACAGTGAAATTAGATTGAATTTCATGAATATCGACTCAAATGAAATACGATCGGTCTCATCGGATTTTATCTTTATTGATATACGGCTTATGCGATAAACGCTCATGGAAACGTTATGGCGCGATCCATTTTGCCTAGTAAAACTTTGTTCGCAAATGTTGGCTTGAATGTTGTGCAATTCGGTGAGAAAATGAATGGAAACACCTTAACATGTCTCAAATCAATTCGATATACCAATTTGATCGCAAAACAGCATGTGACGTCATTACGGACAGGTTTTTATCCACTTTAAAGCCGTTTGATGGAAACACACTTTCACCAGCTTTATTCGCATGAGTTTTTTTACCGAACTTAAGATCATTCGATTGACGTGGATGTAAGCATGGCTACTGCCAGTGATTTTCCGGAATCAGAGAGTGCGTTCACACACAACCCGTAACAATCCCATAAAGACACGTGACATCGATGTGACATGTAATGTCTCAGCAGCGTCTAAAGTTTGCTAATGTGCTTCGATTTCTCTCTCGAGAAACCACGCTTGTGCATTTTTTCTCTGATTCGATTATAAACTAGCGCATTACGATCCTGGCTGCAGCGCCATCATTACGACACGGCACTGATTACGACTTTTGTTCACATAGCGCGCGTTCCGGGTCAGTCCCATTGTTCAGTACACGGCAATGTTACTAGGTCCCCATCCCGGCATCGATCCCAGCATCAATCCCGGGTCGTGTTTGCGTTAACACAGAAGGCGTTCTGGCAATTTACCGGCAATTTCTTAGGATCAACACGCTGTGTGAAAGGAGTCACATGTCTTTTGAAAAGTGTGTTCAGTTTTGCTTTAAAAAAACTTCTTGCCAAATGTTTTGCACAGTAGTTTGTCCATGATCAGTCATAAATCCAACTGGACACGTGAATCAATTAAATAGCCTATTGTTGTGTATTTATTATTAACTTTTTAAACATAGCCTATTGTATGTGTGCAGAATGCAGAAATTACTTTAGAAAAGACATGGTTGAAGACTTAAATTTTCCTCCTACTTTCCCTACATTACAGAATTATTTATTCTCCAAAACTTTAACTTGCCCTATAATGACATCTAGTGGTACATATTTAAAATTGCTAAATATGGATCTGCCATAAAAGTAAATCCTATTGGTGATTCAGTGGCGTGAAATCAGTGGTATTTCTGCCCTCACTATGGTGTCTCTCTTCCCAAAGTTAGACAGATAGATAAACTCTTTCCAATATGTGGGCTTGTGGGAGAATGCTGCTTTATTCCTCAACTTCCACAACACAATTAATATGTTGAAACAGAGTGAAACTACAGAAAGGAGATGGAAATATAATGGAACTACTTATCTCTTACAACATAACACTAATACAAATTTATGGTATATGGTTCTTAGATGTCTGAAATTCTACGTAACAGCTTTATAAATAGAAAATTTAACAAATTGAAAACAAATTAATCTTAAAACATACAGACAATGCATTCTATAGATGATCAAAAGATGAATGGTTGCTTCAAGTTCATTTTGTGTTTTACTCACTGATCTTTTTTTCTGTTTTGCCACATCTTTAAACAAAATGCCATAATGCAAAACTCATTCAAACTGATTCAAACTGCTTTAATGACTTTATTTTCTCACAATGCTTATAATTATTATTAATGCATTATTTTCATTTTAAGGCACAATTCATCTACTTTTTTAACAAACTTAAGATATCAACATTGTCCTGAAATCTTTTGCACTGTGAAATGTCTAACATAATGCATTAAATGTTTAAAAATGTGTACAAATGGTTATAAAAACCCAGGCCACCAATAATCAAACTGCCGCATCTTTTGCAACAACTTCACACAAACAAATATAAGTTGACCCAGATCATAAAAATACTTCTTCCCATAAAACATCCTTCTAAAATGCACACGACACTGCATTTAAAAAGCAAGAAAGAAAGTGACTCTACAATTAGTGAGTCAAATGTTTAGTTTGGAAACACACGTTAAAGGGATAGTTTGCCAAAAAATGAATGGCAGAATTTTCATGGTAACACTTTTGAATACTGTATCTTACTTACTGCATAACTAATAAGGAATTATTGAAGAACTAGTAGGTAATTCTTTATTAACTACTTCTTCACTGCCATACTAAGGAAGATGTGTTAACTAATCAGTATGTAATAGAATTGTATGATTGTGTTAAAGGAGCTGTATGTAATAAATATATTTCAATTAATCATAAAAAGGCCCTGAAGTGTCACAAGACATTAAGAAATCATGTTCATTTCAAATACTTATATCACTGACAACAGTAGTATGGCTAGGATATTGTCATTTAAAAAGTGGACTTGCATCCCTCAACTGATGTTGATGTTGTCATGTTGTGTTTTGGTCTGATGCGCCACCCTCCACCTATCTACCAATCACGAAGTCAGTAGTGTTTCGGGATCCGGGTTGCCAGCTTTGCTCTAATCTATACCCTAACTCTAGTCTGATAAAAATGTCTAATGTTACTAAATCAAAAAGATCTCGTTATAATTCAGAAATTCATCGTGACAAAGTCCGAAATAAAACCAGAATTTGTATTGGAGATGCTTTTGAAAGATGGAGACGGCTGAAAACGGAGAAGAATTTGAACACAGACGCCAACGTTGCTAATTTTTTCCTGGACAGGTAAGATTCATCTATGCTTGGCTAACTTGTACTTGATGTCAATGGACATTTCATATATTCATGACAGTCGAAGAAAGTTATGCATGTTCGTGCAAAGTAACGTAACGTTAGCTCACATGGACGTATGCTAAGATTAGCAGAGCTGCCAACTCTCACGCATTGGCCGTGAGACACTCGCATTTGAGTGGTTTCACACGCTCACACCCCCTTTTTGTCACACTGAAATGTCAACCCGGTCGGTCAAATGCCTGAGAGATGAGTTTATCTATAGATTTACCTTTTGAGCCACTCGTGATCGACTAGTTATGCCGCAAATGAGTTAAAATCTCCCGAAATGGACGCAGAGGAAAACAACATTAGCACGCCCATTATGGCAATTTGAAACGTAATTGAGACAGAAGCCTAACTTTACCTCTGAAAAAATGATTCGTCATTCGTTCTTCGCGTATATCGTGGACTAAGTTACACATGCTGCAAGCTGACCTGTATGAACATTGCTAACAATATTTTATGATGGGACTGAAAACAACCCTGTGATGGCCATTGGTGATATTGAATTTGTCCCGCGTTATAATTGCTGTGGCAAATGTTTTGGTTATGTGTTAGCCTACTTATGACAAAAATGTTAGTACTTGTAAATTGAGGTTTTTTTTTTCGTCTTGAAAAATAAGGACGTTTTATTTTGTGGTTATATGTTTTTTGGGTAACACTTTATTTTGATGGTCCCTTTTGAACATTCTGGTGACTATAAGTAACTTTGCAACTACATGTCAACTAAGTCTCATTAGAGTATTAGTGTACTGTCTGCTTAATATCTGATAACTCTTTATTGTGATGGTCCTCCAACAGACAGTCTACTGACTATAAGTAACTATGCAACTACATGTCAACTTATTCTAACCCTAACCCTACCAGTCTACTAATACTCTACTAAGACTCTAATGAGAGTTAGTAGACATGTAGGTGCAACGTTACTTATAGTCAACAGAATGTGTTAAAGGGACCATCCAAATGAAGTGAAACCGTTTTTTGTTTTGTTTTACTATTATACATTTCTTTTTCCTCATATATTTTTTTTAAATTGTAATTGTATTTACATGTTCAGAATAAAGAAATCAATCTCATAGCATCAGCTAAATGAATAATTGTATCTTTGATATCGGTTACACATAGTGTCATAGGCTTGTGCTTGTTCTTACCGTACATTAATGACAGATAAATAACGTTACAAGTTAGACTAACAGCTACCGTTCTGTCTGTCACATACGAGCATACATCTTTACAGTTATACTGTCACAGATGAGCATACATCTTTACGATTATACTTAAATAATGACAATTAGTACATTTTTAAAATACATAATTACTTATCAAAATATCTCTCATGAAGCATAAACATAATTAACAGAAAAAAAAACTTACTGTGTACGTCTCGTCGTCACTTGCCATTGGAAGCTCATTGAAGCAGCCTACGTTTCTGCGAGTCAGGGGGTAGGGGGAGGGGATACACCGCTCTACGGTATTTTTAAAGTGATTGCAGTACCAGTTTTGGCCACAATCCTACATACGGCTCCTTTAAGTAACAGTTAGTTAATCAATAACTAATGAATTCTGTCATACCTCCTGAAGAACTACTACTAATTATCTACTAATTAAGGTTCAAGAAAAATAACTTAGAAGTAACTAATACAAAACTAACCTCAGATTAGTTTTTATATTTTATATACAGTACTGTGTGTGTCTGTTTTCCTCAGCATAGAATGCCGTAAATTCATGTAAATTCATGTATTTTAGGCAACAACTGAGGGGAACTGAAAATATAGGGAACTTATTAGTAGTTAATAAAGAATTATTAGTTAATTCTTCAGGAATTATTTATAACCTGGAACAGTATTCTAAAGTGAAAATACAGGAAACCCATTAGTAATTAATAAATAATTATCCAGGAATTAGGCAACTTATAACCTGAAACAGTATTCTAAAGTGAAAATACAGTGAACTTATTAGCAATTAATAAAGAATTACTAGATAATTCTTCAGGAATTACTTAGAACCCGAAACAGTATTCTAAAGTGAAAATATAGGGAACCAATTAGTAATTAATACAGAATTATCAAATAATTATCCAGGAATTAGGCTACTTAGAACCTGAAACAGTATTTGAAAGTGAAAACATAGGGAACTCATTAGTAATTAATAAAGAATTATTAGATTATTCTTCAGGAATTACTTATAACCTGAAACAGTATTCTAAAGTGAAAATATAGGGAACCCATTAGTAATTATTAAAGAATGACCACATAATTCTGACTAAAATAAAAACTTACTGTAAAAAAAAAACATTTAAACTCATTTAACAAACATTTTAAAATCAAAAGTTAAACCTTTAAAAGTAATTCAAGTAATCAACTGGTCTCGTTTCCACGGCAGTGGTGCTGGATCTCTTGTGGGCTCGTGTTCAGCAGGGAAACTGCTTTAACTTCAGGCCGCCGCCCTGCGTTTCATTCATAGACGAAATATGCTGTGGCTGACTCCATAACCTGCCCATAAACAAACAGTGCACAGCTCTAAGAACATATTTTAACATCTGTTGTAAATAGATTTACTATCTTTATGAATAAAATAATTTGTTAAAGCTCTAGGAGGAGTTTGAGTTGTAAAATTTTTCAGCAAGAAGAATAATAATAATAACTAGAAAAAGTTCGTCTAGACAAACTTTAAGTTGGCTTGTGAAAGTTTTGACCAATAAGTTTGAAGAAGTTTGAAGTTTAAAGTAGTTTAAAGTTTAAAGTAGTTTAAAGTTTAAATTAGTTTAAAGTTTAAATTAGTCTGAATTTTAAAGGACTTTGAAGTTTAAATTAGTTTAAAGATTAAATTAGTTTGAATTTTAAAGTAGTTTAAAATTTGAATTAGTTTAAAGTTTTAAATAGTTTAAAGGAGTTTAATGTTTAAAGTATAGTTTGAAGTAATTTAAAGTTGCTAGGGTGTTTCTAGTGGGAAAGAAAGATTAGTTAGAAAGAAAGGAAGAAAGAAAGAAAGATTAGTTAGAAAAAAAGATTAGAAAGAGAGAAAAAAGAAAGATAGAAAGATTAGTTAGAAAGAAAGAAAGATTAGTTAGAAAGAAAGAAAAGAAAGAAAGTTATAAAGGAAGATTAGTTAGAAAGATTGAAAGAAAGATTAGAAAGAAAGAGAGAAAGAAAGAAAGAAAGATTAGTTAGAAAGAAAGTTAGAAAGAAAGATTAGTTAGAAAGAAAGAAAAAGAAAGAAAGAAAGAAAGAAAGAAAGAAAGAAAGAGAGATTGAAAGATTAGTTAGAAAGAAAGAAAGAAAGATTAGTTAGAAAGAAATAGATTAGTTAGAAAAGAAAGAAAGATTAATTAGAAAGAGAGAAAGAAAGAAAGATAGAAAGAAAGATTAGTTAGAAAGAAAGAACGATTAGTTAGAAACTAAGATTAGTTAGAAAGAAAGATAGATTAGTTAGAAAGAAAAAAGATAGATTCGTTAGATTAGTTAGAAAGTTAGAAAGATTAGTTAGAAGGAAAGAAAGATTAGTTAGAAAGAAATATAGATTAAAGAAAGAAAGAAAGATAGATTAGTTAGAAAGAAATATAGATTAAAGAAAGAAAGAAAGATAGATTTGTTAGAAAGATAGATTAGTTAGAAAGAAAAAAGATAGATTAGTTAGAAAGAAAGAAAGAAAAAAGATTAGTTAGAAAGAAAGAAATAGAAAGAAAGAGAGATTAGAAAGAGAGAAAGAAAGATAGAAAGAAAGATTAGTTAGAAAGTGTGGCGAACAGGACGGCCGAGGGACGTGAGAGAACGGCGTGAGGCCGGTGGTGCGATTGCTAATGAGCAACACCTGTGAAGCACACCGGTCTCGCATCTCTCACGGAGGAGCGGAAGCATAAAGGAGGAGCGACGACGTTGATGATCGAGAGAGGAACAGGCCTGTGTTTTAGTTTTTGTATTTTACTTTAGCCAGCAGTCGTCCGCGAGGGGCTGCTGGCGGTATTTTGGTTGTTTGTTTTATTTTAAATAAATTATATTTTGATGGCTCGCCGGTTCCCGTCTCCTTCTTCCCTGAACATTGCTACAGAAAGAAAGAACGATTAGTTAGAAACTAAGATTAGTTCGAAAGATTAGTTAGAAAGAAAGATAGATTAGTTAGAAAGAAAAAAGATAGATTCGTTAGAAAGAAAGATAGATTAGTAAGAAAGAAAGATAGATTAGTTAGAAAGATAGAAAGATTAGTTAGAAGGAAAGAAAGATTAGTTAGAAAGAAATATAGATTAAAGAAAGAAAGAAATATAGATTAAAGAAAGAAAGAAAGATAGATTAGTTAGAAAGAAATATAGATTAAAGAAAGAAAGAAAGATAGATTTGTTAGAAAGAAAAAAGATAGATTAGTTAGAAAGAAAGAAAGATAGATTAGTTAGAAAGAAAGAAAGAAAAAAGATTAATTAGAAAGAAAGAAAGAAAGATAGATTAGTTAGAAAGAAAGAAAGAAAGAAAGAAAGAAAGAAAAATTAGTTAGAAAGATAGATTAGTTAGAAGGAAATAAATATTAGTTAGAAAGAAAGAAAGAATGATAGATTAGTTAGAAAGAAAGAAAGATAGATTAGTTAGAAAGAAAGAAAGAGAAAGAAAGATAGATTAGTTAGAAAGAAAGAAAGAAAGAAAGAAAGAAAGAAAGAAAGAAATTTTAGTTAGAAAGATAGATTAGTTAGAAGGAAATAAATATTATTTAGAAAAAAAGAAAGAATGATAGATTAGTTAGAAAGAAAGAAAGATAGATTAGTTAGAAAGAAAGAAAGATAGAAAGAAAGAAAGAAAGATTAGTCAAAAAGAAAGAACGATTAGTTAGAAAGAAAGATAGATTAGTTAGAAAGATAGATAGAAAGAAAGAAAGAAAGAAAGAAAGATTAGTCAGAAAGAAAGAAAGATTAGTTAGAAAGAAAGATAGATTAGTTAGAAAGAAAAAAGATAGATTCGTTAGAAAGAAAGATAGATTAGTAAGAAAGAAAGATAGATTAGTTAGAAAGATAGAAAGATTAGTTAGAAGGAAAGAAAGATTAGTTAGAAAGAAATATAGATTAAAGAAAGAAAGAAAGATAGATTAGTTAGAAGGAAATAAATATTAGTTAGAAAGAAAGAAAGAATGATAGTGTCACAGTCCTCGTCTGCACCTGTCTGTCCTTGTCTGCACTTCACTTCCCAGAATCCTCCTTGTCTGCACACCTGAATTCACTCCCTCAATCATCCACCTGTTCAGCGTCTTAATCATCTGTGTCACCTGTCCTCACCTCGTTAGTATCTGTATTTAGTTCTCTCTGTTCAGTCTGTCTGGGTCGGTTCTTAGTTTAGTTTGTCGATGTACATGTGAATGCTTGTATATGCATAGGTGTTAGTGTGTATCCTGCCTATCTTCCTGCCTGTACCTGGTTTTGTTCGAGTAAATCGTTTGTATTGGAGTTCTTTGCCTCAGCCTGCCTTCATTACACACCAAACCGTGACAGAAGAACCGACCATAAAAAGATGAGCTGGGATTTTGCTGGACAGATCGCGGCGGTGGCTCTGGGTAGCCACGATCTGTTTGAATATACAGATAGGTTTTATCTCCTTGCAGTCACCTGCACCTTGAGTGACGAGGTGATCAAGAAGTGTTACCGGCTGGGGGCCAAGGTTGTTGATCCGAGGGAGCTCCCAGACCTCTCCGGTCTGGACTGGAGAGAGGCGCTCTCCACATGTCTGGAGAGCTTCCTTCCGTGGCATGCCATGACCGTCCAGCCGGAGCTTCACGTCAGCCACGTCCAGCCAGAGCTACACGTCAGCCACGTCCAGCCAGAGTCTTCGCCGCTGGTCCCGTCCAGCACCAAGCCCTCTTCGCCGCTGGTCCCGTCCAGCACCAAGCCCTCTTCGCCGCTGGTCCCGTCCAGCACCAAGCCCTCTTCGCCGCTGGTCCCGTCCAGCACCAAGCCCTCCTCGCCGCTGGTCCCGTCCAGCACCAAGCCCTCTTCGCCGCTGGTCCCGTCCAGCACCAAGCCCTCTTCGCCGCTGGTCCCGTCCAGCACCAAGCCCTCTTCGCCGCTGGTCCCGTCCAGCACAGGGCCTTCACCGCTGGTCCCGTCCAGCACAGAGCTTCACGTCAGCCACCCCAAGTCAAGTGAACCGAATCCCGAGTCGAGTGAACCGAATCCCGAGTCGAGTGAACCGAATCCCGAGTCGAGTGAACCGAATCCCGAGTCGAGTGAACCGAATCCCGAGTCGAGTGAACCGAATCCCGAGTCGAGTGAACCGAATCCCGAGTCGAGTGAACCGAACCCCGAGTCGAGTGAACCGAACCCCGAGTCGAGTGAACCGAACCCCGAGTCGAGTGAACCGAACCCCGAGTCGAGTGAACCGAACCCCGAGTCGAGTGAACCGAACCCCGAGTCAACCGAATCCCGAGTCAACCGAATCCCGAGTCAACCGAACCGAATCCCGAGTCAAGTGACGACCCGAATCCCGAGTCAAGTGACGACCCGAATCCCGAGTCAAGTGACGACCCGAATCCCGAGTCAAGTGACGACCCGAATCCCGAGTCAAATGACGACCCGAATCCCAAGTCAAGTGACGACCCGAATCCCGAGCGGCGAAGAGGGCTTGGTGCTGGACGGGACCAGCGGCGAAGAGGGCTTGGTGCTGGACTCACCTCGTCACTCAAGTGAACCGAATCCCGAGTCAACCGAATCCCGAGTCAACCGAACCGAATCCCGAGTCAAGTGACGACCCGAATCCCGAGTCAAGTGACGACCCGAATCCCGAGTCAAGTGACGACCCGAATCCCGAGTCAAGTGACGACCCGAATCCCGAGTCAAGGTCCGTATCTAATCAGCTCCGGGAGGCCTTTCCTGAACCCGTGGATTTCCCCAAGTATTTTTTTGGGGGGGGCCATAGGCCTTCGCCTCGTCCGGCTCCGCCGTGGCCGCCCGAAGGGTCCTCACCGTCGTGGCCGCCCGAAGGGTCCTCACCGCCGTGGCCGCCCGAGGGGTCCTCACCGCCGTGGCCGCCCGAAGGGTCCTCACCGCCGTGGCCGCCCGAGGGGTCCTCACCGCCGTGGCCGCCCGAAGGGTCCTCACCGCCGTGGCCGCCCGAGGGGTCCTCACCGCCGTGGCCGCCCGAAGGGTCCGTCTGCTCCGCCCTGGCCGCGCCCACGTCCTGCTCCGCCATGGCCGTCTGTTCCATCCTGGAGTCCGTCCTCCTGCACCTGGTCCGCCTTCCCGTCACGGACTCCAGGATGCCGACCCTCCCACCCCTGTTCTACGGCCTGAGGTCACGCCTACCGGGAGGGGGGAGTAATGTCACAGTCCTCGTCTGCACCTGTCTGTCCTTGTCTGCACTTCACTTCCCAGAATCCTACCTTGTCTGCACACCTGAATTCACTCCCTCAATCATCCACCTGTTCAGCGTCTTAATCATCTGTGTCACCTGTCCTCACCTCGTTAGTATCTGTATTTAGTTCTCTCTGTTCAGTCTGTCTGGGTCGGTTCTTAGTTTAGTTTGTCGATGTACATGTGAATGCTTGTATATGCATAGGTGTTAGTGTGTATCCTGCCTATCTTCCTGCCTGTACCTGGTTTTGTTCGAGTAAATCGTTTGTATTGGAGTTCTTTGCCTCAGCCTGCCTTCATTACACACCAAACCGTGACAGAAGAACCGACCATAAAAAGATGAGCTGGGATTTTGCTGGACAGATCGCGGCGGTGGCTCTGGGTAGCCACGATCTGTTTGAATATACAGATAGGTTTTATCTCCTTGCAGTCACCTGCACCTTGAGTGACGAGGTGATCAAGAAGTGTTACCGGCTGGGGGCCAAGGTTGTTGATCCGAGGGAGCTCCCAGACCTCTCCGGTCTGGACTGGAGAGAGGCGCTCTCCA
The DNA here is from genome assembly GCA_030578275.1 of Meda fulgida. Lineage (NCBI taxonomy): Eukaryota > Metazoa > Chordata > Actinopteri > Cypriniformes > Leuciscidae > Meda > Meda fulgida. Next base: position 22,203,959 of record CM060616.1, on the reverse strand, counting down.
CATGTCTGGAGAGCTTCCTTCCGTGGCATGCCATGACCGTCCAGCCGGAGCTTCACGTCAGCCACGTCCAGCCAGAGCTACACGTCAGCCACGTCCAGCCAGAGTCTTCGCCGCTGGTCCCGTCCAGCACCAAGCCATCTTCGCCGCTGGTCCCGTCCAGCACCAAGCCCTCTTCGCCGCTGGTCCCGTCCAGCACCAAGCCCTCTTCGCCGCTGGTCCCGTCCAGCACCAAGCCCTCTTCGCCGCTGGTCCCGTCCAGCACCAAGCCCTCTTCGCCGCTGGTCCCGTCCAGCACCAAGCCCTCTTCGCCGCTGGTCCCGTCCAGCACCAAGCCCTCTTCGCCGCTGGTCCCGTCCAGCACCAAGCCCTCTTCGCCGCTGGTCCCGTCCAGCACAGGGCCTTCACCGCTGGTCCCGTCCAGCACAGAGCTTCACGTCAGCCACCCCAAGTCAAGTGAACCGAATCCCGAGTCGAGTGAACCGAATCCCGAGTCGAGTGAACCGAATCCCGAGTCGAGTGAACCGAATCCCGAGTCGAGTGAACCGAACCCCGAGTCGAGTGAACCGAACCCCGAGTCGAGTGAACCGAACCCCGAGTCGAGTGAACCGAACCCCGAGTCGAGTGAACCGAACCCCGAGTCGAGTGAACCGAACCCCGAGTCGAGTGAACCGAACCCCGAGTCGAGTGAACCGAACCCCGAGTCGAGTGAACCGTACCCCGAGTCGAGTGAACCGAACCCCGAGTCGAGTGAACCGAACCCCGAGTCGAGTGAACCGAACCCCGAGTCGAGTGAACCGAACCCCGAGTCGAGTGAACCGAACCCCGAGTCGAGTGAACCGAACCCCGAGTCAACCGAATCGAACCCCGAGTCAACCGAACCGAATCCCGAGTCAACCGAACCGAATCCCGAGTCAACCGAACCGAATCCCGAGTCAAGTGACGACCCGAATCCCGAGTCAAGTGACGACCCGAATCCCGAGTCAAGTGACGACCCGAATCCCGAGTCAAGTGACGACCCGAATCCCGAGTCAAGTGACGACCCGAATCCCGAGTCAAGTGACGACCCGAATCCCGAGTCAAGTGACGACCCGAATCCCGAGTCAAGTGACGACCCGAATCCCGAGTCAAGGTCCGTATCTAATCAGCTCCGGGAGGCCTTTCCTGAACCCGTGGATTTCCCCAAGTATTTTTTGGGGGGGGGCCATAGGCCTTCGCCTCGTCCGGCTCCGCCGTGGCCGCCCGAAGGGTCCTCACCGTCGTGGCCGCCCGAGGGGTCCTCACCGCCGTGGCCGCCCGAGGGGTCCTCACCGCCGTGGCCGCCCGAGGGGTCCTCACCGCCGTGGCCGCCCGAGGGGTCCTCACCGCCGTGGCCGCCCGAGGGGTCCTCACCGCCGTGGCCGCCCGAAGGGTCCTCACCGCCGTGGCCGCCCGAAGGGTCCTCACCGCCCGAGGGGTCCTCACCGCCGTGGCCGCCCGAAGGGTCCGCCCTGGCCGCGCCCACGTCCTGCTCCGCCATGGCCGCGCCCACGTCCTGCTCCGCCATCGCCGTCTGTTCCATCCTGGAGTCCGTCCTCCTGCACCTGGTCCGCCTTCCCGTCACGGACTCCAGGATGCCCACCCTCCCACCCCTGTTCTACGGCGTGAGGTCACGCCTACCGGGAGGGGGGAGTAATGTCACAGTCCTCGTCTGCACCTGTCTGTCCTTGTCTGCACTTCACTTCCCAGAATCCTCCTTGTCTGCACACCTGAATTCACTCCCTCAATCATCCACCTGTTCAGCGTCTTAATCATCTGTGTCACCTGTCCTCACCTCGTTAGTATCTGTATTTAGTTCTCTCTGTTCAGTCTGTCTGGGTCGGTTCTTAGTTTAGTTTGTCGATGTACATGTGAATGCTTGTATATGCATAGGTGTTAGTGTGTATCCTGCCTATCTTCCTGCCTGTACCTGGTTTTGTTCGAGTAAATCGTTTGTATTGGAGTTCTTTGCCTCAGCCTGCCTTCATTACACACCAAACCGTGACAGATAGATTAGTAAGAAAGAAAGATAGATTAGTTAGAAAGAAAGAAAGAAAGAAAGAAAGAAAGAAAGAAAGAAAGAAAGAAAGAAAGAAAGAAAGATTAGTTAGAAAGATAGATTAGTTAGAAGGAAATAAATATTAGTTAGAAAGAAAGAAAGAATGATAGATTAGTTAGAAAGAAAGAAAGAGAAAGAAAGATAGATTAGTTAGAAAGAAATATAGATGAAAGAAAGATAGATTAGTTAGAAAGAAATATAGATGAAAGAAAGATAGATTAGTTAGAAAGAAATATAGATTAAAGAAAGAAAGATAGATTCGTTACAAAGAAAGAAAGATAGATTAGTTAGAAAGAAAAAGATAGATTTGTTAGAATGAAAGAAAGATTAGTTAGAAAAAGATAGATTAGTTAGAAAGAAAGAGATGGATATATTAGTTAGAAAGATAGATTATTTAGAAAGAAAGAAAGATTAGTTAGAAAGAAAGGATAGATTCGTTAGAAAGATAGATTAAGTAGAAAGAAAGAAAGATAGATAGATGGATAGATTAGTTAGAAAGATAGATTATTTAGAAATAAAGAAAGATTAGTTAGAAAGAAAGAAAGATTATTAGTTAGAAAGAAAGGATAGATTCGTTAGAAAGATAGATTAAGTAGAAAGAAAGATAGATAGATAGATAGATAGATAGATAGATAGATAGATAGATAGATAGATAGATAGATAGATAGATTGATAGATAGATAGATAAGTTCAATAAGTTTGAAGAAGTTTAAAGTTTAAAGTAGTTTAAAGTTTGAATTAGTTTAAAGTTTTAAATAGTTTAAAGTAGTTTGAAGTTTAAAGTATAGTTTGAAGTAATTTAAAGTTGCTAGGGTGTTTCTAGTGGGAAAGAAAGATTAGTTAGAAAGAAAGGAAGAAAGAAAGAAAGATTAGTTAGAAAAAAAGATTAGAAAGAGAGAAAAAAGAAAGATAGAAAGATTAGTTAGTTAGAAAGAAAGATTAGTTAGAAAGAAAGACAAGAAAGAAAGTTATAAAGGAAGATTAGTTAGAAAGATTGAAAGAAAGATTAGAAAGAAAGAGATTTGATTTTTAGAAAAAACTTTATTTAACAGGACAATTTAATTGAATCATCTACACAAACAACTTCAAATTAATAACATATCAAAAATAAGTTCTTCTTCACTTACAGTACAGATGATATTATTATAACACCACTACAATTTAAAAGACTCTATGTCATTCATTACTCTATAATACTTATATTCAACACCAACCCTAGCTTTTAAAAAAGCTTTCAAAAGAAGTACAACATCTTGACAACGTCTATTCTCCATTATATTTCTCCTTCTGATGTAAATTGCAAGTTTAGCTTGTCCAACAATAAAATTAATTAGCTGCCATTTTATTCTCTGTTTCTGACCATATCTCGATCCCAAAATAAACAAATTAATGTGAAAATTTTCTGAAATCTTAAAAACAGATCCTTCAATAAAACAAAAAGTATTTCCAATCTAATACATTCTGTAAAACAATGAAAAACCGTTTCTCTGGTACCACAAAAAGAACATTTGTCAACAACATCTGCATTTATAACAGAAACAAAAGCATTAATAGCAATAGCTCCATGCAATATACGCCACTGCAAATCCCCGGTTTTCTTATTCAATGGTGGTTTGTATATCACCCTCCAAACTGGCTTATCCTCTTCTTGTAACCCAAACTTTTCTCGCCACACAGTCTCTTTCTTCTCATTTAGTGCCACTTTATTTAAGATTTTAAGAAAACACCTATACAACAATTTTCCTGCAACCAAACCCAACTCCATATCAAGCAACCCTTTTAAATCCAGCAAAATACCAGACATACCCTTTAAATCTGGTGAAATTAAAATTTTTGGAAATGGATCTCTCATATTTGGAACCAGGCTTCCATTACCAAAATTTTGCAACATGATTAATTCTTCCTCTGTTAATCTTTCTTTCCATGTTTTTAAAATTACCTCAGTTTGACGGGAAGACCTCTGGCCTAAAGCCGTGGCCAATGCAGACACATCACTTAAGTCAGGTCCTACAACATCAATTAAGTTTTTTAGTTTGACCATTCCAGAGCCACAAAGCCTTAACGTAAGACCTGGAAAACACTCATTTGATAAAGCAAAACGAGCTCCTTTGACCAACGGCTCCTCGAACAACCAAAATAAAGAATCTGTCTTTCCATTCCTGGTAAAATTAAAATGACCACACATTTTAAAATGTCCACAGTAGAAAGAAGGTAAATCCTTTAAGTTCAACTGATTATGATCCATAAGCATCAGAGTGCTGTCAAGTCCAAGTCTCTCAGTCTTCTGTAGGATAATCTGGGCAGCTTTTCTCCACACCAGATCTGTAGGACCAGTTAATAGTCTCTGGATGAATTGCAAGCGAAAAGTTGCTAGCCTACTTGGAAGGTGCACCATTCCTTGTCCGCCTTCTTCCACAGGCAGAAAAAGTACGCTTTGAGGAAACCAATGGAGCCGATCCCAAAAAAATTAAAGCTGCAAGCAGCATTGAAAGGGCCCTCGCACCCGTTCTACCGCCACCTGGTGGCTTTTAGGAAGACAGAGCACGGTGGGCAATGTGCATTTAAGTAGGTAAATATAGGAGGAGTATGTCAAAGTCATTTACAAAAATGTCCTTTATTATCGGAATAATAGCATGCATTATCACTCAGATAAGTGTTGCTAGCATGTTTTAGCATGTTTCTAGAACTCAATGGCATATTTAATATGTTGCTAGTAGCCTACTGCATCATAGTGTAAAACATGTCACTTCCTGTCGACAGTAGATGGCGCTATTAATTTAACTTAAAATTGTCATGTAGATGTGTTCAGGGCAGGACTCTTATCAAACGTGTGAAGTTTGAAGCAGATTGGACATTGCCTTCTTGAGTAACAGCAACTTCCTGTTTCATTGTATTAGCATGCTTTAGCACTCAGCTAAGAATTGCTAGCATGTTTTAACATGTTTCTAACATGTGTATAACTCAATGGCATAATTAATATGTTGCTAGTACTGCATCACAGTGTTAAACATGTCACTTCCTGTTGCCAGTAGGTGGCGCTATTGCTATAACTGAATATTCTCATGTAGATGTTTTCAGGCCATGACTCTTATCAAACATGTGAAGTTTGGGGCAGATTTGATATTCCATGCTTGAGTTACAGCAAATTCCGATTTAATTGCAGTAATATCATGCTTTAGCACTTAGCTAAGTGTTTGCTAGCATGTTTTAACATGTTTCTAGTATGTTGCTAGCATGTTTAACACTTGCTGGCACTTTTTTATATATTATTAGGAGTCCACAACAGTGTTAAACATGCCACTTCCTGTTGCCAGCAGGTGGCGCTATGTCTGTAACTGAATTTGAGCATGGACATGTGTTCAGGACAGAAATCTTATCAAACGTGTGAAGTTTGGGGCAGATTAGACATTGTTTGCCTGAGTTAAAGCAACTTTCTGTTTCATGGCGAAACATCAAAATTTGTCAAGCCGCTGAGGACACGCCCTTCGACGAAAACTCAAGATCTTCGCAATTTAAAGTCGCAAAGGCCTTAAGATTACACCCACCAAATTTGAAGATGATCAGATTAAAACTGTAGGAGGATTTCCTGTTGTGTTTAGGGCTACGCTCCAAGAGAATTTTTTGTAAGTACTGGGCCATTACATGTATGTACCGAATTTCGTACATGTACGTGAAACGTAGCGGGAGGCGCACTCTGTTGAACCTTTATAGGTGGCGCTATCGAGCCATTTTGCCCCTCCCAATTCTGAAACGCATATCAGATGTAAATTTTCGCCAGTTCTGACGCGTGTGCCAATTTTCGTGAGTTTTCGTGCATGTTTAGGTCCTCAAAAATGCAATTAATTGCGGAGAATAATAATAATAATACTGTAGCAATGTTCAGGGAAGAAGGAGGCGGGAACCGGCGAACAAGCAAAATATAATTTATTTCAAATAAAACAAACAAACGAACATACCGCCAGCAGCCCCTCGCGGACGACTGCTGGCTACCGAAAATAAATATAACTAAAGTAAAATACAAAAACAAAACACAACTAAAATACAGGCCTGTTCCTCTCTCGATCATCAACGTCGTCGCTCCTCCTTTATGCTTCCGCTCCTCCGTGAGAGATGCGAGACCGGTGTGCTTCACAGGTGCTGCTCATTAGCAATCGCACCACCGGCCTCGCGCCGTTCTCTCACGCCCCTCGGCCGTCCTGTTCGCCACATACCCCCATCGCCCCTCACAGGCCGGGGGGTACTCACGAGCCTGTGCCTACTCCCCCCCCGGCGGCGGCGATCCCTGGGGGGTATGGACAGACAAACCGAGGGAAACGGAGACGGAAGCATGAGGAGCGACAGATCGAGAGAGGGGAGAGAGGAAAAAAAAATTGGTCCGGTTCCCACAACGCGCTGCCATCTGGTCCCCCACCAGCTAGGCGATCTCCTCCGCGGTGCCTGGCGGCGACGCTGGGTAGCCCTCGGTGGACGGCTCGACGCTCCTCCGCCGCCCGGTGGACGGCGACGGCTCCTCGGGTGCCTTGGGCAGACGGTAGGAGTCCCCCGCTCCCTGCTCCTCCCCTTCACTGGTGTACGGCAGCAGGCTCCGGCCCACGGCGAGCGGCGGCGACTCCTCCTCTCCCTCCCGGATGGCAGCCGCCCCTCCAATACCCAGGCGGCCGGCAGCGAGCTCGACCGTCCCACCGGCAACTCACTCCAGCGCCCCGCCTCGAGCGTCCGTGGCCGCGAGTCCCCCGCTCCCTGCTCCTCCGCTCGCTCGGCGGATGGCAGCAGGCTCCGGCCCACGGCGAGCGGCGGCGACTCGCGCACCATGCTCGATGGCACCGCGGATTCCCCACACCGGCGAGGACTCTCTGACAGCGCGTTCCTCCCTCTTCCCGGGTTTCGGCACCAGTGTAGCAATGTTCAGGGAAGAAGGAGGCGGGAACCGGCGAACAAGCAAAATATAATTTATTTCAAATAAAACAAACAAACGAACATACCGCCAGCAGCCCCTCGCGGACGACTGCTGGCTACCGAAAATAAATATAACTAAAGTAAAATACAAAAACAAAACACAACTAAAATACAGGCCTGTTCCTCTCTCGATCATCAACGTCGTCGCTCCTCCTTTATGCTTCCGCTCCTCCGTGAGAGATGCGAGACCGGTGTGCTTCACAGGTGCTGCTCATTAGCAATCGCACCACCGGCCTCGCGCCGTTCTCTCACGCCCCTCGGCCGTCCTGTTCGCCACAAATACATATAGCTGCGAGCAGCGATTGCGGGCCCAAGCCAGTGGCACCGCTACCCCAGTGCCTTTACCTAAAGGCATGGGGTGGCGGTGCCGCCAGCTTTGGCCCTTCATCGCTATGAAGTGTGCCAATTGGGACAGGGCCTATGATCGTGAACCACAATAGCCACATACATATGAGATCATTTAAATTTAGAATAATTTTTAGGTCAATATTAGGGCTGTCAGTTAAACGCGTTATTAACGGCGTTAACGCAAACCCATTTTAATGGCTTCAATTTTTTTATCGCGAGATTAACATTCTTTTTGGCTTAGCAAACTTTGTTGTTTTTATCACATGCTTTTGCAACAGGATGCGGCATGCGCGTCGCTGCGCTATGAAACCCATTCATTTCTATCATGATTTCAATGGCTTAAGTTGCGCCGCTCGAGGACGTTTTGTTGATTTGTCGACCAAAACGCAAGCGCAGGGGTGCGCACGCCGCGGTAAAAGTTCAAAATAGTTCAGCTTTTGCTGCTGCGCATTCCGCGCCCTGTCTGAAAGTAAAACTACAACACCCCACTGGATCTAGCTAGACTGAAAACAACAGGCACTTGTTTGGAGAGCTGGCCAAAGAGTAGTAGGCTGGGTTAACGTTACATTTTGAGTGGATGACAAGCGCGAGACGCCGAAATGGATGCTAATAAGATTCTGAATGGAAAGTTTAGATTTAAAAAGTTGCCAAATGGTTCCATTGACAAGACCAAAGTGGTCTGTGTGTTTTGTCGTTGTGAACTGAGCTATCATCGTAGCACGTCCAGTCTGAAATACCACTTGATGGCCAAACACACACACAGCTGATGTGCATTCTCCGCCCGCTCGTCAATATCAGTACCTCGTCAGTATTTCTTTCAACATTTTATTGATGGACAGTGTCACATTGTGTGAGAGATTATTTGCTCCAAGTGAGAATGTTAGTGTGAAATTGAACACAGTATATGCCAATGTGGTTTTCAATAAAAAAAACATTTGCACAAAGCAAGCAGATCCACTTTTCCATGTTGATAAGAGCATTAAAATGAGAAAAAAATAATGGGACAAAAAGAAATCAAGAGATATTTAGAATAAATAAAAATGTGCGATTAATTGCGAGTTAACTATGACATTAATGCGATTAATCTCGATTAAATATTTTAATCGTTTGACAGCACTAGTCAATATGTTTTGCAGCACTTAAATCTGTAAATCCAGAAGCCCAGTATTTATCTGGAGGTCTTTGTCCTTTGCCTGTCAACATGGTTTGTCTCTGCCTTTTCTGTTCTGCCCTGTTTGCCATTGTTGCGCGGGTGCGATCGAACTGTGTGTGTGTGAGAGAGAGAAAGAGAGAGGCACGGGCGCGATCGAACTGTGTGTGTGTGTGTGCATAATACATGTAATAAATAAATAAATAAATAAAAGTGCGTATAAATACAATTTTGGACACAAGAGGGCAGTATGGCCCTATGTATGAATTTGTGTTTAAACTATCACCTGAGGAGAACCCCCTCCCCCTCCTCACACACACACAAACACACATACAGAATGGCAGGGTGCATTCTCTCTGTCAGAGAGAGAGAGGGAGAGAAAATTCTCAGAATCCACATTCAAGCCAAAATATCTATGACTGTAAATTAGAAAGTTGTTCGGCTTGATGAGAACAATATACACGCCAAGTTTTGTAACTGTAGGTAAAACTAACTAAGTTATAACACACTTTATATGTCCTATTTTAGTCATGGAAATTCATTTCCTCGCCGCGGCCAAACCATTCGAGATATCAGAAATCCGTCCGCAATTTAGCATCCTCAAAGTCTTGACTTCATGCACATCGAGTTTGCGATGATTGAATGAATTGCCTAGGAGGAGTACTTTAAATTCCACAGCAAACGTTTTCCAAACAACCCAAAATAGCCGACTTCCTGTTGGGCTGGCGTAAAACTTGACCGGAGGAAAGATGTTCGGCCCGATGAGATCTATATGTGTACTGAGTTTCATATTAATTGATGCAAGCGTGTTTGATCTATGGACCAAATAGTCGGATCCCGTTCAAGGGGGCGCTGTTGAGCCCCCCTGCCACGCCCGGGTACCAGCTTCAGCCCGGCCCTGATGGCCGTGGGTTCTGACCTGTGTGCAAAATTGCAAGAGTTTTTGAGCACGTTAAGAGCCCTGAAACCTTGAAATCCATTAAAAGCAATACACAAATCCCTCACACACAGAGACGGAGAGAGAGGGAGAGAAATTTCTCAGAAACATCCACATTCAAACTAAAATATCTGACTTCCTCTTGGTTTGAGCTAATGACAGTTAATTAGAAAGTTGTCCAGTTTGATCTGAACAATATGCGTACCGAGTTTTATGATTGTAGGTAAAACTATAGACCTAACTCCCCCTCTTTGTCAAAAGGTGGCACTACTGAGTCCCTACACCACGCCCGTTTCTGAAACTTTGCACATCTACTGGCTAATAAATGTGATATGTCTGTCGAGTTTCATGCAATTTTAAGCAATTTCAGGCATGCTAAGAGTCTCAAAAGCATCCAAAAAGAATATTAAAGTTTGCTGCGTTGCCACGGCAACAGTATCTAAGATATCAATAATATTTTCACAGGTCTACATCTGCCGAGTGTCTACATTATACACATCAAGTTTGAAGCAAATCGGGTAAAAATAAGAGGGTGATTTCAAAGCATTTTGAAAGTGACACACTTCCTGCTGCCAGTTGGTGGCGCTATAACTTTGACTCACAATAGTCACATCCATGTGATCGGCCTCTTACAGCGAACACACTGCTGAAGTTTCATCAAGATCAGTCAATGTATGCAGAAGTTATAACACACTTCCTGTTTCCATTATTCGCCATAAATTCGTTTCCTCGCCACGGCCAAACCGTTCGAGATATCAAAAATCCCCTGGCACTTTTTCATCCTCAATGTCTTGACTTCATGCACACCGAGTTTGGTGACGATCGGGTGAATTCCCTAGGAGGAGTATATCGAATTCCTGAGCACGAGTTTCCAAACAACCCATAATAGCCGACTTCCTGTTGGGCTGGCGTAAAAAGTAAGAGTGCGAAGAATATATGAAACGATGAGATCTATATGTGTACCGATTTTCAGATTAATTCATGCAAGCGTGTTTGATATATGGACATGTTTTCGAATCCCGTTCCAGGGGGCGCTGTCGAGCCCCCCTGCCACGCCCGGGTACCATCTTCAGCCCGGCCCTGATGGCCGCGGGTTCTGACCCGTGTGCAAAGTTTCAAGAGTTTTCGAGCACGTTAAGGGCCCCAAAAGTGCCCAAAAGGTAGTAAAATAATAATAATAATAATAATAAATATAGCTGCGAGCAGCGATTGCGGGCCCAAGCCGGTGGCACCGCCACCCCGGTGCCTTTAGGGTTATTGTGCACGACGTGCAAAAACTTAACCCCGCTTTGACTGTTGAAAAGAAGTGTGCTGCAGAGCTTGCATCAGTGTGGCCTCTGCAAAAGTGCACATCGAGGGCACATATCAACCACTAAGTATGCGTGAGCAACCTTCTGAAACCTAAAATGAAAAATGAGACAGCCTACGGTCTCATGGATTTAACAGACACATGAAATAAGTACACAAGACCGAAAATTCATATGAAGTGTGCCATTTGGGGACAGGGCCTATGATCGTGAACCACAATAGCCACATATATGAGATCATTTAAATTTAGAATAATTTTTAGGTCAATATATTTTGCAGCACTTAAATGTGTAAGTTTTAAAAAACTATAAACAAGAAGTAACCGAAATAATGTAAAGCGAAAGTCAAAGTAAGTGGTGTTGGGCTCATGTAACTCTCTCATTAGAATCAAACTGTTTCAACATTTGTGATGTATTTGGATGCTAAACTATTATTTATTATAGGCTTTGTACTTCACTCACGTTCCAATATGTGTGTGAGTGTGTGTGTGTGTGTATATGTGTTTGGTGAGATCAGAATTATTTGCATTATCTCATGGAATTATCTCATGGATTTAACAGACACATGAAAAAAGTACACAAGACCGAAAATTCACATGAAGTGTGCCATTTGGGGACAGGGCCTATGATCGTGAACCACAATAGCGACATATATGAGATCATTTAAATTTAGAATAATTTTTAGGTCAATATGTTTTGCAGCACTTAAATATGTAAATCCAGAAGCCCAGTATTTATCTGGAGGTCTTTGTCCTTTGCCTGTCAACCTGGTTTGTCTCTGCCTTTTCTGTTCTGCCCTGTTTGCCATTGTTCTCCCTGCCTGTCTTGACCATTCTTAATAAAAAGCTGCAAATGGATTCCCCTGGCCTGACCCTGCCTCGATACAACACACATGCTGCATCTGCTCGCTATCTGCCGAACGGCTCTGGTAGTTCCGCTTCAGCACTGATGATGTTGTAGGAATAGTGCGCTCTGGTTGGTCTGGATTATTCGGGAATTTTAATTTTATACAGAAATAAGTTATTTATAATTCATATATATATATATATATATATATAGATATAGATAGATAGATAGATAGATAGATAGATAGATAGATAGATAGATAGATAGATAGATATATAAAAGACACAGAGAATATTACTTGCCTTACCTGTTTAGTAAAATGAAAAAATAAAAATAAATAACTAGGGAAACCGAGATAATTATTCTGATTTGATGATACACTCAAAATATTCCACAAGCAATTGTTTAAATTTAATGATATTCAGAACAGAACAAGCATTTAAAAAAAACTATAAACAAGAAGTAACCGAAATAATGTAAAGCGAAAGTGAAAGTAAGTGGTGTTAGGCTCACGTAACTCTCTCATTAGAATCAAACTGTTTCAACATTTGTGATGTATTTTGATGCTAAACCATTCTTTATTATAGGCTTTGTACTTCACTCACGTTCCAATATGTGTGTGTGTGTGTGGGTGAGGTGTGGGTGCGATTGAACTGTTACACATAAAAACATACTCCGTCATTTTGTTCATCGAGGACGTAAATTCGAACTGCAAAGTGTTTACTTATATTTATGTACACTCACAATAAAACACAAAGTGCTTTTGTCAAACTATAAACTCACACTGTAACCTACAACTGTCCCCCAACCAAAATCTCACCCACACACACACACACACACACACACACACAGTTTAAAAGCAAAAAATATTTATCCAACCTCGTTTAAAAACAGTCTGTGAGTGCCATCTTTTGGACATTCATCATATTGCATTGGTTTTAATTTCTTGTCCTCAAACGGAGCACTAATCTGTTTATTTTTAAGTTACACATTCTACATTGATTAAAATAGAAAATCAAATGTGTTTTTTTAATGGTAGTATTATTTTATACAATAATTTATAAATCTGATGAGAATAAATGTAGTGTGCATAAAATTTTTAAGGAAAACATTGATCTAATATAGCACATTAGAGAGAGAGAGACGGAGGCGCGATCGAACTGTGTGTGTGTGTGCGTGTGTGTGTGAAAGGGTCGCGATCGAACTGTGTGTGTATGTGGGAGAGAAAATAAAATTTTTAAGGAAAACATATTGATCTAATATAGCACATTAGAGAGAGAGAGAGAGAGAGAGAGAGAGAGAGAGAGAGAGAGAGAGAGAGAGAGAGGCGCGGGCGCGATCGAACTGTGTGTGTGTGTGCGTGAGACAGAGAGAGAGGCGCGGGCGCGATCGAACTGTGTGTGTGTGTGTGTGTGTGCGTGTGTGTGTGAAAGGGGCGCGATCGAACTGTGTGTATGTGTGGGAGAGAGAATAAATTTTTTAAGAAAAACATATTGATCTAATATAGCACATTAGAGAGAGAGAGAGAGAGAGAGAGAGAGAGAGAGAGAGAGAGAGAGAGAGAGAGAGGCGGGCGCGATCGAACTGTGTGTGTGCGTGTGTGTGTGAGAGAGAGGCGCGGGCGCGATCAAACTGTGTGTGTGCGTGAGACAGAGAGAGAGGCGCGGGAGCGATCGAACTGTGTGTGTGTGTGTGCGTGTGTGTGTGTGTGTGTGTGTGTGTGTGTGAGTGTGTGTGTGTGAGAGAGAGAGAGAGAGAGAGAGAGAGAGAGAGAGAGAGAGAGAGAGAGAGAGAGAGAGAGAGAGAGAGAGAGAGAGGCGCGGGTGCGATCGAACTGTGTGTGTGCGTAATACAGGTAATAAATGAATAAAACTGCGTATAAATACAATGTTGGACACAAGAGGGCAGTATGGCCCTATGAATGACTTTGTGTTCAAACTATCACCCGAAGATACCCCTCCCCCTCCCCCTCCTCACACAGACACACACACACACACACACATACAGAATGGCAGGGTGCATTCTCTCTGTCAGAGAGAGGGAGAGAAAATTCTCAGAATCCACATTCAAACTACAATATCTGACTTTCTGTTGGTCTGAGCTAATGACAATAAATTAGAAAGTTGTTCGGCTTGACGAGAACAATATACACGCAGAGTTTTGTAACTGTAGGTAAAATTAACTAAGTTATAACACACTTTATGTGTCTTTTTTTAGTCATAAATTCATTTCCTCGCCACGGCCAAACCGTTTGAGATATCAAAAATCCGTTCGCAATTTAGCATCCTCAATGTCTTGACTTCACGCTGACCGAGTTTCGTGGTGTTTGGATTAATTCTCTAGGAGAGGTATATCAAAAATAAAAGCATGCATTTTCCAAACAACCCATAATAGCTGACTTCCTGTTGAGCTGTCGTAAAACTTAGAGCACGAAAGTTGTTCGGCCCGATGAGATCTATAAATGTACCGAGTTTCATATTATTACATGTAAGCATGTTTGATATATGGACAAGTGTTCGAATCCCGTTCCAGGGGGCGCTGTCGAGCCCCCCTGCCACGCCCGGGTACCATCTTCGGCCCGGCCCTGATGGCCGCGGGTTCTGATCTGACCAGTGTGCAAAGTTTCAAGAGTTTTCGAGCACGTTAAGGGCCCCAAAACCTTGAAAAACTAAAATAAAAGCATTCTCACTCAGCAGACAAACCCCCCTCCCCTCAAACACACGGAGAGACGTAGGGTCAGAGAGAGAGGAAGAGAAAATTCTCCAAAACATCCACATCCAAACCAAAATATCTGACTTCCTGTTGGTCTGAGCTAATAAGTGTAAATTAGAAAGTTGTCCAGCTCGATATGAACATTATACATACTGAGTTTTAAGATTGTAGATAAAAGTATAGACCTAACTCCCCCTCTTTTATGAAAAGGTGGCGCTACTGAGCCCCGGCACCACGCCCGTTTCTGAAACTTTGCACATGTCCACTGGCTACTAAATGTGATGTGTCTGTCGAGTTTCATGCAATTTCAAGTATGCTAAGGGTCTCAAAAGCATAAAAAAAGAATCTTAAAGTTTGATGCGTTACCACGGCAACAGTATCTAAGATATCAATAATCCTTTCACAGGTCTAAATCTGCCGTGTGTTTACATTATACACATAAAGTTTGAAGCAAATCGGGTAAAAATAAGAGGGTGATTTCAAAGCATTTTGAAAGTGACACTTCCTGCTGCCAGTTGGTGGCGCTATAACTTTGACTCACAATAGTCACATCCATGTGATCGTCCTCTTACAGCGAACACACTGCTGAAGTTTCATCAAGATCAGTCAATGTATGCAGAAGTTATAACACACTTCCTGTTTCCATTATTCGCCATAATTTCGTTTCCTCGCCACGGCCAAACCGTTCGAGATATCAAAAATCCCCTGGCAAATTTTTCATCCTCAATGTCTTGACTTCATGCACACCGAGTTTGGTGACGATCGGGTGAATTCCCTAGGAGGAGTATATCAAATTCCTGAACATGAGTTTCCAAACAACCCATAATAGCCGACTTCCTGTTGGGCTGGCGTAAAAAGTAAGAGTGCAAAGGATATATGAAACGATGAGATCTATATGTGTACTGATTTTCAGATTAATTCATGCAAGCGTGTTTGATATACGGACATGTTTTCAAATCCCGTTCCAGGGGGCGCTGTCGAGCCCCCCTGCCACGCCCGGGTACCATCTTCAGCCCGGCCCTGATGGCCGCGGGTTCTGACCCGTGTGCAAAGTTTCAAGAGTTTTCGAGCACGTTAAGGGCCCCAAAAGTGCCCAAAAGGTAGTAAAATAATAATAAGAAATATAGCTGCGAGCAGCGATTGCGGGCCCAAGCCGGTGGCACCGCCGCCCCGGTGCCTTTAGGGTTATTGTGCACGACGTGCAAAAACGTAACCCCGCTTTGACTGTTGAAAAGAAGTGTGCTGTAGAGCTTGCATCAGTGTGGCCTCTGCAAAAGTGCGTATCCAGGGCACATATAAACCACAAAGTATGCGTGAGCAACCTTCTGAAACCCAAATTGAAAAATGAGACAGCCTACGGTCTCATGGATTTAACAGACACATGAAATAAGTACACAAGACCGTAAATTCATATGAAGTGTGCCATTTGGGGACAGGGCCTATGATCGTGAACCACAATAGCCACATATATGAGATCATTTAAAATTAGAATAATTTTTAGGTCAATATGTTTTGCAGCACTTAAATGTTTAAATCCAGAAGCCCAGTATTTATCTGGAGGTCTTTGTCCTTTGCCTCTCAACCTGGTTTGTCTCTGCTTTTTCTGTTCTGCCCTGTTTGCCATTGTTCTCCCTGCCTGTCTTGAACATTCTTAATAAAAAGCTGCAAATGGATTCCCCTGGCCTGACCCTGCCTCGATACAACACACATGCTGCATCTGCTCGCTATCTGCCGAACGGCTCTGTTAGTTCCGCTTCAGCACTGATGATGTTGTAGGAATAGTGCGCTCTGATTGGTCTGGATTATTCGGGAATTTTTATTTTATACAGAAATAAGTTTTTTATAATTCATATATCTAGATAGATAGATAGATAGATAGATAGATAGATAGATATACATATATAAAGACACAGAGAATATTACTTGCCTTACCTGTTTAGTAAAATGAAAAAATAAAAATAACTAGGGAAACCGAGATAATTATTCTGATTTGATGATACACTCGAAATATTACACAAGCAATTGTTTAAGTTTAATGATATTCAGAATAGAACAAGAATTTTAAAAAACTATAAACAAGAAGTAACCGAAATAATGTAAAGTGAAAGTGAAAGTAAGTGGTGTTGGTCTCACGCAACTCTCTCATTAGAATCAAACTGTTTCAACATTTGTGATGTATTTGGATGCTAAACTATTCTTTATTATAGGCTTTGTACTTCACTCACGTTCCAATATATGTGTGTGTGTGTGTGTGTGTGTGTGTGTTTGTGTGTGTGTGTGTGTGTGTGTGTGTGTGTGTGTGTGTGTGTGTGTGTGTGTGTGTGTTTGGTGTGTGTGTTTGGGTGAGGTGTGGGTGCGATTGAACTGTTACACAAAAACATACTCCGTCATTTTGTTCATCGAGGACGTAAATTCAAACTGCAAAGTGTTTACTTATATTTATGTACACTCACAATAAAACACAAAGTGCTCTTTGTCAAACTATAAACTCAAACTGTAACCTACAACTGTCCCCCAACCAAAATCTCACCTACACACACCAACACCCCCACACACAGTTTAAAAGCAAAAAATATTTATCCAACCTCGTTTAAAAACAGTCTGTGAGTGTCATCTTTTGGACATTCATCATATTGCATTGGTTTTAATATCTTGTCCTCAAACAGAGCACTGATCTGTTTATTTTTAAGTTACACATTCTACATTGATTAAAATAGAAAATCAAATGTGTTTTTTTAATGGTTGTATTATTTTATACAATAATTTATAAATGTGATGAGAATAAATGTAGTGTGCATAAAATTTTTAAGGAAAACATTGATCTAATATAGCACATTAAAGAGAGAGAGACGGAGGAGCGGGCGCGATTGAACTGTGTGTGTGTGTGTGTGCGTGTGTGTGTGTGTGTGAAAGGGGCGCGATCGAACTGTGTGTGTGTGTGGGAGAGAGAATACAATTTTTAAGGAAAACATATTGATCTAATATAGCACATTATTGATCTAATATAGCACATTAGAGAGAGAGAGAGAGAGAGAGAGAGAGAGAGAGAGAGAGAGAGAGAGAGAGAGAGAGAGGCGCGGGCGCGATCGAACTGTGTGTGTGTGTGTGTGTGCGTGTGTGTGTGAGAGAGAGGCGCGGGCGCGATCGAACTGTGTGTGTGTGTGCGTGTGTGGGAGAGAGAGAGGCGCGGGCGCGATCAAACTGTGTGTGTGCGTGAGACAGAGAGAGAGGCGCGGGAGCGATCGAACTGTGTGTGTGTGTGTGTGTGTGTGTGTGTGTGAGAGAGAGAGAGAGAGAGAGAGAGAGAGAGAGAGAGAGAGAGAGAGAGAGGCGCGGGCGCGATCGAACTGTGTGTGTGTGTGTGCGTGTGTGTGTGAGAGAGAGGCGCGGGCGCGATCGAACTGTGTGTGTGTGTGTGCGTGTGTGGGAGAGAGAGAGGCGCGGGCGCGATCAAACTGTGTGTGTGCGTGAGACAGAGAGAGAGGCGCGGGAGCGATCGAACTGTGTGTGTGTGTGTGTGTGTGTGTGTGTGTGTGTGTGTGTGTGTGTGTGTGTGTGTGTGTGTGTGTGAGAGAGAGAGAGAGAGAGAGGCGCGGGTGCGATCGAACTGTGTGTGTGCGTAATACAGGTAATAAATGAATAAAAGTGCGTATAAATACAATTTTGGACACAAGAGGGCAGTATGGCCCTATGAATGACTTTGTGTTTAAACTATCACCCGAAGATACCCCCTCCCCCTCCCCCCCCCCCCCCCCCCCCCCTCACACAGACACACACACACACACACATACAGAATGGCAGGGTGCATTCTCTCTGTCAGAGAGAGGGAGAGAAAATTCTCAGAATCCACATTCAAACTACAATATCTGACTTTCTGTTGGTCTGAGCTAATGACAATAAATTAGAAAGTTGTTCGGCTTGACGAGAACAATATACACGCAGAGTTTTGTAACTGTAGGTAAAATTAACTTAACTAAGTTAACTAAGTTATAACACACTTTATGTGTCCTTTTTTAGTCATAAATTAATTTCCTCGCCACGGCCAAACCGTTCGAGATATCAAAAATCCGTTCGCAATTTAGCATCCTCAATGTCTTGACTTCACGCTGACCGAGTTTCGTGGTGTTTGGATTAATTCTCTAGGAGAAGTATATCAAAAATAAAAGCATGCATTTTCCAAACAACCCATAATAGCTGACTTCCTGTTGAGCTGTCGTAAAACTTAGAGCACGAAAGTTGTTCGGCCCGATGAGATCCATATGTGTACCGAGTTTCATATTATTACATGCAAGCATGTTTGATTTATGGACAAGTGTTCGAATCCCGTTCCAGGGGGCGCTGTCGAGCCCCCCTGCCACGCCCGGGTACCATCTTCAGCCCGGCCCTGATGGCCGCGGGTTCTGACCTGTGTGCAAAGTTTCAAGAGTTTTCGAGCACGTTAAAGGCCACAAAACCTTGAAAAACTAAAATAAAAGCATTCTCACTCAGCAGACAAACCCCCCTCCCCTCAAACACACGGAGAGACGTAGGGTCAGAGAGAGAGGAAGAGAAAATTCTCCAAAACATCCACATTCAAACCAAAATATCTGACTTCCTGTTGGTCTGAGCTAATAAGTGTAAATTAGAAAGTTGTCCAGCTCGATATGAACATTATACATACTGAGTTTTAAGATTGTAGATAAAAGTATAGACCTAACTCCCCCTCTTTTGTCAAAAGGTGGCGCTACTGAGCCCCGGCACCACGCCCGTTTCTGAAACTTTGCACATGTCTACTGGCTAATAAATGTGATGTGTCTGTCGAGTTTCATGCAATTTCGAGTATGCTAAGGGTCTCAAAAGCATAAAAAAAGAATCTTAAAGTTTGATGCGTTACCACGGCAACAGTATCTATGATTTCAATAATCCTTTCACAGGTCTAAATCTGCCGTGTGTTTACATTATACACATAAAGTTTGAAGCAAATCGGGTAAAAATAAGAGGGTGATTTCAAAGCATTTTGAAAGTGACACACTTCCTGCTGCCAGTTGGTGGCGCTATAACTTTGACTCACAATAGTCACATCCATGTGATCGGCCTCTTACAGCGAACACACTGCTGAAGTTTCATCAAGATCAGTCAATGTATGCAGAAGTTATAACACACTTCCTGTTTCCATTATTCGCCATAAATTCGTTTCCTCGCCACGGCCAAACCGTTCGAGATATCAAAAATCCCCTGGCAATTTTTCATCCTCAATATCTTGACTTCATGCACACCGAGTTTGGTGACGGTCGGGTGAATTCCCTAGGAGGAGTATATCGAATTCCTGAGCACGAGTTTCCAAACAACCCATAATAGCCGACTCCCTGTTGGGCTGGCGTAAAAAGTGAGAGTGCGAAGGATATATGAAACGATGAGATCTATATGTGTACCGATTTTCAGATTAATTCATGCAAGCGTGTTTGATATAATGGACATGTGTTCAAATCCCGTTCCAGGGGGCGCTGTCGAGCCTTCCTATTGCTATGCTTTCCTATTTTGAACTTCCAACCATTGAGGAAGTAATCAATATTATTAATAAGAGTAAATCTACCACATGTCAGTTGGATCCTATTCCAACGTACTTGGTTAAATCCCGCTTGTCTTCTTTATCTTCTTTAATTATGGAAATTATACACTCTTCACTTACTACTGGAACTGTTCCATCTCAATTGAAAACCGCTGTGATAATTCCTTTACTTAAAAAACCGGGGGCTGATTCAAGTAACTTTGATAATTTTCGCCCCATCTCAACTCTCTCTTTCCTTTCTAAAATTTTGGAAAGGTGTGTTGCAGCTCAAGTCCAAAATCATTTGTCTCACAATGGTCTGTACGAGCAATTTCAATCTGGGTTTCGACCTTACCATAGTGTTGAGACTGCTCTAGTTAAGATCTCCAATGACCTACTGTTAGCTGCTGACTCTGGACTTTTATCTATTCTAATTTTACTTGATCTAAGTGCAGCATTTGATACTATATCACACAGCATTATGTTGCACAGATTGGAGTCTATTGGAATTGACTGGTACCCCTTTGAATTGTTTCCAATCATACTTTACAGGCCGTACTCAATTTGTACAGTTGAAGCAGTTCTGCTCAAAGACTTTATACGTCAATACAGGTGTCCCGCAGGGCTCAGTATTGGGTCTTCTTTTATTTATCATTTATCTTTTACCCCTTGGTAATATTTTTAGGAAATTTGGCATCCAATTCCACTTATATGCCGATGACACCCAACTTTATCTGTCCTCTAAACCTTACGCTAATTTTCCTCCATCTGTCCTCTCAGACTGTTTGGCAGAGATTAAAGAATGGTTTACTTTAAATTGTCTTAAACTTAACACCAGTAAAACAGAAATTCTTCTAGTTGGCTTAAAAAACAATCTGTCGAAATCTACATGCTCATCTGTGAAAATTGACGATTTACCGGTTTCTATATCTAAACAAGTTAAAAGTCTGGGGGTCATTTTGGACAGTACTCTTTCATTTGAAGCACATATAAACAGTCTCATCTGCTCTGCTTATTTTCATATACGCAATATCAATCGACTTCGTCCGGCTCTCTCAGTAAAGAACACGGCAATTCTAGTCCATGCTCTAGTTACGTCCCGTATTGATTTCTGCAACAGTCTTTTTTATGGATTCCCTTCTAAGGTACTCAATGAACTCCAATTAGTACAGAACTCGGCTGCCCGAATCATCAGCAGAACTCATCTAGCTGAACACATTACTCCTGTACTACAACACTTGCACTGGCTCCCGGTAAAATATCGTATTAATTTTAAAATTCTTCTTCTTACTTTCAAAGCACTCAATGACCTTGCCCCTTCATATTTAATTCTTCATATTTATCCTCCCTCTCGGATTTTAAGATCGTCTTCTTCACTCACTCTTGTTCTCCCTAGAACTCGCACTACTTCTATGGGGTCCCGAGCTTTTAGTCATGCAGCTCCTTATTTATGGAACCTGCTGCCACAGGATCTGCGAAACAGTGAAAGTATTCAAGTTTTTAAATCTCGCCTTAAGACCCATCTTTTCCGGCAGGCTTTTATGTGATTATTTTTATATTTTAATACTTGTATTCAAGGTTTTAATAATGAGTATTTGATTATTGTTGGTTGTTTTATTGTGTCTGTAAGGTGTCCTTGAGTGTCATGTAAGGCGCCTATAAATAAAATGTATTATTATTATTATTATTATTATTATTATTGTTATTATTATTATTATTATAATATCAAATATATCTCAGTAAAGTCTTAACATGAGGAAATTAACGAAAGGTTCATGTATGTGTGTATGTGTATCTTCCTCGGCCTCGAGAACTGATTAGAATCTCTTTGAAGCTCGGACCCAGAGTTAGAGAATGTGTCGGGTGTCCTGGTGAGTCTCTACGGACCCATAGAAGGTGTCAGAAGGCAATCTAAGTTCCAGACATGTTGGCACCATTTTAGATTTAGATTGACTCGTGACAGAGTCTAAAAGCTTTGGATTTAAAAAGGAATGTGCATTTGTGTTCAGATGAATGAACCATGATTTACCCAGATACGCAACATATTCTTCCTGAAGTCGACTGCAGAGTTGAGTTACGGCTGTCGCTTCTAAATGTTGCCGTTTCTTTTCTGAGAAATACCAGTTCCCTTTCGTTGTCACTCCGAGTTCCGTCGGATGACAACGAATGGGGTTTCACTTAGAAAGTCTATCAACTTCGAGTATTACAAAACGAGCCAATGGCAAAGAAATGCCATGGGTCTGCGGAATTTGCATAGCGTATCTCCGGCCTACCTCGTGGGTATAAAAGGAGGACGCCGGCAACATGCAGATATGTATTCACTTCGGAGCCAAGTGTATTCTTCACTCCACAAGCCATCTCTGATTGTCAGCTTTACGAACGAGTCCTCAAGTGTTGGTGTGACGGCGATCTCCAGCGAGCGCGCACTTCCTGCTTATCTGTGCAGTGGTTTGCCAGAGAGTGTGTGTTTCCCTGGGCGCTTCAGCACTTGAGTTTTTCTCACAAAAGAGCTTGCACGCGGCACGTCTTTTTAAAGATGCCTCGCCCGTGCACTTCTGGTTGCGGTAGACTTGTGTCAGACTCTGATGGGCACGAGCGCTGTCTAGTGTGTTTGGGCTTGGATCACGCTAGAGCAGCGCTCGTGGATGACTCATGTTCTCTCTGTGGGAACATGACCATCGCGTCACTACGACAGATTAACTATCTTATACAGTTTATTTTTATTATTCACTGACAATGTAAAATACCAGGCAATGGAACAAAAAGTTAGTATGCTTTCCACAAAGGAGCAATAGAAAAGAACCAATATATCTCTGTCCACATTAAAAAGTCTCAGTTTACGCATAAAATATAAACGCTGTAACCCTTTCTTATAAATAACATCTGTATTAAAATTCCATGACAGTTTAGCATCAATTATTGTTCCCAGGTATTTATAATCATCCACCATTTCAATACTCTCTCCATCCACAGTAATTGGTTGGTGGGTGTTGTTAACACTTCTGAAGTCAAAAATAATTTATTTTGTTTTCTTGGTGTTCAACAGAAGAAAACTTTCCCTATACCACCCCTCAAACTGCTCAACCCACTTCCGGTAGCTGGTCTCCACGTCATCTTTAATAATACCAACAATTACTGAGTCATCAGCAAATTTACTAGTAACATGCTCAGGTGTGTTGCTTCTACATTCGTTTGTATAAAGGGTAAATAAGACTGGGGAAATAATGCTCCCTTGTGGAGCTTGTGTGTTAGTAGTAATAAGAGAAGACACTGCCTTATTTACTCTGACACACTGTACTCGGTCAATCAAAAAAGACTCTACCCATCT
Source organism: Meda fulgida (assembly GCA_030578275.1). Classification (NCBI taxonomy): domain Eukaryota; kingdom Metazoa; phylum Chordata; class Actinopteri; order Cypriniformes; family Leuciscidae; genus Meda; species Meda fulgida. The sequence continues at coordinate 22,180,774 of CM060616.1, read as the reverse complement.
AATAATGCGACCATTTACTCCTAACTGCAGTAGTCTCTCCATCATAATATGGGGCCTGATGGTATTAAATGCAGATGAAAAATCTACAAAAGAACATGTACGTATTACTTGGGTCGATTAAGATGACAATAAATATTGTGCAGCACATATAGCAAAGCATCCTCTGTACTCCTCTCCTTCCTATATGCAAATTGCAGTGGGTCTAATTTCTGTTGCACTTCCTTAAGGATCTGGTTTAAGACAATCCTCTCTAGACTCTTCATTACAATTGAAGTTAAAGCAACTACTCGATAATCATTTAAAATACTGCCGAGGATTAAGCTGGGAAGAGAGCAGGTTAGCAGGTCGCGCGACACACACTTTGCACTTAGGATGTTTTAGCTTATGTTAGACACACTAGTTTAGAAGAGTGCCCACTTTGTAAGTTTTGTTATTTAGTTAGTGTAGTTTAGTTAGAGCGTCTTGACGCCGAAGATTTTTTCTTTTCTACATTTTTTTTGTTTGTTTGGTAGTTAGTTTAGTTGAATTAAACTTTAGCTAGTTTGTTTTGTTTTATTGATTTCTTTAATTTGGCATCTCTCTTACTCGCTTTCCCACCTTGTGTTTTTGTTTGTGTTTAATGTCGATATGTTGTTATTGTTCTTATTCATTGTTTGTACATGTGGTAAATATTATTTTCTTCTTTGGCACTGAGGATTAATAAATCCTTTTGAGTTGAGTTCTGAGAGTACGGTTTTCTTTTCTTGTTCTGTCCTGCACTTTGAGGTACACACACCCTAGTCAACGAAAAGAGGGATGTAACAGACAGTCTTGACATTTTTGGTACTGGCACTATGAGTGAAGTTTTCCATACCCTGGGAATCTAGTGTAAATCCAGTGACATTTGAAAAAGCTGTCTGAACACAGGGCTAAGTTGTTCCCTACACTCCTTCAGAACCGTCCCTCTGATCCCGTCAGATCTAGCTGCCTTATGTGGATTGATCTTTCTAAAAATGTTACCCACCTCTTCTGCTGTTATAACCAAGGGCTGGCCGTAGTCCAAAAGTTGCCTAATCACATTACGTTCAGTTCAAAAATCTGATGTATCAAATCTAGCATAAAATGTATTTAGATCATTTGCAAAAGTCATATCATCTCCCTTACTGCTAACATATCTTTTCTTCTCCTCCTTCCCTATCATTGTGTACACTCCCTGCCATGCCTGCCATAAATTATTGTCCCTAATTTGTATTTTTGTTTACAGTCATTTATTAATTACCTTATTTCCCTCTGTATAATTTTCATTTGGGACACCTCCCCCTGCACAAAACGTACCCGACGTACCCCGCCGCGCCGACCCCTCCGTCTTTCTCCTGATATCCTTGCTCCTCTCCTGCATTCCTCAGGTAAGTCAAGTGAAAAGTCGTCGCCATAATATTGCTCCCTCAATTGCCAGAGTTGGTCATGGCTGTAGCGAAAAATGCCGTTCCCTGAGGCGTTGGTCTGCTGAGGCTGCTCCGCCGTGTAACCCCGTATGTTCAAGGTTAGTATTTGAGTCGGCAACAGCAGATAGATCACCAAAATAGTAGCATACAAGAAGGCTGTTAAATGCATCCTGATCGTCTCTCAGTTTTCCTATCATTCAGCAATAGTTCTTATGCGATGTTGACGTTTAACTCCGTGCAAAAATCAACAAACAAATCTGACCTGACGTGCCGCATGCACCCGTCGCAGCATCGGAAGCGGATCTTCCGGTTTGTTACTACCACAGGGCTTCCGCTGGGCATTAAAAAGCATTAAAAGTCCTTAAATGGATTTTGAGAAAATTAAGGCCTTAAATTGCATTAATAAGCATTACATTTGATTCCTATAGGCATTAAAATTTTTGATAGTTTTGAAGAGAATTTTATATAAATTTATTTTAATATAGCCTTTATAATTCATAATTTTTATTTGCTCTCGCAAAATATGTACGTTAGTATGATAAACACGCGGAATCATTTTGGTAATTGCTTCCGGCCTGAGCAAAATTGTTGTGATGCGGAGGTGACGCGGGCATTTTGTACAGCAGTGGACAGGTCTGAAACTACGAAAAATGGGAAAGTGCCAATCTCAGCTGAAGTGGCTGGAAAACGAAGATTTCAAGACATGGTTGCAGCCCATTAGTGGTAAACATTATGAAGGATTTTGCGGCGTTTGAAAAAAAGTGATTAAGTTGGGGACAATGGGAATCGGCGCCGTAAAATCCCATATGCAGTGTGACGGCCACAAATCAGCGGTAAGAGTCAGACAGGAAACAACTAAAGTTATGTCTAGTTACTTTGTTGTGACCGACAAATCTACAAATAATGTTAGAAAGTTACAACGACAACAGATGCTGTAGTCACCAACGTTTGTGGAGCAAAATCGAGCGACCTTCAATCTGCGTTTGGCTCGAATGGGACTTTGCAGGCGGAGGTGCTCTGGTGTCTGAACACCGCGGTCCATCACCACTCTTACGCGTCCAATGAAGGTGTTTCTGAGTTGTTCCAGGCAATATTTCCTGATTCTGAAATCGTCAAATCTTTCTCTTGTGGCAAGGACAAAACCAGCTACATGTTAAAAATTGGACTTGCCCCATACTTCAAAAATCAACTGATTACTGCAGTTAACAATTCAGAACTATTTTTGTTGATGTTTGATGAGAGTTTAAACCACTCAACAAAAAATAAACAACTAGATGTCCATGTTTGATTTTGGGAGGCTGGTTGTGTCCAGTCTCGTTATCTGGGATCACAGTTCATGGGACATTCAACGAGTGAAGATCTACTGCACCATTTTAAAGTAAGTATAGTTCTTTTGTTCATGCATTTATGTTAGGACTGTCAGTTAAACGCGTTATTAACGGCGTTAACGCAAACCCATTTTAACGTGATTCATTTTTTTATCGCGAGATTAACGTTCTTTTTGGCATAGCAAACTTTGTACTTTTTTTCCACATGCTTTTGCAACAGGACGCGGCATGCGTGGCGCTATGAAACCGTAGACAGTAAAAACCCATTCATTTCAATGGCTTGCGCAGCGCGAGGACGTTTTGTTGCTTCGCCGACCAAAGCGCAAGCGCACACCGCGGTCAAAATTCAAAATAGTTAAACTTGCCACTGTGACGATTACCAGCACGGCCAATAGAAACTTTTTGGCATCCAAAATCTGAAAACATTCTATCTGAAAGCACCGGATCTAGCTAGACCGGAAACCACACACTTGTTTGGGCTTGCGAGCCGGCCAAATATAGGTTAACGTTACGTTTTGAGTGGATGAAGAGCGCGAGACGACGAAATGGATGCCAATAAGATTCTGAATTGAAAGTTTACTTTTAAAAAGTTGCCAAGTCAAGTCAAGTCAAGTGTATTTATATAGCGCTTTTCACAATATAAATTGCATCAAAGCAGCTTCACAATATCAATCAAATAACATAATGTTTGTTTCTTAGTGAAAAAACATCCACGTTTGGTAGGGCTGATCAATGGTATTAATGCTTGGTTAATTATTTTGAATATCCCCAACTGAGCAAGCCAAAGGCAACAGTGGCAAGGAACCGAAAAACTCCATCAAGTGACCTACTGGTGTCCTAAATCTCCATCAGGTGACCTACTGGAGAAAAAAAACCTTGGGAGAACCCAGGCTCAGTCGGGGGCCAGTTCTCCTCTGGCGTTCATGAACTAGAGGCCGGATTTACAGTAACTGTAATTTGATACAGAATTTTGTTTTATTTTATCACTTCGGGGTGGGTACGCGAACCGGAATCACAACGTTCTATCTGTTCGAGTGGGAAAGGGATCCTCCATAGGGAGAGGCTAGTTGGCACTTCAGCACTGCGTTGTCATCGGGTCCAGGCAAAGCTCCTAGTCAGATCTGGATACGGCCTGGATCCGGTAGGCTGCGGGAAAACCTCGGGATAAACAAAGACACTAAAATTAGCGTAGATGCCATTCTTCTTATGATGATGTAACGAGTACATCAGGATTTAAGGGAAGTGTTCCCAGTTCCCAGCCAAATGGTTTCATTGACAAGACCAAAGTGATCTGTGTGTTTTGTCGTTGTGAACTGAGCTATCATCATCGCAGCACGTCCAGTCTGAAATACCACTTGATGGCCAAGCACACACACACACACAAGCACACACACAGCTGATGCGAATTCTCCGCCCCCTCGTCAATATCAGGACCTCGTCAGTATTTTTTTCACGCTTTTATTGATGGACAGTGTTACATTGTGTGAGAGATTATTTGCTCCAAGTGAGAATGTTAGTGTGAAATTTAACACAGTATTGTCAATGTTGTTTTCAATAAAAAAAACATTTGCACAAAGCAAGCCGATCCACTTTTCCATGTTGATAAGAGCATTAAAATGAGAAAAAAATATGGGACAAAACGAAATCAAGATACATTTAGAATAGATAAAAGTGTGCGATTAATTGCGATTAATTGCGAGTTAACTGTGACATTAATGCGATTAATCACGATTAAATATTTTAATCGTTTGACAGCACTAATTTATGTCATTATAACTGAAACTCAAAAGGAAAAAAGAGTAGGCTTCATATCCTATGCCTCCATCTAGTGGACAACATTAGTATTGCACCCTCAATTTTGTCAGTTGTCTGATGGTTTATTATTTGCTGTTAGGCCACAGAGCATCAGAAATACATTAAATTAAACATGTTTCCTCAGAATAACTTGTTCTCCATATGTAAAAAGTTTAGGAGTTTGGACAATGCACTCTACAGAGTTAGTTCACCCAAAATGAGTTGTTAATTACTCACCCTAATGTCATTCCAAACCTATAAGACCTTGAAACACTTTTTTTTTTATTTGCATTTTTGTTCAGTTTATTCAGTTTTATTTACATAAACCCAGAACTCTTGGCAGCAGACTTTCAGCATCTTTCCACACACTTTTCATCAGCCGACGAAGCAGTGGACTACTAAAACAGCCATCTGAGCAGCCTCCTGAACCTCCATGCAGTTAAAACAAGAACAGTCACTTTCACCCACTCAACACCCTGGTTCACAGATGGGCTTCATAAGATGAAGGCAGCAGGGCGGGTCCTTGAGGGGCCTCACTGTCATCAAACAAATTTACCGGGAGCAACAACAAACATATGCACAGTCCCTCAAAGAGGCAAGGTCACAGTTTTACTCCCATGCCAGCAGAAACAGCCCAGGAAATTCCAAGCAGCTTTTTTCCACTTTCTCAAACCACAATCTCCCCCACTTACTGCCACTACAGAAGAGCAGTGCAATAAATTCATGGATTTCTTCACAACAAAAATTGCACAAATTCGCACTGCCCTTTCTGGTCCTCCCACCCAAACTGTTTCCCCAACATATACCGTCTCCCAACCTCTAAACTGCTTTCCTGAGGCTTCATCAGAAGAGGTGCAGAACATCATCAGGAAGATGAAATCCTCCACCTGTCCCCTGGACCCTCTCCCAACGTCCCTGATAAAAACCCATTTCACTGTCCTAAGTCCCCTGATCACCGCTGCTATAAATCATTCCCTCCAAACTGGTTACTTTTCCCCTGTCTTAAAAAATGCCATTATCACACCATTGCTCAAAAAACCCACTCTTGATCCGGAAGTCCTATCTAACTATAGGCCAATCTCCCCTTTATATCAAAAGTACTTGAAAAAGCAGTTGCCACCCACCTTCAGGACCACCTCAAACATGATAACCTCTTTGAAAAAAACCAGTCAGGTTTCCGCTCTGCCCACAGCACAGAGACTGCCCTTGTCAGAGTCACAAACGACCTCCTCATATGTGACCCCGTCTGTGAACCCCCGGCTAAAGTCGCAGAATCTAATTATGAGTAAAAGAGCGTCAAAGTAGTCATAGCCATAAAAATTACAAAAATAGGTCATGTGTGTTTATTGCTGTAAATTATAGATTATATCGAAGTGTTTGAGATGCAATACTCAAATTTTCATTTATAACATGATAAATACATAAATTAATGATTTTATTGACACTACGTTAAACTTTTGCGAGAAAAAAAACCCGGACGTGGGCTTCCTATCGTCTCTGTGTTTATTTCGGCGCAACAACACCTGATGATTCTTGCACAATTCGGTTCAGGAACTTCTTTTCTACCATAAGGAAGAGTAAACAGACCTTATATCAATCCGCACGAGCGGCAATCACTTCAACACTAGTTAAGGCACACAGAAAAAAAGCGACTTAAGCCGGGTTTAGATATCTGTGGAGATTGTTTCCTGTCATCGCCAATATTAAGAATAGCTTATTTGTTTTGTAGCTCAATATTCTGCCAATACAATAATCTTTTTTTAAGGACATTTTACGCCTGCTTGGTGTCAATATAATTATTTAGCTTGAGGGTGATGCGTTGTTTTGATGACATGGCGCCGCCGAAACAGAAACGGAAAATAGTTGATTGCTTAAACAGCTTGTTTGATATTAATCTCGGTGGAATTATGATATAACCGGTTTTATAGTCGTTTAATTTCTGAAAGATGATGATGGTAAGGACACATTCGTGGACGAAACTGATGAGGAATTTGACGGTAAGTTTTTTTTGTCTTTTTTGTTAATGCTAAACGAATGTATAGCTACTGTAAATACTGTCAGTGTTCAGCTAATGTAATGCTAACACAGAATTAATCATGTGATGCAAAAATAGTGGATTTAAATGTTTATGGTTGATTGGGATTGGGTCAGTTTAAATTAATTACGTTTATGACATTGTTTATTTGTTTGATTACACACTGAACTGAAGTCTTACCACTCATAGCCTTCCCCTCAATTAATCAGATCCAGTCTGACTAAACTGAAAAAACTATCTTCATATAAAATCCTTTATTATCCAATTTAAATGTGGAATAAGCCCCCCACCCCATTCTTGCATGTTACACCATCATGTATATTCTCTTGCTTTGAATTGAAAAAGTCTCCTTGCTCTTTCAAGCAGTGACCAACATGATGATGAAGAGGAGCCAGTTTTGGTGATTGAACCCCAAGCTGGTCTGGCGAATCTGAAGAGCGAACACCAACAAGAAGAATTTGCTTCTAATGCTTGAAGTCAAGATGTGGAACTGAAAACAGGTTTCTCTTGCAACTGCAAGTATTTCAATGGGGGAACGTGTTATGACACTTTTATATATTTGCATGCTGTGTTCAAGGATCACCTAGCTGCATTGGTCCAGCATTATTTGCAGAATGATGTGACCCCTAGGATGCATGGAAATGTCCTATTATCACTGTAAAGCTGCTTTGAAACAATCTATACTGTTAAAAGTGATGAATAAATAAAGGTGACTTGACTTGACTTTTAAATGCCAACTGTCTGGATACTAACATTCTTTAAAATATCTTATTTTGTGTTTAACAGAAGTAAGAAACTTGTACAGGTTTGGAACAACATGAGGGTGAGTAAATGACAGAATTGTAATTTTTGGGTGAACTATCCCTTGCATTTTTTTTGTTACACAGTGGCCCAGTAAGAGAGTGAGATTTTATACCGAAATGTTATATAATTAATATAATAATTTATGTATTATTTACATTTACATTTTTTTCAGTGATATTTCATTTTACTAATAAAGTTATAAAAATTATTCCACTGAATTGACTTGGTAATTGTTGCTACAATCAAGCACTTGTGGTACCCCCATTCGATATTGGATATGCGCATAAAAAAAAACTTTAAGCTATGTTTGGTCAAACATAGCCCTGTTTCACAAAACTTTAAGAATTTTCTCATAAATCACTGAAAATGGGAGAATCTCAGCTTTAATGTGGTATATGGCACATATGCAGGATAACTATGGATCAAATGTGTTGCAGTTTTTAAAAGTAAGCTTTTTTTTTAAATGGAATTTCTCAAAAACATGATTTTCTGAGTCCGAAATTCAGCAAATCTTTGACATAGCCTTACTCAATCAATATTAAAGATATCAAGGTTATATTTTCACAGAATGCTCTTTACATTATGTAGGATGATTGTATGAAGAAAACAGTGAATCACAAAAAAATGACTTTAGCTGGGTTTTCACAGGCAGGGTCACATATCGATGCTGGCTCTCCCTCCCTCCTCATCCTCCTGGACCTTTCTGCTGCATTTGATACTGTCGACCATGGCATTCTTTTAAACCGGCTCCACCTCACTACTGGACTAAATGACACTGCCCTCAGTTAGTTTAGAGCATACCTCACAAACCAGATAGAATACATCTCCCTGGGCCACTCCAAATCAAATCCCCATACAGTTACTTGCGGTGTCCCCCAGGGGTCAGTCCTTGGCCCCATCCTCTTCATCCTCTACCTCACCCCTCTTAGCCAAATCATCAGCCATCACAAAATTTCATTCCACTGCTATGACGATGACACACAGCTCTATGTAAATGCCACAGCTGAAACCCCACCCTCACAATCATCACCATCAAAATTCACCACCTGTCTGGAGGAGATAAAGGTATGGATGGAGCACAACTTCCTTCAACTCAATAGCTCCAAAACCGAAGCCATCCTGGTTGGGACTCCTCAACAGACCAAATCATCATCCATAACCAGCATCGCCTTTTCTGGCACCAACATCCCCTTCTCATCAACAGTCACTAATCTTGGTGTAAAAATGGACCCCCAACTCACCTGTGCAAGACCTCTTTCTACCACCTCCGTAACATCGCCAAACTCCGCCCCATTCTCTCCCTCTCAGATGCCGAAAAGCTGGTTCATGCCTTTGTCTCCTCCAGACTGGACTACTGCAACGTCCTTCTCATTGGGATTCCTAGAAAGAGTCTGCAGAGGCTTCAGTACATCCAAAACTCTGCAGCTAGGCTCCTGATGAGAGTGCGGAAACATGAGCACATTACCCCCCATTCTCCACTCAGTCCACTGGCTTCCCATCTCCACCAGGATTGAGTACAAGTTTTCCCTCCTCACACATCAATACATCAATGGACATGCTCCCGTTCACAACCCGTTCCCTCCGCTCCACTCACTCAAACCTCCTCCACATACTCAGAACCAGACTCAGCTGCCCCACATCTGTGGAATGCCCTCCCTGACACCTTGAGGGCACCTAAATCCACTGACTGTTTTAAAAAAGGCCTTAAGACATTTATTTTTAGCAAAGCTTTTGGTCCCCTTTAGATGTTTTTTCTAAAGAACTGCTTATCTTTTTTGTTTCTAACCTGTAGCACTTTGAGATATTTTGATGAAAAGTGCATTATAAATAAAATGTATTATTATTATTATTATTATTACATGAGGCAAAGTAAACACAGGCTCCAACACTACCAGCCTCAAAGGCCGATGTAGGCCAAGTGTTATGGACAACTGGAGAGACTGATTGCAGTGGGCTTTGTGCAGTCCACTTTGTGGGCTCAGAGTTTTGTTTGAGCTATTACATATAAATTAGTTGTATTTAAATGTAGAGCTTACAGCTCTGTATCAGAAACTCTGTCAGTGTCTTAGGAGTTCCACTGTTCACTGTCTGAGGAGCAGTTCCAGGATTTGTCTCTGCTGTTCAGCTGAAAGAGACTGTTAATCTTCATTTGAAACAGATGTTCAATGTTGTCAGTTTATTGAACAATAAATATAGTAGTCATTGATCAAAATGTATTAACAGCATTTTTTTTAATTGATTTATTATACATTTCAAATAATGACAACTATTGATTTGAGACAACCTAAAATAATTAATTTACTCTTACCTATAAATATTTAGTGTAGTAAAGTCTCAGTGTGGGTGTAGGAAGAAGAAGACAGGGTCGGCGAAATTGGGACTCGCACTTTATTTTCAAAAACAAAAACAAAAAGGAAACAAAAAGGTGCGCTCGTGCGCCTCCGCTGTGGCAACCTCCACGGCACAAAAAAGGACACAGCTCTCCTTGTCTTTAACCAGCAGGTTTGGTGTGCGCTGCTCTCGTCGGGTGCGAGTCCCAGGTCTCTCTCTCTCTCCTCTCTCAAACCCGGCAGCTTAAATGCGGTCTCCACGCCAATAACTGCAATCAGACACAGGTGTTCGTCATCTGCACTTGACCCACTTACTCACCGCGCAGCTCGCTGACTCATCTCCCGCTACAGACTTCGCAAAACCACGCCCCCCTCGCCACAATTAGTTTGTTTTAACTTAAATAATTAGTTTGTTCCAACCTAAAATAATGAATTTACTTTAACCTATACATATTAGTTTAGTTAGTGTCACGGTTTTGTTTTTGGTATTGAGTCAAGACCTAAATTATGCAGTAGTAAATTATTAAATTGATGTGCTAACTCCATATGAAAAGGTGAGCAGATATAAGGACATCCATGTAACATGGAAATTAGTATTTCTGTTAACCAAACTGGACCCAAACTCAATTGGCTTTCCTTCAGGATTGTGTCACAGTGTCTGGTTGGTGTTCCCTGGGTGTCCACTAGAGGTCTCTTCCCCATACCGTCACCACCAACCTCATTTCCCATAATCCTTTGTCTGAACTCATCACTGATCATTGCACACAGCTGTTCCCACTCACATTGTTTGTACCTGTCTGTCTGTTTCTGTGATGGTTGTGGGCTGGAGGGGTGGATCGTTGTTAGTGGTCTGTGTTTGGTCATGTGGCGTTTTCTCCTTCTGGTGTGCTAGAGTCAGACAGCGGATTGTTGTTGTTGTTGTTTTTTGGGGAAGAAAAATGGAACATTGAGGGTTTTTTTCAGATTGGATGTTGTCGACCTGGAACTACAGCTGCTGACACAAACTTTTGTACTGGTTGGAATACGAAGTGTGATCTCGTTGGGTGGTGAGTTGATTAGTGGTGTGGGATAGCATCGGCCGACTGCCTGTATAGGTCCGGTAGAGGTGCTGTCTCACAGCTTCTGGTTGATCACCAAACTAATATCTTTGATGGGATGGCAGGGAGGCAGGTGGATGGTATGGATTATAGTGAACTAGAGGGGAATGGCAGTGATGAGAGGAGAGACAGTGATTGGGAGGAGGTAGGGAGAGTGCGCAGGGATAAGAAGGAGGCTAGTCGTAAAAGAAAGAAAAAAGGTTGTGTTAGCTCAAATGGGACGGAAAGTGAAGAAGGAGGAGGAAAGGAATCCAAAATAAGATTGTTCAACGTAATGGTATGATTTGCGGTAGTAAAAAAAAATTAACCGTTTAAGTCAGTGGTTCTCAACTCCAGTCCTCAACCACTGGTTTAGGTTAACTAAAATAATAAGAGACATAATTTTGGGAGATGGAAATCTACTTGTAGGATGTAATAATGAAGTAATAATGAAGTACAGATGGAAAAAGCAAAGAAGATGAGTTGTGTTGGAAAAATTAAAATAGTAAAAGTAGTAAGAGTGGGGGAGAAAAGAATTGGTGGCAGTAAGGGAGTGATATATGGAATTCCACTTACTGCAAATATGAAAGAGGTGGTGTAGAACCTGAGAATGCAGAATAAGTCAGTTAAAAGTGCAGTAAGAATGACAAGGGGAACTGAAAAAGTAGAAAAAGAATCTGTATTGATTGAGTTTGAAACAAAGGATATATCATAAGAGGTGTATTATGGATTTATGAGATACAGTATAAGGGAATATGTATCTAAACCAATGAGATGCTATAATTGCCAGGAATTTGGGCACATGGCTAATGTATGTAAAGGAAAGAGAAGGTGTGCTAGGTGTAGTGGGGATCATGAGTATGGAAAGTGTGGGGACGAAGTAAGGCCAAAGTGTTGTAATTGTGGAGGGAATCATAGTGTGGCATTTTGGGGATGTGAAGTGATGAAAAAAGAAGTTAAAGTACAGATAGATAAAAACAGAAGAAAACATTTCTTATGTTGAGGCTGTTAAGAGAACTGAACAGGAAAAGAAGAATCAAAACAGAGGAAATCTAAAAAGGGTGGCAAGGGAAGATCACCAAGAAAAGAAGGAAAAATGGGAGGAGAAGAAGAAAATAGTGACATTCATAGCAGGGGTGATAAATCCTACGGCTGAAGTCAGGTCTAAAACTGAAAGAATTCAGATAATTGTTAAAGCAGCAATACATCACCTAGATATGACAGGATTAAAGTGGGAAGAAGTGAGGGATGAACTCAGTGTACAGTCGAGTCAAGAGACAACATGTGTGGGTTAATAATTGTAGTAATGCTAATCCTTCAATGGAATGCTAGAAGCTTGATCGCAAATGGGCAACATTTTAAGCAATTTATAATGAGTAGAAGAGAAAAGCCAGATGTTATATGCATTCAAGAATCCTGGTTAAAGGCTAATTTGGACTTTATCATATATGGATACATATCAGTTAGATAAGATAGGGAAAATGGTGCTGGAGGGGGATGTATCACATTTATAAGACAAGCGATTCCGCACAGGGTGCTAGGTGTAGGAAATTAGCAAGAATAAGTATTAGTAGAAACATGGGGTGAAAGGGAAAAAAATTGTAATTATAAATTATTACAATCCGTCTAGGAAATTACATATAAACAAACTTGAGGAAATAGAGGGTCAAGACAATAATAATATTGTAAGGTGTGGGGATTTCAATGCACACAATACGTTGTGGGGTAGTGAGAAGATGGATAGTAATGGACAAGTAATTGAAGAGTTATTGGATGAGGAAAACTTGGTATGTTTAAATGATGGAAGTAAAACAAGGATAGAGGGTAGTACTGGGAAGGAATCTGCACTTGACCTCACACTGGTTTCTAGTAGTATGGCAGCGATATGTAGTTGGAGTGTTTATAAAGACGGAAAAGTAGGAAGTGATCATTATCTAGTATTGTGTAAAATCAATATTTCTGTATCTCAAAGTACAGAAGGAAGAGGAGGAAGATGGATATTTGAGAAGGCTGATTGGGGAAAGTTTCAGAAAGAAAGTGACAGATATCTGAATCAGATTGATTATAATGATGATATAGAGACAATGGAATGTAAAATAAAGAAAGGTATAATAACAGCAGCAATAGAGTTCATTCCAAAAAGTAAAAGTAATGTAAAGAGGAAAACAATGCCATGGTGGGATGAAGAATGTAAAGAAGCAGTCAGAAATAGGAACAAAGCATTTAAAATAATGAAAATAACTCATAATTTCATGCACATGATTCAATATAAGTATACTCAGGCAAGAGTAAGGAAAACAATTAGACAGGCAAAAAGAACATATTGGAGGAAATTCTGTAGTTCAATTGGGAATACAACTCAGATCGGAGAGGTGTGGACAATGATTAAAAAAATGGGTCTGAAAAGGAGGGAATGGAATCATTAGAGTAGTGGAAATTAAATTGCAGTGATGAATAAAGAAAAGGCTGAACTGTTAGCAAATACATTTGTCAATGTGCACAGCTCTAATAATTTGTCTGAAGAAGGGAAGAGAGGAAGAGAGAAAACTAAATCTGAAAATGTAGAGGCACTTACAAAGATGGGAAATGTGGAGGATGAATAAAATGTATTATTTAACATGGGAGAGTTAAATAGAGCAATGGCCAAAACTGGGAAGACTGCACCAGGAAAAGATGTCATTTGTTATAGCATGCTGAAACGGTTAAGTGAGGAGGGGAAGAAGTAGTTGTTGATGCTGTACAATAAAGTGTGGGAGGAAGGGAAACTACCAAAGAGCTGGAAGGAGGCAATTATTGTCCCGATAAGAAAACCTAGGAAAGAAGCTAGTAAACCAACAAGTTATAGACCTAATTGCCCTGACATCTCATGTCTGTAAATTAAAGAATGATAAATGAGAGGCTAATGTATATTATGGAAAAAAGGTATGGTGGATGAATGTCAAAGTGGGTTTAGAAGAGGTGGGAATACTATGGATGCCTTGTGTTTGGAAGATAACATAAGAAAAGCACAAGTAAATAAAGAGACAGCAGTGGCAGTATTTTTTGATGTTGAAAAAGCATATGATATGCTATGGAGAGAGGGATTAATGATTAAATTGTATAATATGGGAATTAGAGGAAATTTTCTTAACTGGAAAAAGGATTTTCTGGAAGGAAGAACAATTCAGGTTAAAATAGGAGCAGACCTGTCAAGTGAAAATGTTGTAGAGAACCACACACCTCAGGGGAGTGTTGTAAGTCCCACATTATTTTCAGTAATGATTAATGACATATATGTAAATTTACCAGTAGGTATGGGAAGATCACTGTTTGCGGATGATGGGACAATATGGAAAAAAGGTAGAAATGTAGAACATATAGTTAAAAAAAATACAAGAAGGGATACAGCAGGTTGAGAAGTGGGGAGTAAAAAGGGGTGTTAAATTTTCTATAGAGAAAACTAAAGTGATGTTTTTTTACAGGGAATAAAATCAAGACAAATATTAATATAAAACTACATGGGAGTAATTTAGAGAGAGTATAAACATTCTGTTTTTGAGGAGTACATTTTGACACAAGGTTAACATGGGTAGAACATGTTAGGAATGTAGAAGAAAAATGTTAAAAAAAAGTAATAAATATAATGAGATGTTTAATAGGAATAGAATAGGAAACAAGATTATAAATCACTGAGGTATATACAGTATATGTAAGTTTAATAAGATCAAGGATGGATTATGGAAATCTGGCATATGGATCAGCAACCAAGTCTGTACTTAGGAGGCTTGATGTAATGCAGACTAAAGCACTGATATTATATTTAGGAGCAGTAAAAACATCGCCAGTATGTGCTCTACAGGTTGAAGCGGGAGAAATGCCATTGAACATTTGACGTAAACAATTGCTTGTAAATTATTGGGTAAATCTAAAAGGACATGGAGATAGTCATCCAACTAAAAGAATACTGCAAGCTAATTGGGAAAGGGAGAGAGCACAAAAGGTCAGTTTTGGATGGATAGGAGATGAGGCAGCTAGAGAATTGGGAGTATTTGAAAAAGAATTCTGCCCAACTGTAATATGGCCTGATACACCTGTATGGAAGGTAGAAACCATGGAAGTTGATTTTAAGTTTCTTCAAATCAAAGCAGTAAGCAATAGTAAAGATCTGGTAGCGGAATTTTATAGATATATAGACTGTAAATATAAAGAGTATGTTCCGATTTTTACAGAGACGGATCAAAGGAACCAGAAACAGGAAAGACTGGATCGGCAGTTTACATTTTTAATCAAAGAGGTGAGGTAAGCAGACAAACCACAGATGATCTGAGTGTGTATGCAGTTGAATTATACGCTATTAAGATGGCACTGGAATGGATTGAGGAAAACAAAATAAAAAATGCTTTGATTGGAAGTGATTCAGTGTCAGCTTTATATAGTCTCATGACTGGTGTATCTAATAGTCATCAGGATTTACTGTATACAATATTGACGATATACACAAGAATAAGGGGAAAAATGCTATGAGATTCAACTGACTTGGATTCCTGCTCATACTGGCATTGTGGGTAATGAGAGAGTGGACAAATTAGCCAAACAAGCTGTTAAAAAAATAGGATATTGAAGCAATGATTAAGATCAAAATCTGAAGGAAGGAGTATAGTATGGAAAGAAGCCATTGAAAAATGGCAACATCAGTGGGACAGGGAAACTAAAGGGAGACATTTGTATGCTATTCAAAATAGAGTTGGGGCTATGAAGAATAGGGGAGGGAATAGGAAAAAGAAATAGTTATGACCAGATTCAGGATAGGTCACAGTAATTTAAATAGCACACTACACATTATAAGGAAGCAAACAACTGTTTTTTGTGACTGTTGTCAGGTTGTAGAAACTATAGAACATGTGTTGTTGAGTTGCAGACATTATGAAGAACAGAGGAAAAAGATGATGGAAGAATTAGGAAAAGTTGGAATAGGAACAGGAATGAAGGAAATATTGGAACAAAGCAGAGGAAATCTTTTTATTTTTTTAACAACAGATTTGATGAGAAGAATATGATGTAACTGGACATGCCAGGAAAATAAGCCCGGAAGGTGGCAGTAGTGCAACGTTAATGGATGCAAGCTGCCGTTAAACCCTGAAGAAGAAGAAGAAGAAGTGATTGTTGTGGATTCCTTGTTTAATGTCATTTTGCACTTCTCTGTTCCACTCCTGGTTGTTTCTTGTTTTTTGTACTGTCTTGTATGGATTTTGACCTTTTGCCTGGTTGGATTGTGAGTACGGATTACCCCATTAAACTGCACTTGGACCATACCTTTTCTTGTGTGCATGTCGTGAGATTTGAAGTGGCACATAGTATAATTTTTATTCCACAATTTTACAACATAACAGTGTTAAATTCTCATATACTTTGCATATTATAGGCTCAGCAGTGTGCATAATATTACTTTTAATTTATTAAATATACAAATATTAGTATCAGTCAGAACAGAAATGCAACCCATTTTTAGGTAACAATACACTATTTGAAAAGGACTGATATAGACACAGTATTTA
Organism: Meda fulgida; assembly: GCA_030578275.1. Taxonomy (NCBI): domain Eukaryota; kingdom Metazoa; phylum Chordata; class Actinopteri; order Cypriniformes; family Leuciscidae; genus Meda; species Meda fulgida. Next base: position 22,164,449 of record CM060616.1, on the reverse strand, counting down.
TTGGATTTTATCATGATGTTCCATTTGTAGACATTAGATAACTACATTAGTTAACATGAACTAACGATGAAAAATACTAAGCTAGAGATTTTATTCGTTTTTTTTGTGATGTTGAAATTGGTTGATGAGAATTATGAAATTTCAATGGTAGGCCTATCAAAGATTTATCAAAGATAACTATTGTGATGTATATCGTTATTGTGAAATAATATAGCGTAAAATTGCGCAACCCATACATTTTAAATAAAAAATAAAAAGTAAAAAAAAAAATCCAAAAAGTAATTTGATCAGAAATACCACCTAAAGCAACAACAAAACAAAAAAAAACAGTGGGTTTTTACAGTGGGTTTTGCAGCCAATTATGGGCCAATATGTTTGAGCTATTATTTGAATATGATTTTACTGTGCCGTTTGTTATTATGGTCATAGTTATTTATATTAACCCTGCACCAAATGACACAATCCCAAAATGAACTATGAGTGGTCACTTTACTTGGCGGTCTTCCGAGACTTCCAGACCAGTGTGGCTAAGTGACACTTATCATCAAGCTCTATATGTGAGCGTTTACAGTATATACAGTATATCATTCTTTATTAATTCATTAGATTTGGAAAAATCACGTTATGATGTTGATAACAATGTTCCTCATTTAAATAATCTATGCCCACGGAATACGCAAAAAAGGGGACGAGGCTCGGCTGAGCTGCATTAGAGAAGAAAGTGTTGTCGCTATGTCAAAGAGACACTTTTGTCCACCCATTTTCCTAAAAACTCATTTGTTTAACCTTCCTTAAGCTAACAAACTTAGAGTGGTCAAAATATATTTTAAACACTGTTCCTGAACAATAAAACCTGTTACGGTTTTGTTTTTGGGTTTGTTCACGTCATGTTTCCTTGTCTGTCATGTGATCCCTTGTAAGTCATGTGATCCTGCCATGTGTTCCCTTGTCGGATGTGTCATGTTGTCATTGGTTTATTGGTTCATTGTTTCATTGTTCACAAGTCCCCCTTGTCTAGTCATTAGTTTTGTGTGTATTTAAAGCTGCAGTCGGCAAGTCTGGCAGATTGAGTGGACTTAGGCACAATTTTGAATGTTTACAACTCTCATGACCCCCCCCCCCCACTATCAACGAATACCCTCCCACCGAGTTCGTGCTCGTCAGTGCGTGTGCACCACGAACCTTCCCAACAAGTGCTAAGGTTAGCTATACATACCAACACATTTGTGAAAACATACTTAGATTACTAACATAACAGGAAGAAATAAAGTAACTGGTTGATAAAGCACAATTACCTGTCGAGAAGAAATGTTGCAAGCTCTGCATCCAGCTTGAACCCAATTAAATCATGTAAATCTCTCCACCTTTCAAATGCCGATCCGATGTTGATCCTGGTTTTATTACGGGCACGGTCGCTTTCTTTCTTTACTTCATTCTTTTCAGCAGGTGTTCTCTTTTCCTGTGTTGTTTTTACCTCCTAGCTCTTGAGGTTAACTGAGGAATTGGAATCTTTTCCGCCATCACTCTTCGTTACTGCACTAACTTCAAGCGTGTGCATGTGATTGTAACGTGCGCGAGGGGTGGCGTGTGCACGACCTGCGATTGACAGTCAGATCTCACACCCCCCTGCGCTGATTGGACACAATGAACCGGGAGCGGTGGATTTTTGCAAAACAAATAACACTCTCCAGGTGGAGTTAGAAGCTCGTTTTTTTTCTAAAACCGCTTTATTTATGTTGTTCTGTCGGATTATAGTGTCGATTTCACTGAATATGATCAAAAAAATGTTGCCGACGGCAGCTTTAAGCCCTCATGTTTGCCATGTGTCTTTGTCTAGTATTGTTAGCTGTAACCATTGCTTCTAAGTTCACGTTTTTCATCCCTTGCTTTTGTTATAAATAAATTGCATATGGGTTCTCTCAACTTGCCTTCAGTGGACCCTTATTACAAATAGTTTGTTCTAACTAGAGCTGGGCAACGATTACATTTTTTAATCGTGATTAATCACATAATTTTCTTGCGATTAATCGCGATTAATCGCACTGTTGTGCACAAAATTGAATAATGAATTCTAAAGTAGTGTATTGCGCACTTTTGATTTACATTTACTGCTATATACACATAAGTGCAATAACATGTGGTTTGCAAAAACTTTAAACAAATAAGGTGCTTTTATACCAGCAGTATTCCCTTTACACAGGATCAATAAAATATTTCTTGTAAATCTCAACTTAAACATTAATGTAATCAAATCAAATATTTAAACAGAGCTATTTGCCACTGCCAGGGCATTACCTTTTATCTAGCTTGTAAAAACGAGTCCAGTTTTCTTGTTTTTTTTTTCTGAACAGGTATCAACAGGTATCTTGTATCAGGGAGCAGCAGAAACAGTCTATGTAGTCAGAGGTCATGATCACTACTACAGATATATGTCGACCAACGTTACTTCTCTGATAGTAGCTTAGGTTTGATCATGCCATGGTTTCCCACGTAAGATTACATTAAACAGAGTGAGGTGAAGTGGTCGAGCACATGGTGTAGCGTCAAGCGGGTGCGTTCCTGTGAAACTGTTGCGGTCATGCTCGCCTCACGCACGCGCCCGCGCCCGCCTGTTGTCGATGTTCAATTGTCTATTTTTGTACACGACGCGCAGCACAAATCATTGGAAGAGAGACTGATCCTCGGCTCGCTGTTTGTGAGTTTCCAGAATCTAAATAGTTATCTATAGGTTTTATAGGTACTGTATAGAGGGCCTGTCATTCACTCGCGGAGCGCTGTCTCCCTTTCTGTTCACCTGAGAGAACCTGCCAAAGCCTCTCCACTGCTGGTTTGGATGGGTTATATATCCCACCCCTCCTGTGATCATGGTTTGACTGTAGGCCTATGTGTATTCAGAGCCAGTGAGCAACGGACTTTCAAAATAAAAAAAAAACTGCGTTAACGTGCGTAAAAAAATTGTCGGCATTAAATAATAAATGCGTTAACGCGATAATAACACGTTAACTTGCCCAGCACTAGTTCTAACTTAAAATAATCAAGCGTAGCGTCAGTTCTGGCAGGTCACGTTAGTCAAGCTTGCATCAGCTGACTCTCAGCTGATCCACGTCTACCTATAGGAATACGACGCCTATCAACGTATACATATATAAGATCCTTCAGTATTATCAGCAGCTATCACGTTTCTCAGGAGCTAATTACCCTCCTCCATCCCCAGCTCCTTCTCTCGTCAGTCAGGATTTGACATTCTGATTCCCCTAGAGTCAGAATAAATTCTTGAATTATGTTGTACTTTAAATCTTGAAATATGATATCTGCAAAACATTCATGTTGGTTCTGTTTACCCCAATGGGGGTTATCGCTGCTCTCCCTCCTCTTATCCGTGCTAGGCTGAATGGATGCACAGGGAGTTCTCGCCCAGAATGAAACCCGCCAATCCAAAATGTATGCTAATTGTCAATCATATTTGACGACAGTGGTCCTGGGTCCGTGTATCTTTTGGTCATTTGATTTTCTGTTTGGAATGGAATAACGGGAAATGAAAACCAGATCGTTTATTCGTTTTTTTTTTTTGTTTAGTTTAAAAAACAAAAAAATTGATTTTGGCTCGATTTTTCATTTTTTCGTTTGTGGTTTACAAATCGGTTTATGGGTTCGATATTTCATTTGCACATGTGGGCGCGCTGAAACACCCCTTTCATCTGATTGGTCAAACCGCTCCGCCTTCAGTACAAGCTTTTCTTTCTGTCAGGCAGAATAAGAGTCACGAGTGCGGCACTGACAAATGCACTAATAAAACAATGTCTGAAACCACCACTCACTGTTAACTACTAACATTTGAAGCAGAAATATGTTGCTGGTCACATAACTCGTGCTGCTGCGACTTGCAAGTGACCCCAGTAGTGTGAGACACAGTAGGCCTACATATGACAGATTATTTTAGCATGATGTATTTCCCATTGATAAATACAGTGCAAATAGTTCTGTCTCTTTGGATAAAAGGGAAGTGGAAATAAAAATCAATAATAGACTGAACTGTACCATGATAAAATATGTCCATAACATTAGATGTCCGTAGATGACCTTCCCATAACGGTTACATTAGAGTTAGGGGATAACAGTTTGTACAGTATAAAAATCATTATGTCTAAAGTTCCCATAAAACATGAAAACCCAACAACCCAATATATCCTTGATGTGTAAAACATCTGTTAATAATCTGTGATTACACAATGCCAATAGGAATAGCACCGGGAGGCGTCTGGAATAACTGTGCAATGATCAATCCGCATTTTAAAGCCAGCTAATTTTACAGTAGGCTCATATTCAGAATGTCCTTCTCGTATAATGCCAATGACCGCACAAACGGGCTTCCTTTGTGAAATATAGCAGACCACCTTTTTTAAACTGTTATTTAAGATATATTTGTGCATAAATGTTTGCATTCAAGTTTTTCGTAAGTCACTCAGACAGACAGACAGATAGACAGACAGACAGATAGATAACTTGTAGGCTGTAGCCTTGAAAGGAAAACAAATTTGCCGAGATAAAACAGAGTTTTTGTTGTTGAATCATATTTTTTCTAGTTCATCTTAAAATATAGAGCTCATGACAAATAAAAGTCCCAGATGGACAAATATTAAATGCAAAAACTAACAATATCTTAAAAGAAATAGAGAGTGGCAAACTTTTAAGTAGTTGTACAGCTTGAAATGTAAAGTTTGTTCTCATACACAGATATGGCCTATTTATGAATGAAATTCATGCTTTTATTTGTTATTTAAACCGATGCAAACAGGAAAAGAGTAGAAAGACGTATTATCCTGTCGCCCCCTCTAGTGGACAGCATTAAGTATTACGCCTTCATTGCTCAGATAACGCAAGTCAATGCATTTTTGGGGGAAAGTAAGTCTGACCAGTTAGAAAAGATATAGGCTAAGCGAGTCAGACCAGTCTGAAGGTCTGAGCCGAGTTTGGTGAAGCATTAAAGTTCTAGGCGGAGTCAATTTCTCATAATAATAATAATAAATAATAATAATGTTTAAATATATGCTGGCTTTCTCAAGCCAACATAATAAACAGAACTTAGAGAAACATCGACCAATTCAGATGTAATAAAATTGTATTTGTTTTATAATAAAACTAATAACATTTTAAAGGTATGCCGTGCTCTTCAATTGACATGATTTTAATTAATCCCAAACCCTGCTAATTTTGTAAGTACGTTCTGTAGCCTACGTTCACTGATTCTAGCTTCTCTCTTTTCTGTCTTGTTCTTTTCATGTGAACTGAGTAGGCTACACATGCTTACATTTATAAATATAAACTTTATTTCTATTCAATTTTCACAATTATTTAGGCCTATGCTGTACGTGTCACAAACACCTTTTGATGTAAATAAAAGACGAGAGTGGTAAATGTTATGAACATATTATCATGTTACAGTTCAGCCTATTATTGATTGTTATTTCCACTTCCCTTTTATCCAAAGAGACAGAACTATTTGCTCTGTATTTATCAATGGGAAATACATCATGCTAAAATAATCTGTCATATGTAGGCCTACTGTGTCTCACACTACTGGGGTCGCTTGCAAGTTACGTGTTACGTGACCAAGAACATATTTCTGCTTCAAATGTTAGTAGTTAACAGTGAGTGGTGGTTTCAGACATTATTTTATTAAAGTGCATTTTTCAGTGCCGCACTCGTGACTCTGATTCTGCCTGACAGAAAGAAAAGCTTGTATTGAAGGCGGAGCGATTTGACCAATCAGATGAAAGGGGCGTTTCAGCACGCCCACGTGTGCAAATGAAATATCGAACCCATAAACCGATTTGTAAACCACAAACAAAAAATGAAGAAAAATCGAGCCAAAATCAATTTTTTTTTGTTTTTTAAACTAAACAACAACAACAAAAAAGAATAAACAAGCTGGTTTTCTTTTACCGTTATTCCATTCCAAACAGGAAATCAAATGACCAAAAGATACACAGACCATCCTGACAGAAATTAGTTTGATCAACCTTTAAAAAGTGGTTGCATGGATTTAAAATCTTCAGGTTAAACTAAATGAATTTATTTACTTTGAGTCAATGTCAAAGATTTCGTGTGATTTTATTATTATTTTGTTTTTAAGTTGATCCAAGGTTTTTATTTGGTTAAAATAAAACAAGTGTTTACTGTTTTTTTTATTTATTTAACTACCCTCTTATTTAAGTCTGTGTAGTTTTATGTTTTCATTAACAGAATTTCCTAATGTTGTCTTGCCTCTTGACAGCTGCATTCGGGAGAGTGCACAGAAGTGAGGGAATGTATGTTAATGGTCTTTTCCAGCCATGGGGTTGGCCTATCCAAAATTGAATTTACATTTTACAAATCTTTACATTATGAAATAGGTGGCACCAGACCCTCAAGGAGCGCTTACCCCATGTCAACTGAAAGTAAGAAATATATGTGGAATGTTTAAAACACTGGCTTATTTGAAGTTTGTTGTCAACCTTTGTTAGAAGTACAAGTATTTAACCAAGTATCGAAATGATGTGTTACCATTGTTTTTGCTTGCTGTCAAATGGGTCTCACCTGAATTTACTTTTACGTGATTTTTTTTTTTTTTTTTTGAGGTGAAGTAATCTTGTGTAATTTCTTTCACAGAATCATGTCAAATGCCTTAATGGTGAATTTCAATATGAGGGGTGGTGGCCAAATTGAAAAGAAGCCATTCAAAGCTACACCTTTGTACGATGTAATTCAAGGTAATTTTGGCCTTATGACATTCAAAAAAATATCTTGTTCCTTGTCTAATATTAATGTAATTTTTATTGCTAACTTTTATCTAATCAGGGGACATTCTTTAAAAGACCCCCTGTCTTTATCAGAAATGTCCTTTTAATTTTTACACAGTTACACACCTAGTGAAGGGTATTTCTTAAGGGCACCACAGTATTGAAGAGTGTTTCTTCTTTACACCATATTCTCTTCCCTCAGATGCTGTGATGAGGTGGAGCCCACAGATTCAGACTTTGATGCAGCAGTGGCGGAACACCTGAAGCACACTCCAGGAAGAGCTGGGGGTGGTGGATATAACAAATGAGCCATAAACAAAGCAAAAACCATAAAGCCATAAACAAGTTTCTTAGACTCTACTGTTAGTAACTGAAAGTTCGGACTGCCACAGCTCTGACTTCTACTAGTATTCATCAATGATGGATTATTATAGTAAGACTCTAAAAATAGAATGTGTTAACTGTTCCTGTTCTTTTGTTATATTCTTGTTTGATTAATGGCTGCTTGACCTTAATGTGAAACCGTTATAGAGAAAATACCATTACCACGGAATTTACCACATTGTACTATTTTTATTATCTTTTTTGAATAGTAGCTGTTTAACAACTGGAAGACATTTCAAATGTAATATTCACAATAAAATGTGGTGCTAAATTATAACACTCTTTTTTGCTTTAGTCCACAAATAATGTGTTGATGTACAAATGATTAAACGGTTTTATAGACGTCCAGTCTGACCGGACCGATTTTGGACCTTTTTTAGAACCTTTGTCAAGTTCAGATGTGTAAAACTGTCCTTATTGATTGCCTTTCACGATGTTACACAATATGGGATTATGATTATTTTATATGCTGGATTATATATATAATTAGATTTGGCAGCAACACATCTTATAAACATCCAGAAGAATTAAAAAATAAAATAAACCCATTTACAAGTCCAGGGACGCGCAGAAAAGACGTGGAATTCACGGCCAGAAGACATCGGTTCAACTTTCATTTTGGAACTATTTTTCAACCGCGGCGGGACGTGTCGGAGGGACGTCTTTTCAACGGTCATTAAACGCAAAATGTTTGCCGGGATCACACTGTAACATTGATCAAAAATGATTACCAATTATTATTTTTGTTAATTTGCATATGCTGAACAATCAGATGCATTTCCCTTAGCCCAGTCAACTCATTTACAGTAGCCAATTTATGAATGTTTACACTTGGTCACTTTGTGTTTTTACTGATTGGATCTTATGAAAAGACCAATTAAATGCAATTGGATGAACATTTTAAGCTATGCACATGGATAGCATAATTGAGGGAATTATACGTTCAGTAAAAATGCAAACAAATAAATAAGTAAATACATTTTATATATTTTAAAAAATACATAACTGACCATGACCAAGTGGAAATAACCCTGAACAGAATGACAATCAGATGACAATTTTTCACTATTCTAAAGTGCACAATAATTATTTTTCACTAGATGGCACCACATAGGCACTTTTGTAATAGGTAGCCTACTATTTTAGTAGCCTACTGATTCACAGATAGACCTATTTGATTTCCTAATTTGTTCTCAAACATCAGGGCCCAGTTTCACAGATAGGGATAAGATTTAGCCAGGATTAGTTAGAAAAGTTGCATAGTGCTGCTTTAAAATACTTCATTATTAGTTTGCATAGACCTATTAATCATTATTAATGTTACATATCTTTTTAAATTATTTATTTATCCTAGTCCTCAGCATGACAGGTGACCCATGCCCCCAAAACAAACAAACAAACAAACAAACAAACAAACAAAAAACACATAACTTGGCCAACTTAAAAGATGAAAAGTGCTTTGTGTGAACAGTGACTTGACATCCGCTAAAAGTAGCCTATTTTTTAGCCTAAAATTGCTTGCTGTTATTTTCGTGCGTTTACTCTGATGTTGACAGATACGTTTAAATAATAATAATAATAATAATAATAATAAACCGACAATCTTCTTTTATAAGTAAAAGTGGTCACGAACCTCACACAGTAGATATCTGAAAAAAATATATATATTTGGGGGGGGGGGGGGGGGGTAAACAAAGGACGTTACACATGTTGGCACATATTCTACTTAGCTAGCTAAATATTGTTGGTGGGTTTATGCTTGTGGCATCTCTAATTCAACTGACACGGAGAGGCGCACGTCTCCCCTTCTCATCTATCATCCAACCACGCCTCGTGCTCCCTTCCTAACGCCGGCCATATTGACTATTTTAGTAGCCTAATCTTCTTCCGTTGGCTGCAAAGCCCCGGACTGTAATCATAACCGTTATAACAGCGTGCCACTGGATATGGTGATCGCGACGTGGAAATAACCGTTCACGTTTATCTCCGGAGTGTGGTTATCTTGGGGGAAAATTGCATTATTTCAGAAAACGCAGTAGCCTACTACTTTCTTGAGGTGAGTTTTTCGGATTATGTTTGTCTTGTCTTGAGCATATTCTGCTAAAGTAGCCTACATTTTCTTCTAATGTCTCTCATACCTTAAAGCCACCTCATTAATAAAGACTCCGCAGAATGCAAAACAGTTTTAGCTGGTTTCTGTGGAGTGGAGTCCAAGCCATCCTAAAAAAAAAAAGCTTTGTGTGTATAAATCCAAGGTACCAATTACATTTCAAAGGATCATGTCAATTTATCTCTATTGTAAATAATGCCCTACATCGCGTTTGACAGTGGAAGGGAAACCAACTAGCCTATAATGAAATAGCATTTGACCTTTATTCAAAATGATCGCGGCCACATGACACGGACACATTGTCGCAACGTTACTTTAGTATATTATATTTATGTTATATTATATTATACTATATTATATTTTATATATGTTGGTAGAGGCAGGGCACCTTGAATATAACCAGAGATGGGCAGTTTTTTTTAATTATTTAGGCTAAACGTATTTAATTACTTTTGCAATTTGGTAATTTAGGATTTTCCGTTACAAAAATAAATCAAGTTTAATTTGTAATTAAATACTTTCAGAGACTGTATTTTGTATTTAACATACTTATTAAGATATGCCATTTTTTTCTTGCATATAACTTTCATCCCCAGGCTTAGACAAAATACGAATAGAACTCCTATTAGTGCACTCATTGTGAACAAGGTCAGAAGCAAATAAGCTGCTTCTGTGCTCAGTCAAACTACTTTAAGGTAAAGTAAAATATAGGCTATACCAGATATTATTCACTGAATGTCATTATAGGAAAGAAGATAACTATAGCTAGATAGCAAAACATCTAGAACTTGTGAATTGACTTGCTAGCTAAAGGCCAAATGTATACTTCACTTTTTAAGTGTACATGAGGGTAAGCGTACAGTGCGTGTGATAAAAATTTCGTCATCAGAAGAGTACACGAACCGCCAAATTTTTGTAACGCTCCATTTTTTTTTTTTTTTTTTGCAGTAATTAGTCCACAAGGTAGCAATCGTGCCCTGGGCCCGTTGATTCACAAGGTAGTCAAAGAAAAACAGAACAGACCGCATATGCCAGTTACAGCTACAATGGAGGCTACATAGACGAGAGATTGTACAAAGAGATTAGAAAGTAGGCTACCCTTATTTGTACAACTCTAGCATGAAACAATACAAAGATATTTACATGCGTTTTAACTCATGGTGAGAGATTACTCAAAACTGCCCAAGCCTGTGTATGAAGCAGTTCTTGTAAAAATAGGCTAACGATTGCGTCATAACCACTCGACTCTATGTCGCACAGTCGAGAAATTACCGTACAGACAGGAGGAGAAGCTCGCAGGCAATCGGGGGGACGTAGAGGCATAAAGTCCGATAAAGTCAAGGGAGAAGCCCATAGAGAGTCATAAAGTTGATCCTGCTGCTAGCTCATGGACAGCTACTACTCACGCTCTCCGTCTCTGTGAGATTCGGAAGGGAATTATTCAGATTTTACTCAGCACAGCTACTAGAAGACATACAGGTTGTTCACGTGACATGCTCAGTTTGAGCTTCCGCAGTACGCCTGGCTATCAGCTTTTAACGGGCTTCAAATTTCTCAGTTGAAATCAATTGGGTCGCTTTGTCCATTTCTTTTACTGTCTATGGTTTTTGAAGCCTAAAGTGGGCCTAGCCGACCGTCGCCATCTTGGCATTGCGTCACTCCTGGATAAACGAAAATGGGCAAAAGAGGTGGGACGTGGTTTTATAGTTTATTATATTATAGTTATTATATTATAAAACTGAGAGGGACAAAAGGTACGCCAACGCGTTTTCGTTCAGAGCCGCAGTGACGTAACTGAAAGCAGCAGAAACGGAGGAGCAGAGCAGTGAGAGGCGCTTGTCACTTTTATTTTTAATGGCGGACCATACCTATGCTGAGCCACTGGATAAGAAATCCTCTTCGCCAAAACAGACCAAAAATGATCGTAAAAGGAAACGTGACCGGAGGATACAAAAAACACGAGTGAAGGTCGGGATTGATTTTCCCCGGTGGAAAGAGCAAATGCAGGAGAAGGAAATTCAAAAGAGACGCTGAAGTCCTGCTTTCTCCTCGACAGGTAAATCAATGTTACAGTCTTAATTACAAGTTTTTTTAATTGCTTGGTTGTTTACTTTATTATATAGACAGAAGAACATTTACAGTTAAGAGGGCTCTGTGATGAATAGCAGATATTGAGTATAGAGAAGGCACTAAAAAAAGTTTGTAAGTTTACTTTTGTAAGCTAGAAATTCGATACAAATATATTTTAATAGAGCATATGATTGTTCTTGCATTGTTTGTATAGCTAACTCTACTTCAATTTTTATGTTATCTGATATTTTCTGTTATTTATCATTTATATTGTGACCTCACATTGAATAATACAGACGCATAAATTCTGTATGTAGCTCTTGTAGCTGCCGGGCATCTTTGTCGTCGTTGTATTGACACTCACTCTCCTCCTCTTCCTCGTCGTCCACCTCCTTGCCTAGATCCCACTGATCCACTGCCTCTCTGTCCTCTTCCTCTACCTCTAACGTTACTTCTTCCTCTCCCTACTGTTGAATCATCTGTTGATGATATCTAACAATGCACATACTTTATCAAAAATATAACGAGTAAACAAGGCATAATTACAATAGTTCATGTTTTTGACACTCATTACTTCGTACTGTAACATTCGTTTGTTCGTTGTGTCAATTTGAAGTTTGTTTGAAATAACAAACCTGTTCACCCGAGGGAAAACTCGACGAAGTGCTATTAGAAGACATCCTGTCATAGCTTTTTGGTACATAACGGCTACCGTAGATGCAACACGCATTTGAAAACGTGAGGCGCTGGAGAGCACAATTCGTTTGAATGCAAAATACAATTTCACCGCTAGATGGGAGTAATTCTTACTTAGTGTCCCTTTAAGGCTTAATATGATTTAAACGAATGAGTTCTAAAAAAAAAATCACCCCCCTCACAGTTGTCATGAAGGGCAAAATTAGCTGTATAGACCAAAGCCACTTTTTGCTCCAGGCTGTACTTTTTTTTTTTTCTGCTGTAAAGTTTAACATGGGGGAGATGCAGATTTGACTCACTTTTGCAGCCTGCCTCAAGCGGCCAGTAGATTAATTGCCGTTTAATTCACTTCCATGTTGGTTTCAAGAGAGAGACAGGGAGGTTGCTGCTTTGTATTCAGGCGTCAGACGTAAGAAATTAGACGCCACGGTCACGTGTTGGAGCTGTATGGAACGTAACATAGGTCACACTTTGCTACTAACCAAACGCATTTCATCCTCAAAACGTCGGTGTTAATGGTGTTTAAGATGAAAAGACGCTGCAAACTACGGTGTTCTGTAGTACAAATGTCTTTTAAATTTTGGAAGACTGACAACTGATTGAATAACAGGCGGTACTTATTACTAGCCTGACTCCGCCCTCCTACGTACTTCCGCTCAATTTTCATTTTCCTTCAGTACTATGTTCTATGTACAAATGAAATGAAATGTACGAGAGTCTGGTGGGACCAGGCTAGCTTATTACAGAAATGACAGCTGAATAAGGCTGAATAATGAATGTTTTAACTGCAACTGTTTGAAGCAGTTGCGTACAGTAGTGATGTAAAGTCTGGTTCTTTTCCGCAAACCGGTTCTTTCGGACAGTGGCATAATGAACTTTCAATGAACAGGTAAAAAAAAAGGGTTCACCAGTTATTTTACGTCCTCATGCAATGACATCAGTTCTATCATCCCGGCAAATACAAATACATTCAAATAAACTAATTTGTAATCATAACTTCAGTTAAATAATAGTAATCATCGACATCATCTTGTATAAGTTTGTTACAGTTACGTTTTGCAAATGAACCCAATACAGGCAAGTGATGTGGAAACCCAGATGTTTACGTGAATAAACTACTCAACTTTTTACAGAAACCAGGATCCAGCTCGTTTTATATGTTATTCAATAAACTTACATTTTGCCTAATTCGCCCCCGTGCTATTTTTTTCAGCATCAGTTGGTCGAAAGAAAGTTCGGTTTAGAGACTGTGCTATCATGCATGCTTAGTATCTCCAGCTCATCATTTCTCTGTATCAAACATGTCCGAAAGAAACAGTTCTTGATTCTGTTCTGTATTCATTGTTAGTTTGTTAATTTCAACATTTAATAATAAATTTTAAATTGAGTTTTAATTTTTATTTTACCTTAATTAATGTACTATGAACTAACATGAATGATAAAGGTAAAATTGTATTGCTTAAATAGTAGTGGTCGACCGATATGGGTTTTTTGATGGCCGATGCCGATATCTTAGAGAGCAGGGTGGCCTATGGCCGATATAAAGCCAATATTTAAATGTGTGTGTGTGTGTGTGTGTGTGTATGTATATATATATACACACACATACACTTTTTATTTATTTAAATCAATATTTAATAAATTACATAAATTTAATAAATATTTAAAAATCTTTAAAATAAACATGCTTATATATATATGCCCTATACTTTAGATGCCAGCTTCTTGAATCTGCAATCCTATAACAGTATTTTTCACAAATAAAGTAATTGTTTAAAAATATATGAATATGTGAATAAAAAGGAAGTAAACACTGTAAACAGGGCACTCAGTAATCTGGTAATTTCATGCGCACTGATAATCATATTTTTTTTCAAATAAAGACTTTTTTTTAACTTTGGCTTTTGACAAGGTAACGTTAATTTTACATAGAGCACAGTGAAAATGACATGAATATGACACAGTGGGCAACTGGATATAGCACAGCATATTTTAAAATGAAGGATTTAAAGTTTTTCGATCGCATCTCCTGTGAAGCTGATCTTCTGTTCGCATTCATTCACTTAGCTACACGAACAGTCACTCGCAGTAACATGTTTATGCAGGCTACAAATCCACACTTCACACGATATCACAGCTGGATTTGATTAAATCTGCAAGGTTTGTGAAATTATATGTTTATTAGATATTCAGAGATTTGTTTAAATTATGTAGATGCGCATTTGCTGAATGTTGACGGTAAATGAGAAAGTATTTTAGCATGATTGTTTGCCCTTTTCTGTTACAAATAATATAAAAGCAAACGCATTACTTTTTCGCATACCATTTACTTTCTTTGATTACCAGTTCTGTAGCCACCAGTTCTATCTAACAAGTATTATGTGACTGACAGAAATCGTAAACTAATGAAGACAGAGAATGTGAGTGAGGGCTGTGTAATCAGGCGCTGCGGTTCTCTTCTCAGGCGCTGTTCTCGGCGCCGCCCGTCAAAATAAAAGTCTGCAGCGCCGTCAAAATAAAAGTCCGATGCCGATATTTAAAAAAAGCCAAATATCGGCCGATGTATCGGTCGACCACTATTAAATAGTAATATATGCAGTAGAAGCGTATATTGCATAATACATATAGTTCATGAAAGCTATCTAATCGGCCTTGTTAACAAATGGGACTTGCAAAGTGTTACCTATGAAATTTATGTATGTTTCTAGGTTATAGCTAAAGAGAAACACATTTGACCTGTAATATTTTAATGTTTAAATTATTTTCTGTAGAGTTCGTTCTGTAGAACTTTTCATTTTAATATATTCCTATTAGGGGTGTCACAATATATCGCAATACAAAACTTCAACAATATGTATCGTGTGTAGGTCACCCCCCAAAAAAAGTTACTGTGTGAGAAAAAAATCAAGTTTTAGTGTCAGTACTACATTAAACTACAGAAGTCAACATTATTCAAAATTCATGTATAACTTTGATGAAAGTTTTTGATCTACTTTAAATGTTGACTACTGTACTATATATAATGTTGAATAATGTATAATAATGCAATGGGGGAATATTTGTGGGTCCTGGTAATCCCAAATATCTGCTGTTACCAGTGAAAAGTGGCCTACATTATTTTAAATATATAGTCGACCTCTAATCAGCTGTGACTCAAGACGCGAACAGTTTAGAACGATTCAGTCCGATTTGTTGAACTGGTTCGACTGGTTCACTAAAAAGAACCGGTTCAAAAGAACAGTTCGTTCACGAACCGAACATCACTACTGTACAGTGGCTGTTGTGGGTCCGTTTGTATTGTTGATTATAATGACTGAGATAGATAGATGCTCCTAACACGCTATAGTCTAGGTGGCGCATTGCTGACACATATTATTTTTTTCCACTCAATTATGTTGATCTTTTCTTGTAATAACGAGGTGTTATGTCGTTTTAACGACATCTTTTCTCATAATAATGAGATGTTATGTAGTTAAAATTAATGTAGTTAAAAAAATTTCTCGTAATAACGAGATATGTTGTTAAAATGAAATATTTTCTAAGCCTTATAAGGACATGTACAAAATGTACCTTTGTCCACATAAATTGTATATAGACTTTATCATACTTCTACGTTCAAAAAGCTGAAGCAAATAGTAGCAGCCCCCATTCAGAGGCCAACCTACATTGAGTGGGGGCCCCAGGCAAAATTAATCAGTGAGGCCCTTTTTTAAAATATATTTTTATATTGGCCTACAAGTTTTTTTTTTTATAGCCTATAATAATATGTAAGATTTTTTTTTTTAATTAAAATATTCATTACCTAGATGTAGGCTATAATTAAACAAAAGTAGTCAAAAAACATCTAACAGAACATAATAAAAAAAGAACAACGTTGTAAAAAAATAAACAACTTAACAAAATATCAATCTTCGTCTTTATAACTGTTATGTGTGGGTTTTGTTGTGTCTTGAATATTACGTGTTTCCTAGTTTGTCATGTGATCCTGCCATGTGTCTTGTCTCTTGTTTGTTGTTGCTCAGTGTCCACAGGTGTTCCTCGTCTATGTTTATTAGTCTCCCCAGGTGTTTCTTATTTACCACGCCCCCTTGTTATCTTGTTTAGCTTGTTTGTCTGTGTATTTAAACCCCTATTTTTCAGTTGTTGGCTGTCGGTTATTGTTTATGTTACTTGGTGTCTGTACTTTCTCTGTCCTGTTCTGAGTTCCCTGGATTAACTATATATGTGATTAAAATAAGCTTGCAATTGGATTCACTCTCAGTTTCGTTCCTGACTAGATGTAACAGAACAACTGACCGCCAATGAATCCAGCAGCATGGATCTCGCCTGATCTTCCCAGCATGGATCGTGAGTTTGCTGGAAAGACCGCGGCCTTAGCCCTGAACAGTTCACCTGGGGGTTTGCTGCACTTACTGCCTCATGCACCCTAGAGAATGAGGCAATAAAATTATGTAACCGGCTTGGAGCTAAGGCGGTCAACTCTAGGGAGCTCCCCGATCTCTCCGGCCTGTTGGAGAGAGGCACTCTCCAGTTTTCTGGAGAGCTTCAGCCCGGGGTACGCCAGGCCTTCAACACTGGTCCCAGTTCCGGTGGTTCCAAGTCCGGTGGTCCCGAGTCCGGTGGCCCGGAGGAGGAGGAGGAGAAAGGCCTCCTCAAAGACTTGTCCGCCGGTGCCACTCCAGCGACCCGTCACGCCTGCCGAGCCAGAGCCTCACGTCCAGCCAGAGCTTCACGTCAGCCACGTCCAGCCAGAGCGTCGCGTCTGCACAGCCAGAGACTGTCCACGTCGCGTCTGCACAGCCAGAGACTGTCCACGTCGCGTCTGCACAGCCAGAGGCGCTTCACGCCGCTTCTGCCGAGCCAGAGGCGCTTCACGCCGCTTCTGCCGAGCCAGAGGCGCTTCACGCCGCTTCTGCCGAGCCAGAGGCGCTTCACGCCGCTTCTGCCGAGCCAGAGGCGCTTCACGCCGCTTCTGCCGAGCCAGAGGCGCTTCACGCCGCTTCTGCCGAGCCAGAGGCGCTTCACGCCGCTTCTGCCGAGCCAGAGGCGCTTCACGCCGCTTCTGCCGAGCCAGAGGCGCTTCACGCCGCTTCTGCCGAGCCAGAGGCGCTTCACGCCGCTTCTGCCGAGCCAGAGGCGCTTCACGCCGCTTCTGCCGAGCCAGAGGCGCTTCACGCCGCTTCTGCCGAGCCAGAGGCGCTTCACGCCGCTTCTGCCGAGCCAGAGGCGCTTCACGCCGCTTCTGCCGAGCCAGAGGCGCTTCACGCCGCTTCTGCCGAGCCAGAGGCGCTTCACGCCGCTTCTGCCGAGCCAGAGGCGCTTCACGCCGCTTCTGCCGAGCCAGAGGCGCTTCACGCCGCTTCTGCCGAGCCAGAGGCGCTTCACGCCGCTTCTGCCGAGCCAGAGGCGCTTCACGCCGCTTCTGCCGAGCCAGAGGCGCTTCACGCCGCTTCTGCCGAGCCAGAGGCGCTTCACGCCGCTTCTGCCGAGCCAGAGGCGCTTCACGCCGCTTCTGCCGAGCCAGAGGCGCTTCACGCCGCTTCTGCCGAGCCAGAGGCGCTTCACGCCGCTTCTGCCGAGCCAGAGGCGCTTCACGCCGCTTCTGCCGAGCCAGAGGCGCTTCACGCCGCTTCTGCCGAGCCAGAGGCGCTTCACGCCGCTTCTGCCGAGCCAGAGGCGCTTCACGCCGCTTCTGCCGAGCCAGAGGCGCTTCACGCCGCTTCTGCCGAGCCAGAGGCGCTTCACGCCGCTTCTGCCGAGCCAGAGGCGCTTCACGCCGCTTCTGCCGAGCCAGAGGCGCTTCACGCCGCTTCTGCCGAGCCAGAGGCGCTTCACGCCGCTTCTGCCGAGCCAGAGGCGCTTCACGCCGCTTCTGCCGAGCCAGAGGCGCTTCACGCCGCTTCTGCCGAGCCAGAGGCGCTTCACGCCGCTTCTGCCGAGCCAGAGGCGCTTCACGCCGCTTCTGCCGAGCCAGAGGCGCTTCACGCCGCTTCTGCCGAGCCAGAGGCGCTTCACGCCGCTTCTGCCGAGCCAGAGGCGCTTCACGCCGCTTCTGCCGAGCCAGAGGCGCTTCACGCCGCTTCTGCCGAGCCAGAGGCGCTTCACGCCGCTTCTGCCGAGCCAGAGGCGCTTCACGCCGCTTCTGCCGAGCCAGAGGCGCTTCACGCCGCTTCTGCCGAGCCAGAGGCGCTTCACGCCGCTTCTGCCGAGCCAGAGGCGCTTCACGCCGCTTCTGCCGAGCCAGAGGCGCTTCACGCCGCTTCTGCCGAGCCAGAGGCGCTTCACGCCGCTTCTGCCGAGCCAGAGGCGCTTCACGCCGCTTCTGCCGAGCCAGAGGCGCTTCACGCCGCTTCTGCCGAGCCAGAGGCGCTTCACGCCGCTTCTGCCGAGCCAGAGGCGCTTCACGCCGCTTCTGCCGAGCCAGAGGCGCTTCACGCCGCTTCTGCCGAGCCAGAGGCGCTTCACGCCGCTTCTGCCGAGCCAGAGGCGCTTCACGCCGCTTCTGCCGAGCCAGAGGCGCTTCACGACAGAGACTGTTCACATCACTTCCTCCGAGCGAGTGTCTACGGACAAGATGGCCGCCTCCGAGCCAGTGTCTACGGACAAGATGGCCGAACCAGAGACTGTTCACATCACTTCCTGCGAGCCAGTGTCTACGGACAAGATGGCCGAACCAGAGACTGTTCACATCACTTCTGCTGATCCAGAGACTGTTCACGTCACTTCCTCCGAGCTAGTGTCTACGGACAAGATGGCCGCCTCCGAGCCAGTGTCTACGGACAAGATGGCCGAACCAGAGACTGTTCACATCACTTCCTGCGAGCCAGTGTCTACGGACAAGATGGCCGAACCAGAGACTGTTCACATCACTTCTGCTGATCCAGAGACTGTTCACGTCACTTCCTCCGAGCTAGTGTCTACGGACAAGATGGCCGCCTCCGAGCCAGTGTCTACGGACAAGATGGCCGAACCAGAGACTGTTCACATCACTTCCTCCAAGCCAGTGTCTACGGACAAGATGGCCGCCTCCGAGCCAGTGTCTACGGACAAGATGGCCGAACCAGAGACTGTTCACATCACTTCCTGCGAGCCAGTGTCTACGGACAAGATGGCCGAACCAGAGACTGTTCACATCACTTCTGCTGATCCAGAGACTGTTCACGTCACTTCCTCCGAGCTAGTGTCTACGGACAAGATGGCCGCCTCCGAGCCAGTGTCTACGGACAAGATGGCCGAACCAGAGACTGTTCACATCACTTCCTCCAAGCCAGTGTCTACGGACAAGATGGCCGAACCAGAGACTGTTCACATCACTTCTGCTGATCCAGAGACTGTTCACGTTACTTCCTCCGAGCCAGTGTCTATGGACAAGATGGCCGCCTTCGAGCCGGAGTCTGTTCCTGTTCCCGAGCCGGAGTCTGTTCCTGTTCCCGAGCCGGAGTCTGTTCCTGTTCCCGAGCCGGAGTCTGTTCCTGTTCCCGAGCCGGAGTCTGTGTGTAGTCTGTTCCTGTTCCCGAGCCGGAGTCTGTGTGTTGTCTGTTCCTGTTCCCGAGCCGGAGTCTGTGTGTTGTCTGTTCCTGTTCCCGAGCCGGAGTCTGTGTGTTGTCTGTTCCTGTTCCCGAGCCGGAGTCTGTGTGTTGTCTGTTCCTGTTCCCGAGCCGGAGTCTGTGTGTTGTCTGTTCCTGTTCCCGAGCCGGAGTCTGTGTGTTGTCTGTTCCTGTTCCCGAGCCGGAGTCTGTGTGTTGTCTGTTCCCGAGCCAGTGTGTGTGTTGACTGTTCCCAAGCCGGTGTCTGCTGTTCCCGAGCCGGGGTCGCCACCGCCAAGGCGGCCGCCCGAAGGGTCTTCTCCGCCTTGGCCGCCCAAAGGGCCTTATCCGCCGTGGCCGTCCGAGGGGTCTTCACCGCCGTGGCCGCCCGAGGGGTCTTCACCGCCGTGGCCGCCCGAGGGGTCTTCACCGCCGTGGCCGCCCGAGGGGTCTTCACCGCCGTGGCCGCCCGAGGGGTCTTCACCGCCGTGGCCGCCCGAGGGGGTCTTCACCGCCGTGGCCGCCCGAGGGGTCTTCACCGCCGTGGCCGCCCGAGGGGTCTTCACCGACGTGGCCGCCCGAAGGGTCTTCACCGACGTGGCCGCCCGAAGGGTCTTCACCGACGTGGCCGCCCGAAGGGTCTTCACGGGCGTGGCCGCCCGAAGGGTCTTCACCGCCGTGGCCGTCCGAAGGGTCTTAACCGCCGTGGCCGCCCGAAGGGTCTTCACCGCCCTGGTCGCCCGAAGGGTCTTCACCGCCCTGGTCTCCCGAGGGGTCTTCACCGCCGTGGTCTCCCGAGGGGTCTTCACCGCCGTGGCCGCCCAAAGGGTCTTCACCGCCCTAACCACCCCAAGGGTCTTCACCGCCCTGGCCACCCGAGGGGTCGTCTCCGCCCTGGCCGTCTTTGAAAAGGTGTACCTGCATTATTATGCCATTATCATTATTTTAGATGAAAATGGTCTCAGAACGACAATATTATTGCAATCATTTCTTGGAAAATGTATCATCCAGCAAAATTTGTTATCGTGACTGGCCTAGATACAATACAATACAAAAATCTTCAAGATACAGTACAATCTTCACATGTATAACGGATTGTCACCTTAAAAACAGTTTTGCATTGAATACCATTTAAAGGATTTGTTATGGAAACCGCAATGCCCTTAAACATAAACGCCCAACGTGTAATTAAATGCGTTGCGTTCATATTCTGGGCTCTTCTGCTTTTCTAGCCTACATAGTATGGTTTATTAATAAGGTTTGTTTTCTATGGGAGGAAAACGCTTAAGGTGAAACTAAACAATGCGTTGCGTTCTATTCTGGGCTCAACTGCTATTCTGTAGGCTACATATGCTTTATTAATAAGGTGTGTACAGAATGTGAACTTTTAACATGAATGACCATTGAGGGCTGCTACTATTTGCTTGAGCTTTTTGAACGTAGAAGTATGATAAAGGCATAACCTATTTTGTACAAGACTACGCTTGTCCTTATAGGGCCTAGAAAATGTTGTTATTACGACATAATTGAGTGGAAAAAATAATATGCATGTGGCAGCAAATGTGCCACTATAGACTATAGCGTGTTAGGAGCATCTATCTATCTAAATCATTATAATCAACATTACAAACGGACCCACAACTGTACAGTAAGCGGCTTCAAACGGTTGTGGTTAAAACACACATTAAACGAAAAGTAAAACAAATCTGCTACTCGTGCACGCAGTCCACTACCCTACTGAAGGTGATACATTTGATAGGAAATGCAATATATTTCACAGACACAAATGTAAACCGAGGCTAAAATCATACTATATGTGCCATATATGTGATGAAGATGAGCCCACCAGCTCACCTTCACTGAGAAATGTGAGTCCATAAAGGGATGTACAAATGATGGCACACTCGCAGAAGCACTTCGTGCAAGGTGGAGTTTATTTACATTGTCAGAGAGGGTTGTCCACAGTGTAGAATATATACAGGTGCCCACAAAAATGACAGAAAATCCAAAGTACCAAAGAAGCAACAAAAGTGAAAAATAAACCAGAAAATACTCAAAAAAAAAAAAAAAACTATATATATATATATATTTATATATAAATATACACACAGGCAAAAACGGGTATCCACAGTATACTAAGGTTTGGTGTTTGCTCAAAGCAGTACCGTAGCACTCTTGCATCAACTTGCATAAACAAGTCAAGTCACCTTCATTTATAAAGCACTTTTTTACAGTATGGATTGTTTCAAAGCAGCTTTACAGTGATCATAGAAATTACCGTAACAGATTGTTTAGGCTTTACCACAGCTCTAGGATAAAGTTATTGTCCAGCTAAAGACTTGCGTTGCAAAGATCATTAGTTATTAACTTGGGGCCACTAAC
Organism: Meda fulgida; assembly: GCA_030578275.1. Classification (NCBI taxonomy): domain Eukaryota; kingdom Metazoa; phylum Chordata; class Actinopteri; order Cypriniformes; family Leuciscidae; genus Meda; species Meda fulgida. The sequence continues at coordinate 22,142,502 of CM060616.1, read as the reverse complement.
ACTACACCGTTATAACAGAAAAACCCTTAACGCGCTCCGGCCGCCCATCCGCACAAAACTGTGCCTGGTGTCTTGAGAAAGCACCCCCTGAAATCTGTTCAAAGGTGCAAACGATTATCCGTTTTCTCTGTGCAAACCTCAAAAACGCTAACCTGCGAAAACGCAGACTGCGCACATGCGCATCACGCGGTCAGTCGATTGGTATGCGCATTTGAATATATATCTGCACAGGCGTGTAGTCCTCCTTCACAAATCAACCCTCAACAAACTACTTGTCTGGCATTAAAAAATTTACTAAAGAGTATTTTCTGGTTTATTTTATCCTTTTGTTGTTTCTTTGGTACTTTGGATTTATTTGTCATTTTTTTGGAAATTCCTTTGCCACGCGGAAAGACAGTAACGCGCAGAGACCTTCCCCGCTGATCGGATATGCCTCCATTGGGCCGATCGAGCCGGGCCTTACAGTGGTGACCTAGGCTCCGTGATCTCGCAACACAGGCGAGCAACGTCCTTTCCAGCAAAGTATTGGGATTTTAAAATCAGCAAGAGGTTTGAACATCTTCTCTTTCTTCCGCCTTTGTGGTAAGTCAATTCTTTTTGCCTTTTTAGAAGTGTTGAGGGATAAACAGACACATCCTATATATACACATTTATAGAATGGGTTGGAATACCCAGTCAGACGGAATTGGACACAACCACAAGTGAGGGCCATAATAGCAGCAGCGCAGATGAGGAATGAAAACCCTTGTTAATAGATTTTAATGATCTCCTTGTTTTGCTTGCAACAAGAAATGAAACCTAAAATTGGAATAACATCTTCCTAATTATATTCTGGTACTCGATGAAGAGCTGTAAATTAGAGCCTAAACGTTTTTAAATTAGCATGTTTTCTCCATTGTATTGTCTTTGTTGCAACAAACTAGCAACACGTGATGAGAATGAGCAAACAATTCTAAGTTTGTAAACAATCGGGAAACAAGTGATTTGATAAATAAAAAGGCAGGTTGATGCATTTATTTATGAAAAGCAAAGAAAGTTGGGAAAAACAGGATGTATGATGCACAGGTTAAAAATCTCAAGGCTAAGCTAAATGCTAAAAAGTCCATGCATCTCCCAAAACTCTTAACAGCGGTGGGACTAAAAAGCATATAGGCCTAATTATCTTTGTATTTTAAAATTTGGAATTGTTCTTAACACATTGTGCTCATAGGCATTTAAAATCTACATCAGAAATAGCGATCGGGCATCTCATTAATCAAAATCTGCTGAAATACAATACTCTTTTTTTTTTTTTTTTTGACAATTATCTTTGCTTATCCGTTTTTATTAGGATGGACAGTTGAAGGAAACATATTATATTATATTATATATTTGCTGCTTCTTAGCCTACTAAAGTGTTCCCTGCACCTGGAGTATTCTCGGTCTAAAGCGCACAACTCCAGCTTGTTTTTTGGGTTAAGCTGCGTTGCTTTGACATTGTGGAAAATAGAATGTGGAAAACAGAATAATAGAAACAAAATGTATTAGCCTTTTTACTCGTTATTTAGGGCTGTGCCTGTAAACTTGACAACGCACCGAGTTGCACCGGCGGTGGTCCGCAAAAAAAAAAAAAAAAAAAAATTGTATGTGAATGCTGTTTAACTGTTTTACATGAATATTATGACACGAGTGAAGCACAAAGCTTTGTTTACGGATTAAACAATAGGTTAACAATTAAATAAATATTTGGATTTGGATGACGAATGAGAGAGTTGAGCGTGAGCCCATAAAAATGTAAGCTTTGTCGGCTTTGTATTCTGGTTTGCGATCTAGTCTCCCGATTTTCAGTGAATTTAACAATATTCCATTAGTTATTCCACTGGACATGGAATCTTTGTTTCTTTTCCCAAATCTTCACTCACATTTTTGCAGGGGATTATAAATGTTTCTTACTTTGGTTCGCTTTTAATTAGCCTAGGCCTATTATATTCACATTCTTTACTGTGGTAAAGTAGAAAAAACGCTGTAGGACAGGTAGCCTATTTTTTACTTGAACATCAAATTATTTTTAACACAGCAAGTGCTTGTTATTAAACTTGGTAAGGCGCGTCAAATTTATTTGTAAAGCGCGTTTCACACACGGGTGATTTTAGTTTCAATTTCTCTGGCAGCGCAAAATCAAACATAGCCTAATAAATGTCTTGACACTGCGGAAGATAAAATTCACTCTTCATACCTTTTACAACAAATAGAAAACAAGATATTAGAAAAGAGATGGTCTCTTTCCGGCTTGTGTCCCACATTCCCGATCCCTCTCAAAGTGTAGAGCGGTAGGCTTAGGCTATATCATGCGTCTTTGTGTGGAAATATAATTTTTTTTTTTAATATATTTAACTTAAATAATATAATAAAGTAACCATTATTTACTTATATTTATTTCAATGCTTTACAGGCATTAGTGTATTGTTTCATTGACGGAAGTGCTCAAACATGCTACGAAATGGATGTTTGAGCCTTGTTTATTATTATTTTTTATTTCCCTCTCGAAGCTTCGAAAATTCGATGTTGAATACTACCAAAGCTTTGAAGCTCAAAAAATGTATTTGAACCAGCCCTAAATTAAATTCAGGTAGATGCAATTCCATGGGAGCTATTAAAGTATCTTGATTGGCTATACCTGAGATTTACCGTATTCACACGTACACAATGACCTCTGTTTAGTGACCGAAACTGACGAGATTGTGACCGTGAGACCCGCGTTTAAACAGAATGGCGTGAGGAACTCTGAGCGACATAGTTTCCTAACCTAAAAATGGGTATAATATAAAGTAAAGAGTAAATAGAATAATTAAATGTTAAAATGGCCACTTTGCCTTCATATAGTCTTTAAAAAGAGTAAATGAAACGAAAAGGCATTTGAAATCTAACAAAGAAAAAAGAGAAACAGCGAATGTGCATCTCATCAGCCCTGAGCCAAAATAAACCTTTTCATATTCAAATGTATCGACAGGAGAATGAGCAGAGATTTGACCATGCGTTTAGCGTGTGCTTGCAGTTCATTGGATGTAAACATCAACATAGTTCCTAATTGGCTTTCAGCCTCACCGTTGTTGTACATGCAGTGCACGTGCCAGTACAGCCGCGGGCCAAATCAAAAGAATAGCTGGTGACAACTCAGGTTTTCCAGAGACTCTTCAGAAACCAGAAATAGTATTCAATTTATATAATTTTAATATAATATAATTGTATTATAATTCACATTATATACATTATATTGTAATCGCTAAGGAGGGCATTCATTGGAGAAGTGTGACATTAATCCTTACAATTCGATTTCATTGGTCTGCTACCCAGTGCAAAAAGGGAAGGGGATGTGCTTTTATTTTTGCCTTTACAAAAACACGGCTAGAAGTATGGGAGAGCGGGGCACAATCTAACACATTTTGGTTTTGGCTCAATTATTTAAAAAAATATTAAGTTAGATTCATCTTTTTTTTTTACACAAGCAACATACACATCTCTGCTACAAATGGACACTTAGTTTTTTTTCTAGGACCTACCATTTTCTTACAGTTGCACTGAAAGTGACAGAATTGCAAATGTTACAACTTACCCCATATGCGGGGTTAATTGTAACAGACAGAGGGGTTAGTTGTAACATTTGTGTAAGACACAATTCAGTAATATTGTATCTGTATAGTTTGATATTGTTTGTGTATCTGTATAGATAGATATCCATACATCCATCCCTCATCCAATCATCCTTCTATTATGGATCAATATCATGGAGAGGAAAAGGGTTGCACAGTTTTGCAAAAAATTAATACATAAATAAAATCATTAAATATTGTAATTGCAATTGAATTATATTTGTGTGTGGCAGCTGCATGCAAAATTATTATTATTAATAATAATAACAGTAATAATAGCAATAAAAACAAGCTTAAAATCACATTTTAAAGGGTTTATTGCATTAAAAACAGGGAATATTTTAGTGATCAAAATTGTTAACATTGTTTTGTTTTAGTTAACAAAATTGTAAAAAAAAAAAAAAAAAAAAAATCCAACATTGTGTGTGAAAGTCAAACTAAGTTAAATATATAAATAAATACTCAAACCTGAACAGTTGTGTGGCTCCCTGTCCCTGTTTTCATTTGATTATATATGTGCTACTTTTAAGCCTAGCTAACGGTTGCTAGGAGTTGCTGACATGTTTCAAAACGGTGCTATGTTTTAGCCAACAAGACAGTGATTAAGGTAATATGAAGTTAGATTTGGTGATGTACACACTCAACTCAGAAATCGAAAAAAACGTATGACAAAAAAATGTACTTGCATGGTGTCAAAACACTCTTTGTCCAGTATCTTCAAAAAATCTTATCAAAACTTTCCACAAATTCACGGGAGAGCGTCTTTTGGCAGTGAGAGAAAAAGAGCAGAAACACAACCGGCTTGATCCTGACTAACTATGTAAAACGTCCGTGTTACATTTAACCCCGGGTTAGGTTGTGCCCCGCGCTCCCCTATGGCACAGGTAATAACAAACCAAATCATCTTTGAATAGGGTGCACCAACTAAAATTGAATCTGACCAGCGTAGCAAATTTACAAGGAGGGTGTGAAATGCTAATCAACCAAATCATCTTTGACTAGGGTGCACCAACTAAAATTGAATCTGACCAGCGTAGCAAATTTACAAGGAGGGTGTGAAATGCTAATCAACAGGCAGAAGTACCACAGCCTTTTGCAGGTCACAAGAGATCTGCACTAACCAGATGTGTGAACGACACAACAAAACAGCAAATGCTAAACAGGCAACACCGAAACTGGTGAACTAATTTCTGTCCACAGATCTGACTGTAAAGGAGAGCAACTTGAAGTAAATCCATGGGCATTGACCCATTTGATCTCATGACAATATGAGTGAGAAAAAAACTCTGATTAATCTCTAATGCTCATGACACAGCAGACTTGAAGGCTCAACTGCAAGAGCAGCTTTAAAGTGTCACACACTGCACTGAAACGACAGCAATAATTCAGACCTGGTCAATGAAACTCGGTTTCATGTGACAACTGGAATTAAAATGGCGATGGACATGATAATGGAGCAAGTAAAATAATTCCACATGTCTGAATTTGAAGCTATTGAAAACATCCGAATTAACTGTGGTTCTCTCTGCATTTGTTTCTGTCAGGTTTACTACCGAAATTCGGATGATGGATGCCAGGACGGGCCAGACCCCACCTGGATCAAAGCCAGGACAGCGGAATTGTTAGAACATAACCTGAGATTCGGGAAATGGGTGAAAAGACACTTCAAGAGGCCATTTGCATCTCACAGTAGCACAACACTGCATATGCATGGCCTCCCAGTATAGAACTGGAACTAAATTTGCAACACAATTGGTATAGATTAGATTACACCCATCTCCTAGACATGAACACTGAACACACTCCTCCATCACTACACCCTCATCTCATCATGACCTGGGATAGATCAAGTCTATCCAGGCTGAACACTACACATCATAAGAAGATAAAGATGACAGAGTCCAAAAGTGTCTCTTCACTAAAGATCTATTGTCCATCTTCACACTAACAGATCTAGATAGCTTCACGCACATAGGATGGTAAAGCTGATCCCATGATGATTGTCTAACAGACACACACATAGCATACACTATTCACAACACTCTACCAACTCATGGGAAAATACTGTAATATATATATGAATAGCTACAGTCACAAATCGATGATGCAAATTATAAAGCAGAGGCAGACCTGCTATTAAATTTCAAAATGTTTAAACTTTCTGATTGTTGTTAGGGTGGTTGGAAAATCAGAGGGCCCCTGATTTCTCAACATGCCACTAATAAACATCATAAAAACAAATAGATCTGAAGTGTGTTTCAATCAATTACAAAATGTACAATGTAACCCTGCCATCAACTGTGACTTAGCCAGAACACACACACATACACACACACACACACACACACGTTGCACTTGGAACATGCTTAGGTCATATCTGCATAGCTGGCTTGCATTGGATGATTCCTGAACAAACAGTGATTCTTATACAGGTCCTTCTCAAAAAATTAGCATATTGTGATAAAGTTCATTATTTTCCATAATGTAATGATAAAATTCAACTTTCATATGTTTTAGATTCATTGCACACCAATTTAAATATTTCAGGTGTTTTATTGTTTTAATACTGATGATTTTGGCATACAGCTCATGAAAACCCCAAATTCCTGTCTCAAAAAATTTGCATATCATGAAAAGGTTATCTAAACGAGCTATTAACCTAATCATCTGAATCAACTAATTAACTATAAACACCTGCAAAAGATTCCTTAGGCTTTTAAAAACTCCCAGCCTGTTTCATTACTCAAAACCGCAATCATGGGTAAGACTGCCGACCTGACTGCTGTCCAGAAGGCCATCATTGACACCCTCAAGCAAGAGGGTAAGACACAGAAAGAAATTTCTGAACAAATAGGCTGTTCCCAGAGTGCTGTATCAAGGCACCTCAGTGGGAAGTCTGTGGGAAGGAAAAAGTGTGGCAAATAACGCTGCACAACGAGAAGAGGTGACCGGACCCTGAGGAAGATTGTGGAGAAGGACCGATTCCAGACCTTGGGGGACCTGCGGAAGCAGTGGAGTAGAGTACATCCAGAGCCACTGTGCACAGGCGTGTGCAGGAAATGGGCTACAGGTGCTGCATTCCCCAGGTCAAGCCACTTTTGAACCAGAAACAGCGGCAGAAGCGCCTGACCTGGGCTACAGAGAAGCAGCACTGGACTGTTGCTCAGTGGTTGCATGTGATTCGGAAATCAAGGTGCCAGAGCCTGGAGGAAGACTGGGGAGAAGGAAATGCCAAAATGCCTGAAGTCCAGTGTCAAGAACCCACAGTCAGTGATGGTCTGGGGTGCCATGTCAGCTGCTGGTGTTGGTCCACTGTGTTTTATCAAGGGCAGGGTCAATGCAGCAAGCTATCAGGAGATTTTGGAGCACTTCATGCTTTCATCTGCTGAAAAGCTTTATGGAGATGACGATTTCATTTTTCAGCACGACCTGGCACCTGCTCACAGTGCCAAAACCACTGGTAAATGGTTTACTGACCATGGTATTACTGTGCTCAATTGGCCTGCCAACTCTCCTGACCTGAACCCCATAGAGAATCTGTGGGATATTGTGAAGAGAAAGTTGAGAGACACAAGACCCAACACTCTGGATGAGCTTAAGGCCGCTATCGAAACATCCTGGGCCTCCATAACACCTCAGCAGTGCCACAGGCTGATTGCCTCCATGCCACACCACATTGAAGCAGTCATTTCTGCAAAAGGATTCCCGACCAAGTATTGAGTGCATAACTGAACATAATTATTTGAAGGTTGCCTTTTTTTTTTGTATTAAAAACACTTATTTTATTGGTCGGATGAAATATGCTAATTTTTTTAGACAGGAATTTTGAGTTTTCATGAGCTGTATGCCAAAATCATCAGTATTAAAACAAAAGATCTGAAATATTTCAGTTGGTGTGCAATGAATCTAAAATATATGAAAGTTTAATTTTTATCATTACATTATGGAAAATAATGAACTTTATCGCAATATGCAAATTTTTTGAGAAGGACCTGTATATGTATTTTTGGATTGAATATTGTTATTACATGATTCATTATTGCATATAATCTATTTGATTGTTATATTATACTGACCTCTTGCTGCATTTCCTTTGAGTAATTCAGACCAAGAATATTTAAATTCCACTACCATTTAACCGCATCACAGTGGTAATGAAGATTTGGATATTTAAAATGAGACCACCTTACCATTCAGAACCTTTTAGAAACGCTTGAGACCAGATATACCAATCGCACTTGCTGACATGAGCCTATCTATTGTTTTGTTTTTTATTTTATTGTTCCTATCCATTTCCTTAGGGCTTTAAGTTCATAAGTGCTAAATTGTGAAGTGGACATTTAAGATTCTTTTCAGGTGTCTCACACAAAGCAGTGTGGAACCAAGGAGAACCCCTTCATCCATTGAGGTCTGCCCAGACAACCGCACTGCAGGTGACAGGATTGGTCAAGAAGTGACAGATTATCGTCATGGTGAAGGTGCCACAGAAGCAGAAGTTTCTCCATGAAGGAATGAAATATCAACTGAACAAGTCATAACAACATTGAACTTTGCTCACATTCTATGCTAGACCACAGGAAGAAAACCTGAACGCATTCTTCCACATGCTGAACTCAAGCTATATACACCTGGTGAGACCAGGTTTTCTGCAGGTGAACGCAGCCCTCTGAAAGCTTCTACAGATGCTAACATTGCAAAGACAATTTTTGAGTTACATCTTAATGATTACAACAAACGTCTTACTGTGACCCCTAAAGTGTTCATCTGAATTTGACCCACGGGGTCAAGGATGGAAACTGGAAGCTGGAGAAACTGGAAGAACTGGTTGAGGAATGACCACTCCTCGAGAAGACAAAGAACCTTGCTGGAAATTACCATTTAAACTCACTCTTGTGAAGGTAGCATCACCATCCGAGATGAAAGTCTTACGTCTGAATCATCCTAATCTACATTTATTCCCCTCATCCCCCACTCCTTCTCCCTCATGCTGAGATCACCAAAGTTCACCCAAGAATCTATATGGTTTAATGTGAATAATTATCATTCAGTATTACACATCTTTGGTATCATTTAAAATGTCTGTGTGACTGGTACAAAGGTCTCATTCAAGTAAAACAAAAGGTAATAAGGGTTTTAAGAGTTTATAGATAACATGCACACAAAGAAGGGTGGGAGAGAACTCTGAATGCAAATTACCATTGTTAGCAAATGTTTCCATGTGAAAACCTATATAATGAAATGCAACTGGAGGTTCAGGGCCTTCTGAACTTCAGATTAGCCCGTGAGGCTGAGAGCGGCCGAGACTCTCAGCTTCATGTATTTCTTAATGTCGGGTTCGCATCTCTTCTCTTTATTCCAGAGCATTTGATGTTTTGTATTGATTATCTTTGAATTGATTATGAAATTTGCATGATACATGTACCTGACATAATAAATTGTAAACATTTCATTTTATTCTAATTGACTCTGACATTATTTTCATTAAAGAGTTAAAAGAATAGTCAAACATTCGCTCACATTTAATGATAAACAGATATCATTAAAAACCTTTTCATTTATGGAGTCAAATGAAATAGCGAGAGAATACATGAGAAAATGCATTTCATTTAATCAAATCCCTTTGCTACACGGAAAGACAGTAGCAGAGACCTTCCCCGCTGATCGGATATGCCTCCATTGGGCCGAACGAGCCGGGCCTTACAAGATCGACACTCTACTACATAGGTCTTTCCACTGACTTCATTAGATGGGCTCAACTGTGAAGAAAAGGGAGTGGCTGGTTATAATATTATACAAAACGGCGCTTTTACACCGCCTTTTTCAGACGGAAGCGCCGTAAATTACGGCGTACTATGGATGGCCCGGGGCATCAGAAACGGCGCTGTTGGCTGGGTCGAAAAACTGCGATAAAAACTGAGAAAAAAACGTCATTTGTGGCGTTTGTACTACAGAATGCCGTACTTTGCGGCGTCTTTTTGTCTTAAACGCCGTAAACAGACGTTTTGAGGATTAAAGCGTTTGGTTAGTGGCGAAATGTGACCCACATGGCGTTTCATAGAGCTGCGCTCAAAGTGTTTGACGGCGACGTAGCTGAGAAAGGATTTTTTTTTCTTTGCATCTGGATAACACGTGGATAAACATCTGAATAACGTACATGTGAATAAACGTCTGAATGTTAATAATTAGGCTAAATTATAATTAGGCTAAATTCTATTATCTTTACTCTTTTGCCTTTTTTTAAATTTGGGATATGATAAAAACACTGTTTTCATGTTTTTGTGGGTTGGACAACAGTGTAGACACTTAGTAATATATCCCATCTAATTTATATGCATATAAAGTTAGTCATTGATCTTTTTTGTGTGTGTTTAAAGGTGATATTGCTGCCTAGGTAAATCAAAAACAGAAGAAAGAAAAAAAAGAGGTTTTCATTTATTTTTTAACTGGTCATTGACTGATTTTAACTTGCCTGTTAAACAATGTTTTATGGGTTTCTCTGTATTCTGTTTATTATGTTTATGTCTCCTCAATCAAAACCATCTGATTCAGATTTTTAATTTTGTGGCCAGCAGTTAGTCGTTATGTAACATCGAATGATGTGTAATCCGAATGGCTTACCATTATGAGAACGAGATGTCACGTACTGGGGTCCAACTGTATATTTGCTGAGGGGTATGCAAGATCAGTTTTGGCGAAAAAAAGAATAGTATTAAAATGAGTTTAGATTGTTATTGCTTTTGCTGTTTTGACCCATGTAACTTTTTTCATTCAAATAAGCAGCTAAAAAAATTTGCATAGGCCTAGAAGTGACATTTTCGATATCACAGCAAACCAGCTATAGCCAAAGACTTTACTATAGTCAGATAAAAAATTCAAATGTTATTAAAAAGCAAACACTAAGCAATACAATAAGAACATAAATTTAAATATAGCTGCGAGCAGCGATTGCAGGCCCAAGCCGGTGGCACCACAACCCCGGTGCCTTTAGGGTTACTGTGCACGACGTGCAAAAACGTAACTCCGCTTTGACTGTTGAAAAGAAGTGTGCTGTAGAGCTTGCATCAGTGTGGCCTCTGCAAAAGTGCACATCGAGGGCACATATCAACCACAAAGTATGCGTGAGCAACCTTCTGAAACCTAAAATGAAAAATGAGACAGCCTACGGTCTCATGGATTTAACGGACACATGAAATAAGTACACAAGACTGAAAATTCATATGAAGTGTGCCATTTGGGGACAGGGCCTATGATCGTGAACCATAGCCACATATATGAGATCATTTAAATTTAGAATAATTTTTAGGTCAATATGTTTTGCAGCACTTGAATGTGTACATCCAGAAGCCCAGTATTTATCTGGAGGTCTTTGTCCTTTGCCTGTCAACCTGGTTTGTCTTTACCTTTTCTGTTCTGCCCTGTTTGCCATTGTTCACCCTGCCTGTCTTGACCATTCTAAATAAAAAGCTGCAAATGGATTCCCCTGGCCTGACCCTGCCTCGATACAACACACATGCTGCATCTGCTCGCTATCTGCCGAAGGCCTCTGGAAGTTCCGCTTCAGCACTGATGATGTTGTAGGAATAGTGCGCTCTGGTTGGTCTGGATTATTCGGGAATTTTTATTTTATAAAGAAATAAGTTATTTATAATTCAGATGATATATATATATATATATATATATATATATAAAGACATAGAGAATATTACTTGCCGTACCTGATTAGAACAATGAAAAAAAAAACTAGGGAATCACTAAACCGAGAGAATTATTCTGATTTGATGATACACTCAAAATATTACACAAGCAATCCTTTAAATTTAATGATATTCAGAACAGAACAAGAATAATAAATAAAATAAAAAAAACTATAAAGTATAAAGTTATATAGAAGTAACCGAGATAATGTAAAGCGAAAGTGAAAGTAAGTGGTGTTGGGCTCAAGTAACTCTCTCATTAGAATCAAACTGTTCCAACATTTGTGATGTATTTGGTTGCTAAACTATTATTTATTATAGGCTTTGTACTTCACTCACGTTCCAATATGTGTGTGTGTGTGTGCGTGAGAGAGAAAGAGAGAAGGCGCGGGCGCGACCGAACTGTGTGTGTGTGTGTGTGTGTGTGTGTGCGTGAGAGAGAAAGAGAGAGGCGCGGGCGCGACCGAACTGTGTGTGTGTGTGTGTGTGTGTGTGTGTGTGTGTGTGTGTGTGACAGAGAGAGAGACGCGGGCGCGATCGAACTGTGTGTGTGTGTGTGTGTGTGTGTGTGTGTGTGTGTGTGTGTGTGTGTGTGTGTGTGTGTGTGTGTGTGTGAGTGAGAGAAAGAGACGCGGGAGCGATCGAACTGTGTGTGTATGTATGTGTGTGTGAGAGAGAGAGAGGCGCGGGCGCGATCGAACTGTGTGTGTGCGTGTGTGTGTGAGAGAGAGAGAGACGCGGGCGCGATCGAACTGTGTGTGTGTGTGTGTGTGTGTGTGAGAGAGAGAGAGAGAGAGAGAGAGAGAGAGAGAGAGAGAGAGAGAGGCGCGGTCGCGATCGAACTGTGTGTGCGTGTGTGTGTGTGTGTGTGTGTGTGTGTGTGTGTGTGTGTGTGAGAGAGAGAGAGAGAGAGAGGCACGGGCGCGATCGAACTGTGTGTGTGTGTGCGTAATACATGTAATAAATAAATAAATAAATGTGTGTGTGTGAGAGAGAGAGAGAGAGAGAGAGAGAGAGAGAGAGAGAGAGAGAAAGAGAGGCAAGGGCGCGATCGAACTGTGTGTGCATAATACATGTAATAAATAAATAAATAAAAGTGCATATAAATACAATTTTGGACACAAGAGGGTAGTATGAAACATTACTACTTCATGAAGCACTCATTTCTGACATCAAGAGAAAATACCAGAATGCCTGAAATGAAATAAATAAGCAAATCTTAGCCAAGGTTACTGTGGGAAAGAGTCAAAAAGTATAGGCTGCAGAGATGGTCAGAACAGGCATTGGGGTTTTCAAAGAAACACAGAAACCTTTTGAAGAGCAAAAGCCAGACCAGTTTTACCAGAAAGACTGTCAACAGGTTTGCAGATACATCTATTAAGAAGAACATAAAGAGCTTCTTTAACAGAGATGATGTCAGCAGGATAACAACTGGAAGAAAACAAACCATTACTAGAAAAAAAGTAAAGATGCAAAAAAGGTTTCTTGCTGACACAATGAGAAACCTCCACAAAAAAATTCTTGCAGAGAATAATGTGAGGATCTCATACTCTTTCATTTTGCCGCCTACGTCCCTTTTGGGTTGTGCACCCCTCTTTGTCTGATGGTGAGACATGCCAGTGCAAACTGCATGAAAATTTAAGCTTTCAGCAGAAAAGCTTAATTAACTGAAGTTGATCGAGACCTCAGATCTTAAGAGACTTACTAAAACCAGGGTTCCCGCGGGTCCTTAAAAAGTCTTAAAATGTTTTAAATTAAAATCGGGGAAATTAAGGTCTTAAATTGTCTTAAATTTACCGTAAAGTTGCTGTAGGTATTACATTTTCAGCCTGTCTGCTTAATGACGATATGGAAGCTCAGTGGTCCACCGTAAAACATCTAATAGTTGGTCAATTTAGTAGTGTGAAATGAGTGTCCGCAATTTAATAGCTTATTACGGTAGGTCGGCTACAGACGCTGAAATCGGTCTGCGCCTGCGTGCCGCCATTACGCGGTTGTCGAGGTGAGGTTCAAAATGCAAAGATGGGGAAGTGTAAATTTAACGACAAGTGGATGGAAGAGGATGCATTTAGGAGGTGGTTGGCGCCGGCTGAAAGTAATAATGAGGCAATGTGCAAATTCTGCAAAAAGACCTTTTCATCAGGGACCATGGGGCTCAAAGCCGTCGAGTCGCACATGAAAGGAGGAAAGCACCAGCGGTACGTTGCAGCTGCTAGTCATAGCGTGTCCAGGTTAATCCCTGCACAAACGATGTTACTAGTTCAGACGCCACCTCACAGTCGGCTATAACAAGTTTCATTTCACCGCCAGACACCCAAAAGGCAGAGTTACTGTGGGTTCTCCATACTGTGACGAGGCACAATTCATTTAAATCTAACGAGGACATACGTGACATCTTTGCTGCCATGTTCCCCGATTCGCAGCTTGCAAAGTTATTCACCTGTAGTGAAAATAAAACGGCATATGTCGCCAAATATGGCATCGCTTCATTTATCAAGAAGCAGCTATCGTGCAGCGTTAGTGAGAAGCCATATGTCGTCATGTTTGACGAAAGTTTGAATAAAACGACAAAGAACAAACAAATGGACCTTCATTTGCGATTCTGGACTACTGATGATGAGACTGGCACACACTACGTCATCTCCCGCTACTATGGATCGGTATTCATGGGCCACTCAAGAGCCGAGGACATGTTGGGTCATTTCAATGTAAGTAACGCTACGATTGTTTTTTGAAATCGCATATTATTATTCATAATATGAGTAAACTTATGCGGTTTAAAGCTCATATGCTAGCGGTGTAAACACCAACACCCCCCGGTGTTCACTCCGGGCATAGGACTGGTTAATCTGCTCCAGTCAGGTCACAGGTCTATGGTCACTTTGACAATCTAACGTAACAACACATTAGCTCAGAGTTTAAGAGGTATAACTGTTGGTAGATGTGGTTTTTAGTTTAAATATGCCGAATTGTGATTTTATGGTCTGTTGGGCAAATGTACCTGCTAATGTAGGCTGTCACTTAACTTACTGCCATAGCAACAGTAAACATTCACTTAAGGGTTAATGAGCTGTAAATAGAGATGCAGAAACAAGGTATGTTTGTAAATACACATAAGATATGTTGTATTTTACCACAACATACATGATTTTACCAGTTAGTAAACCTATAGAAATTAATTTAAATAGCAAAGTTACATGTATAGGCCACGCACATAATAAGACCACTGTGACCATATACTGACTTGAAAGAGCACATTAACCAGTACTACTGTTACAATCTGCATAAAGTTTTTTAATGTAATGTAAAAGTTCACATTTTTAATGTACGAAGGCATCCTGTATCATAACTAATGTCTGTCGTTTGTAATGAAACAAATCTGAATTGAACTCACTGAACATATACCAATAATGTAATGATTAATGTTAATTATCGCCTGTGTTTGTGTATGTTTGCATTTTATTGTTTAGGTGTATATATTTGTGTGTGTTCGTGTCAGGGTTTTGATGGATGTTTTTGATCTCTCTTTCTCTCTCTCTCTTTCTCTCTCTGCTATACAAGCACAACCATTATTATTATATTATATTGTGGATTACTTGGCATATTGAATTGATCTTTTTCTTTTTTTTACAAATGTGCAGGAAGGTACTAAGGAGCTGAATCTGAACAACATGCTCTCACTATCAATGGATGGGCCCGCTGTAAACTGGAAGTTTGTTGAACTCTTACAAGAGGAACACAGAGAGCAGTGTGGTGGAGCCCAACTACAAATAATTGGGAGTTGTGGCCTTCACACGATGCACAACTCTTTTAAGAATGGCTTCGCCGTGTGGCAAGTTGAGAAAGTCCTGAAAGCCCTGCACTACCTGTTTCATTGTGCACCTGCAAGGAGAGAGGACTTTGTGTTAGTGATAAAGTGTGATACATTTCCTCTGCCATTTTGCTGACATCGATGGCTGGAAAACCTTCCAGCAGTGGAGCGAGCCATTGAAATTTGGCCATATATTGTCTCCTATGTGGATCAGGTCAAAGCCAAGAAGCTCCCCAATCCAAGGTCATCGTCATATGACACCATCGTAGAAGCCCGGATGGATCACTTCATCTTGGCACAGTTACACTTCTTCATGAGTGTCTCAAGAAGTTTTCAGTCATTTCTCACCAAGTACCAGACAGATGCCCCGATGATTCCCTTCCTCGGCAGAGATTTGGATGATCTAATCAGGGTAGGCCTAGTGACTACTAAAAGTATATTAATGGTTTAATCGTTCAAGCACTGTCATTTACAGAGGATATAAACAATAAAACAAAGTACTGAGTTTTCAGCATGATGATGTTTGTAGAAAGTATTGTAAATACTGTAATACTTTTTCTAATTGTTTATAATTATTATGCTTGTGCTATTCTATTTTCAGAGCCTTCTCAGACGCTTCATGAAGCGACACATCCAGGTTGATGTTTCCCCAGTAAAGCTGGTCAAGCTTGATGTGATAGGCCAAAAGCTTTGGGTCAGTCCAAAGCAAGTGGACATTGGCATGGGAGCCACAGCTGCCCTCAAGGTAATATTTATCTTAAAATACTTTATCATTGTGCTATATGAGCTGCAAAGTCACTTGACTAGTGAAGTATTTATGTTGAGAAATTAAGAGATCAGTTTAATTGTTTTGACATCAAGCAGTTGACCTATTAATTGGATCTGTCAAATGTTGTGTAGTGTAAGTTACACATAGGGAGAGTTTATTTGATGTTTCAGGTGATGTGACTTTTGTGCTTTTGTCAGAGAATGTCAGGCAGTCAGAGTGGTGGAAGTGAGCGTGAGGTGTTACTGTTCATGCGAGACAGCCAGAGTGCCCTGTCAAAAATTTGTGCCCCCTGAAGTACCCCTCTGTCCGAAATATGATGTGCCTGGACCCCCAAAATATGCACAAAGAACCTGACATGTGCCTGCAAAAAATTAAGGCCCTCATCATGAAATTTGTGCAGGATAAGCTGTCAGGAGGGGTCACAGCGGGTAACATCTGTAGACATATCAGAAATGTGAACAATTAGCCTAGTGTTTATCAAAGGGAGTCTTATTTTAGGTATCATACTAGCCTATTATTTTGCAGTTCATTTTTTGTTTTATTTTATTGGAACTACAGCCTAGTATGAATTATAAGAAATGTATGTAGGCCTAATATATGTTCTTAGACATAATAATTGAAATATAGTTGAAAATATTAGATGCATTTTCCAGAGTATAGTGAAAAAAAAGCTCTTGTGACAACAAAGTAAAGTTTTAACTAGAAAATATTACAGATGTGCTCGTCTTTATCTAAATGCAGGTGATAAGATTGCCCAACAATTTCAGAAGTTCCTCTTCAGTGAGGCCAGAGAGGAATTCATGGCCTTCAGTGCATTGGATGGAAAATCGTGAGTTGACAGCTTCCTGCATAAGGCCATGAATGGATATGCAGAACTTTGGAGCTTTGTGGAAAAGCTGCTGCTTCTGTCCCATGGACAAGCTACTGTGGAGCGTGGGTTCTTCATAAACAAGGAGGTGGAGATGTGCAATATGAACGAAGACACTATAGTCTCACATAGACTAATCTGCGACTATGTGAGGATGTGTGGTGGAGTGGTCAAAGTGCCTCAAACTAAAGAGCTGCTAAATGAGGGTGCATGTGCACGCAACCGGTACAGGATCTTCTTGGAAGATGAGATAGTAGGGAGGTTAAGCCCAAAAAATAGGCCTTTGACTTCAAGTCATGATGCAAAGGTCGCCTTTCCTATGGAAGTACCTTAGGGTCATACAAATAAATTTATCCTAAGACACAAGTGAGATCACACTTTGTATCAGAAATAAACATGTTTTTTAAAAAATGGCCGCCAATGCGCCGAAAATACTCTAGAGCCCATATCTTTGCTTCTGTTATTGCTATAATGACAAATTTGGTGTCAAAGTGTACATTTTTGGGGTCAAGGAATCCAATAATATTGGTTTCAAGTTTAAAAAAAAAATAATTTTCCCCAAACCATGACAACTGGGGGTAAATATAATAGTAATAATAATGATTGCACATATGAATATAAAATGAATATAAAATATGCACATTTCACATAAAAATTATGTCATCAGAGTGACTTTACTTTTTGTATTTAATTTTGTATTTAAGCATTGCAGCTGCTTCTGTACATTACATTTGTCCTAAGTAGCATGAGATTTCGACCAGTCAGGAATAGCCTATAGCAAATCAGTTCCTGCAACAACACATCCCATCTGCACCAGGAGCTGTGACAGCTGTTGAAGGTCAGAGGTGACAGGTTAACACTTTGAGGTTCGTACGACTTTCTCATTAAATAGAAAAATGTTTTTAATGTTAGATAACTAATAACTAGCTAGCTAGTTGACTATGGAAAAAAAAAAAAAAAAACCTTAGAGGGAAAACCTATTTTCTCGAGAATACTGAAGCCAAAAATTATCCTTTAATTTGTATTAATTTAAAACGCACTTGCTGCAGCTAGCAGACCTAGGCGAGGCAGTTTGCGCGCCTATTGGCCTTTCTGCGGCAACTGCTGCAACCTATCGAGGGACTGCTCATGACGTAAGCGTCTATGAGGGCGCCGGCGCCCTCAGTCGCCACGTCCCGCGTGAATGGGCGTGGCTTATGCCTAGGTAAGCCAGAGCTCGATAGGATGCTCCTTGGTTTTCATCGACTGAAGCGAAACCAGATGGTAGCACAAGCACGGCAGGGTTATGCAACACTCGTTCCCTCTTCTAGAGAGAACCGAGGTTACGTTAGTAACCGAGACGTTCTCTTACGAGAGTACTCTCGTGTTGCGTAAGCTAGCTTGTTAAATTGCTGTGCGTGCTAAATCTACAACAACACTGACCCAAGGGCGAGCGCCCTGAGCTCATATGATATGGGGATATAAAAAGCCGACATTGGGAATGGGCTTAATAAGAATGATATAAGGCAAACGTGGTTACCTTAAATGCATAGAGGATGCTTAACACTGTATAACAGTCAGGGGAGGCAATAACCTGCCTGAACTGAAAACTTCGCAGTCCGCGGAAGCGAGTCTGGCAGAACTGAGCGGATAAACTAAACTGACAACAGTCTAGCTTGGAGCGCGGGAACTTCCAGGTTATAGACCCTTATAAATGTAGACGGAGAGGCCCAGCCTGTCGCCATACAGATATCGTGAAGGGAAATCCCATTGGACCAGGCCACGAAGAGGCATGCCTCTAGTGGAATGAGCTCTGATGCCCAGAGGGCTCTTAGATGTATAAGCCAGTGAGATAGCGTCCACTATCCACCTGAAAAGGCTATGTTTCGGGGCAGCTAGACCTTTAGATCTGCCACCAAACGAAACAAAGAGCGGTCCTGACAGTCTGAAAGCAGCTGAACGTTCCACGTAAATTCTCAGGGCCCTATCTGGGCAAAGGAGATTCACGTCAGACTCGCTGTCAGATCCGAAGAGGGCTGAAAAGGAGATGACTTGCGCTCTGAAAGGAGTGGCAAGTACTTTGGGGACATAACCATGTCTTGGTTTGAGGATGACCTTGGAGTCATTAGGCCCAAACTCAAGGCACGACACGCTAACAGAAAGTGCTTGTAAGTCACCCACCCGCTTGACTGAGGCGATAGCCACCAGAAAGGCGGTTTTCAATTAGAGATATTTAAGGTCCACAAAATGTAGAGGTTCGAAAGGGGGACCCTTCATGGCCTCCAGGACCAAGGAAAGGTCCCATATGGGAACCGAGGGGGGACGTCTAGCTCCCCTGAGGAAGCAGACTACAAGGTCGTTCCTACTCAGTGACTGGCCATGCGAATGTTTGACAAATGCATCAATGCACCTAACCCTAACCCGCCACATACACCTTGAGCATGGATGGGGATCTACCCTTATCCAAGAGCTCTTGTAGAAAGAAGAGAACCTCCGACACCCCACAATCTTGTGGATCCAGGTTGCGAGCTGAGCACCAACCTGAGAACACTGACTGCTTGGAAGCATAAAGTCGTCTAGTAGAGGGCGCTCTAGCTTGCGTAATCGTGTTTAACACTCCGTCGGGGAGACTGAGCCCAAAGCTCGGGTCGTGGGTGCCAAATCGTACCCCCGGCCTGTGAGAGGAGATCTCTCCTCAACGGGACAGGCCACGGAGCCATGCTCTGAAGCTGCATCAGCTCCGGAAACCAAACTTGGTTCGGCCAGAACGGAGCTACTAGAAGCACAGAGGAACCGTTCTCCCTGATACGCTTGATTACCTGTGGTAACAGCGTGATCGGAGGGAAAGCATAGAGAGGGTGGCTGAGCCAGTGATGGGCCAGCGCGTCCTTGTTCTTTGTGGAGCATATTGGACACTGAGCGTTGTCTTGAGACACAAAGAGGTCGACTTCCGCTGTGCCAAAGGTGTCCCACAACAGCTGAACTGTCTGAGGGTGGAGGGACCATTCCCCTGGGGGAACGTTGTCCCTGGACAGCCTGTCTGGACCCACATTCAGATGGCCTGGCACATGCGCCGCTCTCAGCGAGAGTAGGTTGCGCTGAACCCATACAAGGAGGCGTTCTGCCAGTGCATGAAGGTTCCGTGATCTCAGATCGCCCTGACGATTTATGTAGGATACCACCGACATGTTGTCCGTGCGGACAAGGACATGGTGGCCCTTTAGAAGGGGAAGAAATAAACGCAAGGCGTTCTCGACCGCCTTCATCTCTAGACAGTTTATGTGCAAGCTCTTTTCTTGGCTTGACCACAGGCCAAAAGTCGGTCTGCCCTCATAGAGGGCGCCCCAGCCCGAATTGGAGGCGTCTGTCGAAACCACTTTCAGTTTCGAGATTACCTCCAGGTTTACACCTGTCTGATACCAGTCGACCGCCTTCCTGGGTTCCTCGGTAGTTACCTTGAGACCTAAACGGCCGGATGCCCATGCTTGACGCGGGACCCGCGTCTTCAGCCAGTGCTGTAAAAGGCGCATGCAAATCAGACCTAAATGAAGAAATTATTAAGTTGTGAATGGACTGTTTGTTTGGCATGCATTTTTTTTTAATAAAACAATGCATACTTCACCTCCAATTGTCATGGTAAGGACAACATTATTGTTTTTTAGTCTTGGAACCTATTTTATTGGACTCCTTGACCACAAAAAATGTACACGTTGATACCAAATTTGCCATTATAGCTATAACAGAAGCAAAGATATGGGCCTCTCAAGTATGGTCGGCGGCCATTTTTAAAAAATGTGCTTATATAAGTTACAAAATGTGATCTCACTTGTGTCTTAGGATAAATTTATTTCTATGGCCCTAATGTACTTCCATACCAAAGGGGACCTTTGCATCGTGACTTGAAGTCAAAAGTCACTTAAACTCCCTACTAAGAGGAAGAAAAAGGAAAAGACAAAACAGATGAACAAGAGAAAAGGGGTTGAAGATGAGCTTGAAGAGCTACGCAAGAAAAGAAGAACAATCTCAACTGTGTGTGAAACTCTAGAAAAGGATGCAGATGGCCTTACAGAGAAGGCTGAGAATACAGCAGGGACCAAGATGGCAGAACTTATCACTAAATCCAACTCCATGAGAAAAAGATGCAAGGAAAAGAGAATGGAGTTGGTGGACCTAGACCATGAAATTGAGAAGAGAGCAGCAGAGCTGTGCCACACGTCTTGAGGAGAATTTGGGATGTTACGAAACAAAGGGTTTCTCTCATTATGTCATGTAATAACAATTGTGTTTTCTAACAGTTATGTAGATTATTTGTCAACTTTTTGGCTTGTGAGAGGCTGTTTTGAGGACATTATTGACATTATTATTTTGTTTAGTGTAATCTAACTTATCTGTTACATTGGCTCTGTTCTACATCACAAAGGAACCAAAAATAAAAAGGTCTCAAAGAAAAGTATTTTTACTTTTTTTACTTCCCGAGTTTACACATTGCACATAATTGATACCAAATGGAAAACTTTTAAATTTTGATTTCCATTGTAGGAGGCAATAAATTGAGTAGCCTATTCCAAATAAATTGAAATTTTTGGGTCTTAAATTATATTTGTTGAGGTCTTAAAAGGGTCTTAAAAAGCATTAAATTTTACTTTTAAAATGGTGCGAGAACCCTGAAAACTGTGTTCTGTGATACCACTCGCAAGGATTGTATTGTATGGGGATTGTGAGAACTGTAAAGATAAAACAGTTCCCCTCTCCAGTATGTACGACAGTGTAAAAAAAGTGTCCTATACTCAGTGGGGGATAGAAGAGAAGGCAAAAACAGATGATCAGGAGGGGCCAAAAGTAAAGATAAGTTAAACAAATTGTTGAGGGAACCCAGGAGCAACTTGCTGAGCAGTTCCACACACACCTGAGCAAGTTCAAGAAGCATTCATTCAATATTAGGCAACAGTATGCCTACTACTGTGAGCTGAGAAAGAGCATGGCCACTGATGAATGTCTAATTCACATAGATTTTTCTGTGAACTTCACCTGCAAGTACAGTTCTGAAATTCAAGCAGTGCATTTTGGATCATCTCATCAACAGGCGACACTACATACAGGGATCCTTTGTGTAGGCGGTAGCCAAGAACCGACCTGCTTCAGCACAATATCTCCATCAAAGCACAAAAACCCAGCAGCTATTTGGGAGCATCTGAACCTTGTATTGGATTATGTGCAGGCAGCACACCCAGAGGTTTCTGTGATACACTTTTTTAGTGATGGGCCTTGTACCCAGTACAAACAGAAGGGCATTTTTTTTCTTTTTAGCACTGAGCTGGAGAAAAGAGGCATTAAGGCAGGGACATGGAAATTTTTTTAGGCCAGCCATGGCAAAGGAGCACCAGATGGTGTTGGAGCAGCCTTGAAGAGGACTGCTGACATGCTAATAAGCCATGGCCGGGACATCCAAGATGCACATGAGCTCTTCGAGGCCCTTTTGGAGACCAACACATCAATCAAGTTGTTCCTTGTCAATGGTGATACTGTGAAGCAGGCACTTGAGCGAATGCCAACAAACCTAGCAGCAGTCCCAGCAACCATTAGGCTACATCAGGTAGTAACTCTTGCTCCAGGAGAGATACTGTCTCGTGATGTCAGCTGTATGTGCTCGACCCAGAAGCAGTTCCAATGCGAGTGTTGGAACACAAATCATTTTAGCTTTGTTAAGAAGGTGCCAGATGCTGTGTCACAGAGGTAGACACAAATCCATTGGGAAGACCCAGAGGTGCTAGGGTAATGGTGTGTGCTCACATATGATAAAAATTTGTTCCCAGGAATAATACTTGCGATGGATGAAACGCATGTGCAAGTAAAATGCAGGCACCGTGTCGGGCCAAAAAGGTTATTTTGGCCTGCTCGTGAGGATGTGCTTTGGTATGTTTTTGATGATGTGCTTGAGCTCATCCCACCTCCTAAGCCAGTGACATAACGGCACATGGAAATTCAAAAAGATGTTTTGGCC
This sequence comes from Meda fulgida, assembly GCA_030578275.1. Lineage (NCBI taxonomy): Eukaryota > Metazoa > Chordata > Actinopteri > Cypriniformes > Leuciscidae > Meda > Meda fulgida. The sequence goes on along the minus strand of CM060616.1, from coordinate 22,119,751 downwards.
AGTCTTTCTGAATAAAGAATGAATTAATGGATATCTTACAGTCCTGTTTTCACACTTCAATGTTTTCACAGTTCAATGTTAAGCACTAAAAACAAGTTTTAATCAAAATGAAATCCCAGCAAGGTAGTTTTCCATAGCCTATGCTGTTTTTATAAGGGATGTTTTGGACCAAATGGAAAGATCGATTGATGTTTGTGATTAATTAATGCTTAATGCTTTTAATTTAATGTTAAATACTTACTCAAATGTTTGTTTTTTGCCAACTTTAATAAAATAAAATGTTATTGAATGTGATATCATTCATTTTACAGGTAAGAAATCCATACAATATTGAAATAATGATCATCACTTCAACCGTTATCATTTTCAACCCCGTTATGCTGAGTTCAACCCTGTTATTTGATAGTTTTTATTACTATTTTCGTGATAAGAAGACAAATTAGGTCAATGTTTGTTTTGCTGTGTGTAGAATTTACAGGACAGTAGGAAAACATATGAAAGCCTGATTAAATCCTAATGTTAATGCATATTTTGTGGTAAGATATGAAGACCAATGTTAGATACAGTTTTCATGACCTGATTTGGTATTCAAATGGTGAGTATTTAAAAATAAAATTCTACATGCAATAAATGATATCAAACAAGGGACATCTCATTGAAAAGCTTCTACAAGAATTTACTTGAAAATCTTTTTAAATTATATTTAAACAGGGTCCAAGTGGTCTGTGACGGGGTTGAACTCCAAAACAACGTTCAGTAAGAAAAAACACTCATGTTTTTCACTCACATTCATGCCTGAGGTGGGAAAAAGTATTTTCTTAAAGGTTTGACTAATCCACTATCACATGAAATTATCAGAAATATAACTATTTGAGGTATATATGTATATAAAAAAAAGGTATGACCCAAAAGGCACCCATCTCAGAGAATGACTCTTATATAGGCCTATATATATAGTTTATATTAATTTTAGAGCCGGGACTTTAACAAGTTAATTAAGATTAATTAATTACAGACTTTAACGGGTTAATTAAGATTAATCAATTAAACAAAAAATAATACGTTAAACATTTTTTACGCATTTTAATCACTTATTTTTGCACCGCGGAACGTTTTTCACTGGATGAGTTTTGGCGGACCAATTATACTGAAGCACCAACTAGCGTTCATGACTTCAGACAACAACAAACCACAGTGAACATGAACGAAGAAGCTGACAAGACCGTTTTGGTTGGCCCCGTGGATGGGAAATTTTGTTATAAAAAACGAACGGATGGAAGCGTCGATAAGAGCATGGTTGTGTGCAAGCTATACAACAAGGAACTTGCATATCACGACAGCACATCGAGCCTCAAGTATCACTCAACGCAAAACATATAGCAGCTAGCGTGGACGTTAGCACGACTCCGAGTACAAGGACCCACACCCAACCCACACTCCACCAGATGACTGGTTTAAAGACCAGGGTAACTAAGTCTGACTAAGTCTGATTTTTTAACTATTTATTTGTATGATACAGCTGCAAAAAAATCATATATTGTGATTTCTGGATTTTTTTTATTTTTTAGATTGTCTCTCACAGTGGACATGCACCTACGATGACAATTTCAGACCCCTCCATGTTTTCTAAGTGGGAGAACTTGCAAAATAGCAGGGTGTTCAAATACTTATTTTCCTCGCTGTATTTAATTACAGTTAAGTCATTGCTGAGAAATATAATTTAGCTTGCAGTGAAGCTGTTTAATTTATAAAACTGTACCTGACTAAAACTCCTATCAGTGTTATTTTTTCTAGTCAAACGTTCATGTTTTCATAGACATGTTTTCATGTCATATTCATATTTGTCAACATTGATTTTTGTAACGGTCTTTAGATTTTTTCATTTGCATGATGGACATGCCGCACCCTGCACATGCCCCGCACCCAGAGTACTCGAGTACTCGTTTTCTGAGACCAACCATTGATCAAAATGAGAAATTGCGTACATCAATCATCGAGGTGGTCTATGCTCCCGTCACATGTCGCAACTTGCCTGCCATCTCCTATGGAGTCAGAAGCATCTGAGTTTGCTTCGTGCCATTCATATTCTGGGCGTGCACAATCGTGCAGCCTCTGCTTCTGGGAGAGAGGAGACTCCATCCTGATGCGGTCCAGCTGATTTGGAGGCGCTTCGGGGCTGTACAGGTAGATCTTTTTGCCACCCCGGACACGTCTCATTGCCAGTTTTTTTACTCCCTGACCGAGGGGACCCTCGGTACCGATGCGTTGGCACACATCTGGCTCCAGGGCCTATGCAAGTATGCGTTTCCCCCAGTCAGCCTACTTGCACAAAGTCAGGGAGGACGAGGATCAGGTCCTGCTAGTAGCTCCCTATACACTCTATGCAGCGGGGATTGTGATGTGTTTCCGGCTACACTCTCTACTGGGCAAACCGTTTCCGGTTCCGTATTAGTTCTGACACTAGGACTCGCAATAACCTAGTATATGGTGCGAAACTTAACAATGACAAACATTTCTTATCTTTATAGTTAATCTTATCTTGGCAGCTTAACTATGGAGAAAAAGGTTTTCCGATATCAAAAGCTAATGCGACCTAAATCGGAAAATTGTTGTGTGCCGTTTTGCGTTGTGTCGGCAAGTGAGTTTTCTCGACTGAGTTTTCATTCATTTCCTGTGGAAGAGGATCTCAAAAATAAATGGATTGTTAACCCTCTGGGGTCGGCAATCACGCTTGCGTGATCTCCTTGCTTTTTTTCTAATCAGTGTAAACCAAACTCAAAATACTCTGTTGATTTTGATCTTACATATAAGTGTTAAACATCATTCAAAACTATTAAATGTTTTTTTTTTATTTGTGTACACTCATAATAAAAACAAAATGTTGTGTTTTTCGTAAAATAAAGAAAATAAACATGATGCACGTTCTCCAGTCTCTCTCAATGTGAAGTTCATTCTGAAACGCAACAGAAAATGACCTGTAACTCAGCGAATACTTGTCAAAGTGATATGAAACATGTCTTTACGAAGCTTGAAGTCTCCATTTTTAAATGATGTAAATCATATCAAAAACAAATATTCTCTGTTTAAGTAATTCGTATGAAAGCAACGACATTTCTCCAGCCGAGCTCATTAGCGCTAATGTGACCACACCCACGCGAGCATGAACTGTTCACATGCAAATGATCCACATGAAGGAAAGCCCTCATCACCTCTAACCAAAGAATCAGCAGCGACTTCAGTCCTGCTCTGCTTTTCACTGAGTTTAGAAGTCTGTGTTTGTGCTGTGCTGTTTACCTTGGATTTACCTCGGAAGAGTTAGAAGAACACGATTTGATTATGAGAACGATTTTTAAGGTAAGACACTAATAGTAGCATGACATTGTTGCATAAACTTTACATTATAGCTACTAGTTAAACTGGTGCCAGACTAAAATGTACGTTATGAAATGTGATTGGAGTAAAAACATGAAGCCTAATGCTAAATGTATATGAATGTACAACACGAGAATGTTTTTATGTTCGAAAATTAAACACAGCACGATATAACAGTAGGATCGTATGAGTGTTTATTCATGGTGAATATTATAACGTTTAGACCTGTGTTTACTGTTAAATACTGTGTTTGTGGATATCTGCTCACACGAAGATATGTATAATATGGTAAGAATAATGTGTCACAGTTTGGAGCGGCTCGATCGCTTCAGTGAAGGTTCTCTGCACGCGCTGAGTTTGAGTAACTCGCGCTGTTAGTTTGAAAAGCAAAACACGCCAAACATTAGGCTTCATGTTTTTACTCCTATCTCACTTCATAACGTCGTAACGAATGGAAACATTTGAAGTAACATATGATAATCCATATATTTTCTCTAGTGTAGTGTTACTGAAGTGTTGCTTTTTAACGATTTATTGGCTGCCTGCTATCTAGGCTATTGTTAATACAGGTCCTTCTCATAAAATTTGCATATTGTGATAAAGTTCATTATTTTCCATAATGTAATGATAAAAATTAAACTTTTATATGTTTTAGATTCATTGCACACCAACTGAAATATTTCAGGTGTTTTTATTGTTTTAATACTGATGATTTTGGCATACAGCTCATGAAAACCCAAATTCCTGTCTCAAAAAATTAGCATATCATGAAAAGGTTCTCTAAACCTGTCTTGTCTGCCTTCCTGCCTGCTGTGAGTTTGTTTGCGTCGAGGCTGTAAGCTCTACGCCTCGTATTAGCTTCGTATTTCTTTCTGTTTTGAACCATCATTTACTATCATTTCTAGTTGTTTATATTACTAAATACAGTTTACCCACCATCTCAGATTAACCTTACATCGCTAGCTTCCGTTATTGTTAGCACAGCAGGCTAGTGTTTACGCGCCACCCGCGCTCATTTATTTATTATTTATTTTCTCTTGCGCGCCCGCGCCTTTGAGTTCATAAAAGCCCAGGTAAGTAAGAATCAGTCAACACAAACGTTGAGTAATGTCTTGTCCTGTTATTGTCACCTGTGTCACATGTCATATGTTTAGTATAGCCTTCTCCGATGGCAATATAGGATTTATTTGTGATAAATGTAAGGAGACAGTCAGGCTGACAGAGAAGATTTCAGAGCTAGAGACACGCATCCAAACTTTAATTGAGGATAGTAAGGATAGTACTAGAGCTTTGGATACTATTTTGGATGCGCCTAGCATAGTGAACTCTGTACATGATTCGGTTCCGGCTGAAGTAGAGCCCACGCAGCAGGGCAGATGGGTGACCGTGAGAGATCGCTCTAGTCGCGGATTAAAAAAACCACTCTTCCGTTCCGATTACCATAACAAATCGATTTGCCCCACTCAGTGAAACACCCACTGAGAATTCTGTTGATTGTGCCCTGGTAATTGGTGATTCGATCACACGGAACGTGAAAATAGAGACACCAGCCACCATAGTCACATGTTTGCCGGGAGCCAGAGCGCCTGACATCAAAGCAAATTTAAAAGTGCTGGCTAATGCTAATCGTAAATTCTCTAAGATCATTATTCATGTCGGCACTAATGATGTTCGACTCCGCCAGTCGGAGATCACCAAAATAAATATTAAAGAGGTGTGTAAACTCGCAAGTACGATGTCAGGCACTGTAATTTTTTCCGGCCCCCTTCCTGTTCGCAGGAGTGATGAGATCGTTAGCAGATTGGCCTCACTCAATGGTTGGTTGTCTAAGTGGAGTCCGTTGAATAATATAGAATTCATAGACAATTGGAAAAGTTTTTGGGGCAAGCCTGACCTGTTGAAAAGAGATGGTGTTCATCCCTCCTGGGATGGTGCTGCTCTTCTCTCTAGTAATATGGCACATAGTCTTAGAGCTAAAACATGACAATCTGGGGCTCAGGTCAGGAAGCAGACAGACTGGCTAAACCGACCGTCTGCTAGCGGCCTCGCGTCACCAAGGTCAAATAAATCCCATCACATAGAGCCTCTTTCACCTAGATATCATCATATAGAGACTGTGTCTGTTCCCCGAATTTGGAAATCCCCAAAACGTCAGGTAAAAAATTTAATTGATGTTCAACAAATAAAAAACAGGTATAATACAGATGAACAAATGATAAATCTTGGGTTGCTGAATATTCGATCCCTTACTTCAAAATCGCTCATAGTTAATGATATGATTTCAGATTATAATCTAGATGTGCTGTGTTTGACAGAAACCTGGCTAAAACCAAACGATTACATTACTTTAAATGAGTCAACCCCACAAGATTACTGTTATAAACATGAACCTCATCTAAAACGCAAAGGGGGAGGTGTTGCTGTAATTTATAGTAATATTTTCAAAACCACTAAGAAATCTATTTTTAAATATACTTCTTTTGAAGTTTTGGTGCTTAATGTAAAAATATATAGTGTAAACGATAAATCACGTTTGAGATTTCTGCTGGCTACTGTATACAGGCCACCAGGGCACCATAAAGATTTTATCAAAGAATTTGCGGACTTTCTATCAGAATTAGTATTGGCTAACGATAAAGTACTAATTGTTGGTGATTTTAATATACATGTAGATAATGAAAAAGATGCATTGGGATTGGCACTTAAAGACATTGTAAACTCAATTGGAGTTAGACAACACGTGTCAGGACCCACTCATTGTCGTAATCATACTCTAGATCTAATATTATCACATGGAATAGATGTTGATGCCGTTGAAATTCTGCAGCAGAGCGATGACATCTCAGACCATTATCTAGTCTCATGTAAATTACATTTAGCCAAGGCTGCAAAGCCGACTCCGTGTTATAAATATGTTAGACCTATAACTTCTGCCACTAAAGATTGCTTTATCAATAATCTTCCTAATCAGTTTCATCATCTCAGCATCCGGGATAGCTTAGAAGAACTTGATATTGCAACAGAAACTTTTAACTCTCTCTTTTCCAGCACTTTAGACGCAGTTGCTCCGTTGCACATAAAGAAAATAGTCCAACGCCGTGGTACAACGAGCACACTCAGGCCCTTAAGAGAGCAGCCAGAAAAATGGAGTCCAACTGGAAGAAAACAAAACTAGAGGTATTTCGGATTTCATGGAAAGAGAGCTCGATTGCTTACAGAGAGGTTTTAAAAGCTGCTAGATCTGCTTATTTTTCAACCCTATTAGAAGAAAATAAACATAATCCTAGGTATTTATTTGAAACAGTGGCTAAACTAACGAAAAAGAAAGCTTCAAGCACAGAAGTTTCAGGCCAACACAGTAATGACTTTATGAACTTCTTCACTTATAAGATTGATAATATCAGGGACAAAATTATAACTATGCAACCGTCTACTACAGTATCGCATCAGGGAGTGCATTGTAGTCTCCCTGAGGAAAAATGTTATTCATTTGTTGCTATAGGAGAGGAAGAATTCTGCAAACTCGTTAATTCATCTAAATCGACAACTTGTATGTTAGACCCTATACTGACTAAGCTATTGAAAGAGATGCTTCCAGAGATCATAGATCCTCTTCTTAATATCATTAATTCGTCTTTGTCTCTAGGATACGTACCAAAAACCTTTAAGCTGGCTATGATAAAACCGCTTGTTAAAAAAAACGCAACTTGATCCTTCAGAATTAGTCAATTACAGGCCGATCTCAAATCTGCCTTTTCTGTCAAAGATATTAGAAAAAGCAGTATCCTCACAACTGTGTTCCTTTCTTAAAAGAAATGATATCTGCGAGGATTTTCAGTCAGGATTTAGACCGCACCATAGTACTGAGACAGCTCTCATTAGAGTTACAAATGATTTACTTTTATCATCCGATCGTGGTTGTATCTCTCTATTAGTGTTACTTGATCTTAGTGCTGCATTTGACACAATTGACCACAACATTCTTTTAAATAGACTAGAAAACTATGTTGGCATTAGTGGAATTGCACTAGCATGGTTTAAATCATACTTATCTGACCGTTATCAGTTTGTAGCAGTAAATGAAGAGATGTCTTATCGATCACAAGTTCAGTATGGCGTACCAAAAGGCTCAGTACTAGGACCGCTGCTGTTCACTCTGTACATGCTACCATTAGGACATATCATTAGGAAACATGGAATTAGCTTTCACTGTTATGCCTATGATACTCAGCTGTATATTTCTTCAAAACCTAACGAAACTTACCAATTCACAAAATTAACGGAATGCATAGCTGATTTAAAAAATTGGATGACTAGTAATTTCCTACTACTAAACTCTGAAAAAACAGAGATTCTAATTATTGGACAAAAAACTTCCACACGTAATAACCTAGAATACTGTCTAACACTTGATGGCTGCTCTGTTAAGTCTTCGTCGTCGGTTAGGAACCTGGGTGTGCTCTTTGATAGCAATCTTTCATTTGAAAGTCACGTGTCTAGTATCTGTAAAACCGCATTTTTCCATCCTAAAAAATATATCTAAATTACGACATATGCTCTCATTAACAAATGCGGAACAATTAGTTCATGCTTTCATGACATCAAGACTAGATTATTGTAATGCTCTACTGGGTGGTTGCCCTGCACGCTTAATAAATAAACTACAGCTGGTCCAAAACGCTGCAGCTCGAGTTCTTACTAGAACCAGTAAATATGACCATATTAACCCGGTTCTGTCAACACTGCATTGGCTGCCTATTAAACATCCAATACATTTTAAAATATTGTTGATTACTTACAAAGCACTAAATGGTTTAGCTCCGCAGTACTTGAGCGAGCTCTTAACGCATTATAGTCCTTCACGTCTATTGCGATCTCAAAATTCGGGCCAGTTGATAATACCTAGAATATCAAAATCGACTGCTGGCGGTACATCCTTTTCCTATTTAGCACCAAAACTTTGGAACAGTCTTCCTACCATTGTCCGGGAAGCAGACACACTCTGTCAGTTCAAAGCTAGACTAAAAACACATCTCTTTGACCTAGCATACACATAATATATTATAGACTTCTATAATTCAATGTTAGGCTGCATAGATTAGGTCAGCCGGAACTGGGAACACTTCCCTTAAATCCTGATGTACTCGTTACATCATCATAAGAAGAATGGCATCTACGCTAATTTTAGTGTCTTTGTTTATCCAGAGGTTTTCCCGCAGCCTACCGGATCCAGGCCGTATCCAGATCTGACTAGGAGCTTTGCCTGGACCCGATGACAACGCAGTGCTGAAGTGCCAACTAGCCTCTCCCTATGGAGGATCCCTTTCCCACTCTACAGATAAAACATTGTGATTCCGGTTCGCGTACCCACCCCGAAGTGATAAAAAAAAAGAAATTCTGTATCAAATTACAGTTACTGTAAATCCGGCCTCTAGTTCATGAACGCCAGAGGAGAACTGGCCCCCGACTGAGCCTGGGTTCTCCCAAGGTTTTTTTTTCTCTCCATTAGGTCACCTGATGGAGTTTTAGGACACCAGTAGGTCACTTGATGGAGTTTTTCGGTTCCTTGCCACTGTTGCCTTTGGCTTGCTCAGTTGGGGATATTCAAATTAATTAACCAAGCATTAATACCATTGATCAGCCCTACCAAACCTGGATGTTTTTTCCACTAAGAAACAAACATTGTTAAGTTATTTGATTGATACTGTGAAGCTGCTTTGATGCAATTTATATTATGAAAAGCGCTATATAAACACACTTGACTTGACTTAAACAAGCTATTAACCTAATCATCTGAATCAACTAATTAACTCTAAACACCTGCAAAAGATTCCTGAGGCTTTTAAAAACTCCCAGCCTGTTTCATTACTCAAAACCGCAATCATGGGTAAGACTGCCAACCTGACTGCTGTCCAGAAGGTCATCATTGACACCCTCAAGCAAGAGAGTAAGACACAGAAAGAAATTTCTGAACAAATAGGCTGTTCCCAGAGTGCTGTATCAAGGCACCTCAGTGGGAAGTCTGTGGGAAGGAAAAAGTGTGGCAAAAAACGCTGCACAATGAGAAGAGGTGACTGGACCCTGAGGAAGATTGTGGAGAAGGACCGATTCCAGACCTTGGGGGACCTGCGGAAGCAGTGGACTGAGTCTGGAGTAGAAACATCCAGAGCCACCGTGCACAGGCGTGTGCAGGAAATGGGCTACAGGTGCCGCATTCCCCAGGTCAAGCCACTTTTGAACCAGAAACAGCGGCAGAAGCGCCTGACCTGGGCTACAGAGAAGCAGCACTGGACTGTTGCTCAGTGGTTGCATGTCATTCGGAAATCAAGGTGCCAGAGTCTGGAGGAAGACTGGGGAGAAGGAAATGCCAAAATGCCTGAAGTCCAGTGTCAAGTACCCACAGTCAGTGATGGTCTGGGGTGCCATGTCAGCTGCTGGTGTTGGTCCACTGTGTTTTATCACGGGCAGGGTCAATGCAGCTTGCTATCAGGAGATTTTGGAGCACTTCATGCTTCCACCCGCTGAAAAGCTGTATTGAGATGACGATTTCATTTTTCAGCACGACCTGGCACCTGCTCACAGTGCCAAACCACTGGTAAATGGTTTACTGACCATGGTATTACTGTGCTCAATTGGCCTGCCAACTCTCCTGACCTGAACCCGATAGAGAATCTGTGGGATATTGTGAAGAGAAAGTTGAGAGACACAAGACCCAACACTCTGGATGAGCTTAAGCCCGCTATCGAAGCATCCTGGGCCTCCATAACACCTCAGCAGTGCCACAGGCTGATTGCCTCCATGCCACGCCACATTGAAGCAGTCATTTCTGCAAAAGGATTCCCGACCAAGTATTGAGTGCATAACTGAACATAATTATTTGAAGGTTGACCTTTTTTTTGTATTATAAACATTTCTTTTGTTAGTTGGATGAAATATGCACAAAAAATTTTGGAGACAGGAATTTGGGGTTTTCATGAGCTGTATGCCAAAATCATCAGTATTAAAACAATAAAAGACCTGAAATATTTCAGTTGGTGTGCAATGAATCTAAAATATATGAAAGTTTAATTTTTATCATTACATTATGGAAAATAATGAACTTTATCACAATATGCTAATCTTTTGAGAAGGACCTGTATTTTATGCAGCCCTACACAAGGCACAACAAACTTGGTGTTCATATATATATAGTATATATAGTAAATTTCATAATTTTAACCAGAAAACTAAAATCTATTCCCAAAATTGTGCAGCCCTATAGTTTCTCTTGATATCAGCATGTTCACAGGTGGGGGTTTTTTTCTAAAAAAAATTTTTTTTACAGGGACCAGATGCCACATGTCCTGCTGACATAAACATTCGCATGAGTCTCTGCACATGATTATGGTAAAGAGAAAAATCAAACACCTGGGAGATGACATGTAAGTAGCCTACTATGTTTTAGAAATGGCACAAAGGTGTGTGACTGTCCAAGTCTCTGTCTTTTGACCAATGTATTTACTAATGTGCTTTTTTGTCATTTGTTATGTATCTTTGGATTATGTTGTATTGTAAATAAATCCAAACAATCTAAAAGCCATTCTTTTTTAAGTCTCTCCTCATTGTTTGTGCAAGGCTGCATTAATGATAGGGCCTGATAGCACCTTATAGGGAAGGGTCTTTTTCTTTCTCAGGTGTGAAACACTACATTTTAATGGATGGTTAACGCCTCCTCGCATAAAGCTTTCTTACACAAAACATGTCTTACAAATTTTAGTCGGTTGAAAATCGGTTTAGTCGTTAAAATTAGTCGGAATACAAGACAAACAGATGTGCGTGGGAGAATGCTTTTATTGCAAGGTAAGTGATTTTACTATATATTTTGTTAAAATTCATAATCTTTGCAATCCTTGCAATCTTTGTATGCATTTTGATTCGACTGTTTAATCAGTTGACCACAACAAAGCTGCTTAAAGGGTGTAAGTTAACTGGTGTAAAACATGCTTTTCCAATGCTACCTCGCTGTGTGTGAAAATTATATGAACAACAGAACTTGTTCAAATCTCCGCGACATTTCAACGGTCAAACTGATACATCTCTCGCCCTAGTGCTGCTCTCAGGGCAGAAGCACTCAATAGATTCAAATTGCTGTTATTTTAGTGTATTATGCGCTGCTCTCAGGGCAGGAGTACTCAATAGATTCAAATCGCTGTTAGTGTATTACGCGCTGCTCTCAGGGCAGGAGTACTCAATAGATTCAAATCGCTGTTATTTTCGTGTATTATGCGCTGCTCTCAGGGCAGAATTGCTCAATGGATTCAATCGCTGTTATTTTAGTGCATTACGCGCTGCTCTCAGGGCAGGAGTAGTCAATAGATTCAAATCGCTGTTAGTGTACTACACGCTGCTCTCAGAGCAGAGGCTCAATAGATTCAAATCGCTATTAGTGTATTACGCGCTGCTCTCAGGGCAGGAGTACTCAATAGATTCAAATCGCTGTTATTTTCGTGTATTACGCGCTGCTCTCAGGGCAGGAGCACTCAATGGATTCAATCGCTGTTATTTTAGTGCATTACACGCTGCTCTCAGGACAGGAGCACTCAATGGATTCAAATCGCTGTTATTTTAGTGTATTACGCGCTGATCGTTCAACCGGGCTGGCTCTGGAAGCCGCAGGGGGACGCCAAAGCCCTCTCCAGCCCCGCCCCCCGCTATACGCTGGTTTAAGCAGCACTCTTGAGACGGGCTGCCCAGAGATGGGACTCAGTTCTTTCCAGGAGCTGGTAGCAGGGCCACTCCTTTCCCCGGTGGAGGGCTGGGGAAGAATCCTTATTCTCAGAAAGACCTGACTCTCCCGTCTCTGAGCACACAGAGTTCACGGACGATACTGTGCAGCGCCCCCGAGCCATGCACCCCTCGTCCCCCTCTGTCTCAGAGCCGGATGACAGTGTGTGCCGTCCCTGGACTGTACCGCTCTCATCCCCCTCTGTCGCCAGACCCCTGGCAGAACAGGTCCCCATGCAACGCTGGTCCTTCCCTGGCCTCCTCTGTCATGGTGCGGTTATGACCGTGCCCCCACACCGGGCCGCTATGCCGTCCATGTCCGGGCCGGTCACTCCGCTTCGCTGCACCACAGAGGGGACGTCTGTGGTTCGCTTGACTCCGCTGGCACAGTTCTTGGGAGCCTGGCTAGAGCTTCCCAATCTGTTCCACTGGGTTGTGCGAACCATCGGCTCGGCTATGCGATTCAGTTTGCACGGTCTCCTCCCAGCTTCAGGGGAGTCCGCTCCACCATGGTCGGTGGCTACGCCCCATCATGAGAGCGGAGATTGCTACCCTGAGGGTACAATCGAGACTGTCCCTCCAGCCGAAATGAGGTCTGGGTTTACAGCCCCATCTCATTGTCCCGGAGAAATCCAGTGGGTTACGGCCAATCCTGGACCGGCGCATCTGAACCGCCCCCTTCACAGGCTGCCGTTCAAGATGCTCCTGGCCAAACGCATTTTCGAATGTGTGCAGCCACAGGATTGGTTTGCAGCAATCGACCTGAAGGACGCCTACTTTTATGTCTCTGTTCTCCTTCGACTCAGACCGTACCTTCGGTTTGCTGTCAGGGGGCGCGCATATGAGTACGCTGTTCTCCCATTCGGGCTAGCCCTGTCTCTTCGCGCCTTCTCAAAGGTTGCCGAGGCAGCCCTTGTTCCTCCGTGGGAACACGGGGTTCGCATCCTGAACTTTCTCGGCGACTGGCTATCTTAGCTCACTCTCGAGATCAGGTTTGCGAACACAGGGACCCAGTGCTCCGGTACCTAGCTCGTCTGGGCCTTCGGGTTAACTGGGAAGAGAGTAACTTTGCCCCGTGCAGAGGATCTCTTTTCTCGGTATTGACTTGGCCGCCTTCTCCACTCAGCCACTGCTGACTTGCCTGAGACAATCAAGCGCAAGAGTGTGGTTCCACTGAAGTTTTTTCAGAGGCTCCTGGGCATATGGCGTCTGTAGCCGCAACATCGCTGCTCGGATTGCTCATATGAGACCACTTCAGCTTTGGCTTCGCGACCGAGTTCTGAGGTGGGCATGAAAACACGGCACCCTCCGAGTACCAGTTACTCTGACCTGCCGTCAGACCTTCACCCCGTGTTTGAACCTCAGTTTTCTACGGGCCGGAGTGCCCCTGGAACGAGCTTCCCGGCATCTTGTTGTCTCAACAGATGCCTCCACCACGGGCCGGAGCGCCATGTGCAATGAACATGCTGCCACGGGCTCCTAGACAGGACCCCACCGCCTATGGCATGTCAATTTGCCTCGAGTTGCTGGCAGTACGTCTTGCTCTGCACCGCTTCCAGGAGTTGCTCTAGGGTCAACACGTACTAGTCCGATCAGACAATACTGCCACTGTAGCATACATCAACCGTCAAGGTGCTCTACGCTCCCGGCGTATGTCGCAACTCCCCCGCCACCTCCTCATATGGAGTCAGAAGCATCTGAGGTCGCTTTGAGACATTTACATTCCCGGAGCCCTGAACTGTGCAGCCGACGAGCTCTCATGGCTTCAGCCCCTCCCTGGAGAATGGCGACTCCATCCCCAGTTGGTTCAGCTGATTTGGGACCAGTTCGGGGACGCACAGATAGATCTGTTTGCCTCCAACGACTCGACCCATTGCGCCCTGTATTATTCCCCGACCGAGGGCGCGCTCGGCATGGATGCACTGCCGCATCAGCTGGCCGCGGGGCCGCAAATATGCGTTTCCCCCAGTGAGCCTTCTTGCGCAGACGTTGCGCAAGGTCAGGGAGGACGAGGAGCAGGTCATTCTGGTCGTGCCGCACTGGCCCACCCAGACCTGGTTCTCCGAACTTGTACTCCTCGCGACGGTACCTCCCTGGCCAATCCCTCTGAGGAAGGACCTCCTTTCTCAGTGACGGGGCAACCCTATGGCACCCTCGTCCCAATCTTGGAACCTCCACGTGAGGCTCCTGGACGGGACGAGGCAGGTTTGAGTACCTTACCACCAGCGGTGGTGGCTATCATCACTTCCGCTAGAGCGTCATCCACAAGACACTTCTATGCGTTGAAGTGGAGCCTCTTCATCAGCTGGTGCTCTTCTCACCGAGAAGACCCCCGGAGATGTTCGATTAGTGTCGTGCTTTCCTTCCTTCAAGAAGGGTTGGAGCGAAGGCTGTCTCCCTCCACCCTCAAAGTCTATGTTGCCGCCATTGCCGCACACCATGACCCAGTCGAAGGTAAGTCTGTGGGGAAGCACGACCTGATCGTCAGCTTCCTGAGAGGAGTGAGGAGTCTGAATCCTCCTCGCCCTCCTCTCGTTCCCACTTGGGACCTCTCAGTGGTTCTAACTGCCCTGCAGAGTGCTCCCTTTGAGCCCTTGCAATCAGTGGAGCTTAGGTTCCTGTCAATGAAGACAGCGCTCCTGGTTGCATTGGCCTCCATCAAGAGGGTAGGGGACCTGCGCGCATTCTCCGTTGATGAAGCGTGCCTGGAATTCGGGCCGGGTTACTCTCACGTGATCCTGAGATCCCGGCTTGGATATGTGCCCAAGGTTCCCACCACTCCCTTCCGGGACCAGGTGGTGAACCTGTAAGCGCTGCCCCTGGAGGAGGCAGACCCAGCCTTGGCACTGCTCTGTCCAGTACGCGCTCTCCGCGCCTATGTAGACAGAACGCAGTGTTTCAGGACCTCAGACCAGCTCTTTGTCTGTTATGATGGGAAGCTGAAGGGAAAGGCTCTCTCCAAGCAAAGGTTGTCTCACTGGATAGTGTATGCCATTGCTTTGGCATACCAGCAGCAAGGTCGACCGTGCCCCCTTGGTGTGACTGCCCACTCCACCCGGAGTGTGGCGTCCTCTTGGGCTCTAGCGCACGGCGCCTCGCTAACAGACATCTGCAGAGCTGCAGGCTGGGCGACACCTAACACATTCGCCAGATTCTACAATCTCCGAGTGGAGCCCGTGTCCTCTCATGTACTCGCTTCAACCAGCTAGTACTGGACCCGTTCAGGTGTCTTCGCTTGCTCGCCATTCCACTCCATGGACTGGATACGTGCGATATTTCCTTAGGTGAGAGGAAAAGTTTCCTTTTTCACAGATGATGAAATATTTTACTTTTTATTGAACATTTACAAATGTCTGTCAAGCAAAGGGTTTGAACAATATTGTAGCAATGTTCAGGGAAGAAGGAGGCGGGAACCGGCGAAGAATCAAAATATAATTTATTTAAAATAAAACAAACGAAAATACCGCCAGCAGCCCCTCGCGGACGACTGCTGGCTACCGAAAATAAATATAACTAAAATAAAATACAAAAACAAAACACAACTAAAATACAGGCCTGTTCCTCTCTCGATCATCAACGTCGTCGCTCCTCCTTTATGCTTCCGCTCCTCCGTGAGAGATGCGAGACCGGTGTGCCTAACAGGTGTTGCTCATTAGCAATCGCACCACCGGCCTCGCGCCGTTCTCTCACGTCCCTCGGCCGTCCTGTTCGCCACATACCCCCATCGCCCCTCACAGGCCGGGGGGTACCCACGAGGCTGTGCCTACTCCCCCCCCGGCGGCGGCGATCCCTGGGGAGTATGGACAGACAAACCGAGGGAAACGGAGACGGAAGCATGAGGAGCGACAGATCGAGAGAGGGGAGAGAGGAAAAAAAAAATTGGTCCGGTTCCCACAACGCGCTGCCATCTGGTCCCCCACCAGCTGGCGATCTCCTCCGCGGTGCCTGGCGGTGACGCTGGGTAGCCCTCGGTGGACGGCTCGACGCTCCTCCGCCGCCCGGTGGACGGCGACGGCTCCTCGGGTGCCTTGGGCAGACGGTAGGAGTCCCCCGCTCCCTGCTCCTCCCCTTCACTGGTGGACGGCAGCAGGCTCCGGCCCACGGCGAGCGGCGGCGACTCCTCCTCTCCCTCCCGGATGGCAGCCGCCCCTCCAATACCCAGGCGGCCGGAAGCGAGCTCGACCGTCCCACCGGCAACTCACTCCAGCGCCCCGCCTCGAGCGTCCGTGGCCGCGAGTCCCCCGCTCCCTGCTCCTCCCCTCGCTCGGCGGATGGCAGCAGGCTCCGGCCCACGGCGAGCGGCGGCGACTCGCGCACCATGCTCGATGGCACCGCGGATTCCCCACACCGGCGAGGACTCTCTGACAGCGCGTTCCTCCCTCTTCCCGGGTTTCGGCACCAGTGTAGCAATGTTCAGGGAAGAAGGAGGCGGGAACCGGCGAAGAATCAAAATATAATTTATTTAAAATAAAACAAACGAAAATACCGCCAGCAGCCCCTCGCGGACGACTGCTGGCTACCGAAAATAAATATAACTAAAATAAAATACAAAAACAAAACACAACTAAAATACAGGCCTGTTCCTCTCTCGATCATCAACGTCGTCGCTCCTCCTTTATGCTTCCGCTCCTCCGTGAGAGATGCGAGACCGGTGTGCCTAACAGGTGTTGCTCATTAGCAATCGCACCACCGGCCTCGCGCCGTTCTCTCACGTCCCTCGGCCGTCCTGTTCGCCACAAATATATTCAATTTTTTTTTTTGTTCAAAAACTGTTCACTATTGTTGTGTGAGGTGTGATTTTCAGTAATAAATGACAAAAATAAAATTTTCGTTTTTGAAATTCTGTAGTTTATTGTCAGTTCAAAGCTAGACTAAAAACACATCTCTTTGACCTAGCATACACATAATATATTATAGACTTCTATAACTCAATGTTAGGCTGCATTGATTAGGTCAGCCGGAACTGGGAACACTTCCCTTAAATCCTGATGTACTCGTTACATCATCATAAGAAGAATGGCATCTACGCTAATTTTAGTGTCTTTGTTTATCCCGAGGTTTTCCCGCAGCCGACCGGATCCAGGCCGTATCCAGATCTGACTAGGAGCTTTGCCTGGACCCGATGACAACGCAGTGCTGAAGTGCCAACTAGCCTCTCCCTATGGAGGATCCCTTTCCCACTCTACAGATAAAATGTTGTGATTCCGGTTCGCGTACCCACCCCGAAGTGATAAAATAAAACAAAATTCTGTATCAAATTACAGTTACTGTAAATCCGGCCTCTAGTTCATAAACGCCAGAGGAGAACTGGCCCCCGACTGAGCCTGGGTTCTCCCAAGGTTTTTTTTTTCTCCATTAGGTCACCTGATGGAGTTTTAGGACACCAGTAGGTCACTTGATGGAGTTTTTCGGTTCCTTGCCACTGTTGCCTTTGGCTTGTTCAGTTGGGGATATTCAAAATAATTAACCAAGCATTAATACCATTGATCAGCCCTACCAAACGTGGATGTTTTTTCACTAAGAAACAAACATTGTTATGTTATTTGATTGATATTGTGAAGCTGCTTTGATGCAATTTATATTGTGAAAAGCGCTATATAAATACACTTGACTTGACTTGACTATTGTACATTTATTGTACATTTTTCACTCGTACTTCCTTTATAAACACATTACATGCATTCTTATGTTATCTTAGGGTCTTCTGAATCCATAGATACCAAACACATGGTGTTCCATCTCCATTACATATGGTTTATAAGCCAAAATGTAAAAATAGAGAAAACGGACCAGGAAGGGCTTGGTCTTGACTGAAACACTCGTTACAACCGAGGTATGCAGCAAATCATTTGTGAAGCCACAACACGCACAACCTTGAGGCGGATGGGCTACAACAGCAGAAGACCCCACCGGGTACCACTCGTCTCCACTACAAATAGGAAAAAGAGGCTACAATTTGCAAGAGCTCACCAAAATTGGACGGTTGAAGACTGGAAAAATGTTGCCTGGTCTGATGAGTCTCGATTTCTGTTGAGACATTCAGATGGTAGAGTCAGAATTTGGCGTAAACAGAATGAGAACATGGATCCATCATGCCTTGTTACCACTGTGCAGGCTGGTGGTGGTGGTGTAATGGTGTGGGGGATGTTTTCTTAGCACACTTTAGGCCCCTTAGTGCCAATTGGGCATCGTTTAAATGCCACAGCCTACCTGAGCATTGTTTCTGACCATGTCCATCCTTTTATGGCCACCATGTACCCATCCTCTGATGGCTACTTCCAGCAGGATAATGCACCATGTCACAAAGCTCGAATCATTTCAAATTGGTTTCTTGAACATGACAATGAGTTCACTGTACTAAAATGTCCCCCACAGTCACCAGATCTCAACCCAATAGAGCATCTTTGGGATGTGTTGGAACGGGAGCTTCGTGCCCTTGGATGCTCATCCCACAAATCTCCATCAACTGCAAGATGCTATCCCATCAATATGGGCCAACATTTCTAAAGAATGCTTTCAGCACCTTGTTGAATAAATGCCACATAGAATTAAGGCAGTTCTGAAGGCGAAAGGGGGTCAAACACAGTATTAGTATGGTGTTCCTAATAATATTTTAGGAATATTTTAGGAATATTACCCAAATATTTTAATTTTAACGATTTCGAATTCGATTCTACTTATCGATTCCGATTCTCATCGATTCCTAATTTTGATTCCAATAAGGTACAAAAAAAAACTTAAAAATCATTCACATTTAGTCTTATTGCAAAACATTTAATTGTTGCCTAGTTTAGACTAGACGTAATAAAAGTATGGGAAAATCCTTGCGCGGCAGGTAGGGCTTGACTTTAGCCAACAGTCTCAGCTGGAAGAAACTGGCTTTTACAACAGAACTAATCTGTTTTTCAAATATAAAAGCACTGTCAGATATTACACAGATATTCTTGGTAAATGGACGAATGTGTGATCCTAAAGAACCAAGAACGTCTACACAGTAACTTAAATCTTGTGTTAGGTTACGTGTTAGGTTACACTTTATTTTAAGGTGTCTTTGTTACACTGTAATTATACATTTAAGTACTGAGTAATATTAAGTAACTACATGTATTTACTATAAGGTTAGGATCAGAGGCGGACAGAGTACACAGCTTCTTTACTTGAGTAAAAGTACAGATACCCCTTGCTAAATTTTACTCAAGTAAAAGTAAAAGTACTACAGTCAGATGTCTACTTGAGTAAAAGTACTGAAGTACTTATTTTTAAAAGTACTTGAGTATCAAGAGTACAAGAGTACATTTTCTAAATATTGCTACTGCCACAGTGCTTACATTTATGTACAGAAACGTCCTACATGTAGTTATGAAAAATGTTAATGTTAATACTGGAGAATGTAAAAGGAATTGAAAGTAAAATCAAGTCATTTTCATCTTTTTACCATGTTGCTTTATTTAACATTTAAGAAAATTTAAGAAAATGTAAATAGTCTGGCATGTGGGGCCACGGGTTGGCACATTCCCGGGATGGACCTGCTGCGTCTTCTTACATTTTTTCGTCCATGGTTTAGTCTCTTATAATGCTGCGTTCCAGGCAGGTTTTTGAGCACGTAAATCACGACTACAAACCACGACTCACGACTTTGTAGCGTTCCAGGCCAGTCACGCCAAACTAAGTTACCTGAGCGCAAGGAATTTTTTTTTTTCATAAGCATGATCAATGCTGTCAAGTTCAGGTTTACGTCACCTTAACATTTCCATGCGGCAATACACTTTCACGAAATACTTATTGTTTCAGACACATAACATTGTAATACATAATCGTGTGTGTATTACTATCATTATTATTATTAATTTGACTGCAACGTTATCTTGTCCTAAAGTGTATTCTCACCATGTACCGCCTGCAGAAACACTGCATCCGTAGGGGCTGCCATTGTTGTTTTGTATGGCTTCGCGGGCTATGTGACGTCAGAGCTCGTAACTGGAAGTACATCGATCTAGTACGAGTTCACGGGTGGGAAGTCACGGGTTTGACTGCCGTTCCAGTGCACTTTCACGGGTATAAGGTTGGAAAAACACGGGTTACAGGTTGCCTGGAACATAAATCTGACCATGAGTTGACTTTGGTGGTAAGCTGAAGGTGATTGCTGATTGGCTGTCTCAATCAGTGGCGCCTGCACAATCCAATCACGTTTGAGAGGGAAACAACAAATTGAGGGTTTCCGAGATTTTTCTTTTTTCCTTCCTTTTTTTTTTTTTGAAGTAGTAATGGGTACTCACGGTTATGGATAGAAATGTAGTGGAGTAAAGAGTACAATATTTGCCTCTCTAATGTACTTGAGTAAAGTCATGATTACTCCCCAAAAATGATACTCGAGTAAAGTACAGATCTCTCAAAATTGTACTTAAGTACTGTACTCAAGTAAATGTACTCCGTTACTGTCCGGCTCTGGTTAGGATTGGGGTTTGGTTTAGGGTTAGTTGTATTAGTTGTATTTAGGCTATTAATTATCTAAAAAATCACTGTTAGTCCATTTTCCTGAACAATTTAAAACACTGTTTATTTAACTTGTATATTTTTGTTCTGTTGTATTTATTTGTCTGTTTTGTTTGTAATTAGTTTCTTTGTTTTTATTGTATTGCTGATTGTTTACTTGTCTTATGTAATTATTTTGAAGACCTTTTTCTTAAATTAGTTAGTGAACCCTGGTATTATTTTTTTGCTGAAGTATTGATAGAGAAATTTAACTGAGATTTAAAATGACTCATACCATGAAATAAGACTTTGATCACATCAAATAATAGTGTTAAATAATCGTGATTCCAATATTAACCAAAAATAATCATGATTATGATTTTTGCCATAACCGAGCAGCCCTAAGTAGGAGTGTTCTTATTCTTGTATTCCCTCCTTTTTTAGGGGTCTACAATCCTGTGATAGAGGACAAGTTTTTCTTCTTTTCTTGGTTGCGTGGGAAGGGAGGAGAGGAGACATGCCGAAACCAGTAAGTATTAGACAAGATTTTTTTTTTTTTTACTTAAGCCATAAGTGCATGTTAGATTGCTTTTAAGAATCCCTAAAACCTTTTTCCCATTATAAGCTGGTTGGAGAAAAACTGGTATGATTCTGAGATGATTATGGCATTTTCGAAAGTGTTGAGCAGTAGATAGAAGCTTGCTCAAATCCATTCCATTCCTCAATCCATATGGTTATATCTTCTGCCAATTCACTTCGATTCACACATTTCAAAAATTATTCTAAAGTGTTACATTTCTTAAACTTCAATGTACTACTTGTTATTTACATTAGAGTATTATGAATCACAATAAGCCACTAAAAAGGACTCAATGCAGTGCTCGTGCTGACTAGGGTAGATATTTTTCAATGATTCACAAACAACTTGTTCGATGATTTGTTCTCCCCTCCTTTCCGTGAGCCTACTCTGCTCTGATTGGTCGGATGACCCAGTCTATTGTGATTGGTCTACCGCTTACAAGCGCATGTCGGAAACAAAACACTCACTACCATAACTGAATTTCAGCTCCGGAGGCTCCCTCGGTCCTTAGCGATTGTACACACTGTAAAGACAGCAAAGATGACGTTGATATGTACCATATCAATCCGAGCGAGAGTGAGATGAAACATTGGAAGAACTAGTTATTCAACCTGAACCTCCATCAATCATTCCCCCTACCCCTATCAGGTCATTAGTAGAGAGTTTGATGAACTGAGTTGCTGATTTACAGGACTCCCCATTTCCCAGGCAAGTTCACTTGACAAAATTAGTTCATTTGGAATTCTCTGAAGTATTTGTATGATGATATATGTTACCCAAAGGGTAAAGTTCAATTTTTTTTGATAATTATTGATCTAGAGAGTCCAGAGAATTTTACTGCACTGGTTTAGTTCTGATCGTGCGAAAAACCTAGGACTAGTTCACAAAAGTAGGTTTTTAACATAATTGCAAATATTAAATGAACAAATATATTGACAGCAGTTGTTTTTGTGGCAAAGTTGTTCAGTATGAGGAGATCTATCAAATGATATGCATAACGTGATTACAGAGCCGTAAAACTCGTTAGCGCCAACTAGTGGCCGATTTCTTTCAAAATTCTTACAGATCTCTAGTGCCACGAGTTGAACATGCCCACCGAGTCTAGTTCTGATCGGCCTCCCTTAACCATGTCTTATATGTGCACAAACTTCATTGGCCAATGGCCGGCATGTTTTTCGAGATACCCCAATGTCTTCATAGACATACATGGGACCTGAGACACTGCATGCCAATTTTCAAGTCAATCGGACTAACGGTTGGTTATAGCCCTTTACATGTTTATTTCATGTTATAGCGCCACCTAGCGTTCAATCGTCGGAATTTTTTTTTCCTTGACCAGAGATTGTGCCCATACAAATATATTTAGCAAGCATTAACCAACTTGATCATAGATAGAAAAGACCATTAACTGCCAATACAGGCAATTTACCATTGGAAATGTATGTTTATTAAAGGTTTTTAACAGTTATAGTGCCACCTATGGTCTGATCTCCATTTTTAAATAATTATTTTAAATAAATGATTGGTAACAAAATGCTTAGGCTTTCTTGTAGTCTGTAATGGCTTTAACAAAATAAGAAGAAAAATGTCTTAGATGTCTGCTAGTTCTAATTATGTACAGATAAAGTAGCACAGTAAGATTACATTAATTTGAATGCATTAGTGAGAATGATTGCTCTATATGTGGAGCGTCTTTATACTAATGTAGTTAGTTATACTAATGTACTCTGTAGTTTAAGATACTTCGAAAACAGAAAAAAATATTTAAATGTTAAATTTTCTAATTTTTTTTGTTAAATCCCAGAATAGCATTCAGAATAAGTTTTTCGATCCTGTGCATGTGATGTGTGTGTGCTACTGTCTGTATATGTGTTACAATGTTCCAGAGAAATAGTTTAGAACTGCAAATTTTGGTTCCTATGACAAGCATTCTGACAACAGTAAATTTACTTATCTGTATATGAACTGTTGAAACGTGCATTCCCCTGAACAATATTGAGAATTTATAATTTAGGCCCGCGATGATAGATTTAGTTCAAGGACCAGGAGAGGTCCTTACCATCCAAATTTGAGCGCCCAGGGGCGTTCCGTTTTCGAGTTATGATCAAATTTGTCCCAGGGTGGCGTGGCGTCCATGGCAGCCTCCATTTTGAATCGCGCCTGGTGGTTTTTCGCTGATAACTCGCTGAAATTCATACCGTTGATAGAGTTAATCTCGATGGTTCAAATAAGCCCTATGTTGTCAGGATTGGTGGAGATTTTCAACTTTTTAGACTTTCAAAGAAATTTGGTGATGGCCACATTTTGAAATGACCCTTTTATAGCCATACGAAAAATGCGAAAAGTTTTTATTTTTTTTTATTTTTTTATAATTGTTGATCAAGAGATTCCAGATAATTGTCCTAGATTGGTTTGGTTCTGATCGGGCGTAAAACCAAGGACAAGTTCGCACTAAGTAGGTTTCTAACATAATCGTGAATATTTAATGGAAGATTTGATTGACAGCAGTGGTTCGGAGTCAAACTTGTTCAGTATGAGGAGTATTCTGTCCCTGATGCAAGTAGGTTGCACTTCAACAGATAGTTAAACAGGAAGAGGGTTGAAGAAAAAGTCGAAACCAAAGAAGTTCTTTTTCGGTGTTTTACTTTGAAATCTTCAGTCCCACAACGTAATTATTTGTGAAACTACAATACAAACAGAAAATGTACATTAAGTATTAAGTATGAATAAAAGTACATTTTAAGATTGAAAACAATCTAGTGTTAATATATGAAATAGAGAAAACTATCTTCTTTGAAAATGTACAGCAAATCTTTCTTAGATCATATGAAATTCTCCTTTTTTAACATAAATGAAGTTAAATAAACAAACTTACAGACGATGGCCTCTTTGGCATGAAATAACAGACGAATATAGCTTTTATCAGAGAGACATCTGCTGCTGCATCACTGCTGTTGTGAAGTGAAAACTAAGATAGCCACCATGACCTCTAACCTAAGTCACATGAAGCATCTTAACCAATTAAATGAACCCAAAATTAAATGACTACTTAAATAGTCAGAACAAGGAGATCTATCAAATGGTATGCATGTTTTGTGGATGTGTGTCACATCATCACCACATGATTAAAGAGGGCGTAAACCTCGTTAGCGCCAACTAGTGGCCAATTTCTTTCAAATTTCTTAAAGACCTCTAGGGCCATGAGTTGAACATGCCCCCCGAGTTTCATTCCGATTGGCCTCCTTAACCTTGTCTAATAGGAGCTCATACTTCATTGGCTGATGGCAGACATATTTTATACGCAAATGTTCTCATAGACATACATGGCACATTGGACCAAGAAACTGCATACCGATTTTCAAGTCAATTGGTCAGGTGGTCATAGCCCTTTTTATGTTTTTTTTCATGTTATAGCGCCACCTAGTGTTCAATCATCGCCATTTTTTTACTGTGAACTCAGATTTAACTTATATATATATATATATATATATATATATAACTATATATAAACATATTTAACTATATATAAACAAAACTTTCAGCTTTTTTCGATAATTATTGATATTCATACTCCGATCTAGGACTAGTTCGCGGAAGTAGTGGAAAAATGTGCATAACGGAAATGAAATCGGATATACGATTGTTCTTGCGTTTTGTTCTTCATGAGGTCTGAATTCCAATGATATGAGAAACTTGAGCCTACGACATACGGTCTAGGAGTTATGAGTAGTTTTGAGCTTTTGATTGCTGTAGCGACACCTATTGGCCAATCTGGGTCATACTTTGTCAACCTCTCCTCGATTTTACTACTATCTGGCCAAGTTTCAAGTCTCTAGCACTTACGGTTTGGTCTGCACGATTCGGTATACGGTGGAAGAATAATAATTAAAAAAAAACCTAACAATTACAATAGGGTTTCAACACTACGTGTTTGAACCCCTAATTACCACAGTTTGCGCTTAATATATATATATATATATATATATATATATATATATATGTATATATATATATATATATATATGTATATGATGCATTCAAGTACATTTATATAAATTAGGTAGGTTTAGGTTTAATAAGTTATTATTAAAAATGGTCATATTTAAAGTACTAATCGGTCAGTCATCTTCATTTATATAGCGCTTTTAACAATGTAGATTGTTTGAGGGGCTTGAGGGGCTTCACAGTGATAATAGGAAAATAAAGTAACAGAGATTGTTTTGGCTTTATAGCAGCTCTAGAATAAAGTTATTTTCCAGCTAAAGTTAGTTTTGATTGATTCACTTCCATCGCAACGATCATTAGTTATTAACTTAGGGGCCACTAACACAACACCGTTTTAACAGAAAACTCTTAAAGGTGCCCTATAATGATTTGAAATAATATTTAAATTTGGTCTTTGATATCTACATAGAGGGTATTTCATATTTTAGGTCATTTAAAATGTCCAGAAATGGGTTTACAGGTCCATGTTCAACTCTAGAAATTGCCCCTAGAATGAAATGGTCTGTTTTTACCTTATTTGGAAGGGTCATGAATAGTAATGAAGAGCTCTGCACTGATTGGCTGTTTCACTGCGGGCTCATTACAGTAGCTCAGAGCGTCAGCAAATAGGTTCCTGATGTCCAGCGTGACAATGGAGAGATTAGGTTTTCGACCGTACATGTTTGAGCTGTATCTGATGAAGACGGCGATTTTGAAGAACAACCATTTGTTTCAAGATTACAAATGGACGCTTCTGAGTGGTAAGTGTTTTTGTTTGTTATTTTTTCAGCAAGAACTCAACTGTCACGTCAATGCTAGAACTTCTATCTAAACGTTAAGTAGAATTAGCTTTACTCGTTAACTCACAATTTTATTTGTAACATGGTAAAACGTTAATTATTATAAACTAACCGTATAATTTCAATATGACAGGTTTTCAAAGTTGAATCGAGACTAAAAAACAGCGAATTGTGTAGCGCGTGAATGTGTTGACTGGAACGTATTTACATTCAATTAACCTATTAAAGACGATTTATTTAGCCAACCAAAGTACATTGAAGAAGACATTCAAACGTAGTTAGCCCCTGACGTGCTGTTGATGAAATCGAAGTTAAATTATTTCACAAAAGGGAATTTGCATCTGTTTGTACTGTATTATTTTTTTATAATTATATAACAACACAGGCAATAAATAATACTCCTCAGCATAAACACTTTGTCACACTAGTTATACGTTGACTCGTTACTTGGAGTATTATGTTACTGTACTATGGTGTTGCGCTGGATCTAGATAACAGTGTAAATCATCGTTAATAAGATCACTACTTACCCCTTGCGGGATTAGAGTTGGAATTGCTCCCTTCTTCAGTAAAAGACGCTTAGAGAAGCCTGCTTGAAATTGTCCCAGATTTGTAAATGAGTCCGAGGTGAAATGCGCGGAGAAAACTAACAGTTTATAATTAAAGTTTTGCAGTATTCGATTGTAAATAAACATTTACATGTCTTTTCTGAAGGAAGGATATGAAAAGTAGTCACATTTCCTGCACAGCCTGGGACATCACATTTATTGCCATGGTCTGCCATTTTCCCTATGAGTCTCGATTGTATCTTCCCCTGCAAAACTTCCTATGCTTCGACTGCGCAGTTCCGCTTGTCATTGAACATGGGCTGGCATATGCAAATTTGTGGAGGCATACATATTAATGATCCCGACTATTGAGTCACAGTCGGTATTGTGTGGAGAACTGACCGTTTTTCAGGGGTGTTTTTCATAAACGTGAATTAAATGAGAACGCGAAAACAGTACAGTTTGAGATTCACTCTATGTCATGTCCATGCACTGAACTCTTGTTATTTGACTATACCAAGGTAAATTCAATTTTGAATTATAGGTCACCTTTAAGTTCTCTCTACATAAACTTTAAAAACGCAAACCTGTGAGAACGCTGATGGCATGAACATGCATATTAAGAGTTCATTCTATAAGTATGCGCGTTTGAATATATGTGCGCAGGCATGTAGTCCTTCCCTAAAAAAACAACCCTCAACAAACTACTTGTCTGGCCTTAAAATTTATAATACAGAATTTTTATAGCTTCGGCGTAGCCACGCGAACCGGAATTATCCCGAAAACGCTTCATCTGTAGAGAGGTAAGGGATGGGAGGGAGGCCTTCACAGGGTAGGGACTAGTTGAAACTTCAGGACTACGTTTTATCTGATACTCAAACCCAGGACCGAAATTACGAACCACTGATTTAGTATAAGGGGGCTCGCGTCCCGAGATAACAGCTGAAAAGCAGATGGGAAATAATTAGCATAGCTGCTGTTCATAATAATAATGCATTCGATCTGATTCAACAGTAGGATAAAAGGTAAGCATTATGTGAATGCTTGGTTAAAGAGATGTGTCTTTAATCTAGTTTTAAACTAGGACAGCGAGTCTGATCCTCGAACAATATCAGGAAGGCTATACCAGAGTTTAGTTTAGTTTAATTTAGTGATCTTAAAGAACGCGATGGATTGTAGGGCGATAGAAGGTCCATTAAATACACAGGAGCTAGACCATTTAGGGCTTTATAGGTCAGCAGTAATACTTTGTAATTGATACGGAACTTAATAGGTAACCAGTGTAGAGATGATAAAATTGGTGTTATATGATCATATTTTCTTGATCTAGTAAGAACTCTAGCGGCTGCATTTTGGACTAACTGTAGCATGTTTATTGAGGATGCAGGACAACCTGCTAATAAAGCATTATATTAATCTAGTCTCGAGGTCATGAATGCATGAACTAACTTTTCTGCATCAGAGACAGATAGCATGTTACGTAGCTTAGCAATGTTTCTAAG
This sequence comes from Meda fulgida, assembly GCA_030578275.1. Lineage (NCBI taxonomy): Eukaryota > Metazoa > Chordata > Actinopteri > Cypriniformes > Leuciscidae > Meda > Meda fulgida. Next base: position 22,091,730 of record CM060616.1, on the reverse strand, counting down.
GTAGAAAAAGGCTGTTCTTGTAACATATGAAATATGATTTTCAAAAGACAAGTTGCGGTCTAGTATAAAACCCAGGTCTTTTACTGTAGTGGATAAAGTAACAGGACATCCTTCTAAATTAAAGTTGTATTGTAAGAGGTTTTGTCGGTAGTTTTTTAGACCAATAAGTAATACCTCCGTTTTATCTGAATTTAATAGCAGGAAATTACACGTCATCCAGCATAACAGCATATCTTTAAGACACTCTGTCAATTTAGATGAGTTAGTGTTTTCATCTGGTCGTGATGAAATATATAATTGAGTGTCATCAGCATAACAGTGGAAATTAATTCCATGTTTTCTTATAATATTACCAAGTGGCAGCATATATATTGAGAATAGCAGAGGGCCTAACACCGATCCTTGCGGCACTCCATAGTCTACTGACGTTATCTTCAATTTTTCCCCATTTAAACAGACAAAATGGTAACGGTCTGATAATAACGATCTAAACCAGCTTAATGCCTGTCCTTGAATACCTGTGTAGTTTTGTAGTGATCCAAGAGTATTTTATGATCTATAGTGTCGAACGCAGCGCTAAGATCGAGTAGAACTAGTATTGAGATACAGCCTTGGTCAGAGGCTAAAAGTAAATCATTTGTAATTTAAATAGCGCAGTTTCAGTGCTATGATGCGGTCTGAATCCTGAATGAAATTTTTCATAGATATAATTTTCTTGCAAGAAAGAGCACAATTGAGCGGACACTTTTGTGCAACTTTTTCTAGTATTTTAGACATAAATGGAAGATTTGAAATGGGTCTGTAATTTGCTAGGCTAGGTTATTTGGATCTAATTGCGGTTTCTTAATGAGAGGTTTTATTACTGCCAGCTTTAATATTCTTGGAACATGATCTAAAAATAAAGAGTTAATAATATTGAGAAGAGGCTCTTCCATTACAGGTAACACTTCTTTCAGTAGTTTAGTGGGTATTGGATCTAATAAACATCTTGTTGGTTTAGATGCAATGATAAGTTTATTTAGCTCTTCCTGTCCTATAGTTAAAGCGGTGTAGTTTTTTAGGGGCGATAATTGAGGCTGAATCATAAGACACCATAAAAGATTGTGCATTTACAATTGTGTTTCTGATGCTTTCTATTTTCTCAGTGAAGAAATTCATAAAATCATTACTACTACACTGTGACAGAATATTTTGCTCAGGTGATGTCTGTTTATTTGTTAGTCTAGCCACGGTGTTAAATAAAAACCTTGGATTATTTAGGTTATTTTCTATTAGTTTGCGGAGATGCTCAGCCCTGGCTGCTTTTAGAGCATTTTTATAACGTCTTTTTATACTGTCTTTCCACGCGATTCTAAAGACCTCTAAATTAGTTTGTTTCCATTTACGCTCTAAGTTACGAGTTTCTCTCTTGATAGCAAGCGTAGCACTGTTGTACCATGGTGCTTTAGTTTTCTCTCTAACCTTTTTTAATCTAATTGGTGCAACAATTTCTAATGTATTTTGTGACAAAAAAAATGTATTTTGCTTTGTGACATGGTGCATTATCCTGCTAGAAGTAGCCATCAGAGAATGGGTACATGGTGGCCATAAAGGGATGGACATGGTCAGAAACAATGCTCAGGTAGGCTGTGGCATTTAAACGATTCCCAATTGGCACTAAGGGGCCTAAAGTGTGCCAAGAAAGCATCCCCCACACCATTACACCACCACCACCAGCCTGCATAGTGGTAACAAGGCATGATGGATCTGTACTGCCCCCTTGTGAGAAGAGGTATTTGAGTTTTGAATCTATTGTGTTTTGTCCACGCAGAGTGTCCGTAGCTCAGTTGTTCTCATAACATTCTCACTGCAAGTCAAACTCGGAGTGTTAAAGTTTATAAACTATAATTTTGGTCTCTGATGAATATCTGTCTGTAAATATTTGTTTCATAGAGATCTTAGCTTCCTTTTGATATCCTATTTAGTCATTTTAGCATGTTTTCTATTAGTAATTTGTAAAGAAATATGTGACGCTAGTAGCGTTAGCTTCTCTATGGCATTTTCTATGTAAATTAGCATTGTGTTATTTGCTTGCTATGCGATCGTGATTTTAAGGTTTTAGTTATTTTTAGACTACTTATTTAGTTTTGTATTGTATATTAATCATATTGAGATTGTAATATGCTCTTCTTTGTTTTTGTATGTTACAGTTTTACAGTCCTTTAAGTAAAACACCACAAAACAGCAAGAAGCTTCTGGTTCTTTATGGTAAACTGTTAGCTATCTGTAAAGCTAGTTCATGCACACTAGTGAAGGCAGAATAGGATCCATGTTCTCATTCTGTTTACGCCAAATTCTGACTCTACCATCTGAATGTCTCAACAGAAATTGAGACTCATCAGACCAGGCAACATTTTTCCAGTCTTCAGATGTCCAATTTTGGTGAGCTCTTGCAAATTGTAGCCTCTTTTTCCTATTTGTAGTGGAGATGAGTGGGGTCCCGGTGGGGTCTTCTGCTGTTGTAGCCCATCCGCCTCAAGGTTGTGCGTGTTGTGGCTTCACAAATGCTTTGCTGCATACCTCGGTTGTAACGAGTGATTATTTCAGTCAAAGTTGCTCTTCTATCAGCTTGAATCAGTCGACCCATTCTCCTCTGACCTCTAGCATCAACAAGGCATTTTCGCCCACAGGACTGCCGCATACTGGATGTTTTTCCCTTTTCACACCATTCTTTGTAAACCCTAGAAATGGTTGTGCGCGAAAATCCCAGTAACTGAGCAGATTGTGAAATACTCCTGCCTGGCACCAACAACCATGCCACGCTCAAAATTGCTTAAATCACCTTTCTTTCCTATTCTGACATTCAGTTTGGAGTTCAGGAGATTGTCTTGACCAGGACCACACCCCTAAATGCATTGAAGCAACTGTTCTGTGATTTGTTGATTAGATAATTGCATTAATGAGAAATTGAACAGGTGTCCCTAATAATCCTTTCGGTGAGTGTATATACTGTGTGTGTGTGTGTGTGTATATATTTATATATATATATATATATATATATATATATGCAATTTGGATTTCTTATTTAAACAAACTCCTATCATCCAGTCATCTCCTCCCTTCCTCTTTCATCCTCGTCACCAAAAATTTATTTTAGGTGGACAGATCAATACAGTACAAAGAACACCACGCAGAACAACAAACCAAACCTGTGGTCTCAGAATAAGCCAGAGTCTGGTAAAATTGTAGGATGTTGGAAAATTGCAATGTCTTTTCTGTTAACCAAATGCTCTCAGAGTCCTCTGTATCAGTAAGGAAGTACTGTTTTTCAGCTCCGTCTTTGCGTGTGAACTCTGATTGTTGAGTCACAGACGAGCCAGCTTGCCACTTGGTATTAAAATTCAAATGTCCTTTTCTTGGTTTCCTTCGTTGCTTGGCAGGTCTTTAATTTTTTCACTGGGGTTAGTTACCCCAGGCAAGTATTGCCACATTATTATGTTTTTTTTTTTTTTTAAGCTATTGTTTCAATGCAAAGGTGTGCCATTATTTTTTGCTTAGTGCTTGTATGTTTAAGTAAGCCAGATATGCGCAGATTCTGTGCAATACGCTGTTTTTAATATATTATGATGACACACAAGTTGAGTATTTAAAGGTGCACTGCGCAATGTTTAGCGCCATCTAGTGGTGAGGTTGCGAATTGCAGCCAACAGAAGTTACGGTGGCCGACAGGAAAATATGTCGTCGTCTGAGACAGGAGAGTCGCCAGATAAACAATGAGGTTTCTTTACAAAGATAAATTAAGAAATTAGGTTTACTTAATTATTCAGTAAAATTATTTGTTATTGCGAATATTATACTTACTTGTTCATCATTGTGTCAGTGTTTTATTCACTGACTTTTGCTAGCTTCTTTGCACAAAGAACAACATAGTGATAAAACGCGTTTGTCCTTTTAGGGCTACTGTAGAAATGTCGTGCATTGTGCATGCGGAAGAGCGCAACATCAATGCACCGAAAATCAGTAAAAAATAAATGTACAGAATTTTAAATAAAAAAAAAATAAAAAAAAATAAGTCAGATTCAAGTCTCAAGGTGCAGAACAAATGTGTGCAAAATGCCTAAAGTGCAGGGGAACATATATTCAAAACACAAGTCACAAATAGTTAAATTAGATAACTCAGAGTGATCAATAATAAAAAATAATAAAAATAAAGAAATTATTTAAATAACGAAAGTATAGCCAGAATTGTCAACTTTGACTTTCTGTAATGAAAACCAGAATATTAAATAGCAAATGAATAATAAATGTTTATTGAGAGCTGGTCAGATGCTGGAAGCGTGATGGGGTGCAATGTATGAAGCCCTTGGCAGCACAGGGACGCTGAGGACAACCCAATCTCTCCGGAGAAGGTGGTGGTGGTGATGATGGTGGTGATAAGTCAAGAGTGACGCGTGAAGCCGGTTTGGGAATGGAGAATCGGAAGACGAAGAAGTGACGAACCAGGAGTGCTGAACACGAAGTTCACAATAGACACAGGAGACAGACAGGGAAACACAAGTGGGAAAATCCACAACGATCTGACAAAGACAAGGCGACAACAGTGAGAATAAAAAGGGTACGCTGATCAGTTGCAGCTGGCGCGTTGATCAATGACAGTGAATAGCGACCGCCCACAGGACACACACACACACACATAACAAGAGACGCGAAAAGAGCCAGCGAATTCATCAACCGTGACACTTTTTAACTTTAGAGAACAATAAACGCTAAACTGGAGTCTTTTTAGCTAAACATGTTCACACTCTGCATCCAAAAATCAATTTAGAACCGGCTGAAATGTTTTGAAATCAAATCAATCACTTGTACCCTCCCCTAACTGATGGAAAGAACGAAAAAGCCAGTCTTTCACTCGGCCTGTGTCTGTTTGAGTCTTTTAAAATTGTGTGCGAGGAAAACCAACTTGTAAACGTTGTCCGGCAGAAGTGAGCTTCTGGTTTTACTGATAATAAATCCAGCCTTGGAGAATATCCTTTCTGACGGTGTGGAGGTAGATGGGAAGCTGTGGATCCTTTTTGCAATTCTGGACAGCTTTGGGTATCTCTCCTCATTCTTTTGCCACCATTCCAGCGGTCCTGTATTGCTTTTTGTGGTGTCCTTTAAATAAGCCCACATCTCACTGTCCTCTGGCTGTTGCTCCTCTTCATCACTGGACAACAGCATCTACACCACTTGGTCTATCTCTTTTTGTTTTGAAGGGCCCGCAGTGTCACGCTCCTCCATCAAGCCACTGTCCTCACCTAATTCCTGTACAGGCCTGGCAGCTAGACTCTCAGCCAGATTTTCTACCACAGTATACTCCTCATTCCTTTGCTCATCAGTGAAAAAAGAAAGCTTCTTGAAACGTCAAGAACAGCAGCCTTAACATAAATACTGCTCTCCAGGCTTAGCTTAGACACAAGCAGACACATAAAAACATATCAAATATATCTCAGTAAAGTCTTTATGAGGAAATTAACGAAAGGTTCATGTATGTGTGTGTGTGTATCTTCCTCGGCCTCGAGAACTGATTGGGATCTCTTTGAAGCTCGGACCCAGAGTTAGAGAATGTGTTGGGTGTCCTTTTGAGTCTCTACAGACCAATAAAAGCTGTCAGAAGGCAATCTAAGTTCGGGATATGTTGGCACCATTTTAGATTTAGATTGACTCGTGACAGAGTCTAAAAGCTTTGGATTTAAAAAGGAATGTGCATTTGTGTTTAGAAGAATGAACCATGATTTACCCAAATACGCTACAGTACCCCTTTTTCGTCGGATGAAGTCCCTGTGTGAGCATCATCGGACGACAATCATCACAATGGGCGGATGGCAGGTGAATCATGATGGTCGTGTAGCAGGTGGTTATTAAGGCTGAGGATTCAGCTCGATGAGGTTAGAAGTGGTCTCTGGCGTAGTACCCTCTTTCCGAGGGTTCCGTCGGAAACCTCCCGGCACGGCTTTTGTGCGCTTGGCTTTAGATGTTCGCATCTCGTTGAGTCTCCGGTATAGGATGAAGGCCAAGCCCAGTGTCAGGGTGTGGCTGAGTACCATAGAGATACAAAGCGCAGTGTCAGCTGTGGTTCAGGCTTGGACAACAGGTGAGGTAGTCAAGATGGGCAGTCGAGACAAAGCTTGGAGGGCTGTGTCGATAGGAGCAATGTCAATTAGCTGGGACCCCCCTATTTCAATCCACAGTTCCAGTTCTGGATCTAGGGTGAAGTTGTGGTTCTTGAAGAAAGATGGGATTTCCAGTTCTGATTTATCGCTATTTATTCGCTGGGAAGATGGTACAATGCCAGGTCATCAAGGTGGAGGATGGCACCTTTCGGAACTTGAATCCTCATTTTCCAAAGTGATGGCTAGGTAGGGTTTCCGGGCCACCCCCTTTTCGATCAGGTTCCCCAGGAGCTTTGACGTCGGGGCTGGTGTGGTGATCGATGGGCGGTTAGGGCCGGTCTCATGTGGTTCGCTGCGGAGGCAGATAGCCAAAACTGTCTGATGTCTTGAACAGTGGGCTTTCACCCCCCCCCCCCCTTTTCAGCTCTTAGCTCTTGGCTGAAAGGTACGGACCGGCTGGTCAGGGGAAACTCTGTGGTGTGCGTTTCCCCTTTCCGGTCACTCTGCAGTCTATAAGAGTGTTTCAGCTCTCTGTGAACAATTTCAAATTCGTATTTGAGATCGTGTCTCTGCTGGGCGAGCTCATGGATTTCAGCTCTGGCCGCTTGCAAGTGTTTTTCACAAGCCTTGGCTTTAGCGTCTCTTTCTTTTGGTTCAGTCTCTGCTCTCTCTATGAGAGCTTCACCACGTCTGAGTTTCTTGTTGAGCTCCTCTCTGATTTCTTTCTCCGACTGCTCTCTTTGGTCTGTGTCCAGGCGAAGATCAGACAGGGCGTTTTGAAGTCTTTCCACTTCCTCCTGTAGCTCTTGGTCTGTTTCATCCTCTTTCTCGCGCTGGTCCTGGGTCTTGAGGAGTAGCTGATTTAGACGGCTCTGAGTCTGGGCCTGGTTCTTCCGGGCCTCCTCAACTTGAAGCTTTAGTTCTGCAGTTTCCTGCTCCAGGCCATTGTTGCTCCTTTCGCTGAGCCGTGCCTGGGCGACAAGGGTATGAGCGAGATGCCCAATGATATTGGCCCAGTCTTTGTAGTTGTAGCTCTGGGTCAGATCGTGGGCCATCAGCTTGTCCAAGTCGACGTCCAGCTGCTCTTGGCTCGGGGGCTCTGAGTCACCGGCATCCTTGGGCAGGAAGGTGATCGTCATGGCTCTCAACCAGGTCTCGAGGTGATCCCAGTGGGCTGCGGGACTGGACGAGCGGGACATACTGGCTCACTGTAGGCGAGAGAAACACAGCACACACAAAGAGGCCAAATGCAAGTTCGTTCTAAGGTTAACGAGTTACGCTAATACGGGCTATGCCGTCCATGAGAATTTTGGGTAACTGATGCAGACAGTTAGACAGATAGGTGTGGACAATTTGCTTAGGTCAGCGCAGGGCCTAAATAAAGATTTTGACAGGGCAGTAGCCTAGTGAGTCATTAGGTGACTCTAGCTGCTTTAGTTGTCGATCTATTATTTAGTTTTCTTGGTGTCTCTCGTAGGTTCTGTCTCTAGGTGAACTGAAAAGAACAAATCACTATAGAACAGAAGAATAGCAAGATAGACATGCATATAAAAATGAATAGGTCTATAATGAAAGGGAACAAATAATAACACAGGAAGTGTTACAGAGGGTGTGGCTTGGAGAAGAGAAGGTGGGCCACACACACACTTAAATGGCTGGGGGAATATCTAATATTCTGTGGCCTATACTAGGTGGATGGGTTTTTACCTTATTTTAACTTGCCTAGGGTGACTTGAGGTCACTCTGGTCGGAGCCAGCGTCGTTGTCAATCTTTCCATCGTCCCCAAACACTTGACCGCAGTGTCCCCGGACCCTCTCTTCATCTGTACCACAGTGCGCCCTCTCAAACACCTTGCGACTTTAAAACACAATCGGCAACACCAAGGTATCAACTGCTAGACCGCACAGCAAAGTGGGTTTTCGCCGGAACCCTCTTCGAAGTTCGAAGAGTGGCCCTTCAACGGGCCTCGGTTCAGGTAATTGTCCCAAAATTGCCTTGTGTGTGGATGGCGTGGTTGACTACCTTTGGAGTGCCAAATTGCTGATGTCGAAGATGCGTGCCACACCAATGGAAAGAGACAGAATAGTCAGAGACTTACGCACGGCCAGCACTTGGTAACGCCGGTCAGATGAACCCGCTCGCTGGAATCCGACCAAAGATGACGGTCAAATCACCTTAGGAAGCTCTACCTATAAATACACTTAACGTGAATTAAGGGTTTCTCGTTTAAACCAAATTAAGTAATTATGTATGTAGAAATGAAACAAAAACAAACGTTTTACTAAATAATGATAAAACAAAAGGAAATTATGACAATGATTGGTAATTATCAAAATAACCTAACCCAACAGGAGGAGATAGGAATAGAAAGAGCAGGATGAAACACGGGAGGAGGCAATCTGTAGTAGTGGGTTTGCGCCACAAGGGGGTTGTACTTCCTCTCAGTGGTCAACCTGGTTGGATCAAACAAACTTAATTTAAATTGCAATCAAAACTGTTTTAAACTCAATTTAAATAAGCGCGTAACAAGATGTTAAGTAGCATCTAAAATAGTACGGATACAGTTGTATTAAAGTATCAATAAGAAGAATGAAAAAAATATGGACAACAGGAATTGTACGTCTGTTGTTCGACTCCCATACACATTTTATCAAAATAGCACCATTATTCAATGCATTAGGTCTACGATCGGTTAGCTACGCCAATTTTTTGACCGGGAGTTATCGTTATCTAACGATAGAATATAAGGCCTTTCCTAACTGTAAATGGAGAACATCGTCCATTCAGTTTTATTTACGCTTTGAGAGAAGGTTTCTTCGTTCTAACAGGCGGTTTTGATAATATTAAACGTAGTGCAAAGAGATTTCTTCGTCTTTACATGAACACTTTTAATATTATGAAACAGCAGTTTACTTTAGCAATTAACAGTGACCAAAATGTTAGACATATTCAGAAACTGTTAATCGTGCTGGACTGAAACAGGCTCTGTGCCTTTAGTCAGTTTAAACAGTGCGCGTTGCGCGACTTGACACAATTTGAAACGCGCAGGCACAAATTACAAAACCATTTACACATAGATTGAAACTGAGTTGCTCACAAAACAAAGTTTGAAATTCCTGCGTTTCTCCACCATAAATCCTGTAACGAAATCTCTAGCTCAAATGAGAAGAATGTATAATCAATCATTAATAATTCACAATTAATAACTGATCATATGAGTTATAAGACACAATTACATTTTAAATTTCCCAAAAAGGGAATACGTTGCCAAGGTTTCTGTATGGACAACTAAAGACAACTGGTTACGATCAATTATCCATGCAAATAGGCAAAAATAGATCAATTGCATATATAAATAATCAATCACAACGGATTATAATTAGTTATTAATATATAAATTGTCTAGAATAGAACAACTGATTACTCAGGAAAACCCCTAATGGAATTAATTCGTTATCGAATAATCTGTTCATCCAGCAAACTGATCATACAATATTTTATCAATCCTCTAGGCTCTCAAAGAAGACTATTTCTCTGGCCATGAAAAACAGCTTCCCTGTTCTATAGAAAGAACCTTGCTTTAAGGAAAGCTTAGCTCACGCCACTTCTGGGTGATCGGACCAATAACACTAGGAAACTTTGCACAGGAGAGGATCTCTTTGTTTCTTCTGATAGCCTAATTTACATGGTTTTTGACCGCGTCAGAATTTGGTCAGAATCACTCCAAAAATGGTACAACAGCAAAATACATGTTATCGTAACCTAATACATATATTCAGCTAAGGCAAACCGAGAGGTTTATAGCGGTACCAAGAAAGACATGTAAAAATGATAGGAATACCAAGATCCATCTTAATGCATAATTACAAGCCCTTATAGTTTGTTTAATACTATGATAAAATCATAGAGATATTCCCATATGATTTGGGACAGGCAGACACATAAAAACATATCAAATATCTGAGTAAAGTCTTTATATGAGGAAATTAACGAAAGGTTCATGTATGTGTGTGTGTGTGTGTTTGTATCTTCCTCGGCCTCGAGAACTGATTAGGATCTCTTTGAAGCTCGGACCCAGAGTTAGAGAATGCATTGGGAGTCCTGGTGAGTCTCTACGGACCCATAAAAGGTGTCAGAAGGCAATCTAAGTTCCAGACATGTTGGCAACATTTAGATTGACTTGTGACAGACTAGAAGCTTTGGATTTAAAAAGGAATGTGCATTTGTGTTCAGATGAATGAACCATGATTTACCCCCAGATACGCTACATCTATGTGAATTGTTACGAATTAAGTCATATCTTCACTCAAAGAGAGCAAAACCATCCATAACAATTAACAGGGATCTGATCAACAAGATCCCTTGAGTCCCCGCTCTCACTCCCAAGGCTTCAAAACACCAAAAACACTAACATAGGTCAATAAGGAGCAGCAAAAACTTCAGGAGGGGGAAAAGTCAAAACAAAGCAAAGCTAACTAATTTAAGGATACAAACCTAGAAATCAGATAAGAAACACAAGTACAAAAGCTTCCCTCCCTAATTATGATAACCAAGAGAAAATGAATAATGAATCAAGAGGCATCCACCTCCCTACCATGGCTCCAATCAGATAAGGATTAGGATGAAGGTTAGGGCTTTAGGCGCCAGCGGTTTTTTCCTAAAACGTTCAATTTTGACATCTTAATTTCAAAAGGCTATATCTTAAAAGTGATAAAAGATAGAGACTTTCTGTAAATTAGAGAAATATTAAGGATGACCCAAAGTTTATGTAGGGATTAAATTTTCCCATCTAATTTGCATATTATGACATCATATGGTGGCAGCAATCTTGGATTATAGAATTTTCATGAAAACTCACGTTTAAATGATAAAATGCAGCACTTCTTTCCCCCCAAAATGTCTATCACCTTCTGTATGCTATATTGCACAATACTGAATGCTCAGGTATATAGTAAGTAGTAAACAAACTGTGTAAATCATTACTAATAAATGGTAGAAACAAACCGAATGCATGTAGTGGTTGGCCTTTAGCTGTAGAGATTTTCCATTTACTAAATACAGTAGTAACGTCTTGGTTACGGATGTAACACTCGTTCCCTAGAAAATACACACATGACCCAAAGGCTGCATATGGAGAACACTGGGGTGTCCAGCCGCAGGTGGAATATTTCAACCCCAGGGGTGGCAAGGTGGCTTGCCAAGGGAAAAACACATGCTCGGAGAGGCTTACAGTGGGAATACACATGTTGGGGTAGCTCCGGAGAGGGACCATGCACACGGGAGGCACCTAGCCGGCGCACAGGCAATAGACACTGGCGCCAGTGCCAGGAGTGCTGGAGGAACTCAGGGCCTTCGAAAAGGCTCACCTGAGGAGAATATCGCACGTATCCAGTCCGTGGAGTGGAATGGCGAGCAAGCGAAGACACCTGAGCGGGTCCAATACTAGCTGGTTGAAGCGAGTACATGAGAGGAAACTGGCTCCACTCGGAGATTGTAGAATCTGGCGAATGTGTTAGGTGTCACCAGGCCTGCAGCTCTGCAGATTTCTGTTAGCGAGGCGCCGTGTGCTAGAGCTCAAGAGGATGCCACACTCCGGGTGGAGTGGGCAGTCACACCAAGGGGGCACGGTCGACCTTGCTGCTGGTATGCCAAAGCAATGGTCTCCACTACCCAGTGGGACAACCTCTGCTTGGAGAGAGCCTTTCCCTTCAGCTTCCCACCATAACAGACAAAGAGCTGGTCTGAGGTACTGAAACACTGCGTTCTGTCTACATAAGCGCGGAGAGCACGTACTGGACAGAGCAGTGCCAAGGCTGGGTCTGCCTCCTCCGAGGGCAGCGCTTGCAGGTTCACCACCTGGTCCCGGAAGGGAGTGGTGGGAACCTTGGGCACATATTCAGGCCGGGGTCTCAGGATCACGTGAGAGTAAGCCGGCCCGAATTCCAGGCAGGCTTCGTCAACGGAGAATGCTTGCAGGTCCCCTACCCTCTTGACAGAGGCCAGAGCAACCAGGAGCGCTGTCTTCATTGACAGGAGCTTAAGCTCCACTGATTGCAAAGGCTCAAAGGGAGCACTCTGCAGGGCAGTTAGAACCACCGCAAGGTCCCAAGAGGGAACGAGAGGAGAGCGAGGAGGATTCAGTCTCCTCGCTCCTCTCAGGAACCTGACGACCAGGTTGTGCTTCCCTAAGGACTTACCTTCTACCAAGTCATGGTGTGCGGCGATAGCGGCAACATAAACTTTGAGGGTGGAGGGAGACAGCCTTTGCTCCAACCCATCTTGAAGGAAGGAAAGCACGACACCGACCGAACACCTCCCGGGGTCTTCTCGGCGAGAAGAGCACCAGCTAACGAAGAGGTTCCACTTCAACGCATAGGCGTCTCGTGGACAACGCTCTAGCGGAAGTGATGGTAGCCACCACCAATGGTGGTAGGGTACTCAAACCTGCCTCGTCCCGTCCAAGTCAAGTCAAGTCAAGTCAAGTGTATTTATATAGCGCCTTTCACAATATAAATTGCATCAAAGCAGCTTCACAATATCAATCAAATAACATAACAATGTTTGTTTTCTTAGTGAATAAACATCAACGTTTATTAGGGCTGATCAATAGTATTAATGCTTGGTTAATTAATTTGAATATCCCCAACTGAGCAAGCCAAAGGCAACAGTGGCAAGGAACCGAAAAACTCCATCAAGTGACCTACTGGTGTCCTAAAACTCCATCAGGTGACCTAATGGAGAGAAAAAAAAACCTTGGGAGAACCCAGGCTCAGTCGGGGGCCAGTTCTCCTCTGGCGTTCATGAACTAGAGGCCGGATTTACAGTAACTGTAATTTGATACAGAATTTTGTTTTATTTTATCACTTCGGGGTGGGTATGCGAACCGGAATCACAACGTTTTATCTGTAGAGTGGGAAAGGGATCCTCCATAGGGAGAGGCTAGTTGGCACTTCAGCACTGCGTTGTCATCGGGTCCAGGCAAAGCTCCTAGTCAGATCTGGATACGGCCTGGATCCGGTAGGCTGCGGGAAAACCTCGGGATAAACAAAGACACTAAAATTAGCGTAGATGCCATTCTTCTTATGATGATTGTGGCGAACAGGACGGCCGAGGGACGTGAGAGAACGGCGCGAGGCCGGTGGTGCGATTGCTAATGAGCAACACCTGTTAGGCACACCGGTCTCGCATCTCTCACGGAGGAGCGGAAGCATAAAGGAGGAGCGACGACGTTGATGATCGAGAGAGGAACAGGCCTGTATTTTAGTTGTGTTTTGTTTTTGTATTTTACTTTAGTTATATTTATTTTCGGTAGCCAGCAGTCGTCCGCGAGGGGCTGCTGGCGGTATTTTTGTTTGTTTTATTTTAAATAAATTATATTTTGATTCTTCGCCGGTTCCCGCCTCCTTCTTCCCTGAACATTGCTACACTGGTGCCGAAACCCGGGAAGAGGGAGGAACGCGCTGTCAGAGAGTCCTCGCCGGTGTGGGGAATCCGCGGTGCCATCGAGCATGGTGCGCGAGTCGCCGCCGCTCGCCGTGGGCCGGAGCCTGCTGCCATCCGCCGAGCGAGGGGAGGAGCAGGGAGCGGGGGACTCGCGGCCACGGACGCTCGAGGCGGTGCGCTGGAGTGAGTTGCCGGTGGGACGGTCGAGCTCGCTGCCGGCCGCCTGGGTATTGGAGGGGCGGCTGCCATCCGGGAGGGAGAGGAGGAGTCGCCGCCGCTCGCCGTGGGCCGGAGCCTGCTGCCGTCCACCAGTGAAGGGGAGGAGCAGGGAGCGGGGGACTCCTACCGTCTGCCCAAGGCACCCGAGGAGCCGTCGCCGTCCACCGGGCGGCGGAGGAGCGTCGAGCCGTCCACCGAGGGCTACCCAGCGTCACCGCCAGGCACCGCGGAGGAGATCGCCAGCTGGTGGGGGACCAGATGGCAGCGCGTTGTGGGAACCGGACCAATGTTTTTTTTTTTCCTCTCTCCCCTCTCTCGATCTGTCGCTCCTCATGCTTCCGTCTCCGTTTCCCTCGGTTTGTCTGTCCATACCCCCCAGGGATCGCCGCCGCCGGGGGGGGAGTAGGCACAGCCTCGTGGGTACCCCCCGGCCTGTGAGGGGCGATGGGGGTATGTGGCGAACAGGACGGCCGAGGGACGTGAGAGAACGGCGCGAGGCCGGTGGTGCGATTGCTAATGAGCAACACCTGTTAGGCACACCGGTCTCGCATCTCTCACGGAGGAGCGGAAGCATAAAGGAGGAGCGACGACGTTGATGATCGAGAGAGGAACAGGCCTGTATTTTAGTTGTGTTTTGTTTTTGTATTTTACTTTAGTTATATTTATTTTCGGTAGCCAGCAGTCGTCCGCGAGGGGCTGCTGGCGGTATTTTTGTTTGTTTTATTTTAAATAAATTATATTTTGATTCTTCGCCGGTTCCCGCCTCCTTCTTCCCTGAACATTGCTACAATGATGTAACGAGTACATCAGGATTTAAGGGAAGTGTTCCCAGTTCCGGCTGACCTAATCTATGCAGCCTAACATTGAATTATAGAAGTCTATAATATATTATTTGTATGCTAGGTCAAAGAGATGTGTTTTTAGTCTAGCTTTGAACTGACAGAGTGTGTCTGCTTCCCGGACAATGGTAGGAAGACTGTTCCAAAGTTTTGGTGCTAAATAGGAAAAGGATCTACCGCCAGCAGTCGATTTTGATATTCTAGGTATTATCAACTGGCCCGAATTTTGAGATCGCAATAGACGTGAAGGACTATAATGCGTTAAGAGCTCGCTCAAGTACTGCGGAGCGAAACCATTTCGTGCTTTGTAAGTAATTACCAATATTTTAAAATTTATACGATGTTTAATTGGCAGCCAATGCAGTGTTGACAGAACCGGGCTAATATGGTCATATTTCCTGGTTCTAGTAAGAACTCGAGCTGCAGCGTTTTGGACCAGCTGTAGTTTATTTATTAGGCGTGCAGGGCAACCACCCAGTAGAGCATTACAATAATCTAGTCTTGATGTCATGAAAGCATGAACTAATTGTTCCGCATTTGTTAATGAGAGCATATGTCGTAATTTAGATATATTTTTAAGATGGAAAAATGCGTTTTTACAGATACTAGACACGTGACTTTCAAATGAAAGATTGCTATCAAAGAGCACACCCAGGTTCCTAACCGACGACGAAGACTTAACAGAGCAGCCATCAAGTGTTAGACAGTATTCTAGGTTATTACGTGTGGAAGTTTTTTGTCCAATAATTAGAATCTCTGTTTTTTCAGAGTTTAGTAGTAGGAAATTACTAGTCATCCAATTTTTTAAATCAGCTATGCATTCCGTTAATTTTGTGAATTGGTAAGTTTCGTTAGGTTTTGAAGAAATATACAGCTGAGTATCATCGGCATAACAGTGAAAGGTAATTCCATGTTTCCTAAATGATATGTCCTAATGGTAGCATGTACAGAGTGAACAGCAGCGGTCCTAGTACTGAGCCTTGTGGTACGCCATACTGAACTTGTGATCGATAAGACATCTCTTCATTTACTGCTACAAACTGATAACGGTCAGATAAGTATGATTTAAACCATGCTAGTGCAATTCCACTAATGCCAACATAGTTTTCTAGTCTATTTAAAAGAATGTTGTGGTCAATAGTGTCAAATGCAGCACTAAGATCGAGTAACTCTAATAGAGAGATACAACCACGATCGCATCATAAAAGTCAATCATTTGTAACTCTAATGAGAGCTGTCTCAGTACTATGGTGCGGTCTAAATCCTGACTGAAAATCCTCGCAGATATCATTTCTTTTAAGAAAGGAACACAGTTGTGAGGATACTGCTTTTTCTAATATCTTTGACAGAAAAGGCAGATTTGAGATCGGCCTGTAATTGACTAATTCTGAAGGATCAAGTTAAATAAGCAGATCTAGCAGCTTTTAAAGCCTCTCTGTAAGCAATCGAGCTCTCTTTCCATGAAATCCGAAATACCTCTAGTTTTGTTTTCTTCCAGTTGCGCTCCATTTTTCTGGCTGTTCTCTTAAGGGCCTGAGTGTGCTCGTTGTACCACGACTATTTTCTTTAATCTTCTTTAAGCGCAATGGAGCAACTGCGTCTAAAGTGCTGGAAAAGAGAGAGTTAAAAGTTTCTGTTGCAATATCAAGTTCTTCTAAGCTATCCGGGATGCTGAGATGATGAAACTGATTAGGAAGATTATTGATAAAGCAATCTTTAGTGGCAGAAGTTATAGGTCTAACATATTTATAACACGGAGTCGGCTTTGCAGCCTTGGCTAAATGTAATTTACATGAGACTAGATAATGGTCTGAGATGTCATCGCTCTGCTGCAGAATTTCAACGGCATCAACATCTATTCCATGTGATAATATTAGATCTAGAGTATGATTACGACAATGAGTGGGTCCTGACACGTGTTGTCTAACTCCAATTGAGTTTACAATGTCTTTAAGTGCCAATCCCAATGCATCTTTTTCATAATCTACATGTATATTAAAATCACCAACAATTAGTACTTTATCGTTAGCCAATACTAATTCTGATAGAAAGTCCGCAAATTCTTTGATAAAATCTTTATGGTGCCCTGGTGGCCTGTATACAGTAGCCAGCAGAAATCTCAAACGTGATTTATCGTTTACACTATATATTTTTACATTAAGCACCAACACTTCAAAAGAAGTATATTTAAAAATAGATTTCTTAGTGGTTTTGAAAATATTACTATAAATTACAGCAACACCTCCCCCTTTGCGTTTTAGACGAGGTTCATGTTTATAACAGCAATCTTGTGGGGTTGACTCATTTAAAGTAATGTAATCGTTTGGTTTTAGCCAGGTTTCTGTCAAACACAGCACATCTAGATTATAATCTGAAATCATATCATTAACTATGAACGACTTTGAAGTAAGGGATCGAATATTCAGCAACCCAAGCTTTATCATTTGTTCATCTGTATTATATCTGTTTTTTATTTGTTGAACATCAATTCAATTTTTTACCTGACGATTTTTGGATTTCCAAATTCGGGGAACAGACACAGTCTCTATATGATGATATCTAGGTGAAAGAAGCTCTATGTGATGGGATTTATCTGACCTTGGTGACGCGAGGCCGCTAGCAGACGGTCGGTTTAGCCAGTCTGTCTGCTTCCTGACCTGGGCCCCAGATTGTCATGTTTTAGCTCTAAGACTATGTGCCATATTACTAGAGAGAAGAGCAGCACCATCCCAGGAGGGATGAACACCATCTCTTTTCAACAGGTCAGGCTTGCCCCAAAAACTTTTCCAATTGTCTATGAATTCTATAGTATTCAACGGACACCACTTAGACAACCAACCATTGAGTGAGGCCAATCTACTAACTATCTCATCACTCCTGCGAACAGGAAGGGGGCCAGAGAAAATTACGGTGCCTGACATCGTACTTGCGAGTTTACACACCTCTTTAATATTAATTTTGGTGATCTCCGACTGGCAGAGTCGAACATCATTAGTGCCGACATGAATAATGATCTTAGAGAATTTACGATTAGCATTAGCCAGCACTTTTAAATTTGCTTTGATGTCAGGCGCTCTGGCTCCCGGCAAACATGTGACTATGGTGGCTGGTGTCTCTATTTTCACGTTCCGTGTGATCGAATCACCAATTACCAGGGCACAATCAACAGAATTCTCAGTGGGTATTTCACTGAGTGGGGCAAATCGATTTGTTATGGTAATCGGAACGGAAGAGTGGTTTTTTAATCCGCGACTAGAGCGATCTCTCACGGTCACCCATCTGCCCTGCTGCGTGGGCTCTACTTCAGCCGGAACCGAATCATGTACAGAGTTCACTATGCTAGGCGCATCCAAAATAGTATCTAAAGCTCTAGTGCTATCCTTACTATCCTCAATTAAAGTTTGGATGCGTGTCTCTAGCTCTGAAATCTTCTCTGTCAGCCTGACTGTCTCCTTGCATTTATCACAAATAAATCCTATATTGCCATCGGAGAAGGCTATACTAAAGATATGACATGTGACACAGGTGACAATAATAGGACAAGACATTACTCACCGTTTGTGTTGACTGATTCTTACTTACCTGAGCTTTTATGAACTCAAAGGCGCGGGCGCGCGAGAGAAAATAAATAATAAATAAATGAGCGCGGGTGGCGCGTAAACACTAGCGTGCGGTGCTAACAATAACGGAAGCTAGCGATGTAAGGTTAATCTGAGATGGTGGGTAAACTATATTTAGTAATATAAACAACTAGAAATGATAGTAAATGATGGTTCAAAACAAAAAAGAAATACAAAGGTAATACAGGCGTAGAGCTTACAGCCTCGACGCAAACAAACTCACAGCAGGCAGGAAGGCAGACAGGATCAATCGATCAGTGAACAGCAGATCAGAGACCTTCCACCACACGTGGAAGGGAGCCAGGAGCCACACGTGGATGTTCCAAAGATCGGGACGAGGGTGCCACAGGGTGCCCCGTCCCTGAGAAAGGATTTCCTTCCTTAGAGGGATTGGCCAAGGAGGTGCTGTCGCGAGGAGCACCAGTTCGGAGAACCAGGTCCGGGTGGGCCAGTACGGCGCAACCAGAAGAACCTGCTCCTCGTCCTCCTTGACCTTGCGCAAGACCTGCGCTAGAAGGCTCACTGGGGGAAATGCATACTTGCGGCCCCGCAGCTGGCCAGTGCGCGCCAGTGCATCCGTGCCGAGCGTACCCTCGGTCAGGGAAAAATACAGGTCGCAGTGGGTCGAGTCGTGAGAGGCAAACAGATCTATTTCTGCATCCCCGAACTGGTCCCAAATCAGCTGAACCAACTGGGGATGGAGTCGCCATTCTCCAGGGAGGGGCTGAAGCCGTGAGAGCTCGTCGGCTGCATAGTTCAGGACTCTGGGAATATAAATGGCTCGAAGCGACCTCAGATGCTTCTGACTCCATAAGAGGAGGTGGCAGGCGAGTTGCGACATACGGCGGGAGCGTAGACCACCATGATGGTTGATGTACACTACAGTGGTGGTATTGTCTGACCGGACTAGTACGTGTTGACCCCTGACCAACGCCTGAAAGCGGTGCAGGGCAAGGCGTACTGCCAGCAACTCGAGGCAATTGACATGCCATAGGCGCTGGGGTCCTGTCCAGGAGCCCGCGGCAGCATGTCCATTGCACATGGTGCCCCAGCCCGTGGTGGAGGCATCTGTTGAGACAACAACATGCCGGGAAGCTCGTTCCAGGGGGACACCCGCCCTGAGAAAACTGAGGTTCGACCACGGGGGTGAAGGTCTGACGGCAGGTCGGAAAGCTCGGTCGCGAAGCCAAAGCTGAAGCGGTCTCATATGAAGCAATCCGAGCGGCGTTACCGCGGCTGCAGATGCCATATGCCCCAGGAGCCTCTGAAAATGTTTCAGTGGAACCGCAATCTTGCCCTGGAATTGTCTCAGACAAGTCAGCAGTGACTGCGCGGGCTCGCTTGTAAGCTGCGCGGACATGGCGACCGAGTCGATGTCCATGCCGAGAAAAGAGATCCTCTACACAGGGAAAAGTTTGCTCTTCTCCCAGTTGACTCGAAGGCCCAAGCGAGCTAGGTGCCGGAGCACAAGGTCCCTGTGTTCGCAAACCTGGTCTCGAGAGTGAGCTAGGATAAGTCAGTCGTCGAGATAGTTCAGGACGCGAACCCCGTGAACCCGAAGGGGAACAAAGGCTGCCTCAACGACCTTCGTGAAGGCAGAAAGGCAGAACCGCCTACTGGTATGCCTCCCCCTCGAAAGCAAACCGGAGGAACGGTCTGTGTCGTGGAAGAATGGAGACATGAAAGTAGGCGTCCTTCAGGTCGATCGCTGCAAACCAATCCTGGGGCCGTACACATTCGAAAATGCGTTTGGCGGTGAGCATCTTGAACGGCATCCTGTGAAGGGAGCGGTTCAGCACACGCAAGTCCAGGATCGGTTGTAACCCACCGGTTTTCTTGGGGACAATGAAGTAGGGGCTCTAGAAGCCGGACCTCATCTCGGCTGGTAGGACAGTCTCGATTGCACCCTTCGCCAGCAGGGTGACAATCTCTGCTCTCATGATGGGGGCATTGCCACCGACCAAAGTGAAGCGGACTCCCCTGTAACGGGGAGGAGACCGTGCGAACTGAATCGCATAGCCGAGCCTGATGGTTTGGGCGACCCAGCGGGACAGACAGGGAAGCTCTAGCCAGGCTCCCAGGAACTGAACCAGCGGGGTCATGCGAACCACAGGCGTCCCCGCGGAGGGGCAGCGAAGCAGAGTAACTGGCCCAGACGTGGACGGCATAGCGGCCCGGTGTGGGGGCACAGTTAACAACCGCGCCCTGGCAGAGGGGGCCAGGGAAGGACCAGGAAGGTCGTCCTGTGGGGGCCTGCTCTGCCAGGGGTCTGGCGACAGAGGGGGGACAAGGGCGAAGCGTTCCGTGGACGGCATGCCGTGTCAACCGACTCTGGGACAGAGGGGGACGAGGATAACACGGCTTGGGGGCGGCGCTCTGTGTCGTCCGAAGACTCTGTGAGCTCAGGGAAGAAGGGATTGTTTCTTTAACCACTTTAGGGTGCTAGGGAGCACCCTGCAGCGGGGAGCGGAGAACAAAAGATTCTCGCCCGGCCCTCCACCGGGTGAAGGAGTGGTCCTGCTACCATCTCCTGAAAAACGACCATCATCCCTGAGCAGCCCGTCTCAGGAGCGCCGCTTGGCCCGGCGCTTGGCGGGGGGCGCCTGGAGAGGGCTGTGGCGCCTTCTTACGGCTTCATCCATGACTGGGCCTGGATGGAGGCTGCTGCTTCGGCGGAGCGGGAGGGGCGGGAGCCATAGGAGGGCGCCCTCGGCGGTTAACAGGCTGAGGCGTCTGCCCGACCGACGTGGAGGCAGCAGCGGGTCGGAGGGGCAGAATGTGCTTAATGGCCTCGGTCTGTTTCTGTGCAGTCGAGAACTGTTGGGCAAAGTCCTCGACTGCTCCGCCGAAGAGTCCGGCCTGGGACAGGGGTGCATCAAGCAGACAAGTCCGCTCGGTATCCCGCATGTCGGCCAGGTTCAGCCACAGATGTCTCTCCTGGACCACCGAAGTGGACATCACCAAACCCAGGGAGCGCGCGGTCACCTTCGTCGCCCGGAGGGCAAGGTCGGTTGCGGCGCACAGCTTATCGAAGAGCCCTGGGTCTGTCCTGCCCTTGTGCATGTCTCTGAGCATCTGGGCCTGGTAGACCTGCAGAGTGGCCATAGCATGCAGTGAATCAGCTGCCTATCCCGCCGCTCTGTAAGACTTCGCAACCAGGGTCGATGAAAATCTACAGGCTTTGGATGGGTGTTTTGGCTCACCACTAGAAGCACTCTGAGGACACAGTTGCATCGCAACAGAGCGTTCAACCGGGGGAACCCCAGTGTACCCACGGACAGCTGCCCCATAGAGGGGAGGAAAGGCGGATGAGACCAACGAGCGGTTCCGAGAAGACGGGGGTCTTCCAGGACTTCGAGAATTCATCATGCACATCCGGGAAGAAAGGAATTGGGGTTTGCCGTGGACGAGGGTCGGCGGCCTTATTCAAAAATCAATCATCCAGCCGCGAGCGCTCAGGACAGGGTGGAGGCCTCCACTCTAGTCCGATGCTCGCGGCTGCCTTGGAAAGCATGGCTGTCATCTCCGGATCAGATTCAGGCACAGCTGTATGCACACCGTAAGGTGGCAGCTGTTCTGAGCTCTCACTTCCAGAAGACTCAAACCCACCTTGTGATGCTGCTACAGACATAGCATCATCCTCTGTAGCTTCAACCGAAACACGCTGGCCACCCAAAGGTAGACCCGCGGGAATCGGCAGTTCACTAGCGGGCACCGTCACTGAAGAGGGGGGCTGGGGTCGCGGACACAGAGTCGGCGCCTTGTTCCAGACCGTCACCCTGGCCACCAGCCGAAGTAGCCGCGAGGGAGCACTAGATCGGGGTGTGGATGAGGGGACCCTCACTCTTGCGAATTCATTGAGTCTCGACCTTAATGACGCAATGGTCATGTTCCCACAAAGAGAACATGAGTCATCCACGAGCGCTGCTCTAGCATGATCCATGCCCAAACATACTAGACAGCGCTCGTGCCCATCAGAGTCCGATACCAATCTGCCGCAACCAGAAGTACACGGGCGAGGCATCTTTAAAAAGACGTGCCGCGTGCAAGCTCTTTTATGAGAGAAACACTCTTAAGTGTTTAAGTGCCCGGGGAGACACGCACTCTCTGGCAAACCACTGCACAGATAAGCAGGAAGCGTGCGCTCACTGGAGATCGCCGTCACACCAACACCAGAGGAACTCGTTTTTGAAGCTGACAATTCAGAAATGGCTTGTGGAGAGAAGAATAAACTTGGCTCCGAAGCGAAAACATAACTGCATGTTGCCGGCGTCCTCCTTTTATACCCACGAGGTGGGGCGGAGTTACGTCATGCAAATTCCGCAGACCCCTGGCATTTCTTTGCCATTGGCTCGTTTTGTAATACTCGAAGTTGATAGGCTTTTTTAAGCGAAACCCCATTCGTCGTCATCCAACGTAACTCGGAGTGACAACGAAAGGGAACTCTGATTCCATGTATGGGGCACATATATTATTCATATGGCATACAAACACAAGTAGACAAGACCTGTTTAGTTCAAACGCTCACTGGCCACGGCAAGGCACCGATCATGAGTGAGATGATGCGAGCAGCGCGGCCAGATCTGCCTCGCCCGCGTGTGCCGAGTGTGCTCCGACTACTGTCATTGTCATTGCGACTCCCCACCCTGCCTCCACGTTGCCTCCTAACTAATACTTCAACCTCGTCTAATATACCCAGTGGCATTAGACAAAGTCTCCACCACAATACTGTCGCCGCGATTGCGGAGAGGCTCTGATAAAATGGCTCACTCACATACTAGCTCCGCTTTTGATCGTACTGATTCAATGCGCTCTAACTCGAACATTTTGTATAGAAACATGACATTTTTTTGATTCGGGGATGTAGTATGACATGTCTGCCATCCAGTGGAGGTCGAACGAAATTTGACACCCAGTTTGACAAAATTGGCCATTTTATTCAGTGCCGCATCTTGTCGAATAAACTTGACCGTGGCGCCTAGAGGGTTAACATAAAATCACAACTTAGCAAAAGATAGTGGTGAAAGGAACTTAGCTCAGGTTTGGGGAATACGTATACAACAATTTATTAATTTAGAATCAACAGTTATTGAATGCGGTCCTGAACTAGATCATCATACATAAAAATCACCCAAATAGGGATTATAAAGCTCACGCTTCTGCTTCAGATATATATATGTAATTAACACAACGAATTGTAATTAATTACATATATAATTCATATGCAGGCGGGCTATGTTAATTTTCAGAATACCTTAGAGTTAACTGTAACTGTTACCACAACTAATCAGTTCGTCCGCCGAGCTGATCGTTTGATATTCGTTATCAATTCTCAACAAGCTTTATCCTTAGTATAAGTTTGCTAATCAAATTAGTTAACTTTAACAGTATCAGCTCGTAGCATCAGATCATACATTAAAGAGGCTTTGTTCCGTGACCAACAAACAGAGACAATTGAGAGTATAATGGGTTTAATAAAAATGAACTAGAAACTACAACTACATTTAACAATGAACATACTGAATAATAAAATCAAAAACAGTAAGAAAGAAAAATAGAGGACAGGAAAACAAAGATTTTTACCACAGTTGAACCTTTAGAGCCAACAAGGAAAATACACACTTTAACGCGCTTGAATCTGGATTGAATTATACTTGCACGGGACCTTTATGTCGTTTGGCAAGCAGGCGTGTGTGGGCGTGGATTTCCTCGTGGTTGATGAGCTGGAAGCATCCTTTTGGTGTTTCGAGAGCGTGTGTGGTTCGCGGGAAATTCGAAAGTCTTAAGGTTACGCTGTGGATATATCAAAAATGCAGGATGCCGCGTTCGGTCTGCCGACGAGAACCGAGCATCAAATAAAAGACAGTTAAACGTAAAATAAAACCAAAGATAAAATAAGACGACTAGGTCGCAGGACATACACAGAAAGAGTAGCACGAAGAAGAGAATGAAGAAGAGCCATGTCACCTCTTTTAAAGTGAAACTTAACGCCCCCTTCTTTGGGAGCACAGACCAATAGCAACTCACAGATTTTGATTTCTTAGTCTGATGACCTCATTTGCGTGTTTTATGGGAATGAACGTTTAAGCCTTTCACTTACAAAGATGGGAAAAACATAGTATATATGTTTTATAAAAATATATAATATTTTTTTCAGTAACCTCTTACATATATTTGGCTCAAGCAAGTTGTTAGATTTCAATTGATACCACTCAGTCTATGTTTGTCAAGCATATAAGGATATATATATATATACTCTTAGACTTTAATAGCAGTCAGCTAAGTTCAACTACATAAACTAACAGTCCTAGATAGACTCGATACAGTATAAACTTCAAACATACAGGAATACATCATGTTTACTTTCAGAATCACTCATTTCTGGGTTTTACTGTTAGAGATGCATATATGTGTTTGTGCGTATGTGTGTGTGTGATGTCCGCTGGCGCATCTGGCTTTAGAAGATTTAGAATTGGAAGAGTCATAGGTTGGGGCTTTAGAAACCCTTCGTTAACATGTGTTTATTGTGTTAAGAAATAATGGCTTCATGATTCTGCGCTCATACCCTACAGTGGTGTACAACAAATGTCTCGTACTAATCATTTAACAATCACTATGTACACCATACGGCATAAACAATAAACACATCAGTCTGTCTCTCCGTCAAGGAAGCCATGAGACCGGGGAGCTGTAGATCCATGATTCAGGAGAATTAAGTACAGCGCCAATCACTCCCGTCACCAATCAGGTCACTCGTTAGCAGCTCTACCTGTGAGTCATTACAGTGAGAGAGAAAGAAGCACACCAGGGAAAACTAGACCAATACACAGCTTCCCCAACAACACAAAGCGAATACACTACCACATAACACCTCCCCACCAAAAAGATGCTAACAGGAAGTTTGTACGACACTGCACAACAGCAATTATTTTACACTTCAACACCATAGACTCGGAACAGCGCATCCGCAACAGTATTCTGCAAGCCTATTTTATGTCTGATATCCAAATTAAACTCCTGAACTATTAATGCTCAACACATTAATCGTTGATTCGAATTAGACATCTGAGGAAAAAAAAAACGAGTGTGTTGTGGTCAGTATACACCACAATTGGAAATTAACTTCCAAATACACCTCGAAATGTTACAATGCTAATAGCAACGCAAGGGCCTGTTTTTCGATGGTACTGTATCTGCGTTGACATTACGTGAACTTTTTCGAGAAGTAACAAACTGGGTGATCAACATCAAACTCACTCTCTTGAAGTAGAATCGCACTAGCTCCAGTAGCAGATGCATCCACTTCCAGCTTGAAAGAGCGCGTAAACTGGCGCTGCCAAAACAGGAGCATTACATAGCAAATTCTTAGCTGCACAAAAAGCTTGCTCACAAGCAGTAGACCACACAAATACTCGAGCGGTGCTAAAGAGATCGGTTAATGGTGAAACAACACTGGCAAAATTATAACAGAACAGAACCCCCTGCCATCCCCAAAAATCGACACAGTTCTCTTTTATTCACTTGTACTGGAAACTTCATAACAGATGCAATCTTCACGTCAATCAGGCATACTTGACCCTGACCCACTCTTTTCCTCAAGTAAACCACTGTTGCCTTGGCGAACTCATATTTGGCTAGGTTTACCGTCAGAGATGCATCACAAAAACGTGAAAACACTTCACGCAAAGAACTCACATGTTCTTCCCAACTAGAAGAATATATTATAATGTTGTCTAGATAGTCCTCACACTTCTGCACTCCACGTAGTACAATACGCATTAAGTGTTGAAATGTCGACGGCGTGTTACGCATTCCAAAGGCCATAACGGAGTATTGCATAAAATCATCAGGGGTCACAAACGCTAAAATCTCTGAGGCCCGAGGAGTACTTACCAGTACCCCAACTGTTCGATTTCTGTGTAAACACTTTATGGAGCGGGTCAAATTGACCCTATTTGGATTCAATACAATTCCTCAAAAATCACACTATGAAAAACAACAAAGATTTAGATACAAACTGTAAACTTTTAATATCAACATTTGCCAAACATTACAAAAAAATTATATCTGAAAATATGATTTATGAAAATGTTTTTTAACTTTTTTTAAAACAGTTTTGTTTTGATAAAATTTGAAAATAAACAGTATGAATTCTTTTGCATATACACTTTTTTTTTTTTTTTTTACATTTTATGCTTTGAACATCGTAACTGAACAATTAAATGTTGCTGTATAAAGAAAATGTTTAATTTTCCTAAGTTAACTTTCTCTAGTTCCATAAGACCTAGTTCCCTAGTTTCATTATTCACTCACAGGGAAGTGAGAAACCAAACATAAAAACATACATCAAATAAATGTTTTTTTCGCTCTGTGAAGCTGCCTTTGAAAATCCTACATAAAAGTTTTGGTTAAAAGCTAGGTATTTTTGATATCTTGAATATTGAAATGAGAGCTTATTTTACTATCTGTGTCTGACAGAGATTTTCATCTGTAATTTGCAAATAATTCTGAAATTCCGTGATTTTAGCTTTTTCAAGTGTGTTTGGTTAGAGTTAGAGCACTTTTAGATACACTTGCACGTTAGAACTGGAGTTGAAGTGCCCTGACATACATTAAAAAAAGTTTTTATTTTGTGTCTGTACAGTTGCTTTTGAAAGGCTGCCTCTGAGGGTCAATTTGACCTGCGAACATCACAAACGAAATAGTAATTTTGTTTGTATATGTCAAAACACATCAGCATGTTGAAACTTTGCACGTTCATCATGATAAATGAGAAAAAGTCACAGAATATCAAGAAAAAAAACAAAGGTTAACCAGTATTTCCAACAACTAGAAAATCTAAACGGGTCAAATTGACCCGGAACATAACTGTCACGGTGTGTGTAGGCAGGAAGTACGAGGAGACGGGAAATAACTGCTAACAGGAATTTAATATACAAAAACTCAGGAACTACAACACTTACAACCATGTAAACGCAATAGTACGCCCCCTCCCAAAAAGGCGCGTCCTCGCGCCGTATAACATCAATGGGGTGGGGGGGCGGGCGCCCTGGAGGCTTAGGAGGGCATGGTCTGGGGCAGGAAACCTCTAGGGCGGAGCAGGCAGTGCAGGTGGCTAAGGCAGAGCAGGAAGTGCAGGTGGCCAGGGCAGAGCAGGACGTGCAGGTGGCCAGGGCGGAGAGACCCCTTCGTGTGGCCAGGGCGGAGCAGGACGTGCAGGTGGTCAATGGGTATGATCAGCAGTGAAGAGGGCTTTGGGCTGGACGGGACCAGCGGCGAAGGAAACTCTGGGCTGGACGGGACCAGCGGCGAAGGAAACTCTGGGCTGGACGGGACCAGCGGCGAAGGAAACTCTGGGCTGGACGGGACCAGCGGCGAAGGAAACTCTGGGCTGGACGGGACCAGCGGCGAAGGAAACTCTGGGCTGGACGGGACCAGCGGCGAAGGAAACTCTGGGCTGGACGGGACCAGCGGCGAAGAGGGCTCAGAATACACGGTCTCTGGCTGGACAGTCTCTGGCGCAGGATCAGCGGGCTCTGGCACAGGATCAGGGGGCTCTTCAGAACCATGGATGAGGATGGATGGCATGGCGAAGATGGTTGGAGCCTTCACTGGGGTGATGGTGATGCGGAGACCTCTCTCCCTCATGATCCTGATGAGGTAATCCGTCAGGTCATGGCCAGCCAAATCCATCTTGTCTTGGTCGGTTATTCTGTCACGGTGTATGTAGGCAGGAAATACGAGGAGACGGGAAATAACTGCTAACAGGAATTTAATATACAAAAACTCAGGAACTAAAACACTTACAACCATATAAACGCAATAACCGACCAGGAGTGAGGGAGAACACTGGGTTTACATACACAGAGAACAGATAGGGGAACAAGACACAGCTGGGGCAAATTAAGTAGACACAGGTGAAGGAACTGAACACAAACGAGGAGCGGGAAAACTGGGACACAGGACTGAACCAAATACACAAAGACGGGGGAAACTCAGAAACAGATAACAGTCACACTGTTACAATAACACAGGAAGATCTAGTTTCGTAACAAACTTTGCGGGACCAACACGATCTATACAGTCTTCCATACGTGGAAGTGGAAAAGAGTCAGGTTTAGTTACTGCATTGACTTTACAAAAAGGTGAGACTCAAGTGAGACTCCCAACTCATTTAAAACGACCACAAGGTACAGAAAAATCCTGTTCCACCTCGTTTGCTACAGACGACACAACGATGGCACTCGGCTTGACAACAAGGGTAGACTCGTCTATCACATAAGACTTTAGATAGGCCTCACACTTCTGCACTCCACGTAGTACAATACCCATTAAGTGTTGAAATGTTGACGGCGTGTTACGCATTCCAAACGTCATAACGGAGTATTGCATAAAAACATCAGGGGTCACAAGCGCTAAAATCTTTGAGGCCAGAGGAGTACTTACCAGTACCCCTTAACCCTTGTGCATTGTTCGATTTCTGTGTACACCCTTTATGGAGTAGTGATTAACGGAAATTCCTTTTAACACTTGTTCAAACACTTTAGATTTAAAATGTGTTCCCTGATCGGTCTGGATCACACAATGTAACCCAAACATTGAACAAAATTTAATCAACTCTTTCACAATGGTTTTCGCTTTGATGTTACGCAATGGTATTGCCTCTGAAAAACGAGTCACCGCACACATTAGCGTCAAAATATACTGCTAACCCACTTTTGATTTCGGTAGGGGACCAACACAGTCAAGAATGAGTCGCTCAAATGGTTCTCCCATCATTGCAATAGGCTGCAAAGGAGCCGGACGAATTGTTTGATTGGGTTTACCAGCGAGTCAACACACGTGACATGAACGACAATGGTTTGACACAGCAGATCTTAAACCAGGCCAATAAAAATATTTTGACACTCGCATGAATGTTTTAGTACTGCCTAAATGACCTGACAGAGGGTGGTCATGAGAAAGTTTAAGCACAGCCTTTCGATATCAGAGGGTAATACAATCTGATAGTCTGTACTTAATCCAGCCTCTTTCGCATTACGAGACAGCCACTCATGCATTAAGACGCCTCGGTCCCAGAAATAATGTACTCCATCAGCATTACCTCCTTTCACTTTATCCTCCACGGCCTCAAAACAGCACGTTAGAGAAGGGTTAGACTTTTGGGCTTTACCAAATTGTTCTCTCCCCATCGTCAGGGAAGGTTCTTAATCAGGTGGCTCATTATCTGTGTTACCCACACTGGAATACACAGAAAAACCTTAACTCAGATGGAGAAGCTGGGGAAACCATAAAAGTGTCAGATAGATCAATCACATCCTGATTGTTGTGTGCCTGTGCACGAGTGACAGCACAGGCTGGAAATGTTGAAGGGAATCGACTGGCAAGCTCCACATCACAAAGTGGAGTCTTCGCTACAATTGGGTGAGGAAAAACTTTAGCACCGGCCAGGTCATTTCCCAAGATTAAACTTACGCCCTCTACAGGCAGTCTTGAGCGTACCCCCACTTTTACAGGACCTGAAACAAGATCACAGGTCAAAAACACAGTATGCAAAGGAACTTTAACACAGTTCATTTCGGTTCCACGAACCAACACATCAGTTCCAGTGTATGTCACATCTGAGAATGGTAATGCACTTTCCAGTATAAACGATTGAGCTGACCCTCTATCCCTCAAAATCATGATTGAATTCATAGTACCATCCACAGAAACTGACACACTACCTTTAAATACAAAGGGAGTAAATGCAGAACTTTCTGAAAAATTCTCAGCACCAGACATTGGCTCAAGAACAATTTTAGCTACACTTTAAGGCTTAAAGGCAGCATTCTTATTCTTCCAGGCTTTACAATCAACAATAAGATAATTTGGGTCCAAGCAATAAAAGCAAACTCTTTTATTCTCAACACTTTTGCTCTCTTTCTTACTCTGCACTGCAGAGCACACCATAGGTTTCGTTGAGCGAGAGTACATCAAAGGTTTCTGCACACTTGAAAACATTGAAGTACCATGATTCGGGCTAGCAGCAGAAGAAAATACAGTCTTATGTGTCAGGATATATTCATCCGCCAACACAGCAGCAGCTGAGAGGGACTTAACCTTTTCTTCATTTAGGTAAATCACTAAATAGTCTGAATTTTGTTTTTTTTTTAAACAAAATTACGCTTCAGGCAAAAGCTTGTAAACTCGCAAAACAGCAACTTTCACCAAATCACAATTTAGAGACTCCTCGATGGGCAAAGCAGAACATACTTCTTGAGCTTTACCTACTAAACTGCATTGTAACATTAACCCCCACATTATCTTTAGGCCAGTTTAGTTTAGCAGCAATGCGCTCAAATGCGATAAAATATGCATCGGCCTCTGGCTTTCGAAAAGGAGGCACGAGCTTATTGTGGTTAAAAACGAGCTTTACTTGGATCAAACAAATTAACAGCAGCAGGCTGAACAGATGAAGGCATGTTTACATGCCCTGGAGTCACGACAGGTGGAACAGCATTAAACGCACGCTCTCTTTCCTTTTCCTTGTGCACCATCTCTAGCTCACGTAGATGTAACATACGATTTTCATGTTCTTGTCGTTTTATTTGTAACTCCATTTCTTTTCATTTTAACAAGAGCAAAGGATCCGATTGAGATGTCAAATCAGTTTTAGCAGTCTCTAAAACATCACTTTCCAATTTCACTATCCATATCAGCAGAAATAAAACCTTGCTCTACCAGTTAAGCATAAACTTCAGTTTTAACTACCTGTTTGGGTGCAGAGCTTAATACAGAAACCTCTAAGATTTCAGCTATCTGTATAAGATCTTTCTTTCAAAATGCATCAAACTGCTGTGTAGTAGTTTTTGGTATAAACAATCTGACATCTAACTCCATTATTAATGTTCGTTACTGCTTTACATTTTAAATCAGCAAGACAAAAATAGGAGTAAATTTTACTCACCAAGACAACAGAAAATGGTACCACTTGTTAGACACTTGTTCATTACTCATACAATTAACAAGCGGCCACTTCCACTTGTTAAATCAAAAACAAAGAGAGGGGGAAAAATAATTTGTTAAATCAATACAAAAAACAATTGGACGAGCCCCCATTTGTTACGAATTAAGTCAAATCTCTACTCAAAGAGAGCAAAACCATCCATAACAATTAACAGGGATCCGATCAACGAGATGCCTGGAGTCCCCGCTCTCACTTCCAAGGCTTCAAAACACCAAAAACACTCTTTAAAGTGAAAAAGTGAATTAATTTAACATAGGTCAATAAGGAGCAGCAAAAACTTCAGGAGGGGGAAAAGCCAAAACAAATAACAAAACAAAGCTAACTAATTTAAGGATACTAACCTAGAAATCAGATAAGAAACACAAGTACAAAAGTTTCCTTCCTAATTATGATAACCAAGAGAAAATGAATAATAAATCAAAAGGCACCCACCTCCCTACCATGGCTCCAGTCAGATAAGGATTAGGATGAAGGTTAGGGCTTAACATCACAACTTAGCAAAAGATAGTGGTTTACAACAAATGTCTCGTACCAATCATTTAACAATCCCTATGTACGGCATACAGCATAAACAATAAACCCTGTATGTGGTTATTAAGTCGTTGACTAGAATTGATTTATTTTTAAGTGAGCGGATGTTTAAAAGTGATAACTTAACACTTAACACTAACTAACGTCTTACTTTTTGTCCCCACAGCAATCTTAGTTTGGTGTGTAATAGGCACCAGATTAGATGGGTTTGCTGTACGGCTTTTGAAGGCCTTAGACTTTCTATCATGTAATTGAACAGCAATAGAGAAAGATTCAGTCACACTGGGTTCCCGCTTGTTCTGTAAACATTTGAGAAAGTTACTGTTATCATAGCGGGGACCCGACACATATCACTGAGAGCTGGTATCAGTTGTTTTTGGTTCACCTCAGAGCATATGGAGGAGGGTGTGGGCCCTGGCATTGTGGCAGAGGCCGAAGAGCTCTCACAGGAGGAGGGCGAGCTGAGGCTGCAGGCTTTGGTGGTTGTGGGGCCTGCCGTTTTTTGGTTGACATCTGGGGGCTTGCAGCAAAAGAGTGGGATAGTTTGGTTCCAGCATACACCAGTTCTTCCATTTTCTCTGAGAAGCACAGAAGTGGAGATTCTGGAGAGAGGGATAACGTGTCTGGGGAGAGTGGTTGTTGCTCTGGTGTTATTGGAGGCTGTAATATTCTGTCCAGGTTTCCCTGGCTGTTTTCCAGAAAGTCGTCCTTGGGAGCTGAATATTGGAGCAGTTCTAATATGGTCTGTCTGTGGTGAGCTCTGTGGGCAGGGCTCAGCTGAGATTGTGTCCGTAAGCAGAAGTTGTTGTGGCTGCATGGTGTTATCATTGTCCTTGTGTGATATGTCAACCACAAGTCCATTCAGGTGCTGAAGTGAAGTCCTGTGGTCATTCATACTGTGTCCAGGTGTGTGTGTGTGTGTGTGTGTGTGTGTGCCATTCAGGTTGAGTGGATTGGCACACACTGCAGAAGGATGATTGAGGGATAAGTAGATATTGTCCTTTAGCACTCTTGAACCAAGTTTGTTTGGATGGTGCCCATCCCATTGAAACGGTTGCCTCTGACTCCAGAAAAGATTGAAGCCAGGATTTTTGCAGCCATGTATTAAGCCAAAGCAACCGTGAAAACCTGTTTGTTCCTTTTGCTGGGAGTGGTCCACTGATGAATATTTGAACTTTCAGTCTTTTAACTGTTTCAAAAAGTTCATTAAAATCCTTCTTAAGGAGTTCTGACTGCTCTTTATGAATATCATTCATCCATGAATGAGTCGATTTGTCTTATGTTTCATCAGAATGCTCTGAAGTTCCCTGTTTACATCAGAAGTTGTTGCTTGTGGAAGGCAGCACGTAGTTGTATCCCTGCTGTTAATGTTTCTGATTATGGAGTCACCCACTATCAGAGTCCTCTGTTCGGCTGCACTCTGAGCTAAGTGTCGCTGTCTGCTTGACCTTGAGCGCCAGTTCTACTACTCTTTATTGTCCGAGCATGACAAAAACATGCCAAACAGGTGAATATTTCACACAAATCTGTGGTATAAAAATATTTAAAACATTTATAATGATAACACATTTTTTCCACATCAAAATATAAATGAGATAACTTAAGTAAAAACCTTTTTCAGTCTTTTTTCCTTCACAAAAAATATAAAAAATATGAATGCAATATTAATAGTATTATGTGTTTTGTCTCTTAGAAATAGAGTTGGGTACCAAAACCCGGTACCAATATGGATCCGTTACCTAAGTGAGTGGTATGTAACTGGACCGAATCAAAACGTAGATTTTGGTGCCTCATTTCAGTGCCACTTGAATGCCTCAGCTAGGGATAGGACGGTATGAAAATTTCGTATCACGATTATAGTGACCAAAATTATCATGATTATCATTATTATCACGGTTTTGTTAAAACAAGATGAAAGTGTTAAAAAATAACTTATGCTCACACTGAAAAGATTAAAAAAAGTTTTATATTTGAAAATCAACAAACAACAAATAAAATTGAAGGCTGCAAGCAGCGATGAAAAGGGCCCTCGCACCTGTGTCGCCGCCACTCAGCGGTTTTAAGAAAACAGAGGACGGTGGGCAGTATGTAATGATAATAAATATAGAAGGACTATGTCAAAGTATTTGTATTTCCCACACTTCCTGCTATCAGTGGGTGGCGCTATTGCTATAACCAAATATGAGTATGGTCATGTGTTCAGGATAGGACTCTTATCAAACATGTGAATTTTTGGGCAGATTGGACATTTTATGCCAGAGTTATTGCTGGCTGTCTGTGGTTGCCCAGAAACATCGGAACTGCAAGCAATATTGAACTGATCTGGGGTGCGTTTCCCGAAAGCATCGTTAGCCAACTATGGTCGCAAGTTCCGTTGTTATCAGCATAGTTCAACGAGTCTGTGTTTCCCGAAACCATCGTTCCAGCGAAACATTCGCAAACAGCATCGCAAAGTTGTGTGGTTTGAGCGACAGCTCTCGACCTGTGGTTAGAGGCATCGTTTCTATATTGCAGCACATTTGGAGGTAATAAATCCTTATCTTGAGCAAAATAAGCAAGCTGACATTCAGTACAACCGGTGCCTTTTATTTAGAATACATACAAATCTAATTTGCGTCTTTTAGTTTGTCAAAAGATTTAAAGTAACGTGTTTGAAGAGTGCGCATGTGCGAACGTGCTCTATTATGTAAGAACGAGCCAAATATTGAGTCTGGTAATAAAGCAAAACAACTGAGAACAATTAGAAATAGTCCTCAGATGACATGTCTGTAATTTATATGAACAAATCTAGCGTTAACTGGATCTCAAACAGTTTCATTAAAAGTAGTTATTATTCCACCACGTGCGAAACCATCATGGTTGAACGATACTTTGCGACAGTGGGTTTCAGGAAACAGTCGTGACTAGCTAGTTGATTTCTCTAATGATGCATCGTACTATGGTAGTGAAACAGCGAGTTACATCGTTGTACAGGAAACACACCCCTGATCATGCATAAATCACCAAAAGGCTGAAATTGGGTGTACATTTGTCAGGCCGCCAAGGGCACACCCTTCGACGAAAACTCAAGATCTTCGCAATTTAACGTAGCAAAGGCCTTAAGATTATACTCACCAAATTTGAAGAGGATCAGATCAAAACTGTAGGAGGAGTTTGTTAAAGTACAATGTCTGAAAATGGCAAACACTGCTCAAAAAGTTCAAAATAGCTTACTGACTTACTGTTGTATTTAGGGCTATGCTCCAAGAGACTTTATTGTAGGTATTGGGTCATAACATGCATGTACCGGATTTCATAACTGTACGTGAAATACAGAGCTGGCGCAATAAAGTAGGGTGGGCAATTAAGCCATTTTGCCCCACCCAATTCTGAAACCAACATCACACGTACATTTTCACCACTTCTGAAGCGTGTGCAAAGTTTCATGAGTTTTCGAGCATGTTTAGGCCCTCTAAAAAGCGATTCCCTTTGGAGAAGAAGAAAAACAATAGGGTCCTCTCACCAACGGTGCTCGGGCCGTAACAAGCAGCTCTATGCACTTTTTAAAGCAAGATTCTATTCTGTGGCATTTCCTTCCTTATAATGACCGCCGTCAATAGCAACGCATTATAACACAGTACGTATCACGCGCTCTCTCATTTCATTCAAATACAACTTGCCATCTTAACTCTTGCATCTCCGTTTTTGACTGTATCCAAAATAAAATCAGAGATGATTTATTGTTGACAGAGTTTGATAATATTGTTGTGATCGTCTTGTCTGGACGAGTTTTGGTACGCTGTACAAAATGGATTTAACAGGTAAGATTTAAAACAATCTCAATTCAATATGTCCCCGTAACTGTGGTAAAAAAAAAAATCGGTATAATAAGTATACAATATATACAGGTCCTTCTCAAACAATTAGGATATTCTGATAAAGTTCATTATTTTCCATAATGTAATGATAATAATTCAACTTTCATATATTTTAGATTCATTGCACACCAACTGAAATATTTCAGGTGTTTTATTGTTTTAATACTGATGATTTTGGCATACAGCTCATGAAAACCCCAAATTCCTATCTAAAAAAAATAGCATATTTCTTCCGACCAATAATATAAGTTTTTTTAATACAAAAAAAAGTCAACCTTCAAATAATTATGTTCAGTTATGCACTCAATACTTGGTTGGGAATCCTTTTGCAGAAATTACTGCTTCAATGTGGCGTGGCATGGAGGCAATCAGCCTGTGGCACTGCTGAGGTGTTATGGAGGCCCAGGATGCTTCGATAGCGGCCTTAAGCTCATCCAGAGTGTTGGGTCTTGCGTCTCTCAACTTTCTCTTCACAATATCCCACAGATTCTCTATGGGGTTCAGGTCAGGAGAGTTGGCAGGCCAATTGAGCACAGTAATACCAGGGTCAGTAAACCATTTACCAGTGGTTTTGGCACTGTGAGCAGGTGCCAGGTCGTGCTGAAAAATGAAATCTTCATCTCTATAAAGCTTTTCAGCAGCATGAAGTGCTCCAAAATCTCCTGATACCTAGCTGCATTGACCCTCCCCTTGATAAAACACAGTGGACCAACACCAGCCGCTGACATGGCACCCCAGACCATCACTGACTGTGGGTACTTGACACTGGACTTCAGGCATTTTGGCATTTCCTTCTCCCCAGTCTTCCTCCAGACTCTGGCACCTTGATTTCCGAATGACATGCAACCACTGAGCAACAGTCCAGTGCTGCTTCTCTGTAGCCCAGGTCAGGCGCTTCTGCCACTTTTTCTGGTTCAAAAGTGGGAACTTGGGGAATGCAGCACCTGTAGCCCATTTCCTGCACACGCCTGTGCACGGTGGCTCTGGATGTTTCTACTCCAGACTCAGTCCACTGCTTCCGCAGGTCCCCCAAGGTCTGGAATCGGTCCTTCTCCACAATCTTCCTCAGGGTCCGGTCACATCTTCTCGTTGTGCAGCGTTTTTTGCCACACTTTATCCTTCCCACAGACTTCCCACTGAGGTGCCTTGATACAGCACTCTGGGAACAGCCTATTTGTTCAGAAATGTCTTTCTGTGTCTTACCCTCTTGCTTGAGGGTGTCAATGATGGCCTTCTGGACAGCAGTCAGGTCGGCAGTCTTGCCCATGATTGCGGTTTTGAGTAATGAAACTGGCTGGGAGTTTTTAAAAGCCTCAGGAATCTTTTGCAGGTGTTTAGAGTTAATTAGTTGATTCAGATGATTAGGTTAATAGCTTGTTTATATAAGCTTTTCATGATATGCAAATTTTTTGAGACAGGAATTTTAGGTTTTCATGAGCTGTATGGCAAAATCATCAGTATTAAAACAATAAAACACTTGAAATATTTCAGTTGGGCTGCAATGAATCTAAAATATATGAAAGTTTAATTTTTATCATTACTAGTGCTGTCAAACGATTAAAATATTTAATCGCGATTAATCGCATTAATGTCATAGTTAACTCGCAATTAATCGCACATTTTTATTTATTCTAAATATCTCTTGATTTCTTTTTGTCCCATTATTTTTTTTCTCATTTTAATGCTCTTATCAACATGGAAAAGTGGATCTGCTTGCTTTGTGCAAATGTTTTTTTATTGAAAACAACATTGGCATATACTGTGTTCAATTTCACACTAACATTCTCACTTGGAGCAAATAATCTCTCACACAATGTAACACTGTCCATCAATAAAATGGTGAAAGAAATACTGACGAGGTACTGATATTGACGAGCGGGCGGAGAATGCACATAAGCTGTGTGTGTGTTTGGCCATCAAGTGGTATTTCAGACTGGACGTGCTGCGATGATAGCTCAGTTCACAACGACAAAACACACAGATCACTTTGGTCTTGTCAATGGAACCATTTGGCAACTTTTTAAATCTAAACTTTCCATTCAGAATCTTATTAGCAACCATTTCGGCGTCTCGCGCTTGTCATCCACTCAAAATGTAACGTTAACCCAGCCTACTACTCTTTGGCCAGCTCTCCAAACAAGTCCAAACAAGTGCCTGTTGTTTTCAGTCTAGCTAGATCCAGTGTGGTGTTGTACTTTTACTTTCAGACAGGGCGCGGGATGCGCAGCGGCAAAAGCTGAACTATTTTGAACTTTGACCGCGGCGTGCGCACCCCTGCGCTTGCGTTTTGGTCGACAAATCAACAAAACGTCCTCGCGCGGCGCAACTTAAGCCATTGAAATCATGATAGAAATGAATGGGTTTCATAGCGCAGCGACGCGCATGCCGCATCCTGTTGCAAAAGCATGTGATAAAAACGACAAAGTTTGCTAAGCCAAAAAGAATGTTAATCTCGCGATAAAAAAATTGACGCCGTTGAAATGGGTTTGCGTTAACGCCGTTAATAACGCGTTTAACTGGCAGCCCTAATCATTACATTATGGAAAATAATGAAGTTTATCACAATATGCAAATATTTTGAGAAGGACCTATATATATATAGGTTCTCTATACAACAGTGGGTGATGGTCACACAAGACGATCGGCAGATTTAAGTGTTTCCTCCTATTGCAACAACTTTTTTGTGCATGTTGTGCAGACAGGGTGACCGTCCTCGATTAAGTTTCCCTCAAGACCTTTGTAAAAGCCAAAATATGACCACACCTCAGATTTGGTCCTCTTAAAAGGCTGAAAAATCTCCCGAGCACGGTCACTACCTTGTGCCTTCCACCATTCCTTCTCGAATAAAAAAAAAAAAAAAACTTTGCGCGCTGCGCCCCTGGGTCAAACTGTGGACGGGATTTATACTGAGTTATTAAAATCGCGATAATCAAACACGGTTTTAATGATAATTAAATTTTAAACGATCATACTAACCGTCAGTACATTTTATCGATTAGAACGTAGTGCATCGCGTGAGCATCAACTTCTAAATTCAAATCTGCGTTCGCACGTTGGCTGGAGCTGAGCCAGAGAGAGACGCTCTCAGCGCTGCCATATATCACAACTATTCAATGTTTTCAACCACATAATATATTTTTATATTATAATATATTTTAGGTTTCAGAAATTGAAATACACATAAGTACTAGAAAAACAATACATTTAAAGTTTGTAAAATACACATTGATGTCTATGGAAGAAGCAAAACAAATCCGTTCAATTATAAATTCATAACGTGTTTAGATACACATTGTAGGTAGGCTACTAGGTAATATTAAAATTTTACTCTATTCTTCTCACACTTCACCGGCCATTTACTTTCATGTATTTTGGAAAATGTGGATGAATTGACGTGTTGTAGGCTAAATCTGACAGATACAATTCTCTGAACTGTAGTGCGTACTAACATTGTGTGTTAGATCAACTAACATGAATCATGATCATTTTAAAGGTTTAAATGAAAAAACACATTCACTTACATGTAAGAATAAAAAAATTAAGCCAAGGACTGTGAAACAAATTAGCTCTATGAAATATTAATAATCAATAATAACTTGTTATGATTAATTATGAATATTTGGGTCAGTTAATTGGATTAACTTGATGTGGCTAAATTAATATTACAATTGTAGCGACTACGAGAATGAACCAAACACAATTGAAGCTTTTAGGTGATTGTTCATACATAATCACACAAAAGAGGCTTCACATTCCAGATTCAAATCACCAAACCCAGAGCCATAAATCACCCCTAGGCTCCGGAGAGTCTGTAACCGAAAATACTTTTTATTGTTTAACTAAAGGAAGAACGTTGTCAACGTTTTATAATTTGGCAAGACAGATCTGTTCAGAAATGGTGAAACAAGAGGCCCTAACAAGAGGTCACCTGACCCCTGCGACTAACAGACTACGTCTTTCTTAAGGACCAAAGTCCCATGAGAGGTGAACAAAAACAGATTTCAGCCGGAACTATCCCTGACCTCAGACTGGAATGGCTTAAACCCCATAAACTTTACATATTAACACACTTTACATATCAAAATCCATAAAACTCATCCCAGAACAATTCTCGATGGACTTATAATCAAACATCATGCAACTACATAATTCTATGTTGTTTCTACAATATATGTGTGTGTCTAATATGCTTAGGTGCCATACAATTCATAATTGTTATAAATATTAGGTGTGTGAAAGTGTGTCGTGCTTCCTGTCGGCAGGATCGTATGTTCTTCTTGGCTTGATTGAAATCTGGGTAAAATGTTTTGTATTCTTATAATAGTAATAATGGCTAAACTGTGGCCTCTTGTTCTCTCTGCTAGTGCTGGAGAGCAAGGAGATCACAGATAACGCATGATTTACGATAAGAAGAAAATAGAGCCACCTCCTAAATTAAGCCAGTGTCTAATTGGCCAGAACTCATCCCGGAGGTTGGAAAAACTTTGAGTTTAAAATCTTAGACCCGAACATTGAAGCTCTCTCTTCGCGCTCTTCTCTCTCTCTCTCTCGTGCTCTCTCTCGGAAAAAGTCTCGGCAGAACAAGTCGGGTGGAGCAGACGATGGTTATAGTAACCATGTGGACGCATAGAGACAAATGACCCAAATCAAGATCAGGGTTTAAAACAGCTTCATCCAAGCCATCTAACTCGTCTCACTTTCCTTTCTTTTCCTTTGTTTTCTTTTCCGTTAAAAGTCTCGGTTCTAAGTTAAGTTTTGCTGCAAAGTTTCGTTTAAACGTTTCCACTGCAACGCGCTTCCAACTTCAGAGACTTTCATCCATCCGCCTACACACCACGTGATTGGCTGCCCAAGATCTAGCAGGCACGAGGAGACCGCCAGGCAAGCAACCGACCCGGGAAACCCCTTTACACGGACAAAAGGGAATCCCCAAAGCAAACCGAAGACAAGCAAGTAGCCTTCAGACTCTTAACTGAACTGGTGCATTAATATAACATTGAAAAACCTGCCTAAGAAACGATAGAAGGGTTAAATCGATGATTGATGGTTCGTTCAGGTCATGTCTTTTAAGTGCATATAGAAACTTGGGATCTCACCATCTGACTCCTAAAACTCATTCTTCCTCACTCTCTTTCTTTCTGCAGCTCGTATGAATATGTGTGTGCCTGTGTGTGTATGGGGGGGGGGGGGGGGGGTCACGAATTTGGTGACCCAAATTCGTCACTAATAAAAGAAAATAATAAACAATAATGTTATTAAAAGGTTTTCACATGTAAACCAACAACAATTACAATTTAAACAATATTTCAAGTGTAATCTTTCTTTATAAAAAGCGTATATTTTATCAAACATATTTCAAAGTTAAGGATTCATTAGTTTGAATATACATTGGAACAAACACTATAATAACATCTTAGTTGATAATTCAATCTACTTAATTTTTGACAAAACATCCCATAATATATATTTAACATATGAGCAGAAATTGGCAGTAGTCTATTTTACAGTAAAAACTTTATAATGTATCCAAAACTGGTCAACGAAATCTTGTCTAAACATTCATATTTCGTCTGTAACATGTTGTTTTTATGATATATTAATATAGGGCATATAAATGTTAATTTGCAGTTAAATATGTTGCTTATACATAGACATTTTATTTCAACATATTTCAGTCAATATTTACTCATCTTAGTATAGCCATATAGTTTGGGGAAAAGCTAAACTATTAGATGTGTTCATGTTCATGTAAAATAGTATGTTTACTTATGTAATGCCTGTAGTAAACAAAAGCATGCATCTGTGCCATTCATTCACACATAGACATGCAATTCATATTTAAACAGTAATTTTGCGGTTTACAGACAATATTCCATATCGCAAAGCAAACTTACTATTCACAATCCTCAGCTGGATCCATTGGGCGTGTTCACATTAGCAGATGAGTTGCCATGAGAACGACTGACATCACTCTCTTTTCATACAGATTACATAAACAGAGAATATTTGTTTTAATTTTGAATTAGATAATTTAGTAGCAGAAACTTAAATGTTCATTAAGATATATTGCTCATGCGTGTGTGACTAGTATTCGCTGAGTTTTGTTTAAGATTAGAGACGTGCTCCAGAAAAAAAGTTCACCGAGACGGAGAGGCAGAAAGTTAACCCTGTTTATTTTCTTTATTTTACAAAAGCACAATGTTTTGTTTCGATTGTAAGTGGACACATACAAAAGTAGAGTTTAAAAGTTACTTAAGTTTACTTAAGTCTGTATGACCATAAATGACGGAGTATTTTTTATTTAAATTGCTGCTGTTTGAAAAAAAAATCAAGCATGTGCATGTGCACAGGGGCGTTTGTCGACCCCTAAGGCTTAATCTGCATGTGAATTGAACTCCATCCTATCAACAATGACTGGATGGATACATATGGTTCCCTTTCAGTCGAGAACGTCAG
Organism: Meda fulgida; assembly: GCA_030578275.1. Taxonomy (NCBI): domain Eukaryota; kingdom Metazoa; phylum Chordata; class Actinopteri; order Cypriniformes; family Leuciscidae; genus Meda; species Meda fulgida. The sequence goes on along the minus strand of CM060616.1, from coordinate 22,049,624 downwards.
ACGTAGTCGACGTCAACTGAATGGGGATCATGCCAGGGAGCCAATCATCTTCGATTACTATTGAACGAGCCAATGGAATTGGCGTGGGTGACTCGCATCACATACTCCGCTCCTGCGGCGCAGGTATAAATACGGAAGTGGATGCATGCACTAGTTGCCTTTCGCTTCGGAGCTGATCATTTGATGTCTCTGAAGAGTGCTGTTGTTTACAATGAGCGAGTGTGTCGGTGTTCTTCTGGAAGACTCTACCAGTGCTAGTGGTTTTTACAGCGCGAGTGCAGCCGTGATCGCGAGTTTTGAGCTCTCAGCTGCTGTTTTAACAGAAACAAATTTCGGAATGTTTGTTGACGGCTGATTAGAGGGCGGAAAAGTGAGTGCTTCACTGTTTCAGTTCTCTGTTCAGTGTTGCTGCGGTCATTCCCCTGTGTGCTCTGGCACTGATGATGGGTCCTATTTCCTGAAAGAGCAACACAGGTGCGTTTGCGTCTTTTTCAAGATATCATTCCACCCGTGTGTTTCTGGATGCGGTCGTTCCCTGTTCCTCTCTGACGTTCACAATTGTTGCATCACGTGTTTGGGCTTACAGGACGCTGAAGCAGCTTTTTCTGGACGGTTTATGTTCCCATTGCGGGAATATGACTGTCGCAGTGTTGAGATTGAGACTCGCCATCATCTACGAAGCGCGAGTCCCCATTACCATGCCCCGCCCTCGGGTGCAGCGTGGGATGGGTGATAGAAGGATAGTGTTGGATGGCTCGCCCGGTAAACATTCCCTGTGGGCTCCTCACTCCTCCCTTCCACCGCAGCTGTTGGAGTCCCCTGTGGAGCGTGCTGGTCCATCTGTAATGGGTGGGCTCCCCCAGAGGACAGGATGTCGATTGCAGCATCGGCGGGTGAGCTGGCATCTGGCGATGATGACTCGACTGTGTTAGCATAACGTTGCCCGAGCTGGATCCAGAATTGTCCAGCTATGCTGAAACGGGCCGCCGAGGCTGTTGGGCTCTCAGCCTGCTGCCTCAGTACCCTACTTACCCGAAGTGCATGGAGAACTTACTAGGTCATGGATGGCACCTTTTACTGCCGAAAACTGCCTGAGTGGAACTGCCCCCCCCCCACCTCGCTTCCTTGATGGAGGAGCAGTGAAGGGTTATGACGCTGCTCCTCCAGTGGGGTGGTCTGTCACGACACAGGTGCACCTGTGTCCGGCGGCCGCTGCTTTTGGGGGATCCTCGTCTCCCCTCTAAGGCCTGTGAGTTTTCATCTGTGGTCCCTGGCCCGGTTCGTGGAAGCCAAAAATGCTTACCAAACGGGTCCAGATGGCCCCAAACTATACCATCAGACTCTGCTTGCGATTCCCTTTCGCTACAGGCTTCCGCCCAAGCTCAGTGATATTCATCACACCTAGGTGTTGAGCAAATATGAGCAGTGCTCCTGTCTTGTGTGCGCCCATCACAGTCTATTGGCGAAGGACGCGATGTAGCCTCTTCCTCCAGCCGATATGAAGACTGGCTTCTATAAGCCCGTACTTCATTGTACCCTAGAGAGGTGGGTCACGAGCATCTTGGTCCTGTGTTAATTGAAACGGGCCCTTTTTCGGAAGCCTCCGTTCAATTTGTTACAGAGATGCATTTCCAAATGCTCTGTCCCCAAGATTGGTCTGCAGCTTTCGGCCTGAGAGACATGTACTTCAGATCTCTATCCTTCTGCACCACAGGCCATCCTGTGTTTGTGCGTCCGAAAGGTGTAAAGTATCAGTACAAAGTCCTACCCTTCAAGTGCTCATAGCCAGTTGGGTCCTCCGGTCAACTGGGAAAGAGTAAACTTGTCCAAGGACTGAGGATCTCTTTTCTAGTTTGGAGATGGATTTGGCAACCGCATCTCTAAAGAAGAGAGTGTGAATAGTTAGTGCTGTATAAAAACTCTTCAGAGGCTCCTGGGGCATATGGAAGACGCAGCCGCTCGGCTTCCTCCACATGAAAACCGCTTCAGCATTGACTTCATGGCAGAGTCCCGAGGTGACCGTGGCAGAGCGGCACGCTCCGCCTGCTGCCAAACCCTCAGTCCGTAACAAACCTTCAGAAGCTTCTGAGGTCGCTTCATTCCACTATTTCTTCCGGCCTGTTCAATCGTGCTGCCAACGAGCCTCACAACAGCCTATGGTTAGGGAGAGAGGAGACTCCATCCCCAGACGTTCCAGCTGGGCTGTTTGCCTTTCTGGATTCGTTCCTCTGTCAGTTGTATTTTTTTCTGTCTGAGCGGACAACCCCTGGACAGACACAGAAATGTGTTCCCAGGTAAGCCTTCTAAAGCGGCTGTGCGATTCATTGTCGCTTGGCGCTCTCTCAAGTTCAGTGATTTTTATCACACTCAGGTGTTGAGCAGGGATGCTCCTGGAGCTCGGTGAATTCTATCACACTCAGGTGTTGAGCAGAGATGCTCCTGAAACTCAGTGATATTCTTCACACCTAGTGTTGAGCAATGCTCCTGTCTTGTGCGCGCATGTCGCTTGCACGTATTTTGCTTGGTCAGGAGTGGAGCAGATCTTGATAGTTGCCCCTTATTGGCCCAACCAGGCCTAGTTCTCCCCTCGATGGCCCTTCCTGACTTCCCCTGAAAACATTCTCAGGGACGGGGCATGATGGCACCCGCGTTCGGACCCATGGAGGAGTTCAGGCCGGTCCTAAATTTGGACGCGGAGGTTCAGGTAGCTATGTGGTAGTCACCATCACTTCTGCAAGAGCACCCCCTGAATAGGAAGTTGTGCTTATGCCAAATAGAAGTGGAACCTATTCGTTGAGTAAGTGCTCTCTTTCCTGCAAGATGAATTGGAGTGAGGGCTGTGTCCTCCACCCTCAAAATGATGTTGATGCAGTAGCATGGGAAGCATGACCTGATAGGTCCTGAGGGAACAAGGGAAATTAATCTCCTTGCGCCCCTCTTTATTCTCTTGGGCCTTATCTCTGGTGCAACTGCACTGCAGAGACCGCCCCTGAGCCACTGCAGGCAGTGAGTTAAAAATTCGGTTTTAACGAAAGTTCTTCTGCTCACCTGGTTTCTACTAGAGGGTAGGGACTTGCTCGCTTTCGGTCAACAAGTTGTGCCTGGAATTCAGGCTGGCTAACTCTCACAAGCTGAGACCCCGGCCTGGATATGTGCCCAAGGTTCCTACCTCTCCATAAAGGAAGGTCCAGGTAGTGAGCCTGCAAGCGCTGCCCTGGAAGAGGCAGACCCAGCCCTGGCTTCTCTGTCCGTCCGCTTCATTGCGGTTATACGTGCACAAAACGTAAGCCTTAGGACCTCAGTCAAGCTCTTGTCTGTTAAAGAAAGGGAAGGCTATTTCCAAGCGAGGTTGGCCCACTAAAATAGTGGCTGCCTTCATCTTGGTGTAAATCCCCAAATGCATGTGAGCTCCTCTGAAGTGAGTGTGATCTTCCGCCTAGGCGAATAGAGTTTCAGAGTTGGGGGTTATGCGACACCTGTAGTCGAACTGTTGCTTCCCGTGGGCTCTCTTCTTATGAAGCCAGTTTCATCATAAAGCACCATTGAAGTGTCGGCTTGCTGCGCCATTACCCTCCTATGGACTGGATATGTGCGCAATTCTTGCTTCAGTAGAGTTCCCCTTATTAGCCGAACCCTGTCGAGTTCCTCCATACCCTTTGGCTAAGAACGTTGAATCTCACCCCTGTCATAGGCTGGAGCCACCATAGTGACATTCCATATGTTGTACTGCCTGGTCATCCACCCAGTCTATATGTGTATTTTCCTTCCATGTACAGGAAACGCTTTCCCAGTGATCCTGCAGGAACAGCAGTGACTTCCCTGGCTTAAGCCCTGTTCCGTCTCCTTAAATCGGGGGGATCAGGTGGCTCTATCTAGGCACTGGAAGGTGGCAGCACTAGTGGCGTTTTCAAATAGATCCCCATTCAGATAATGTAGACTATGTCTGATGTTCTCGACTGAAAGGGAACTTCCTGGTTGCGTATGCAACCCACCGTTCCCTGAACGGAGGACGTAGTCCCCTCGCCACTACTGCTGGACCACCGCTGACTCCGGAGCAACTAGTGCGTGCATCCACTTCCGTATTTATACCCGCGCCACGGAGGCGGAGTGTGTAATGCGTTTAATCGTAATCAAAAATTATTGGCTCCCTGGCGTGATCCCCATTCAGTCGACGTCGACTACGTCCTCCGTTCCCTCCTTCAGGGAATGCATACGCAACCAGGATGTTCTTTTAAGTTTCATCCTATGAATGGATTAATTAATGTGGTCTGAGCTGTCGACACAACAGATCTGGTCACAGTTGTTGTTGTTGGTGCATCCTATGATGCGAATAGAGGCCGATCCTTGAAGAACATGGCCGGCCACAGGCGTCGCACACAAACTGGCTAGATGTTGTTATAGATGTTGTTAAGACATTGTGCTTTCTGTGTCTTCGTTTATCTACTGCATTAGTGATGCGGCTGAACTCAAAGGAGTGTATGGCAGTATGGCACTGTGCTCGCCATGATGTCCTGTCTGCAGCCATCTCTTCAAGGGCATTTGGGTCCATGTTGAATAGTTTTAAATTGGCTTTGAGGCCGTCCTTGTAGCGTTTTAGTTGCCCTCCTTGGGAGCGCATGCCGCTCTGGAGCTGGCCATAAAAAACCTGTTTTGGCAGGCGTGAATCTGCCATGCGTACAACATGTCCAGACCAGCGAAACAGCACAGCAAGCATGAAGGCTTCAATACCAGTGATGCCACAGATCTGAAGTACCTCAGTATTTGGGACTTTGTCCTGCCATTTGACATGTGCAATACGACGGAGACAATGCATATAGAACTAATCAAGAATGCCCACGTCGCAGTCCTTAAAAGCCACGAACAGCATCATGGAAAAAAATATGCTGAATAACAGTGGGGCGAGCACACAACCCTGTTTGGTGCCATTGGAGATGCCAAATGGGTCAGACTGCTTGCCATCATCCAGCACCTGACCAAGCATACCATCATGAAATGAACGGATGATGTTAATGAATTTCTCTGGGCATCCAATCTTATGAAGAATGAGCCAGAGCCCGGTGCGGGGAACTGAGTCGAAGGCTTTTGTGAGGTCGATAAAGATCATATAAAGATCAAGATGTTGTTCTCTGCACTTCTCCTGATTCTGCCTAGCAGTAAACACCATGTCCATAGTATCGCGGCCTGCACGAAATCCACACTGACTTTCCGGGATGATGTCACTGTCATAAACATGTTGTTGGAGGCGGTTCAGCAAAATTCGTGCCAAAACTTTGCCTGTGGAGAGCAACGAGATGCCACGATGATTGTCACAGCAGGCTCTGTCTCCCTTTTGCTTGTAGATGTGAACAATCAATGCGTCTTTAAAATTTTGAGGCACAGCTTCCTCGCTCCATATTTTGCTGAATAATGCGTTGAGTGCGGAGAGAAGAGATAGTCTACCTTCCTTCAGCACCTCACTTGGAATACCATCAGAACCTGGAGCTTTACCAGAGGGCATCTGCTTAATGGAACATGCGACTTCCTCCTGGGACGGGATATCGTCCAGGTCTGAGGCCATTGGCCACTGCGCTATGTCACCAAGCAGTGATTCATCGAAATAAGCTGGCTGGTTCAATACCAATTGAAAATGGTCTACCCAGCATCTGAGGATCTCAGCCTTGTCAGAAAGTAGGGTTCCGTCAATGGCACATACAGGTGTAGAACCAGTTCTCAGGGGCCCATAGACTGCCTTTAGACTGTGATAGAATGCCTTCATATCATGACAGTCTGCAGCAAACTGGAGTTCCTCAGCTTTTGACTGCCACCATCTATTCTTCATTTCACGCAGGCGGGTCTGTGCTACATTTCTTGCCCTAGTATATGCTGACTTTTTCGCAGTGCTGGATTCATCATTGACCCACACCAAGTGAGCTGTGTGCATTGTATTCAACATGCACTTCAGCTTCAACATCCTGATCATCAAACCAGTCCTTATGTTTGAATGTGGTGAAGCCGAGGACTTCAGCAGCTGTGCTGTATGTGATATCCCTGATTTTGGACCATGTCTCCTCAACATTAATGGTAGCTTGATTGTCCAAAGTGATGAGCCTGTCTAGAAGGGTCTGACAGAAGTTAGTATGGCAAGAGTCAACACGAAGCTTAGAAACATCCAGTCGCTTCCGCCTTTTGGCTTTATGTCGACGAGATGGAGCTAGGTCCAGAGACAACACACTACGCAGCAGTCGGTGGTCAGACCAACAGCTTGTGCCTCGCATGGCTCGACTTATATGGACCTCCCTGAGATGTTCCTGCCGGATGATGATGTAGTCCAACACATGCCAGTGCTTTGATCGAGGATGTTGCCACATGGTCTTGTACTTGTTCGCCTGCTGATAGGAGTTTGTGATCGCCAGCTCATGTTGCGCACATATCTCCAACAGCAGCGTGCCATTTGTGTTCTCGTTTCCCACTGAGTGTTGCCCCAAGACTTTCGGCCATGCAATGACATCACGTCCCACACGTGCATTAAAGTCTCCCATAAGGAAGAGCCGGTGTTTGTGAGGTACTGAACATAAGGCAGTGTTAAGGTGTTCATAGAAGGACTCCTTCTGGTCATCACTGGCGGTCATTGTGGGTGCATAGGCACTAATCAAGACAGCACTGTTGCCATTCTTGACCAGAAGGACTCCTTCTGGTCATCACTGGCGGTCATTGTGGGTGCATAGGCACTAATCAAGACAGCACTGTTGCCATTCTTGAGCATCAGCTGTAAGGTCATCAGCCTTGGCGACAGGCCACGAGGTTGCACTTCTAGGAGTGGTAGCAATGATGTCTTCACTGCAAATCCAACTCCAGCCTGCCTTGGCTGACCTTCGGGCTGCCCAGTGCAGAAGAATGTGTAGCCGGCGTTGACTTCTGTGAGTTTGGTTTCTCCAGGAATTCTTGTCTCACTGAGAGCAGCAATGTCTTTTCTGTATCTCGCCAGTTCATGGGCAATGATTGCAGTTCTCCGTTCGTGACGATCAGCAGAGTCCAAAAGTTTGTGCACATTCCAAGAGGCAAGACGCAGTTTAGTCTTTATCTTTTGTAATTTTTGTCAACCGCAGAATTGGATACTCAGCTGGTCACGGTAAACCAGCAGAGTGAGTGGAACGAGCGCTGTTTAAGGAACCTTTTCTATCCCCTTCTTCCGTGGAAGAGAGCAGCGCTGTCCCTAAAAAGGGCTGCTCTGTCGCCTGGGTAGGGTACGGATGGTACTGTCGTTCCAGGTCAGCATTAAACGACCATCACACCCAGGCCGCCTACATGCAGGTTCGTGACTAAGTGCTCCAAGTGGTATGCTCCACCTGCACCTGTCGCCACTTGCCCATCGCCGCAGGACTTGGCATCTGTGACATACCATCACAATGAATGGATTATAGTGGGAAAAGCTTGTGTGACCAATCCCACTCTCTCTTCCAACAGTGACCATTGCCACTAAGCTCAGAACCTGAGACGTGCAGGCTGGTGACTGGCCGGAAGTGATCACAAAATGGGAGCCCCTAACGCCCTCCAGAGTGGCTTGTGACTGCTCCGCTGCGGTGCTGTCTTCGCCAATGTTGTGACATGCCGAGTTGTAGCCAGAAGACACCATGGGAGTCTTTGCCGGAGCCCACTTAGCCAGTCATTTTCAGGGCTCCTGCAAGGCCTTTCCATCTCGTGCAACGCCCTAGATGATACTTCAGTGCGAGCACCTTCATCACTGATGGCATAGCCCGAGTAGGCAATCCCCTACTTAACTGTTCACCCCCTCACCACGTTGAGGTGTGGGTCGGACTCAGAGGGGGGATTAATTAATACTCAGCACTGTCAACATTAAAATTTCATTCGATTAGATTTTAGCTATGAAAGTTATGAAGTGGATTTTTTTTGTATAATGTTTCCTGAGGTGCATGCATAATGTAAGTATGATTTTTACACCGTAAAATGTCATTGTCATGTAGCGTGTTGTCGAGAGGCCTGTGAGAGGTTTAGGAAGGCACCGTACAAGGGAGAGGTTTTCAATATGCCCGTTGTAGGTTTATTTCAGAAGCAACAGCTCATAAGGTGCAGTCCACATGACGTACAAAAAAAAAGAAAGAAAAAAGAAAAAATGCTGTGAGCAGCAAAAACTGGCACTAAACAATGCCTAGTGGCACAGCCACACAATTATCAGCATGTCTCACCTTAAACATGTTCAATCATTGGCATAGTATACACAGGATGCCACCATTTCCCTAATCCTGATCAGACAAAGGATTAAATACCTAAGTTTCCCGCCAAACACCTAGTGGGACGAACCATTGCCACGGGGTGGAACCTTTCCCCATAACACTCACTGAATTCCACAGCCAAACATGGGCACATAAATATAACTAATGTTCACGAACTCATTCAGACACACAGTAATCATAATACAAACATACATAACATACAACCAAAACTCACACATTTAACTCCTCATAACACAAATGTCTCTCTCCATCTTGAAACATGGTACGTTCTGGCTATGCGCACTACCAGAACCCACCTCCATAATCCTGAATCAAAACAGGTTGATCATTCATGTGCCATAATCTGTACATGTGTACAATAAAGAAATAAAATAAAACAAACAATGGCTCTCAGTCATCAATCAAAACATTAACAAGTTAAACTCTTAATGTCGGAATTGTACCTCCACATATTCATTATCAACATACTATACCTACTAAACTATTCCTGCAAACAGCATACCAAATAAATTCCAAATAGCACTAGGCTGGCACTCTAGTGATGATATCATTGACCAGGTTCATCATCACAGTCATAATTTAGAAATAAAAAAAAAAAAACGTTTTTCTACCCTGATCTTAGCCCTCTGGCTTGGACACTCTGTTTGAAGGGGCATGTCTGCTATGAGACTTCAATGTAAACGCCCACTGCTGTGATTGGCTGACATCTTGGCATTTGAAATACGCATTACATGTGTAACCCTCTCAAATATTTGTGAGAATATTATATAATATTATATAATAATTATATAACTTTACTAAAAAAAGTTTTTAGTATTACAGCTGTTGAGATGAACAAATCCTAAAAAAAAAATTATTATAGCATTATATTCACATGAAATGTTGCAGTGATGAGCATTGAGCAGATGACAGACAGTCTGTTGATCGTGTGAATGCAGTGATCTCATCATTGCAACGTGATTTCTGCACTCTCACGAAATGACTTTACTTACGTGTGTGGCGTTGTTGTAGAATCCATATCATAAAAAGCCAAAATTGCAACTGAATTACCAAATAATCCACAGTGAAATGTAAAATTAATCTGAATCCATATTTCTGACTTTCTCTGACAGCTTTAAGCAAAGATTATTTTTTTCCACAGCCAGGAACAGCACAACAATGTCTGAATGGCCTCGGAATTGTGTTATTATCACAATCTTATCGTAAACAACTAGGGATGCGCCGATCCGATACTCGGTATCGGTATGGGCTCCAATACTGCTATTCTTTGCCGGATCGGGTATCGGTCAGACGAGACGGATCAAAATATTGTGTGTATACTATTCTGTGTTATTGTTAAGCCCCACAAAAGACACAAAAACATTATAAAGTACCATAAAGTTTTTGTGCACTTTATCATAAGTGTTCTGAAGGCATTCTATAGTATAATGTGAGATAGAAATGAATAGTTTAGTCATTAAATTTAAGTTCACGTAAACTCTTCCCTCCGCTGAGGCTCTCAGTCATTCTCTATTCAGCGTTCAAACAGCTCGTCGCATTCGGTAACGGCAGTCAACACGATGAAACTCTCTCCAAGATGATTCAGTGTTACTATTCTTATACTTGATCTGTAGATAAAGGTCTATGGTTTTGCATAAAATGATTTTATCTTGCTGGACTTTATTGCTTTATTGTACCTTAATCTTAATCATGTTACTTTCTACCGGGTGTCTGTTAGATAACAACACTAGTGTAGAGTGCACTATAATTGTTCTTCACGTGCACAGTAATTGAAATTTAAAATTGTTAAAAGAAAAGGCTCAATAAACTATTGCATAGATGAAAGATATACTGTATAATGCACTACGCAGCAATAGGTCTTTCCTTAGTGCTTTGAACTTTTCAATGTGGATTTGAAGCGCTGCGCGGTGTGCATCATCAAGTGCATCATTCTGCTCACGGGATGCGCATAAGTGTTTTTTTCACTAAATGAATCATCCACTAATCTAGTTTATATAAGTATTTGTGTCATAGATTATGATCATTTTTTTATGTGTTGTTTTTCTTGTCTGTAGATTGTGTTTAACACACAAAAGAGTGATTATCAGTTCAACACACAGTTATAGAAAAAAACTGCTGGTATCGTATCGATATCGCTCAATACTCTGAATTTTTGGTATCGGATCGGTTCTGAAAAAATTGTATCGTGCACCCCTACAAACAACTAATTTAGATCCACTTGCTGCTCATTGACTGAACACTAGGCAGCGGGGACAAAGATGCGATTATGCAATTATTACTAATATGAATACAAAGGGTAACCGTCTTATTACTAATGATGACCTGAGGAAAGCAAATTAATTAAATGATTTTTACCTCTGGTTTGACACAGAGGACTGTGCACTGGAATGTAGAGAAGCTTTGGATTCACTTGTAATCGAGAACACATCTGATAGGGTCATTGTGGACCCACAGAAAGGTCATTTAATCTTCAGTCGACTGTGTACCAAAAAGTCCACAGGTCCTGATGGTATCTCTGCATTATTGTTAAAATCTTGTGCAGAAGAACTTACTGTGGCATAGTGTCCAATTATTCAGCAATCTGAGGATTCTCATATTATACCTGATCTATGGAAAAAATCTATAGCCTAATTGTTCCTTTACCAAAAAAAAAAACTGGTTCGAGTGAAAACAAAGATTTTAGGCCAGTAGCCTTGACATCATGTGCAATGAAAAGTTTTCAGAAATATATGGTGTCCATTTTAAAGACCGAAGGTAACTCTGTACTGAACCCATTACAATTCGCATACATGCCGTAGTACAGGAGATGCTGTTAACACTGTCCCTTATTTTATTACTAAACATCTGGAAAATCCAAAAGCTTACGCACGCCTATTACCCACGCCTATCCATTGCATGTTCTGAATACAGAGTTTGAATTGTTACCTTCTGGAAGACGATACAGATTTTCGATGTGTAGGTATAATCGTTTTAAGTGTTTTAATAAGTCTTTTATTCCTTTTTCAATTAAAATGTTAAATGATGAATGAGTATTTTTTAAGGGTGTGTAAAGGAATTATTATTATTGTCTTTTTTTTTTGTATTGTAGAATTTTCTGTTTATGTTTCCAATTATTTTGTCAATGTAAACACCTAGAGTCCAACACAAATTTACCTTTCGTGGACAATAAAATGTATTTCATTCATTAATTTCATTAATTCATTCATTCATTTGTTAAAGACCGACCATTACAGTTTAAAGTGAAGCGTTTCGCAGTAGACCTTACACCGGTTCTGTTTTACTATTATTCATTTTAAATTTAAAGTGCTATATTATTGTTTGTGTCACGTTTCAAAGGATGTTGCAAGGTATGGCATCCTCAATGGTTTATCAAATATCCTCAACTCAGAATTAAACGAATGACCGGCCTTCTTAGGACATACAGGCTGGTTGCTATGCCAGCGCTGCGGGTACACAAGCACACGTTTAAATGAGGTTTTGTTCAACCAAAGTTTTCTTAAGAGATATAAACCAGACATTAATATAAATAGCACTTTTTCTGTTAACTTCTCTATGGCAAATCCTCGTCACTTGTTTTGGAACTGTGCCCCATGCCCAGAAATTTGATCAGGCAGTTTGTTGTTTATTCAATCTTATTCATTATGTGACTTCACTTTTAGTTTTAAAGATGTATTTTTTGTAATGTTTGATTATTTAAAAGAAAGGGAAGGACAATATTATAAAGTTAATCTATACTTTTGCTGGCAAAAAATATACAGAAATGCAAATATTAGGGGGCATCGTCTCCTCAATACCAAGAAAAATACTAGTTGTGAAACTGCATAGAAAAGTAAAAACATCAAACATTTAATTGTGCCCGTAAAATGAACTGAACATAACAACAAAATATGCAGTATAAAACTGAAATCATTTTTAATATTTTTTTTAAACATTCACCCATCATTCCTGTTCATGGGTTGATGAGGTTTATCTTATGTAGGCTAACCAAAATTAAAAATTTAGAAACATTGTGAAAATACCAAACTGGTATGTTTTCTTCAAGCAGTCAAAAAATTGAAATATCAAATTTTTCTACTACGAAAACAACCAGACCAAACTGCAACTTTTGGGAGACGTTTTATTTAGGTGTTAAAATAGCGTAATCTGCACGTTGGAATATGATGTTTAAAAAACATCATGACAGTACCAAAATGTATTTATGTATTTGATGACATTATGAAAAATGTCCATAGTTTTCATGTTATTAGATTTTCTAACAAAAAATGTATTTGTACCAAGTAAAATGCCAAGAAATGAACCAAGACAAAGAGTCAGAGTACAAGCAGTTTTAGCTTAAAATAAAAAAGACCATGCTGAAATTCAGCCTATTTAAAAAAAAAAAAATGTTAGTTGATGTTAACTGGCGAGCTAACTAGCTAGCTGATGTTAACTTGAGTCCACATTGTTTTATTCAACCACCTAGTTAAAATACATTTGATGGAAAAACAAAGCATACGATGTTCAGAACATGGTAACTGCAGTAATTATGATTACAGAACCCCCGTGGGGGCGTTTTATCCCACATTTTTTTGATTAATCGTTTTTATTTTTTTTATTTATTTTTTCAAATGTGGTCAATTCAATAATAAATTGATTCTCAAAAGCGACGAATCAATCTTTTTTCCTATGTATTTTCTCAAACATTGAACATAAAATCTGATTGACGTTAATCTCATTACTAGTCTTCTCCACTAGATGTCATCCTGTTATTTACCTAGGGATCCTTTCATTCATTCAGTGCTGAACATGGTGGATGCAGGGGTGCCTTTCAGCTTGAAAGATGTTTCGGACAATTGAATGAACTGTCACGGCACGTTCGGACCAGTGCTGCATGGTTACGAACGTTTATCATTTGCACTCATTTCCAAGCCTTGCCAATTTCAGCATTCAAGCGAAAAAGATCTCACGTGCAGTGTGAGAAGTCTTGTGCGCGCACACCCGGAGCGTGCACAGCTGCGCGTCAGACAGCGTACAAATACCGGTAATAAAATGAATTCTCTTTCACGTCTCTTGCGCTAAAACGTATAAATTAACACAAATTTATCTCAAAATGTCCGCCTTTGCGAGTATCTAAGTAAACATAGTTGGATTCTTTAGAAGTGTAGACTCTGATGTGCCTTCAATTAGGTGAAGCAAGTCGATTACAGGGATGAGGGAAGTATGGCAGGGCGATGCAGCGTCTCGTTCCCTTCTCAGGGAACTAGGGTTACAGTCGTGTCCTGAGATGTTCCCTTTCGAGGGAACTCGCGCTGTGTCGATGACTCTTTGGTAACGATAATACCCAAATGCTGTATGAAACTGTCTGTCTGTCTGTGTGAAACTGTGACACAACTAAGCATATAAGTACCTGAGAACCTGGGGCAGCGTCCAGGTCCAGGCTGTAAAATCTCACGAATGTGAACAGGGAAGACCAGCCCACACATCACAAACCTCTTAAAGGGATACACCCGAAATTAAGGCCTTGGAGGCCACCATACTCCTGGTAGAATGTGCTCTGAAAGCCAAAGGTGAAGGTTGACCAGAAACCTCATAAGCAAGAAAGATACCCTCAACTATCCACTTGCTGACTGTCCATCAGGAAGCAGGAAAACTTTTCTTAGGTGTTCGAAAACTGACAAACTGCTTATATTTTCTCTATCAGGATGAAATCTCTCCATCACTGTCCATCAAGAAGCAGGAAGACCTTTCTTAGGTGATCGAAAACAGACAAACAGCTGATCAGATTTTCTCCACAGGGCAGCTCTGTGAACATTTGTTTCCAGCGCTTTTACTGGACAGAGAAGGTTCAGCTTTTCCTGGTCCTGATCTCTGAAAGGAAGAGGGCAGAAGGCTTGCAAAATGTCCGCGGTCCATTGGTCAGCACCTTAGGGACATGGCCCAGTTTAGGGTAAAGAAATGCCTTGACCATCCCCGGTGTGAACTCAAGGGAAGTGGGGATACCGATAAAGCCTGAAGATCTCCTACTCTTTTAAGAGAAGTGTAACAACATTTCGTTTTACATTAAATTAGCTCAAATTATATATAGGGAATTTAATAATTAATCATGAATATGATTAATATATTGCATATTACAGTTAAATTATCGAAGTTGAAAATAGATTGATTGTACACACGAATGATCAATCACAACGAATTATAATTCCTCATTCATATGTCAATGGTCCATTTTCAGATCGATTATATGAAATAACCTTTAATGGAATTAATTTAGCTATCGAACTGTTTGTCCAGCAAACGGCCGTAAGATTAACTTATCAACTTCTCAACAAAGTTATCCCTGCTTATAAACTCCAAGAAATATCAATAATCCGGCCGTGAACATTAATTTTCCTGTGTTTATAAAATTAGACTACGCAACGTAGTCAATAATGAAAGCTTTGTAGCTAGTGTCGAGATCTCATTGACTTTGTTAAACGAGCATTTTAGACAGAAGGCAATCAAGAATATAATGGTTTTAATAGTTGGACTAATAATACATCGAACTACAATTCACACAGAATATATGTATATACAACCGAAACAAACAAAACGAAAAACATTACAAACACGAATTAAAATAGGATGAGGAAGATAAAAATGAGAGGGAGAGAGAGAGAGAGAGAGAGAGAGAGAGAGAGAGAGAGAGAGAGAGAGAGAGAGAGATCCGTAGGATCACAGTTTGGCAAAATTCACCTGGACATTTAAACCTTTAAGAGACAACACGGAAAAACAGTCTTAATGCTATAAAATCTTGGTAACTCAAATATACTTGCATATAGTTCTCATGTGTCTGAGACCTGCGGCGTGTGTGAGCTGCTGGTCTTTGTGTGTTCCGTTGGAGCGTCACGTGGTTTGCTGCAGTCTGGAGCACGCAGTTTCAAAGAAGGCTTAAAGGTCTTTGACGTAAATTACCAAATAAATAATTCAGACTAAGTTCATTTCTGGGGAAATGAACAAAGGAAAAACAAACTTAAGCAAAAGAAAAGAAGAGGAAAGATCCCCCAGGGCGGGGGATCACGAGTATAATGGTTACATCGGATCGAAGGAGAGAGAAGAGTCCAGTCAAAAGTCGAAGTTCCCTCGAAGAAGGGAGTTCCCCCTAAGATGCAATTTTCTGGATGCAGTTCTTTCTTCACCCCCCACTAAAGATGAGGTGCTTGGTGGTCTTCTTTAAAGACACTTCTGTTAACGCCTCCTCTGGCGTGAATGCACCAATCAGCTGGGAGGAAAGTGTCCGGATAAGTGTTCCTTTGTTCCCTCGAGATCGACTTTGCATGTTTCATGACTGTGATGTAAAAATGCGTTCAATTTTACTCCAGAGATGATAAGACATAGTAACATACATTTTACGGTTTGCACCCATATATATATGGTTTGGTCAGATCAAGAGGATTCTAAAGGTGTGAAGAACGACATACAAACATTATAGGAAAACAGTTACATTAAAAATGCATCTAAAAGCACCATTGTTCATTTAGAATTACAATACGATCACATCTAACCCCAATGGAACATGGGCCAACATAAAAACATATCGAATATATCATAGTACAAGTCTCTCAATTGAGGAGATTGGAGAAAAGTTCTTGTGTGTGTGTGTGTGTACTGTGGACGTGGCCGGGTCATTCAGCGGTGAAGATGTGGTGAACTTTTGCTCACCCCCCTCCCGGGCAATGATATGTGTGTGTGTATTCTTTGAATTGATGAGTTTTAAGTCTGGATTACAATGACCAGTGTGGTTCATTACACAAGGTTGTCTGTGTTTGTGAGGTGTCCTGCAGAGGGGACACCACGGCCCCTGTTGGGTCACATGTGGTAAGACAGAGGACCCTGTGATTACTTATCAGCGAAAAACGCCGCGGTGGGGGGGGCACTTCGGTAATTTAATTAAGTCCAAGAACCATTTGCTGGTGTTTGAATCGGTAACTTAAAAAGTCCCATGACATCTGTTTTTGTCACAATCTGAAGAATGGAGGAGTGTTTACTTAATTAGAATCTTAGTTGATTAAAACCACATGATTGCGCTGATCATCTGATTATTGCTACATCCCCCCCTTGATGGTTCGGCAGGACCCGTGTGGGTGGGCCTCGTTGAACCATCACGACCGCATTGGTCAGGTGGCAGGTAAATCATGGAGGTTGGATGCTGCAGATGATGGTTAGGGCTGAGGGCTCAGCTCTATGAGGTTTTCCGCGTTCTCTAGCGGGGAGTCTTCTTTCCGAGGGCCCCTACGGAACCCTCCGGACATGGCTTGGGTGAGCCTGGCTGTTGAGGCTCGCATCTCGTTGAGTCGTCGGTACAGGACATAGGCCAAACCCAGGGTTAGGGTGTGGCCGATGATTGTCGAAATGCAAAGTGCCGTGTCAGCGGCGGTCCATGCTTGAACAACAGGTGAAATGTTCAGGATGGGCAATCTGGACAATGCTTGGAGGGCTGTGTCAAGGGAGCGATGTCGATGATCTGTGACCCCCCCCCCCCCCCCCCCCCCCCCCCCTTCCTCAATCCATTTTTCCAGTTCTGGATTTAGGGTGAAATTGTGGTTCTTGAAGAAGGATGGGATTTCCAGTTCGGATTGGTATTCTTCATTCGGAAGGTGGTACAGGGCTAGGTCGTCCAGTTGAAGGATGGTGCAGTGAGTGCAGCTGTGCACACAGGAGTGTTAGCGAGCCACCTGTCACCTACAATCTCTGCTTGGGTCTCGATGCCTTGAGTGCGAGGCTTTGCTTCGGCAGGGCAGCGGGTGTCGCCGATCTGCAGCCTGCAGATTCCGTCATTGTTGTCTTTGAGGAAGGGTCTGTTAGGGCAGAGGTAATGAATGTCTTTAGTCAAGGTGCACATGTGCAGGTTCGGGGCCAGGTACAGCTGTTTGTTGCTGTCGTGGTAGGCCACCACGTCTGGAGTGCGAATCTTGATGTGAGTGTCACTTTTCAAAAATCCGACCTTGACAATGTCTTTTACTTGGTAGAGTCGGCTTGACTCTATGATGGGTAGGTTCAGGAGAAAACCCACTTTCCTCTGCTCGGAGTCGACGCGGAGTGGGATGGCGCTACCCAGAGAGTAGGTAAGGTGTGCTTGTAGAGGGTCAGTTTTCGTGGTGATGGCAGGAGCCAGCATGGTTTGCACCAGGCTTAAGGGTATCAGGTACGGTGGAATTCTACCCGTGGCTAGGCTGTCAATGGAGGAGCTCACCTCCCGCAGCAGGTCTGTCATCAGGGCTGTGACCAGCTGAGTTTGAGCAAAGTCATTCTGGGAGACAGTAAATAGCTGTTTCATGGAGTTCACTGTCTGGTTAAGCAGAACGCTGTGAGTGTTGAGGATTACCACTGTTCCCTTAAATGTCTTGTGGGTGATCTGCAGGGAGGCACTCTGTGTCGTAAATGCTCTTTTAGCAGTGGGATCTCAGTTTGAATTTCAGTCACATGCCGTCTCACGGTGGCTAGGTTCACTGCGTTGACACTGGACATGTCAACGTTGAACAGAGTTCCGACAGCAGCGGCGGCTCTGAGCAAAGCTCCCAGGAACCGTTTGGAACGGCGGTTGTGTCCACCTAAGTCTGCTTGTGTGACAGTCATTTTATCAAGTTGGTTGAGCATGTGCTCAACATTGGCCTCAGCGCGAGCGAGGGAGTCCTCTGTCCATCGGGCACTGGCCCAGCTGAATTGGGCTACTGTGCTGGGGTAGGGTTTTCGGTACACGTTGGGGGGGTCCAGTTGAACATACACTTTCTGGGTGTGTGTGCGGCAGTTGGTTATCAGGAGTCCCATTTGTTCTTTTAGGACGATGCCTGATGCCGGACCCGGTGAGATGCTGTCCGTTTGCGGCTGCCCTCTGGTTGGCTGAAGGCTCAGAATGGCAAACCACGGCAGCATCCTGGTAAAGGCAAAAAGAAGAGAGAGAGAGAAAGGTAGGAAAAATTTCAGCGAGTGTCGTCCTTGGTTTGCTAGGACAGTCTTTTCGCTTCGAGGACAACGGTGTGTCACTTGCTTCGGTGTCTTGTAAGTGGCTCTGGTGCTGCGGTGTGCAGCACGTGATGCGTCATGGGCATACAATGGCATGACCCCCCTTCTGCATTGTGGCATTACAAGCTGTGGCGCAGTGATGGCATCAGGTGCAGAACGCTGAATGTTGTCATGTGCATGCATCATGTGTTTGGTGACCTGCAGTTGTCTGGGGCACCGGTTATCGGTGGTTGCAGACGGCGTGCTTGGGTGGTTGGAGGGGTCTGAGAGGTGGTTTCTCATATTGTCCATTATTTTGTCATAGTCTCTGGTAGGCTGGAAGGTTAAGGTCAGGTGAAGCAGGGGCTCTGTGACATTTTGTCATATTTGTGGTGAGAGACGCATGCATAACCCTAAAAGTTCAGAACCACGGTTTAACTGGTTCGCTAGGTCTGTAGCATAAAGCTAGGTGTTTCACGTGTAGCTAGCTAGTGAAATGTGTCTTGTATCTCATCTTAGCTGTGGATGTTAGGAGGCTAAGATGTATGTGGTTCCGAGAGTATTTCCTGGAAGGGGCATAGCCGAGATGAAATAAATGACTTAGGATGGTTCTTATGACTAAATTATTTCTCTGGACTGAATTAGTGGTTCAAGTGAATGATAGGGGGAAAAGGACAGCTTTCCTATTTGAATTATGCTTATTATCAATCCTCTGGACCATAATTGTGCCCTAGTAAATTGTTGAAATTACTTGTGTTGCAGGGTCAAAAAATGAGTACACTGGTTGAAACTACGCCAAAATAACAAATAAGGGTGTCTCTGTTTCCTTTCTGGGCCCAATGGGGAATGGAACCACATTTGAACAAGAGAGGAAATTAAATTAAATCATATAGATGACTGAATAGCCAAGGGAATAGCTGACTGCTATTATTATCAAAGTCAAAGAAATGAAAGAGTTAACGAAGAACAAAAACAAATTAAAATTACAAGCAAAAAGGAATAAAGTGATCAAAACAACGGGAATGATCTGAAGGCGAGAATAATCAGTGTCATTACTGATTAAACTTTGGATTTTCCTGGACCAATACTCCAAAGTTGTTAACCGCGGTTGCATGTTCAAGAACACACCGTGTGTGTCCCATCAAAGGATTAGTCACATGCAGATGAAAATTCCTATTGCTATATGAATTCTTCTCTAGCTACACAGTTTACATGTAGTCAAACTTAAGTTTAATTAACAGGGCATCTGCAAAGTTAGCCTTCGACGGTTAGCAAGGACTATGCCTAAACAAGTGAAGGTGAACTTTAGCTAAGAATAGTTGCAAACACGGAATTAGAAATCCTAACTGGTGTTAAGGAAAGTATTCTAGAATACTTTGAACTGTGAAAACACAAAACGGTGATTAAGGGTTCAAGTAAATTATGCTAACTTCTAACTGTGGAAGTTATTATTTAGCTTAGCCTACGCTGGATGGATGCTATGTTAGGTTAGCTTAGCCTAAGTTGGATGGATGCTAGGCTAGGCTAGCTTAGCTAAAGGCTGGAAGGATGCTAGGTTAAGTTAGCTAAGCCTAAGGCAGATGGATACTAGGTTAGGGTAGCTTAGCCACCTAGCCTGGTTTGTTTACAAAGTGACGTCACAAGTTAGCACTTCATGTGACAAGTTGTTGTCATGGGAACTAGAGCATGTCAGAACAATTCAACAGTCCCTGAAAAATGTCTGCACCTTTTAATTGAGTTATGCATGTTTAAATGGGTTTAAAAGGGGGCGCCTATACTTGAAGTCTTTCGAGAACTTGTTGTTACATTAAGTAAAATGCGACTGTTTTGGCATTTGCTAATTTTACTCATGTAACTCTTCTCTTCACTTTACACAACTTATTCTATTTGTTTACCGAGTAAGGAAATAGATTTGCTGTAAGTCAAAGGTTGTCTAAGCATCTATAGTTACGTCCCTCTCGTGCACAAATGCTGACTTTTCAGCGAGTAAACCGTTTTGATCGCTAGGTAGCTCTCTGCTTGTAGATGCAGCTAAAATTTAGGTGAATTACATCAATCTAACAATAATTTGTAAGGCCTTTACATTGTAGAAAGGGGTATATATATAATTCTGTCCTGAGCTTTCTTTGTCAGACACAGGTTTAGTCATACTGCAATTTGGATTTCTTTTTAACCAAAGCAGAATAGATATCGGTACAGATTAGAGGCTGCTGAAATGAGATTCCTTTGTCACACAGACTTGCGCTTTACGGCTGAACTTACTGATATTAGTTGGAAATCTAAGACTCTTTCACTTAAAGTAGAGATGTCAATTCCAGCTATCGTTTTATCTACATTTAGACAAGCCAGCGATCAAAAATGCGTATTGCACGTTGTGTTCTAGTTGGATCGCAAAGATCAGATGCACGCCTGTAGGTTAACAGTAGTTTAAGGCTGAGGTGGTTTTCCTACACTCTGGCGGTAAGGTGACGTATGCCCTATTTGGAGCGAGTGTTTCTTGTCCCTTTCATTGTCAGGAAACCTAATGTTTAGCAGTGCCAATTCAACCAGCATCTAGAAACTGTTTGTTTCAAAAGAATCGTGCATAGTCTGTTGGCCGTTGAGATTTACACGTCCATTTAAGATTCTTTTAACTCAGTAAAATTCTAATCTTACGAATGCAGTCTTGCAACTCTTTGAGCACACATTTTCATCTACTTTTAAAAGTTCTATGTCCTATGCTGATCAGGGACCCTTTTAGCAGAGTCTTGCACTGTGTTCGTGCAGTGTCTTTTGGTTTTGCAGTTCAAAATCAGTGGGGTTTTAGGACTTCTTTCAGAAGAGGCATTCTGCATTAGGTCACGCATCGTTGAGTGGGCATTGCGTGGTCTTTGGCGAGCTGGAAGGTGCAGGGTAGCGGACTTGAACCTTGACTTGGTGCTGAGGCTGTGTCTTCATGGCTGGCTGCGGGAGTTCCTGTGAACTCTGTGACCTGACAGTCTGGCTCTGGTGGCCTGTGTGACTGGAGGGGGAGGGGTTCTCGAACTTGAGCCCAAACTTTCAGTTGTTTGAAGTCCAGTAAAGGCTCAAAGCGATCAAGCAGATCTTTGCCAATTAGAAGTGGGTAAGTGTTCATTTGTGAGATGTACACCAGGTGGAACAGACTCATAGAACCAATTGTCAGGTGAATGGGAGCTACCTGTTCGAGCCGGATGTCGTTCTGGCTGTACGACTGCACATTCCGCTCACACGATTGGGATGTAAGAGTTCGATCTTGTCTCATAGCTTTAGCTCTGAGTTTTCCAAAAAGTTCAGCTGATATCAAAGTAAAGTCTGCGCCGGTGTCTACCAGTGCTTCAAGTCTCACGTCATTTTCCAAAGTGATGGCTAGGTAGGGTTTCCGGGCCACCCCCTTTTCGATCAAGTTCCCCAGGAGCTTTGGCGTCCGGGTTGGTGTGGTGATCAAAGGGCGGTTAGGGCCGGTCTCGTGTTGTTCGCTGTGGAGGCAGGTAGACAAAGCAGCATTTCCTGGGTCTTTGTGATGTTGGACCCAGTCGTGGGAAACTGTGCTGTCATGCTTAGGCTGTGCAGCTGTCAGCTGTGGCGGCTGGGTGATGCTGTCACTTTGTGGTGTGACAGATAGCTCTGTGGTTTGATGCTGATGAGCAGTGTTCTGGGTGCCTGTTTCAGGCCTTACGCTTAGACAGGATGTCTGGGTCGTCCCTCTTGTGTCTCTTGTGAGATCTCATGTGAAGAAGCTCTTTCAGCACCTTCAGGATCTTTGCCGTCTCTGACGTGGCTGCACTGTCTTTATCTGATGTGTGCTCATACTTGTGCTTACCAGTGGCATGTTGAGAGGGGTACCACTCCGGGCTGTCTGGGCTTGAGTCTCTTGGTGATGGGGTTGGCTATTTCTGGGTCGTCGGCTGGCTTCCCAGAATCTTTCAGAGTGCTCGCTCTGGTGCCTTGGACGAGCACCGTCACGGCTGTGCTGCCTTCTGCTGGCCTGGAACGGTCTTGACTCTCTGTAAAAAGGGCTGTGGTGTTGTGGGGCGCCCTCTAGAGGCAGCTCTGAGTAGTGTTCAGAGACAGAGTAGATTGTGGGGTCTTTAAAAGTCTTTTGCTTAATGTGAGCTTTGTGGGCCAAGTCTCGTAGCTGTTGGGTAGACATGCTACGGGGACAGGCCAGGATGCCTAAGTAATGACTCACTGTGGGATGCAGATTTTGAAGGAACAGAGTTCTGAAATTGACATCCTCTTCCATACCTGGCTGGTTCCGTGCTCCGAAGTAGGCTTGTCGGAGTCGGCTATTGTAGGTCTGGGGGGTTTCAAGTCGGGCCTGCTTGAGGTCCATGGCGGTGAATAACCCTTGGTCTGATTCTGGATCAGAGAATTCACGGATCAAAGCTTGTTGCAGCTGCTGGTAGTCCGTTTTGATAGTCTCTGGTTGACGGTCAAGGAAGCTGTGCACCTCACGACTGGAAGTAATTCTTAGCAGGTACAATCTGTTCCATGCGGTCGCGTTGGTAACAGTTTGTAAGTGAAAGTCAATGTCTTGCAGGTATGCGTGCACATTGTGGCCTCCTGCAGGGTTCGGAGTGAACGTCGGGATGTTTCTGGCCAGCTTGTCAAGTTCTTTGGGAGCCATGCCGTGGTTAGTGGCAGGGGTTCTTTGGAAAGGCATAGTGGGTCATCTGTTGATGCTAACGGCTTGGTTGTCAACCTGTTATTTAGCTTTCCTTGGTGTCTCTCGTAGGTTCTGTCTCTTGGTGAAAATGGGATGGGCCAAACACTTAAATGACCGGGGGAATATCTAATATTCTGTGGCCTATACTAAGTGAATGGGTTTTACCTTATGGTTGCTTGCCTGCGGTGAATTGAGGTCCTCTCTGGTCGGAGCCAGCGTCGCGGTCAATCTTTCCGTCGTCCCTAAACACTCGACCGCAGTGTCCCCGGGCCCTTCCGTTCATCTGTACCAAGGTGCGCCCTCTCAAACAACTTGACTTTAAACACAACCGGCAATACCAAGGTGTCAACTTGCCAGACGGCACAGCAAAGTGGATTTTCCCCAGAACCCTCAAAAAGAGTGGCCACTCTTCGGGCCTTGGTTTGAGTAATTATTCCAAAATTGCCTTGTGTGTCGACTAGTGTGGTTGACTTCCCTTTGGAGTGCCAAATTGCTGAGTCTTATTGCGCGCCGCACCAATGGAAAGAAACAGAATAGGTCCGAGACTCACGCACGGCAGGCGTCGGTAACGCCGGTCAGACGACCCCGCTCGCTGGAAACCAACCAGGGATGACTGTCAAACCACCACAGCATAAGAGAGTGATCTACCTATGAATACAAAACAGTATCAAGAACAAGTGAAACTTAAAGTGAATTAAGGCTTTCTTTGTCTAAACCAAATTGAGTACTTATGTAGAACATAAAAAGCAAAGGCTTTACTAAATAATGGTAAAAACAAAAGGGAATTATGACAATGTTAATTATCAGAATCACCTAATCCCCAAAAAGAAGAGATATCAACAAGTAACGCAGGATGACACAGGAGGAGGCAAGCTGTAGTGGCGGGTTACTTCCTCTCAGTGGTCAACCTGGTTGAAAAGACAGCTTAATTTAAATTACAATTCAAACTGGTTTAAACTCAATTTAAATAAGTGTATAAAGAGATGTTAAGTAACATCTAATCTAGTAAGGATACAGTTGTGATGATGTATCAATACGAAAAATAAGTTACAAAAAAAAATTGAACTGAGAAACTTAATTCAAATTTAAATTCGAAATTTGTTTGTTTCAAACCAAATTTGAATAAGTGTAAGAAAAGTAAAGATCAAAATTATATCTGATGATGATCACGATTACTGTAAGGTATCAGTGATAAATAAAATAAAGCCAATGAAAAACTGGAAATATACCACTTCAAAACAGAATGAGAGGAGGAAAAAGTGATACACCGTCTTAGCAGGGGATGCCACAAGGGTGCGTGTCCCTCTAAGTGGGTATCAGTGACTGACAGGCAAACACGATGTAAATTTAAATTCAAACTGGTTTAAAACCAAATTTAATTAAGCGTGTAAGGGAATTGAAAAATCAGGATAATATTTTATAATAATTAACGATAACAGCAAAGTATCATCAATAACTATAAAACAATCAAAAGAGAAAAGTAGAGATAGGCAATTCAAAACAGAATTTGAAAAGAGAGAAAAGGAGAGTTGAGTGAGCCGACTTAGAAGGCGGCCACTAGGTGGTGGACTTTTAGCAGTAAGAGAGCATTATCTGAAACGGCCCTCAAATAATTGCGCTCATGCATGCCGAAGTCAGAAGGCGGGGCGTAATTTGAGACTTCTAAACGCCCTCTAGTGTTTAGTCAGCGGAATTACAACCACTTTTAATGTGATTCAAAAGCTAAGAGCTTTCAGCTCGCGTCACGCACTGATTTTCTGGAATAAATCACAAGTATACAATTCAGATCTCTGCGGATCTTTTTGGTGCTATACTGCACAAGAGTATATGGCGGGATTTCTTCGCCGCACTGTGGACAACAGGAATTTTCGTCTGTTGGTTCGAACTCCAATAAACATTTTTCACAATAGGACTTATGATATAAATGTATTAGATCTTCAATTGGGTAGCTACGCCAATTTTTTTGACCAGGAGTTTATCGTTTTTGTTGAATATCACTGGGTTAACCCCGAATTCAATAACGATATTTGCATGCAAGGCCTATGTTTAAAAGGAGTCTCGCTTAAAAACATATTTATTCAAACCGGTAATACGCACGTGAGAATTCTTCATTCACAGCGATTTAAAACAAATGTTAGAAATGTATCAACTACAGAGGTATTTCTTCATCTCTTAACAGGACATTTGTAATATTAAAGTACTGCAGTCTTAGCATTTAACAGTGCTAACAATTGTCTAGGCATATTTTTAGCAACTTGTTAAAAATGTAACGTTACTGACTTCGGCTTTTTGCCTCGGTCGGTTAGGAGTGAGTTCGCGTTGCAACTTATCTCACAATTTCATAATTTCATAGCGCGCAAAAAAAAATTAATAACCATATACACAGATTGAAACTGGATTGCTCATAAAACAAAGTTTGAAATGCCCAGTGTTCTCCACCAAACTGTAACAACATTTAGTTTTACATTAAATTAGCTCAAATTATATATAGGGAATTTAATAATTAATCATGAATATGATTAATATATTGCATATTACAGTTAAATGATCGAAGTTGAAAATAGATTGATTGTACACACGAATGATCAATCACAACGAATTATAATTCCTCATTCATATGTCAATGGTCCATTTTCAGATCGATTATATGAGATAACCTTTAATGGAATTAATTTAGCTATCGAACTGTTTGTCCAGCAAACGGCCGTAAGATTAACTTATCAACTTCTCAACAAAGTTATCTCTGCTTATAAACTCCAAGAAATATCAATTTTCTGGCCGTGAACATTAATTTTCCTGTGTTTATAAAATTAGACTACGCAACGTAGTCAATAATGAAAGCTTTGTACCTAGGATCGATATCTCATTGACTTTGTAAAATGAGCATTTTAGACAGAAGGCAATCAAGAATATAATGGTTTTAATAGTTGGACTAATAATACATCGAACTACAATTCACACAGAATATATGTATATACAACCGAAACAAACAAAACGAAAAACATTACAAACACGAATTAAAATAGGATGAGAGAGGAAGATAAAAATGAGAGGGAGAGAGAGTTGGGAAGAGAGAGAGAGAGAGAGAGAGAGAGAGAGAGAGAGAGAGAGAGAGAGAGAGAGAGAGGGAGAGAGAGATCCGTAGGATCACAGTTTGGCAAAATTCACCTGGACATTTAAACCTTTAAGAGACAACACGGAAAAACAGTCTTAATGCTCTAAAATCTTGGTAACTCAAATATACTTGCATATAGTTCTCATGTGTCTGAGCCCTGCGGCGTGTGTGAGCTGCTGGTCTTTGTGTGTTCCGTTGGAGCGTCACGTGGTTTGCTGCAGTCTGGAGCGCGCAGTGTCAAAGAAGGCTTAAAGGTCTTTGACGTAAATTACCAAATAAATAATTCAGACTAAGTTCATTTTTGGGGAAATGAACAAAGGAAAAACAAACTTAAGCAAAAGAAAAGAAGAGGAAAGATCCCCCAGGGCGGGGGATCACGAGTATAATGGTTACATCGGATCGAAGGAGAGAGAAGAGTCCAGTCAAAAGTCGAAGTTCCCTCGAAGAAGGGAGTTCCCCCTAAGATGCAGTTTTCTGGATGCAGTTCTTTCTTCGCCCCCCACTAAAGATGAGGTGCTTGGTGGTCTTCTTTAAAGACACTTCTGTTAACGCCTCCTCTGGCGTGAATGCACCAATCAGCTGGGAGGAAAGTGTGCGGATAAGTGTTCCTTTGTTCCCTCGAGATCGACTTTGCATGTTTCATGACTGTGATGTAAAAATGCGTTCAATTTTACTCCAGAGATGATAAAACATAGTAACATACATTTTACGGTTTGCACCCATTTATATATGGTTTGGTCAGATCAAGAGGATTCTAAAGGTGTGAAGAACGACATACAAACATTATAGGAAAACACAGTTACATTAAAAATGCATCTAAAAGCACCTCTCTTCATTTAGAATTATAATACGATCACATCTAACCCCAATGGAACATGGGCAAACATAAAAACACATCGAATATATCATAGTACAAGTCTCTCAATTGAGGAGATTGGAGAAAAGTTCTTGTGTGTGTGTGTGTGTGTGTACTGTGGACGTGGCCGGGTCATTCAGCGGTGAAGATGTGGTGAACTTTTGCTCACCCCCCTCCCGGGCAATGATATGTGTGTGTGTATTCTTTGAATTGATGAGTTTTAAGCACTTCGGTAATTTAATTAAGTCCAAGAACCATTTGCTGGTGTTTGAATCGGTAACTTAAAAAGTCCCATGACATCTGTTTTTGTCACAATCTGAAGAATGGAGGAGTGTTTACTTAATTAGAATCTTAGTTGATTAAAACCACATGATTGCGCTGATCATCTGATTATTGCTACAGAAGAAATGGATAAAAGGAAGACTGTTTTTAAAGTCAGAAACTTTTCTGAAACCGTATCAAGGGGAAAAACAATCTTGTAGAAACTCGAACACTGAACAAATCAGGCTTTTAACTGGATCCCACTGTCGCATACTGCATGAAGAAGTGAAAACTTTCCACTTCAGTGCGTAAAATTTCCTCATGGATGTAGGTCTTTGTGATCGCGTCGTAAGGCACAAGTGAAATCAGTCCAATGGCGGGACGAGACGTAAGAAGTGGGTGACGTCACCAACCAGGAAACTATAAAACCTGCTCAAACAGTATAACGCTAGCTTCTCATAGGCTGAAGCAAGTCACTAACAGGCATGTAGAAAGTATGGCAGGGCGATGCAGCGTCTCGTTCCCTCTTCAGGAAACCGAGGGGTCCAAAGGCACAAACAGTTGTTCTGATCTACGCCACAGGGCAGATCTGTGGACGTAGGCATCTATTGCCCTAACTGGACAAAGCAGATTATTTCTTTATTCCGACAAGACTTGCAAATCTCCTTTCTTTTCAGAAAACCTCAGAAACCTTTCAATTGGATGGGTATCCACCTTATTTTGCAACGCGGAAGTAAATATGATGACATACTTCCTTCTAATGTGTTAGACTTCCGTTTCGCTAGCCGGTAGATAAGAAGCGATTTTGTGGAAGCACACACAAAATTCTGTTAAACATCGTGATGGTTAATGTTTATCACACCCGTGGTGTATAACACAGTGGGGGGATGAAATGAAGAAGTGGCCTGACATCTTATGATAACATTTTCAGTTATTTTGTGTTGTTGCAACACCCTAACTCGCCAAAGGACGCCAATCTGTCTGTAGTCCATATTAAAAGTTAACCAGTCAAAACTACACAGTCGGCGCAAAACTACGGGTTCACAATAAAACTATGATTAGCGGAAGTGACTTACTGGAAATCTAACACATATTTAAAGTGAACACTCTCCACTTTAGGGAATACCGTTACCTCATTGAGGGAGCTCTGGAGTGAAGAATGGTCTCAACAACCTCAGTTGAGAGACCATCATCTATGAGCTGGCCCTCCTTAGAGACCAGGCCCACAACTTCCACAGTTCTGGGTGAGGGTGAAGTATTGATCCCTCTGTCTGGGACAGAATGTATGGCGTTATATATGTGCCTCATTCCTGAGCGTGTAATTGTAAGTTTTGAGAACAGAGAACTATATTTTGCAAGCACATTGCATTATATTTTTAACAGAAATTAACAATTGCAAAAAAAATATTGTTTGAGCAAAGAAAAAACTATTCCGTGCTCAATAAATGTATTTGCTATAACGTGCAATAATTACCCTCTCACGCAGTTTACTCAGGTGCTCTCACAAACGTATTATCTGCGCTCTGTCAAGTCCCTCTCTCTCTCTCTCGCTCAACCTCTTAATTCTGTGCGCGCTCAACTCTTCACACACACGCTCGCTCAACTTGCAACAGTGTTACAAGTGTGCCTCAAAATCAACCAATCAATTGTGATTGGCTGTTGGTCTCCTATCAAATCGCTAGTAGGGTCATTCTACAGAAACGTCCACTTTTGGTATGGCAAGATGTCTTAAAATGTATTTCTTTTTCTAACATTTAAACTTACACCACATTATTAGATTACCCTTTGGCTTTATGAATACACATAAATGACAGCTTAATGATTTTTTATATTTTTTTGTGCATTTATTCAAAGGCCGCATGTACCGTTTTTTGTCACTGGTGTTACCTTACTTCTTTGGCAATATTAAATGTTTTTATGAAATATTATTTCAATTTGTTTTCAGCACATGTAGTCAGAGTTAATAATAATGGAACAAATAAAGAGATTGTTTAATTAATTCATTCTTTATATATCAACCACTTTTACCAGTCCCTTTTAAAAGCACCTTTTTTCATCTTTAAAATATAAGTTCTTCCATATCCATGATTTCTTCAATAATTCCAAAGCATTGTTTACACTTCATCTTTATCTGGTATCTTTAAGCCAGTTCCTAGTTATAGTTTTTTTGCAAGCCGCAAGAAGGATCTTACATAAGTATTGATCACTTTTAGGGACTATGCCTTTACTATTTCCCATTAGTAGAAACATAGAGGTTCTAGGCATTTTAAATCCAAACACTTCCGACATAACTACCTGCACATCGTCCCAAAAAGACTGAATTTTCTCACAGCTCCAAAAAATGTGTGTGTGATCCGCTTCTAACTGTTCACACTGCCTCCAGCAAGCTTGTTGTCCGGAGACTTGTTTGTTTCTGATCTTAGGTGTTATAAAGAAGCGGATAAGGCACTTCCTTCAAAACTCCCTCCATATTTGTGAACTTTTAGTAGTTTGGTGTATTGGCCACAAGTCATACCAATCCGTTTCTGTTATTTCAATCTTTAGTTCTTTATCCCATTTCAATTTTATATATAATGTAGAGGAGGGGCCGCTACACATCAACACTTCATACAAATAAGAAATTATTCTGGGTAATGTATGCTCATAGGCGTCCATCATCATTTTAGTAAGGGGATGGATATCATTTACTTTAACTTTCCTTTTTTTGTTGTAGTAATCCCTTAACTGGAAGTATCTAAATAAATCCTGATTTCTTATTCCAAAGTTCTCCTTTAAGTCCTGGAAACTTCTAATTTCACCCTCTGTAATTACACAGCACAATGCTGTTATTCCCCTATCCCTCCACTGTTGAAATATTGGGTCATCCCTTCCTGACTTAAATTCCTCATCATGAGTAATCCACCTAAGTATTCCAATTTCTTTCTCCAATTTGAATTGTTTAACAATAGAATGCCATACCTTCAATGAGAATGTTGTTATCGGGTCCAGTTTGTCTTTAATATATCCATGGATTTTACTCTCCCCTATAAGTGACTGAACTTGAAGATCTTGTATATATGTTTCTGTCTTTCCACTTGGCTATGTAACTAGAAGTGCACCAATATAAGATGGGGCGCAACTGTGCTGCACAGTAATTATTTTTAAGACTTGGAAGAGCCATGCCACCTTTCTCTCTAGGTAATTGGAGTGTTGAATAGCGCACTCTGGGTCTTTAACCCCCCCATATATAACTGGATATTATTTTGTCCCATTCAAAGAATTGCTTTGGTGGGATTTCCACTGGGAGGGATTGAAACAAATACAGCAGGCGCGGTAAGACATTCAATTTTATTCGTTTTATCCTATCACTGAAGCTCATGGGATACGTGGACCACCTCTCAATGTCACTCTTTATATTATTAGTAATTAGATCGTAATTGGCCCTATACAATTTTGTCAAGTCTTTAGTTATATTTATACCTAGGTATTTTATACATTTTACTTCCCAATTAATGTCATAGTTTTGTTTGAGTTGCGTGTTTGGTTTACAATTCAGCATAAGAATTTGGGTTTTTGTTACATTTAATTTGTATCCAGCATATTCATTAAATTTCTCAAATACTTGCATAAGGTCTATGAAATGTTTTTTGGGTTCAGCTAAATAGATCATAACATCATCTGCAAAAAGACAAATTTTATGTTCCATGCCATTAATTTCGACCCCTGGAATCAACAAGTGCTGTCTGATTAATTGAGCCAGTGACTCTATATAGATGGAAAATAGAGAGGGACTAAGACAGCAACCCTGTCTAGTTCCTCTTTCCAGGAGGAATCTCTCTGATAGAGACCCATCCAGCTGTTGGGTTCTGATATAATGACTTGATACACTGGACAGATTTGTCATTAAAACCCAACTTTTCTAATGCTAAGTAAAGAAATTCCCAGTTGACCCTGTCGAAGGCCTTCTCGGCATCAAGACTGATTAGGCCTATAGGTAATTTATTTTCGATGAGCCCTATCTATTATATGGAGAGTTCTTCTTACATTGTCGAATGTTTGTCGACCTTTAACAAAACCTGTTTGGTCTTCATCTATCAAGTCTGGTAAGAACAATTGTATTCTGGATGCCAAAATAGAACTAAAAATGTTATTGTCTGTATTAGGAACTGATTTGGGTCTATAGTTTTGACAATGTTCCCTGTCTGTTTTCTCCTTGGGGATAACAGAAATGATAGCCTCTTTCCACAATGGAGGAGATTTCCCTTCTTTTATGACCCAATTGAACGTGTCCCTTAGTAATGGCATCAGTTCTTTGTAGTAAGTTCTATACCACTCTGAAGGGAAACCATCGCTCCGTGGTGATTTGCCTGATTTTAATTTGCCCATGACCTGTTGTAGTTCCTCAGTGGTTATTTCTGCAGTTAGACTTTTATTTTGTACTTCACCAATAGAGGGAATATCTAATGTATTAAGGAATTCTTGTGTTTTAGTTCCATTCATACCAGAGGTCTGTTTGTATAATTCTTCAGAGTACTTCTTAAATATATTACTAATATCTGTTGGTTCGCATTTAATTTGATTGGTTTTGGGGTCTTGTACTTTGTAAGAACTAGTAAGTTTGTTTCACGAATCTAGCCTTTTTCTCCACTTCTGACTGCAACAAGCTGTTAATTTCCTTTCTCAATTCTCCCATTTGAGCCACCACCTCTTTTTTTGATTTATGTTTATGTTTTAACTGTTTTAATTCTGAAATAAGTTTCTCATAATGAGATATCCTTTCTTTTTTTAAAAGTGCTTGTAATAGCTATTAATTTTCCTCGAATCACTGCTTTTAGTGCATCCCATAGCATACAGGGGTCTACCTCTCCATTGTTATTTTCCTCTAAGTATCTTTTTATTTTGATTTGCTCAACTATTGATTTATTATTTAATATTCCTAGATTTAATCTCCACAACGTGTTTCTTTTTTCCTCTCCCAGAGAGATCTTCATATAAATAGCATTATGGTCCGATACGTCAGTTACCCCAGTACCACAATTCCGTATCCGGTGTCTGTTTTCTTCTTGTAAGAGAAAATAATCTATTCTAGAATACACAGAATGCGCGGCAGAGTAGTGACAATAATCCTTCTCTAATGGGTATAATTCCCTCTAGACATCAATTAGGCCCATTTCTGTACATATGTGATTCATGAATTTTGTTATATGTTTTTTGTTTCTTTTTATGGCTTGTAGTATCCAGGTCATGGTTAAGCACTATGTTTAGGTACCCTCCACATATACCAACCCCCTACATCTTCTCCGCCACAATATCAAATAGTACTTTGAAATATTGTTTATTGCTTTCCGGTGGGGCAAAAACATTTATCAAAGTTACCATGCTATTATTAATTGTTCCTTTGACAATAACATATCTCCCTTCTTTATCCTTTACTTCTTTGTGACAATCAAAGTTAACACCTTTTGGAATTAAGATAATTACCCCTCTCTAACGATGGTTTGGACATGAACTTTAAAATATATTTTTAAAACCAAATTTTTCATGTTCCTCATTCGATAAATGTGTTTCTTGCAGAAAATAAATATACCACCTGAATTTTTGATGCAACATCTATATTAAGGGCAGGTTTATGCACTAACCGCCCTTGCTCAAACTACAACTGATCCCACACGGGAAAAAACCCTCTCGCTTCCACTTTTTTCTGTGCTTCAGCACCCCCCCCCCCCCACACCCCCCCCCCGCGACCACAGCTGCTCTACAATCTGTAAAACGGCATCCTTCTGCGCCCCCACCAACTCATCCTCAATCTCCTCCGAAGGAGCCATTTCACATACTGCACAAACAGAAGCACTAACCTCCAATTGTGAATCTGAAAAATCTTCACACTTGGCACCAAATGATGGCAAGCGTGAAAGCGCATCCGCATTAACATGCTTTTTCCCGGGGCGGTGCACAATTTTATATTGAAAACTGGCCAACTGTTCAATCCATCTAGACAGCTGTCCTTCCAGCCCCTGAAAATTATGAAGCCACCTTAAGGAGCTATGGTCAGTACGCAATATAAATTCATTCCCAAGCAAATAATGCTTGAAGTATTTAGTAAATACTACCAAACTAAGCAACTCCTTTTTCGTGGTGGCATACCTGTGTTCCTGTTTCGCTAAA
Organism: Meda fulgida; assembly: GCA_030578275.1. Taxonomy (NCBI): domain Eukaryota; kingdom Metazoa; phylum Chordata; class Actinopteri; order Cypriniformes; family Leuciscidae; genus Meda; species Meda fulgida. The sequence continues at coordinate 22,016,394 of CM060616.1, read as the reverse complement.
GCTCGACTAGCATACGCCACAACCCGCTCCAAGCCATCCACCTCTTGGTGCCCATATAACTCGGATCAGTGTCTAAAATAAATGCCTTGTGCGGGTCGGGATACGCAAGAACTGGCATTGTCACCAGAGCTGTTTTAGGCTGTAAAAGCGCCCGCTGGCACTCACCATCCCAATTAAATTTACGACCTTTCTCAATGAAGCGATGTAAAGGTCGCACAATTTCAGTGAACCCCTTAATAAATCGCCGAAAATAAGATGCCAACCCCACAAAACTCCAAACTTCAGTTTGATTCTTCGGTACAGACCATTTTCTCACTGCATCTATTTTAACTGGGTCCGTTCGTATACCATCAGCCGATATAACGTGCATCAAATAACGGACCTGAGTGGCAAACAATGCGCATTTAGATGGTTTAACCTTCAGATTTGCATGGCGTAATTTACAGAGGACCTCATCCAGCCGTTGTAGATGTTCCCCAAATGTTCTCCCAAAAACAATAATGTCATCTTGATAAACAAGGCAAGTGGTCCACTGTTAATCCGCCAACACCAAATCCATAAGGCGCTGGAATGTGCTTGGTATGTTGCACAACCCGGAAATTAAAACAATAAATTGAAATAGCCCCTGTCGTGTTATAAAAGCGGCCTTTTGTTTATCTGGCAGGTCGAAGATCCAGCCAGTATCCACTGGCCAGGTCAAGAGTGGAAAATCATGCCCAGTGATTTGCCTAGCAAGGCTATCCACCGCATCATTAATACGCAGTAGGGGATACACATCTTTCTGCGTTACATCATTCAACCGCCTATAATCAACGCAAAATCGAAGGGTCTCGTCTTTCTTTCATACAGGGACCACAGGCACGCCCCACGGACTACACAACGGCTGTCCAATTCTGTTTACCTTACCTGCATATCCTTAATATGCTCAGTCACTTCATCTTGCAGATGAAGCGGAACACGGCGCAGGGGTAATTTAATAGGTTTGGCATCCCATGTCTCGTTCTGATGCGTTATTAATTGTGTCCGCCCTGAATCTGCATAATTTACACTAAAAACTGACAAATTCTTGCACAATAACTCGCGCACCGCACTCGTTTCAGCCTCCCCAAAGCCCTTTTCATGTAAATTTAGCCGATCTATAAGCGTATCCACAGAGAATGTAGGCCTATTACCCATAACCACGCCCCCTCTTTCTACCACAACATCAAAAAATAACTTACCCACTTTCATCTGATGCTTTAAAATATGAGTGTCATCGGTGACATTAATTACACGAACGGGCAGAATACCCTGCTCCACCCTACACACTACCCTTGCCACCAAAAGGTCGCAATGGTTATAAAAGGGAGGAAGACAGTTCTAACATGCCCTGTAAACTATCAGACGCCCTCTCCACCGCCCCTGTAATCAAAACTTCACTATGAGGTGAAACAGATGTATCAACGTGCAAAATCACATGACAGGGCTGCTTACCATTATTATTGCCAAACAATAGTGGAATCTGTTTTCCCATCAACAGACAGCTCTTTTGATCAAGATTAATGATAGCGTATAATAGCGTATATTCGGCCTATAATGCCTGCCCCCTCCCGTATCCCTGCACACAAGGGCAGTCTCTCCTAATATGCCGATTAGATCCACATTCCCAACAACCGCCTCCTAAAGGTTGCACCTGCCTTTTCCCAACAATGCAATTTCTTACTAATGTGGGAACTGCCTCACAAAGTTGTTGTACAGATTTTTGCAACGTCTGAACTTCATTATGAAGCGCATCCACCACCTCCGTCAGCGCATCTACCTTACTTTCTGCCGCAGAAATGTGTAAACCACGTACTCGAGCATTGGGGTGATCGTGCATTGTTCTAACCCCTGAATATGTTCGAATTCACTTGCAATATTAATTGCTCCTTCTAGAGTGATAGGTTTAACAAAGCGTAATTGAATATGAATCTCCCCATTTCCCACATGTGCAATAAGATGATCTCTAGCCAATATATCCTGTGTATCTGCACCTACAGAAGATTCACGTCTGGCGTTTCCCCACAAGTGAGAGCTCCCCGAACCTCTCTCGAGCAGTACTCAAAACATCCTTAAATAATCAGCTGTACCCGGTAAATTAGCTGTACCCGCTAATTTAATTAAGCAACACCCAATCATTCAGATTAAGGGGGCGTGTACATTAATCCCACCTAAATTCCAATCATTTCCTTCTATTAATCACAGTATTATGTACTGTCTCCTGCATGCGAAAGGAAGAGAGGAGGAGAAGAAAATGGGTAAATCTTAGTCCAAATGTAAGTTAATTTTTTATGTGGGTATGGGTCTGCGATATGTATCGTCTATGATAATATCGTAGTTATTGTTTTAACAATGTGCAAGCTGACAACTCATGCTTTCACTGCATGATGTAGGCCTATGAAGTTATATGCCCCCAAAATTCAAGATACACAGGCATTTTTGCCCCAATGAGTTTTTGTCTTATATTTATATCATATGATGTAGTTATATTACAAAATCACACAAGCAAGAAAGAGTGATGTTTTCCCCCAAAATATCAGCACGATTGCAAATGTGATATTTATTTTAAACAACAGTTAAATGAACAACAATTTAACATTGTGAGTTTAATTTTAGACACTATATTGTCAATATTGTTTGTTTTTCCTTTGTCGCCGACGAAAATTTCATAATGAAACCATAGCAGAATCTTGTCTCCGGGCAATAGACAGCAGTGATTCGTTATTGAATTAATGGTTAATTATTGATTCAATTACCCATTCAAATAAAGACAGTCACTTGCTTCGTTCCTAAAGGAATCAGCCGTTTGAACAAATCGGTTGAATGAATGACCACCTACTTTAGTTTCATATTTAAGGTACCCTTTAATTAAGAAGTTAAATTTAGAAATAATTTAATCTCTTAGCATTATTTATCTAATTGTAAATGCAATGTAAGTATAGTAATGCCACTTCTGATGCCGCTTCTGTCTCACGTCTGCGCTGCAAAGATGGATATTTTTGATAATGATTTAATTTGATTGGTAACAGCCCTATACTGTGTTATTATTCTAATTGAATTGTATTTCAATGTTAGAATTTGACATTAAAGGTGATGCATACATCTAATATGTTAAGAACAAAGCCGTTATATAGGTAAAAATGCCCATAGAAATCAATTTAAGGTGGACAATATTGCCCCTAAATAAAAAAGTTAATTTCTGTCACTGCCGTGAACTAACCACCGCATAGTATATGAATAATATGAATTTTTAAGTCAGCTGTCTAAACCAGCCATGGTATCAGCACAAAAACACACTCAGCAAAATATCATCTGATTATTATCACAAAATCTTTGAACATTTTGAGATGAATGTTTTTGTCAGTATTGCACACCTCTAATGTACAGTAGGGGTGTGAACCTACACTGGTTTTACGGTTAGGTTCGATTACGATTATCATGTAATCGATTCAGTTCAATTCGATATCACGATGCATTGACAATGCACTCCATCCTCAATTTTCAATTTTACTTAACCTCCAGCATATTTTATTTGTGTATGACATGATTTACACACTGTGTGTCTTCTCCAGGTCATTCTTACCAGGTTGTTCATAAAAGCCTAAATGTGCCGAGATGTCGGCTTTTAAAGTAGTTGGAGCTAGTGACCTGCACCCACGGGACCCAACGCAACAGAGTGCGGCGCAGGAATAGATTTGATTGGCCGAGTGCCAGCGCGAGCGGTAATGCACTCACTCTGTGTGTGCGGTTTGCGGGACAATAAAACGATTTGCGGGACTCCCGAAAAATAGAGATATATATGAATAAAACATCTAAAGACTAATAAATTGTTATTCATCTGTTGCCAAAAAGCAAGAAGAACAACTAAAACACAATAGAAACAGGCCAGAGTTTCTATTTATAACATGTTTGCAGCGTTGAGCGATGTTGCCAATCACAAGCCAAGTTTCCATCCACTTGTCATTGTCAATTATCTGAAGTTCGGTAAAAAAAAAACTCATGCGAATAAAGCTAGTGAAAGTGTGTTTCCATCCAACGGCTTTAAAGCGAGTAAAAACCTGTGTGTAATGACGTCACATGCTGTTTTGCGATAAAATTGGTATATCGAATTGATTTGAGACATTTTAAGGGTTTTTCCATTAATTTTCGCACTGAATTGCACAACAGTCAAGCAAACATTTGCGGACAAAATGGATCGTGCCATCTACCAACAAATTAAGTTTTATTAACTAAGTTCGGGCGGAGCACGTTCAGATAATTAACATGAGTGGACAGCAATCAGCAATCAATGATAAGAGGGTATATATAGACTCAGCAGTCTTACCTCGATCCATTGACAGTTTGCAGCATCCCCCCTCCACCATTCTCCACACTCCTTGTTCTCCACACTCCTAGTTCTAAAAATCACTTACATACGGGGGGAGTACTCTGGGTTCGGGCTGAATTCCGAGCTCGGAGCCTCCCTCCGGACAGCACGCCAAATACGCATTAAATCTTACTCCTTCAAAATGATATGTAAGTGTGAACTCGTGAAATGATCAATATTGCACAAGTTGTAATAGTGCTTATGTGCCAGCTGATAGCGAGTCGCAACATATCAAGCTATAATAAGAAAACAACAACGCTATCAACACATTGCTATGATGATGCAGATGCACCTAAATTCCCGACGACAACGGAGTGCCTTGTGGTGTGGGAACGACAGCCATTATATTTTTCTGGTAAATTAAATTCAAAAAGTATCTTGTCTCCTCGTTTGCCCACTTGCATCTGTCTTTGTTGACACCCGCCATGTGTGCGCAAACAGAGTGGAAATACTGGGCAGAAATGAATTAAAACTTCTTCTATGTTTTGTGGCGGGTTGCAACCATAAAATGACCTAAAACTTAATCACAATTAATTATTTATTCGGCAAATAACGTTTCCATCAGCGTTTATCGCATAAGCCGTATATCGATCAAATTTCATTTGAGTCGATATTCATGAAATTCAATCGAATTTTACTGTTTCCATAAGAAATTTTTCATTCGATATCACTTAATTCGGATAAAAACGTGTGGATGCAAATATAGCTACAGACATGTGTTGATTTCTTGAACGCAATGGCCAATCAGAAGCATTTAAGATAGATTCCCCTCACCGCTCAAAACAGACTTTTGTTCAGTGCTGAGTTCTGAATGCTTGGCAAATCCTCTGATTAACAAACAAAGTGTAGATATTATGAAAGATTCATTGTGCAGTTAGCTTCATTGATAATAACATAGATGTGTGAGATTGCGATGAACTGATGTCAGCTTTTTAGGAATTAAGGGAGCGTACTTTGCGCACATTCAGTCATGCCAAACCATGCACGCAGTGGGCTGCTTGCTTTTATGTTAAATGAACAGTGGTTTGTGAATGTTAATGCTTTAATAACAAATAATTTATTGCATTTATGCTGATGTGTAGGTGGTGGCGACACGTAAGCTAACTTGAAAGTATTTCATGGAGGTTGGCTACAAATAAAAAAACATCTCATGTTACGTATGTAACCATAGTTCCCTGAGAGGGAACGAAACGCTGCATTAACACGCTGTGGGGGAACACCCCTGTGTGATTGCGTCGTGAAGCACGTGTATAATCAGTCCAATGGAAAGACGAGACGTCATAGGCGGGTGACGTCATCGACCAGGAAGCTATAAAGCACCCCTGAAAACAGATCACGTCAGCTTCTGATAAGCCTGAAGCAAGTCGATCAGGGCATGCAGTAAGTATGGCAGGTGAACGCAGCGTTTCGTTCCCTATCAAGGGAACTCCCGCTTCCTTAATAAGCTGTGGGAACCCACTACACCATAATGACAAGTGCCCGTTCTGTGTGAAGTCCGAGCACACACTAAGAAGCAAGCAACCTAGCCCCAGGAGTGGAGCTAAGGTCAAGGTCATAAAACCTGACAAATGTAAGCGGCGAGGACCAGCCTGCCGCATCACAAATGTCATGAAGGGAAACTCCCGAGATTAATGCCATAAAGGCAGCCATACTCCTCGTAGAATAAGCCTGGACAGCCAAAGGTGAAGGCTGTCCGGCCGCTTCATAAGCAAGTGAGATAGCCTCTACTACCCACTTGCTCATCATCTGTTTAGTATGCAGGGTAACCCATCTAAGGTGACCCGAAGCAGACAAATAATTGCTCTGATATACGCCACAGAGAGCTCTGTGGACATAAGCATCCAAAGCCAGAAAAGGGCATAAGAGATTAAGTTCTTCCTTATCTGGGGTATTAAAGGTGGAGGAAAGAAGGCCTGCAGCACAAAAGACCCACAAATTTAGTAGGGACCTAGGAATACAACCCGACCTGGGGTGAAGGAATACTACCACCATACCAGGTGCAAATCCAAGTAAGTGCAGGCCTCAGCCTCATGTACCACGGAGAAGACGAAATTAAGGATCTCTCCTCAGAGATAACCCAGCAAAGAAACATTCATTACAGAAATCAAGTACTGTACCAACAGGGCAGAAACAAGATTCAGGAGGTGTTCTCCGCACCAGGCAGAGAACAGCTTTCATTACAATCCATATTAGTCTTCTCGTGGAGGGAGCTCTAGACTGGAGTATGTCTCCATGACCTCGGTCGAGAGACCTGAATCTATGAGCTGGGCCCCCTCAGAGGCCGAGCCCACAGTATCCATAACTCCAGATGAGAGTGAAATATTGTATCCCATGATTGGAGTAGCTCCAGACGAGGTATGCTAATTGGCTTGATTGGCGCAAGTCTGGCTTTTGACATCACCAGCCTGCAGGTGTCGCCAATCCTAATGTATGAAACAGCGCCGTAAGCCAGTTCCGAAGCATCGGAAAAGTGATGGAGCTGGGTTGCTAATGAGCAACTAGTGGATGTTGGTCTAAGACATCTCGGAATTTTCAGCGCAGACAGCAGAGGCAAGTCATTTAACCATCTGTGCCACTGTGCTGCTATGTCCACCGGTACGTCCTCATCCCAGTCGACTTTCATGCGGCACAACTCTTGAAAGATTGCCTTTGCCTTGAGCACAAATGGACTTGCAAATCCTAAAGGATCATAGATGGAACTGGTAGTACTCAATACTCCTCTCTTTGTTGCAGGTTTGTCCACTGCCTTGACATCGAATGTGAAGCAATCTCTTTCAACATCCCAAAGGACACCCAGTGTTCGTTCAAATGGCAAATCCTCCTGGTCAAGGTTGACCTCATGTAATGACTTTGCCCAATCATCAGCTGGTATTGATTTCATCAGTTCCTTAGAATTGCTTAACCATTTGGTTAATCTAAAGCCTCCGCAGGTGAGTAGTTCACGGAGTTCGGAAGCAAGTTTAATGGCGACCTCCACTGTTGGTACCGACTTAAGACAATCGTCGACGTAGAAATTTCGTTTCAATGTTTCCACGGTGTCATTAGAGAAGCTTCGATGGTTGTATTCAGCCACTCGTTGCAAGGCAAAATTGGCAGCACTAGGACTCCAGACACCTCCAAAAAGGTGAACCATCATATGGTAATGCTTAGGTGGTTTGTCCGGGTCGTTATCCTCCCACCACAGGAACCGAAGCACATCTCTTTCATCAGATGCCACTCGGACTTGATAAAACATGCTCTCGATGTCTGCATTCAGAGCAACGGGTTCTTGCCTAAACTTGAGAAGAACTCCAAGTAGCTTATTGGTAAGGTCTGGGCCTTGGAAAACATGATCATTCAAAGAAGTACCTTGGTACCGTGCCGCACAATCGTAGACAATACGAATCTTCTCCAGCTTGCGCGGATGTAGCACCGGATGATGTGGCAGGTACCACACGCAACCATCGTCTCTTTTAATGTAATGACCTCTTCTGCATATCCTTTCAGCAAAGAGTCTCTGATACCTTCTGTATACTTTTGATGCAAAATCGGGTCCTTCTTTAACCTCTTTCCTAGAAGGAATCGATGTTTGGCCATTCCATAGTTATTGGGCAGTCGTGGTGGATGTTCTTTGAAAGGGATTGGTAGTGTATAATGACCTTCCTCTTTGACAGCTTGCTTTTTCCATAGATCCACAACTTGCTCATCGACTACTGACAGGGAGTCATTGTTCACGTGCACTGGATCATCCAGTTTCCAAAATCTTTCAACAGCTTTTTGTAGAGAGTTGTCAGCTTGAATGAAATTGGCAGAAATCGATGTTGAACCATCAGCTACTAGCCCATGAAGTGTCCACCCCAGGCCAGTTAGAATCGCATAAGGTTCGCCTGACTCACCGCAGCGTGTCTCATGAGGAGCAAGTATGTCTGGTTGGTCTAGACCTATCAGCAGGTGAACCTCATCAGCTAGATCAACGTCAGGTAAACTGATTTCATCCGCAATTTCCTTCAGGTGTGGCCACTGGAACACCTCATGCTGTGTGACAAAGTTGTCTAGACTTCTGTTCAGGTGATCCCGACAGAGCACTCCTTTCATTAGGTAAGAGTTCCTCTGTTGAGCATCTTCAACTCGTAGGTCTACTGCTAAGGTGACTACGTTGAGATTTTTGGTCTCCATGGTATTCAGTTTAATGTTCATTTTTCGTGACTCCAGTTTAAGAGCGTGAACTAACTTCTTAGAAGCAAAGGTCCCATTTGACCCACTGTCAAGCAAAGCAAAGACATTCTTAAAGAATCGGTTGTGTCTGTCTGAAACCATTACTGGCAAGATGGGAAGTGCAATCTTCTTTCGACTGGCTTCAATGCACCTTCTAGTGGAATGTGCTTGAATGGCTTGAGGCGGGTCAGCAGCTGGCTCACCTCCAGTAGCTTGATTAGTAGATTGGCTTTTGTCGTCGTTGTTAGAAGCTACGATGGCGGAGTGCAGCCAACTGTTGTGTTTTTTCCCACATCCAGGCACTTTGCATACCCAGCTACGAGTACAGACTGCGCTGCGATGACCTTTCATGAAACAGTTCAGACAGAGTTGCTTTTGTTGAACAAAGGCCAAACGCTCTTGAACAGACAGAGCTCTAAAGGCTTAACACTGGTTCAGAAAGTGTCCGTCAGTGCACTTTGGACACTTAAATCTTGATGTTGTCTTTGGTGTGGATGATGTGGTGCATTCATTGGTAACTGACACTGTTGCAAATGTCTGCTTTTTCTTATTGAAAGTTGGCTTAGTACTTGGTTTAGAATTTGCTGGAGAATTTCGACTGACAGGGCTAAGAAGATTCCCAAAGATAGGATCTGCTCTCTTAGCAGCTTCTGATTGAACAAGACTGACTATGTCATCTTACTTTGGCAAACGACCAGACTTGATGATCTCATAGTTTATTGTGAGTCATCTTTTCTTAATGTCTTCAGGCAGCTTTTCCACAATTTGTATCAAAGTACTTCATTGCCTTTAAAGTGTCTCGGCAGCTGCACAGAATGTCAGCAAAGCTTTTCAACTGCTTGTTGTCTTTAATATCTTTGTGATTAAGCCTTGTCAACCCATGCTTGTGATATTGCATATGGATTGCCAACACATCTCTTCAGAATAGCCATGGCTTCAGCATAGCCCTGTCACAGTGTCTGGTTGTGTTCCCTTGTCTATCACTAGAGGTCCTCGTTCTCACGGTGTCCTTCACATTCTACTTCAATTCCCAGCATTCTGTCTGTCACTGTCACTCATCAGTTCATTGCACTCAGCTGTTCCCCGTAATCATTGTTCCCAGCTGTTCTGTGTTAGTCTTGTTAGTGTTGTGTATATATTCTCTGTCTTTGTAAGTGTATGTTACGGAGTCCTTGTTTTCCATCACCCCACTTCTGTGTACTGCCTTCTTGCCCGTTTGTATTTTTCTTGTTTATTTTGGATTGCTATTTTGGTTTTGACCCCTGCCTGGACTGGATGTATGATTATGGATTCCCCAATAAATTCTGACTGCAATTGGATCTCCCTGTTTCCCGTGTGTGGATCGTGACAGAAGGACTCCGTCACACAAAGATCCAGCGGTATGTTTTGCAACATCTCTTCCCCAGCAACCGAGCGGGAGAGAAGGGAGTTGTTTCAGGGGACCCGGTTGGTAAAATTCTGCGGGACCCGTGGAGGTCGCCGCAGAGGAGGTGAAAGAGAGATGTATCACGTCCCGGCGGCACAGTCAGAGACTGTTCACGTTCCGTCTGCCCAGTGAGAGACTGTTCACGTCACGTCTGCCCAGCGAGAGACTGTTCACGTCACGTCTGCCCAGCGAGAGACTGTTCACGTTCCGTCCGCCTTCCTGGACCTGGACTATCTGGAGCGTCTGGCTCGGATCCTGGACATGCCCGTGTCTGCTGTTCCGGATCCGGAACCAGTGTCTGTTGTTTCAGAGCCGGAGCCGGAGGCAGAGCCAATGGCCATTCCAGAGCCGGAGGCAGAGCCAGTGCCCGTTCCTGAGCCGGAGGCAGAACCATTGCCGGTTCCTGAGCCGGAGGCAGAGCCATTGCCGGTTCCAGAGCCGGAGGCAGAGCCAGTACTCGTTCCAGAGCCAGAGGCAGAGCCAGTGCCGTCTGCCTTCTTGGATCTGGACTATCTGGAGCATCTGGTTCGGATCCTGGACATGCCCATGTCTGCTGTTCCGGAGCCGGAGCTAGTGTATGCTGTTCCAGAGCCGGAGGCTGAGCCAATGCCTGTTCCAGAACCGAAGGCAGAGCCAGTGCCGGTTCCAGAGCCAGTGCATGTTCCAGAGCCAGAGCCAGAGCCAGTGCTTGTTTCTGTGTTTGTGTCTGTTTTTGTGACTGTTACAGTTCTTGTGGCTGCTCCTGAGCCGGTGTCCGCTATTCCTGAGTTGGTGTCCGCTGTTCCTGAGCCGGTGTCCGCTGTTCCTGAGCCGGTGTCCGCTGTTCCTGAGCCGGAGCCAGTGCCCGCTGTTCCTGAGCCGGAGCCAGTGCCCGCTGTTCCTGAGCCGGAGCCAGTGCCCGCTGTTCCTGAGCCGGAGCCAGTGTCCGCTGTTCCTGAGCCGGAGCCGGGGTCCTCACCACCGCCCTGGCCGCCCGAGGGGTCTTCACCGCCCTGGCCGCCCGAGGGGTCTGCTCCGCCCTGGCCGCCCAGGGGTCTGCTCCGCCCTGGCCGCCCGAGGGGTCTGCTCCGCCCTGGCCGCCCGAGGGGTCTTCTCCGCCCTGGCCGCCCGAGGGGTCTGCTCCGCCCTGGCCGCCCGAGGGGTCTTCTCCGCCCTGGCCGCCCGAGGGGTCTTCTCCGCCCTGGCCGCCCGAGGGGTCTTCTCCGCCCTGGCCGCCCGATGGGTCGTCTGCTTCGCCCTGGCCGCCCAATGGGTCGTCTGCTTCGCCCTGGCCGCCCGATGGGTCGTCTGCTTCGCCCTGGCCGCCCGATGGGTCGTCTGCTTTTCGCCCTGGCCGCCCGATGGGTCGTCTGCTTCGCCCTGGCCGCCCGATAGACTTTTTGTTTTGCCCTGGTTCCCGGTTAAGCCCTCACCCCTTGTTCCTGTCTCCCTTCACGGACCTGGCCCACCATCCCTCCCCCTGATCCTCCAACGTTTCACCTCCCTCCTGAACTCTTGTGTCGTGTCTTAGTGTTGTCGTGGAGCGTCTGGTAGCCGCTCCGTAGAGGGGGGGTTATGTCACAGTGTCTGGTTGTGTTCCCTTGTCTATCACTAGAGGTCCTCGTTCTCACGGTGTCCTTCACATTCTACTTCAATTCCCAGCATTCTGTCTGTCACTGTCACTCATCAGTTCATTGCACTCAGCTGTTCCCCGTAATCATTGTTCCCAGCTGTTCTGTGTTAGTCTTGTTAGTGTTGTGTATATATTCTCTGTCTTTGTAAGTGTATGTTACGGAGTCCTTGTTTTCCATCACCCCACTTCTGTGTACTGCCTTCTTGCCCGTTTGTATTTTTCTTGTTTATTTTGGATTGCTATTTTGGTTTTGACCCCTGCCTGGACTGGATGTATGATTATGGATTCCCCAATAAATTCTGACTGCAATTGGATCTCCCTGTTTCCCGTGTGTGGATCGTGACAAGCCCGGGCTAGAGTTGGGGTTGTACAAGCAATGTGAGATAGCATCTCTAGCTTGGCCGACAGTGTACTGATGCAGTCGAGTGAGTTTCTCTTGATCTGGCACGGTCTCTTTATCAATCACAGAGGAGAACAATCTCATGAACTGCCAGTACTTTAAGGGTTCTCCATCGAACTTGATGATGTCAACTGGTGGTAGATGCATGGAATCGATGTGTGACTGATATTGTTGCCTTGACAGGTCTAGTAGTTGGCATAAAGAATTCTCGTTCACTGCTGGAAGTGAGGAACGAAAGTTAAGGGATGGGTTACCTGAGACTGGAGTGGAAAAGTCTTTATTTATTGTTGTTAACTCAGCCTTTCAACGATTTTCCTCCATCTCAGCGTCTTTGAGTTTCAGTAAGCCTTTCAGTCCGTCCATTTCAAATTCTGCATGCTGAAGTTGTAATTTAAACTCTGCACGCAGGCGTTCTTCCTGTCGAGCAATAAGCATGGAAAACTCTTCCTTTTCTTTCTGTCTTAGATTTTGTAGCCCTTGAAGCTGGGCAGACAGCTTGTCTACAGAAGACATTGGAGGTTTAACGGCTTCACCAAACATTGACTCTTCCTCTTGGAAATGAAGTGCATCTGAAGATTCTATGTTTGGATCTTCCATTGATGGCTTAAAGTCGTCAAACCAGCTCAAGACTGTGTGCTGCAAGTCTTGAACATCACGCAGGACCGATGTTAAATAGCCCTTATAAGCATCGACATCATCATCATCTTCTAATGTTTTATGGTACATGTCATGAATCTCATTAAACCGCATAACCGCCTCATCCAAAGCAGGAAGTTCCATCTCCACTTCTTTGGGCTGATTACAGTTCATAGAAGTTGTAATCTGTGTCATCAAGCGTGTCACTGCAGCCTTTGCACTTCCACGTTGACGCTTGAGACATTTTTGTTTTTGTATCCATGTGATTATGAGCTAATGAGTTGAATCAGGTGTGTTTGATTAGGGAGACAAAGAAAACGTGCAGTGTTGGGGGTACGCCAGGACAGGTTTGAGAACCACTGGTTTAGACTAAAGTTTTATCTGTAATTGTTATAGAACATTAGAAAGTCTGCATATGAGCATCAACATTGCTTTCTCACTCAGTTCGGTTCAGTTCAGGGGTTTTTTTCTGCGCCTTCCTAGGCGATCACATGAGCCCACCGAATCAACGTCCTTAAAGGGGCAGCACCCTACATACACTGCATATCAAATCTGCCACCTTTTCCAACAGTAACATATTTTGGTGGACAAAAATAGCATCAAGACAGAGATTTGTACATTTCTAAAGTTACTCCATAGCTTTACAGTAAAATATAAGTACATATGCCACGTTTATGTGCCTTCTATGGGTGCAATAACAGAGTGGGATGTGGATCAGAGCTCGCTGTTGCCAAATCGTCTCCGCTGTCGCAAACCTAAACTGTGTGTATGCGTCAGTGGAACCAGACGATAGGATTAAATGTTTCCCGGCTTGACTGTTAAAAGCAGACGATTGGGTTTCCAGCGGGAGGGGTGGGACATGTGCATACAACTGCCATCTTTGGCATTACGGGTTTTCCCTATATAGTTGTATTGAGGATTGAGGAAGTGGCATGTCTCTATATAAATTATCTCTGGTTTCGGGCAGTTGGCTGGTGGATGATTATTATTTTTAACAGCAGATTCGAGTGACATTAGAGCTGATCCGCAAATCTCTAGCGTACAAGCCCTAGAGTCTCCTTTAAAGTTCAGGTACAGGTCAATGCACAGACTTTTTCTTTATACAATTTGCACACTGAACATGGGTTGGAGCTCTTAATTTTGAACTCTCAAAGTGCACTAGATTAATGAATTTATCTTTTTTCCTGGCATTTTTAACTTTTTATTAATCAAAGAATCCTGAAAAAGTATCACAGGTAATAAATAAATATTAAGCAGCATGGTGGTTTCCAACATTGATAATAAGTCAGCATATTAGAATGATTTCTGAAGGATCATGTGACTGGTGAATGGCTGATGAAAATTAATCTTTGCATCACAGAAATAATTTAAATTTTAAATGATATTAAATAGAAAGTAATTTAAATAGTAATAATGTTTCACACTATTACTGTTTTTTTTTTTCTGTATTTTTTGATCAAAGAAATGCTGTCTTGGTGAGCATAAACAAGTTCTTTCAAAAACATTAAAAATAGCAATGTTTCCAAACTTTTGACCGGTACTATTAATCGTCAAACCGCCCTACTTGATGGTTGATGTGAGGTTATGAAAAACAGTATTTGGTTTACATAAAAAGGCCTATATCTGCCAAAAGGTGATACATTTAATCTAGTCCATTGAGAAACGTGTAGAAGTTATGGCTGTAGCACTAGAGAGATAGAAAGAACAGAAAATTTGAGCAAGCTTGGAAGCCAGCAGGGAAATAAAAATATAGACTTTTGCTGTTCCGTGGTTGATTAGAGTGTAGGACAGAGGCAGTTGAGGAACTATGTCTGTATTAATGGGATAGTATGTGATGCATCCTAGAGCTTTCATTAGAAATTAATGACAGAGAGGGGAGAAAGAAAAGCCAGGCTGTGGTATATAGCACACAGAGCCACTGAAAACTCTGCTGTAACTCAATCCCAGCAGGACGGCTTACTGGATCACCTTTCCCTTATGTGCATGTTTGTATGAGGTGGAGAGAATGGTAGATAGCTCATTATTGTCGGTCCAGAATTTAGCAATAAAATGGTGAATAGAGACACATTATGGACAAAAGTATTGGGAGACACCTCTTAATTATTGAATTTGGGTGTCAATCAGACTCATTGCCTCAGGTGTATACAATCTTGCACCTAGCCATACAGTCTGAATTTACAAATATTTTTGAAAAAAAAAAAAAAATAAATAAATGGGTCATTCTGAAGTTATTTTCAGTTGAAGTTAAGCTCAGTGAATTCAAGAATAGGATGCCAGTTCATGAAATTTCATCACTGCTAGATATTCTATGGTAAACTGTAAGTAGTATTGTAGAGTGGAAGCGTTTAGGAACAGCAGCAACTCAGCCATGAACCGGAAGACCATGTAAAGTCACAATTTGGGTCGTTTGAGAGATACTGCTTCATGAAGGTCCCTTGCCAGGGAGAATTGTCACCGCTATGATATTAAAGGGATAGTTCATCCAAAAATGAAAATTAGCCCATGATTTACTCACCCTGAAGTCATCCTTGGTGTATATGGCATTCTTCTTTCAGACAAATATATCTGAGTTATATTAAAAAATGTCCCGCTCTTCCAAGCTTCATAATGGCAGTGAATGGCTTTAATATATATTTTTTTAAGTCCGTCAAAGCAAATCCATCCATTATAAAAATGCTCCACACGGTTCAGGGGGGTTAATAAAGGCCTTCTGAAGTGAAACGATGCGTTTGTGTAAGAAAATGATCCATATTTACAACTTTATCGACTAAAATATCTAGCTTCCGGCAGACGGCCATCATGGGTAGTGCTTTATCTTGGGTACTTGGGTAGGGGGGTTAATAAAGGCTTTCTGAAGTGAAGCGATGCGTTCGTGTAAGAAAATGATCCATATTTAAAACTTTATCGACTAAAATATCTAGCTTTCGGCAGACGGCCATCATGGGTAGTGCTTTATCTTGGGTCTTTATTACTGTCCATAACTTAAAATCTTCTCTGTGTTCTCTCCCTCAAGGTGTCCCTCAAGGCTCTGTTCTCGGAACACCTCTGTTCAACATTTATTTGTTGTCTCTTGGTCACATTATCTGTAGTCATGGTCTCAGCTATCACTGTTATGCCAATTATTTTAAATTTACATATCGCGCCGTCTCTGCTCTTCCTCTGGACTTATTGAATACCTGACATTAAAATCTGGTTGCATAGCAACTTCCTAAAATTGAATAATTATAAAACTGAGGTTATTGTTTTTGGTCCAGCATCCCTTTTAAAAAAAGATTTATCTATTGATGTGGCCACTTTAATTCCATCTCATACTTTTAAAAATCTGGATGTAACATTTGGTCCATTTCAATCTCATATAAGTTGTAACGAGTTACAGTTTGACATATATATTTATAATTAATTTTAATGGATTATAATTAATTATGAATATTTGAATTATTTTTAGAATTGATTGTAGCAGAATTAATAGTACAATTATTTAATCAGTTCATCCAATGAACAGAAAGCATAATCAATCATTAATTCTAGGAAATATATTATCTTCCTGGCCAAGTAAGAATAACCTTTTCAGCTAAAGTAAATCCAGTACTAGCAGGGTAATAGCATAGGTAACTAGATCAAGATGTTTAAGTGACTTTGATATGGGACAAACCCAGAGACAATAAAAACGTGAATAAAATGGTTTAATAAACTAAACTACGATAGGCTACACACACAACTAAACTAAGCACAGATTATATACAGAATCAAGAAAGTAAAGAAAAGTGAAAAAAGAGAGAGAGAAGAAAAGAGAATGGCAAGATTACAATCAGTTAACTACAGCCTACGAGAAACATCAGAGAATCAGGGTCACCTTAAATGGCACATTAACTTAGAAACGCATCTAACGATTTGTGAACAGGTACTTGCATTGACTTTGGTTGCTGAACAAGTCCAGATCCAGGAGATTCTTGAGATTCTTGATGATTTCGCCAGGAGTGCGCTGAAGCGTTTGTTTGGGTTCTTGGGATGGTCCACATTGAATCCAAAGAAGTTAACTTGAAGACGAATTGCCGGAAGAAGACAGGAGGATGTTGTCTCAAAGAGATTGAGCGAAGATCTGACCTAATCAGATACTCTTAAAGGTCCTATCAGTTCACACCCATTTGTTGAGGTGACCAATCTGAGATGACCTGGAGAAAGTCTTTGTTCCATCTTATCTCCATTTGCATGTTCATGCTGGCATGGAGAATTTGTGCAGTCTTTGCATCATAAATATTTGTACCATACTTTTGTGTAAGTTATCAAAACATGTTGTACACCATTGATTATAAAATCAAAAGGTTATTATTTTGATACTAAGAAAGAGGGGATCTGAAGACATTAAAGCAGTGATACATCATATTTGGATATCAACATTGGAAGTTACTCTAACATAACTAAAGAATCAAGAGTCAAGTCAAGAGGCATTTATTTGTAATTTGCATAGTTAACACTAAGGAGAACTGTGCATTGAAATGCTTATGACGAGGCTCAGACAGAAAATTACAATAACAAGAACAGACCCAGACAGAGCAATAAGTGACAGTGCAAATAACAATGACAGTGCAAGTACAATCAAAATAGAAATAAGAGCAGCATGTATTCCAGTTTTAAATAAAGGATAGTTGGTTGTTAAGCAGTCTGATGGCTTGAAGACAGAAGCTGTTCTTCAATCTGGTTGTCCGTGATCGGATGGATCGTAAGCGTCTGCCAGATGGCAGTGTAGCAAACAGGTGATGAGCAGGGTGAGTGTCGTCCTTGATGATGCTGCGAGCCTTCCTCAAGCAGCGAGTTTGATAGATGTCCTGTAAGGATGAGAGTTTATGTCCAATGATGAGCTCAGCTGTTCTCACCACTCGCTGAAGAGTTTTGCGATTCAAAGAAGAGCAGTTGCCGTACCATACAGTGATGCAGTCGGTCAGAATTCTCTCTGTAGTGCTGCGGTAGAAATTCGACATGATGTTAGAGGAGATGCCAAACCTTTTTAGTCTCTGCAGGAAGTAGAGACGCTGACGGGCTGTTCTCAGCTGTTCTATATAAGATCCTCAGATATATAAACGCCATGGAACTTGTAGCTCTTAACTGTCTCTACTATCTCTCCATTGATGTGAATAAGAACGTGACCTCTCTGTGACTTCCTATAGTCCACGATCATCTCCTTGGTCTTGCTGACATTTAGAGAGGGATTGTTATCAGCACACCATTCTATGGGTGCATTAACCTTTCATCGCCATTAGTGATGAGTCTTAGAATAGTAGTGTCGTCAGCAAATTTGAGGATGATGTTGGAGCTATGCTTAGCAGAGCAGTCATAAGTGAACAGGGAGTACAAGAGAGGACTGAGTACACATCCCTGTGGGGCACCAGTGTTGAGTGTGAGTGAGGAAGATGTATGATTGCCAATTCTAACCACCTGAGGCCTGCCGGTCAGGAAATCTAAGACCCAGTTACATAAGTTACTGTTAAGACCCAGATCTTTCAGTTTGGCTATACGTTTTGTAAGGATGATGGTGTTAAATGCCGAGCTGTAATCAATGAACAGCATCCACACATAGGTATCTCTTCCTTCCAAGTGTTCCAGGGCAAAGTGTATGGCCATTGCAATGGCGTCATCAGTGGATCTATTAGGCCGGTAAGCAAATTGGAATGGGTCCAGAGTGTCTGACAGAGAAGAGCAGATGTAAGATTTGACTAACCGTTCATAGCACTTCATGATGACTGATGTCAGTGCTACAGGGCGGTAGTCATTCAGGCAAGAGACAGTTGTTTTTTTTGGGAACAGGGATGATGGTGGTTTGTTTGAAGCATGTGGGGATCACCGTTAGTCTCAAGGAGAAGTTGAAGATGTTGGTGAAGACATCTGCTAACTGGACAGCACAGGCCCTCAGGACACGTCCGTGTATGCCATCTGGACCTGAAGCTTTCCGGCGGTTGACTCTCTTGAAGGCGTTACACACTTCGAATGTGGTTAAAACCAAAGGGCAGGTGTCAGGGTCAGCAGGTATTTTCACAGCAGGGAATGTGTTGCCTGTCTCAAAGCGAGCATAGAATGTATTAAGCTCATCTGGTAACGAGGCAGACAAAGACACACCACTGCTTTTCCTTCCTTTGTAGTCCATGATGTTGCGCAAACTGCTCCACATGCGTTGAGGGTCAGAGCCAGGGGCGGAGTGGGACCCAAAACATCTACCGGGAAATTTCGTAGACCACCAGCCCTCGTCGCCGGCAGGAATTTAATATAGCATTTACAGTTTTACTGATTTAAAAGGAACTTTGTTGTACTATGCTGGAGTAAAGTTCATTAATGGTCGTTCTTTCCCGTAGGAATTAGTAAAACTATGTTGGGTGGACTCTGTGCCTTTAGGAGGGTTCGGGGGCATGCTCCCCCGTAAGAAAATATTGTACATTTTAAGGTTAAATGCATCAATCTTGTGCTCTTTGAGAGATCAAAATTAAGAGCTTCAACCCATGAACTCCTCGTTGAACAAAGAAAAAGCATTGATTTGTACCAGGACAATAAAGAGGGCTCAAACATCTTTTTAGTTATGAGAGTCTCAGTCTGTATTACATTATCAATGGTGTTTTAGGATGCCAAACAATTATTATAATAATGTAATAATGATTTATATTATTATTCCTATGACGTGAAATCCATTTAGCCTATAAATGTACTATATAAATGAAAATGAGTATTTCAAAAGTATATTTTACCTACATTACACTATAATATAGGAAAATTAAAATACTTTTGTCCTAATTTCTTCACTTGCAAGAAATAAACCCTTGAGCTTTTATTTAGGAGAAAACACCAGATGACCATGATGATCGCATGAGCAAAGTAATCACGCAGCACAAACAGGATGCTATTCTTAAAGTCTTGTGCTGTTTTATAAGGGCACAAATCCATATCATGGTTTCAATTTTAGTTTGTTGGCAAAATATAACGCTAGAGACCTTAATGTTAGGTTATACATTTTACATCTTTACACATGTGTTGAGAAAAGGGAGAAGAGAGAGTTCGGCAAAAGGCGGATTCGAACTTGCGTCGAGTGCATCAAAAGCTGCTTTCAAGCACCTCAATCCCTACGACCTACGCCACTGTTGCTATTGCGTAATGGGCGTCTTTTTGCTATAAAGACAGGCACTTAGTGCAAATATATGCTCCATTATAGAAAATGTAAAAAAAAAAAAAAAAAGTTTTCTTCCCTTCGCTTGGGCCCCAGGTGCGCATGGCGAACTTGCAATAAATACATTTTATCAGACCGGCCCTCGCGGCCTCGAAACACTACCGGCCCACCGGGGAAACTCCCGACTTTTTTCGATTGCCCCTCCGCTACTGGTCAGAGGCATGATAGTCTGACTCCACTCTGTCCCTGAAGTCTCTTTTGGCTGATTTGATGGTTCTCTGAAGGTCATACCTGGACTTCTTGTAAGCAGTTAGATCCCCAAAGTTGAAGGCAGCAGTTCGTGGTCTTAAATTGGCACTCACCTCACCGTTGACCCATGGTTTCTGGTTTGGAAATGATTTAACATTAATGGATGGGACAACATCCTCTGTGCATTTATTAATGTAAAATATCACAGAGTCAGTGTATTCCTGTATGTTGTCTCCTGCTGCATCATATTAAAATCCCCAACAACGATGAAAGCAGTCAGGATGAGCAATTTCTAATCCATTCATGGCGCTATACAGTTCGTCCAATGCTTTTGTTTTGTCCGCGTGAGGCGGGATGTAAACAACTGTAAGAATGATTGAATTAAACTCCCGCGGGAGGTAAAAAGGGCGAACTTTAATGGAGAGCAGTTCGCTCCCAGGGGAGCAGTGTCAAGTCAAGTCAAGTATATTTATATAGTGCTTTTCACAATATAGATTGTATCAAAGCAGCTTCACAGTATCAATCAAAATAACATAACAGTGTTTGTTTCTTAGTGGAAAAACATCCACGTTTTGTAGGCCTGATCAATGGTTTTAATGATTGGTTAATTAATTTGAATATTGTGTGAAGATAAGACTGTAACATCAGTGCCCCAGCGAGTGTTAATCATAAAGCATACAAGTCAAGTCAAGTCAAGTGTATTTATATAGCGCTTTTCACAATATCCCCAACTGAGCAAGCCAAAGGCAACAGTGGCAAGGCACCGAAAAACTCTATCAAGTGACCAACTGGTGTCCTAAAACTCCATCAGGTGACCAACTGGTGTCCTGAAACTCCATCAGGTGACTTAATGGAGAGAAAAAAAAAACCTTGGGAGAACCCAGGCTCAGTCGGGGGCCAGTTCTCCTCCGTTTATGAACGAGAGGCCGGATTTACAGTAACTGTAGTTTTATTTTATCACTTCGGAGTGGGTACGTGAACCGGAATCACAATGTTGTAGCAATAATCAGATGATCAGCGCAATCATGTGGTTTTAATCAACTAAGATTCTAATTAAGTAAACACTCCTCCATTCTTCAGATTGTGACAAAAACAGATGTCATGGGACTTTTTAAGTTACCGATTCACACACCAGCAAATGGTTCTTGGACTTAATTAAAGTACCGATGCCAGAAGTGCCCCCCCCCCCCCCCCCCCCCCACGGCGTTTTTCGCTGATAAGTAATCACAGGGTCCTCTGTCTTACCACATGTGACCCAACAGGGGCGCCTCTCTGGCCGGAGATCCCGTGGTGTCCCCTCTGCAGGACACCTCACAAGCACAGACAACCTTGTGTAATGAACCACACTGGTCATTGTAATCCAGACTTAAAACTCATCAATTCAAAGAATACGCACACACATATCATTGCCCGGGAGGGGGGTGAGCAAAAGTTCACCACATCTTCACCGCTGAATGACCCGGCCACGTCCACAGTACACACACACACACACACACACAATTACTTTTCTCCAATCTCCTCAATTGAGAGACTTGTACTATGATATATTCGATATGTTTTTATGTTTGCCCATGTTCCATTGGGGTTAGATGTGATCTTATTATAATTCTAAATGAACGGAGGTGCTTTTAGATGCATTTTTAATGTAATTGTGTTTTCCTATAATGTTTGTATGTTGTTCTTCACACCTTTAGAATCCTCTTGATCTGACCAAACCATATATATATATATGGGTGCAAACCGTAAAATGTATGTTACTATGTTTTATCATTTCTGGAGTAAAATTGAACGCATTTTTACATCACGGTCATGAAACATGCAAAGTCGATCTCGAGGGAACAAAGGAACACTTATCCTCACACTTTCCTCCCAGCTGATTGGTGCATTCACCCCAGAGGAGGCGTGAACAGAAGTGTCTTTAAAGAAGACCACCAAGCACCTCATCTTGGGGAAGAACTGCATCCAGAGAACTGCATCTTTGGGGGAACTCCTTTCTTCGAGGGAACTTCGACTTTTGACTGAACTCTTCTCTCTCTTTCGATCCGATGTAACCATCGTACTCGTGATCCCCCGCCCTGGGGGATCTTTCCTCTTCTTTTCTTTTGCTTAAGTTTGTTTTTCCTTTGTTCATTACCCCAGAAATGAACTTACCAAGTTCATTTACCAAGTTCATGAGTTACCAAGATTTTAGAGCATTAAGACTGTTTTTCCGTGTTGTCTCTTAAAGGTTTAAATGTCCAGGTGAATTTTGCCAAACTGTGATCCTACGGATCTCTCTCTCTCTCTCTCTCTCTCTCTCTCTCTCTCTCTCTCTCTCTCTCCGTCTCATTTTTATCTTCCTCTCTCATCCTATTTTAATTCGTGTTTGTAATGCTACAAAGCTTTCATTATTGACTTCGTTGCGTAGTCTAATTTTTTAAACACAGGAATATTAATGTTCACGGCCAGAAAATTGATATTTCTTGGAGTTTATAAGAAGGGATAACTTTGTTGAGAAGTTGATAAGTTAATCTTACGGCCGTTTGCTGGACAAACAGTTCGATAGCTAAATTAACTCCATTAAAGGTTATCTCATATAATCGATCTGAAAGTGGACCATTGACATATGAATGAGGAATTATAATTCGTTGTGATTGATCATTCGTGTGTACCATCAATCTATTTTCAACTTCGATAATTTAATTGTAATATGCAATATATTAATCATATTCATGATTAATTATTAAAATTCCCTATATATAATTTGAGCTAATTTAATGTAAAACTAAATGTTTTTACAATGTTTTATCTGTAGAGTGGGAAAGGGATCCTCCATAGGGAGAGGCTAGTTGGTACTTCAGCACTGCGTTGTCATCGGGTCCAGGCAAAGCTCCTAGTCAGATCTGGATACGGCCTGGATCCGGTAGGGTGCGGGAAAACCTCGGGATAAACAAAGACACCAAAATTAGCATAGATGCCATTCTTCTCATGATGTAACGAGTACATCAGGATTTAAGGGAAGTGTTCCCAGTTCCGGCTGACCTAATCTATGCAGCCTAACATTGAATTATAGAAGTCTATAATATATTATGTGTATGCTAGGTCAAAGAGTTGTGTTTTTAGTCTAGCTTTGAACTGACAGAGTGTGTCTGCTTCCCGGACAATGGTAGGAAGACTGTTCCAAAGTTTTGGTGCTAAATAGGAAAAGGATCTACCGCCAGCAGTCGATTTTGATATTCTAGGTATTATCAACTGGCCCAAATTTTTAGATTGCAATAGACGTGAAGGACTATAATGTGTTAAGAGCTCGCTCAAGTACTGCGGAGCTAAATCATTTAGTGCTTTGTAAGAAATCAACAATATTTTAAAATTTATTCGATGTTTAATAGGCAGCCAATGCAGTGTTGACAGAACCGGGCTAATATGGTCATATTTCCTGGTTCTAGTAAGAACTCGAGCTGCAGCGTTTTGGACCAGCTGTATTTATTTATTAAGCGTGCAGGGCAACCACCCAGTAGAGCATTACAATAATCTAGTCTTGATGTCATGAAAGCATGAACTAATTGTTCCGCATTTATTAATGAGAGCATATGTCGTAATTTAGATATATTTTTAAGATGGAAAAATGCGGTTTTACAGATACTAGACACGTGACTTTCAAATGAAAGATTGCTATCAAAGAGCACACCCAGGTTTCTAACCGACGACGAAGACTTAATCGAGCAGCCATCAAGTGTTAGACAGTATTCTAGGTTATTACATGTGGAAGTTTTTTGTCCAATAATTAGAATCTCTGTTTTTTCAGAGTTTCGAAGTAGGAAATTACTAGTCATCCAATTTTTTATATCAGCTATGCATTCCGTTAATTTTGTGAATTGGTAAGTTTCGTTAGGTTTTGAAGAAATATACAATTGACTATCATCGGCATAACAGTGAAAGCTAATTCCATGTTTCCTAATGATATTTCCTAATGGTAGCATGTACAGAGTGAACAGCAGCGGTCCTAGTACTGAGCCTTGTGGTACGCCATACTGAACTTGTGATCGATAAGACATCTCTTCATTTACTGCTACAAACTGATAACGGTCAGATAAGTATGATTTAAACCATGCTAGTGCAATTCCACTAATGCCAACATAGTTTTCAAGTCTATTTAAAAGAATGTTGTGGTCAATTGTGTCAAATGCAGCACTAAGATCAAGTAACTCTAATAGAGATCTACAACCACGATCGGATGATAAAAGTAAATTATTTATAACTCTAATGAGAGCTGTCTTAGTACTATGGTGCGGTCTAAATCCTGACTGAAAATCCTCACAGATATCATTTCTTTCAAGAAAGGAACACAGTTGTGAGGATACTGCTTTCTCTAATATCTTTGACAGAAAAGGCAGATTTGAGATCGGCCTGTAATTGACTAATTCTGAAGGATCAAGTTGCATTTTTTTAACAAGCGGTTTTATCATAGCCAGCTTAAAGGTTTTTGGTACATATCCTAGAGACAAAGACGAATTAATGATATTAAGAAGAGGATCTATGATCTCTGGAAGCATCTCTTTCAATAGCTTAGTCGGTATGGGGTCTAACATACAAGTTGTCGATTTAGATGAATTAACGAGTTTGCAGAATTCTTCCTCTCCTATAGCAACAAATGAATACAATTTTTCCTCAGGGAGACTACAATGCACTCCCTGATGCGATACTGTAGTAGACGGTTGCATAGTTATAATTTTGTCCCTGATATTATCAATCTTATAAGTGAAGAAGTTCATAAAGTCATTACTGTGTTGGCCTGAAACTTCTGTGCTTGAAGCTTTCTTTTTCGTTAGTTTAGCCACTGTTTCAAATAAATACCTAGCATTATGTTTATTTTCTTCTAATAGGGTTGACAAATAAGCAGATCTAGCAGCTTTTAAAGCCTCTCTGTAAGCAATCGAGCGCTCTTTCCATGAAATCCGAAATACCTCTAGTTTTGTTTTCTTCCAGTTGCGCTCCATTTTTCTGGCTGCTCTCTTAAGGGCCTGAGTGTGCTCGTTGTACCACGGCGTTGGACTATTTTCTTCAATCTTCTTTAAGCGCAACGGAGCAACTGAGTCTAAAGTACTGGAAAAGAGAGAGTTAAAAGTTTCTGTTGCAATATCAAGTTCTTCTAAGCTATCCGGGATGCTGAGATGATGAAACTGATTAGGAAGATTATTGATAAAGCAATCTTTAGTGGCAGAAGTTATAGGTCTAACATATTTATAACACGGAGTCGGCTTTGCAGCCTTGGCTAAATGTAATTTACATGAGACTAGATAATGGTCTGAGATGTCATCGCTCTGCTGCAGAATTTCAACAGCATCAACATCTATTCCATGTGATAACATTAGATCTAGAGTATGATTACGACAATGAGTAGGTCCTGACACGTGTTGTCTAACTCCAGTTGAGTTTACAATGTCTTTAAGTGCCAATCCCAATGCATCTTTATCATTATCTACATGTATATTAAAATCACCAACAATTAGTTCTTTATCATTAGCCAATACTAATTCTGATAGAAAGTCCGCAAATTCGTTGATAAAATCTTTATGGTGCCCTGGTGAACTGTATACAGTAGCCAGCAGAAATCTCAAGCGTGATTTATCGTTTACACTATATATACACTATATATATATTTTTACATTAAGCACCAACACTTCAAAAGAAGTATATTTAAAAATAGATTTCTTAGTGGTTTTGGAAATATTACTATAAATTACAGCAACACCTCCCACTTTGCGTTTTAGACGAGGTTCATGTTTATAACAGTAATATTGTGGGGTGGACTTAAAGTAATGTAATCGTTTGGTTTTAGCCAGGTTTCTGTCAAACACAGCACATCTAGATTATAACTTGAAATCATATCATTAACTATGAGCGATTTTGAAGTAAGGGATCGAATATTCAGCAACCCAAGCTTTATCATTTGTTCATCTGTATTATATCTGTTTTTTATTTGTTGAACATCAATTAAATTTTTTACCTGACGTTGTTTGGATTTCCAAATTTGGGGAACAGACACAGTCTCTATATGATGATATATAGGTGAAAGAGGCTCTATGTGATGGGATTTATCTGACCTTGGTGACGCGAGGCCGCTAGCAGACGGTCGGTTTAGCCAGTCTGTCTGCTTCCTGACCTGAGCCCCAGATTCTCATGTTTTAGCTCTAAGACTATGTGCCATATTACTAGAGAGAAGAGCAGCACCATCCCAGGAGGGATGAACACCATCTCTTTTCAACAGGTCAGGTTTGCCCCCAAAACTTTTCCAATTGTCTATGAATTCTATATTATTCAACGGACACCACTTAGACAACCAACCATTGAGTGAGGCCAATCTGCTAACTATCTCATCACTCCTGCGAACAGGAAGGGGGCCAGAGCAAATTACAGTGCCTGACATCGTACTTGCGAGTTTACACACCTCTTTAATATTAATTTTGGTTGACTCCGACTGGCGGAGTCGAACATCATTAGTGCTGACATGAATAATGATCTTAGAGAATTTACGATTAGCATTAACCAGCACTTTTAAATTTGCTTTGATGTCAGGCGCTCTGGCTCCCGGCAAACATGTGACTATGGTGGCTGGTGTCTCTATTTTCACGTTCCGTGTGATCGAATCACCAATTACCAGGGCACAATCAACAGAATTTTCAGTGGGTGTTTCACTGAGTGGGGCAAATCGTTTTGTTATGGTAATCGGAACGGAAGAGTGTTTTTTTAATCTGCGACTATAGCGATCTCTCACTGTCACCCATCTGCCCTGCTGCGTGGGCTCTACTTCAGCCGGAACCGAATCATGTACAGAGTACACTATGCTAGGCGCATCCAAAATAGTATCTAAAGCTCTAGTACTATCCTTACTATCCTCAATTAAAGTTTGGATGCGTGTCTCTAGCTCTGAAATCTTCTCCTCCAGCCTGACTGTCTCCTTGCATTTATCACAAATAAATCCTATATTGCCATCGGAGAAGGCTATACTAAACATATGACATGTGACACAGGTGACAATAACAGGACAACACATTACTCACCGTTTGTGTTGACTGATTCTTACTTACCTGGGCTTTTATGAACTCAAAGGAGCGGGCGCGCGAGAGAAAATAAATAATAAATAAATGAGCGCGGGTGGAGCGTAAACACTAACGTGCTGTGCTAACAATAACGGAAGCTAGCGATGTAAGGTTAATCTGAGATGGTGGGTAAACTGTATTTAGTAATATAAACAACTAGAAATGATAGTAAATGATGGTTCAAAACAGAAAGAAACACGAAGCTAATACGAGGCGTAGAGCTTACAGCCTCGACGCAAACAAACTCACAGCAGGCAGGAAGGCAGACAGGAGCAATCGATCAGTGAACAGCAGATCAGAACAGCAGATCAGCAGAAGTTTACACCACCACCTCTGCTCTTACCGGAGTTTAGCGATCTGTCATGACGAAAAACAGAGAATCCAGACGGTGTAATGGCCGTATCGGGTACTTCTGAGTGTAACCAAGTCTCACAGAAAGCCAGAACACAGCAGTTACAAATGTCCCGTTGGTGTGTGATTCTCGCATTAAGTTCGTCAAGTTTGTTATCCAGAGACTGCATGTTGGCTAACAAGATGGTAGGAAGAGGAGGATTAAAACTTCTTTTCCGTGGTCTGCATAGAATTCCAGCACGCTTGCCTTTCCTCCTTTTCCGACGGTGTCTTAGGATGCAGGCCGGCAATAGTGGGAACGCGTAAACGCTGAAGCTGGAATACTGAGGCAGCGTTGTTTCCGAACCGAAATTGAAATTTGCTCGGATGTCCAGTAGTGTTTGTCGATCATACTGGATGAGAGTCTGTACTGTCTGAGCAAAAGTATGTATAAGTAACACGAATAACACAAAATAACACGAAAAATAACAAGGTTTGCAAAGAGTGCTCGTCAGTGACGCCATCATAGCGGCGCGCTCTCAGTTTTACTAGTCATAACTAATAAAACATAGCGACATGCATAAAACACAGGAGAAATACTACAAACATATGGGAAAACATATGGGAAAGTTTGTGGGTGAGAATGCAGTAAATGTCCTTTGTGTATTGGAGTTTGTCTCTATAGTCTTTGACCAAATGGCTCGTGCCTTCTGGTCTGCTGTGCTATCTTTGAGGGTTGCAGACACACAGTCTCTTGCTGAGATCGTTCAGGTGAGCAGAGGTGATAATGGTCTTTGAAGAGAACTGTTTTAAGGACCGATGACAACAGGGGAAATGGGGAAGGTTTAATGATGACTAGGGCAATTTGATTAAGGCCATTTGTTACAAAGCTCTATTACCAAGACTGTGTTCTACCACTTTCGCAATATTGCTTGACTGCGACCTGCTCTCAGCACTAAAGATAATGAAACTCTAATTCATGCTTTGATATCTCGTCTTGACTACTGTAACTCGCTTCTTATTGGGCTGGCTGCTAAAACAATCACTAGACTACAATATGTGCAGAATTAGAGTCAACAAGTCAAGACATTTGATCACATTACCCCTTTGCTCTATTATCTACATTGGTTACCTGTTCCTGTCCCCATTCAGTATAAAATTCTCTTGTTAACTTTGCAATGTTTTCATGGACTTGCTCCCAAATTTTTATCTGAACTTATTCACTATTATTCACCTCCTCGCTCTCTCCAGTCATCCGACTTAAAACTGCTTACTGGACCTTGTTTTTGTATATCAACAATGTGTGGTAGATCATTTAGTGCTGTGGCTCTGAAACTAAGTAATTCTCTTCCTCTAACTCTTCATCTCACTTACACTATATCCTCATTCAAATCTCAACTAAAAACCTATATTTTCTTACAGTATTTCCAACCCTCCTTGTTGCTGTTTTTTTTTTCACTGTATATTTGTATATGTACAGTGAGGAAAATAAGTATTTGAACATCGTGCTATTTTTCAAGTTCTCCCACTTAAATCATGGAGAGGTCTGAAATTGTCATCGTAGGTGCATGTCCACTGTGAGAGACATAATCTAAAAAATAAAAAAAATCCAGAAATCACAATGTATGATTTTTTAACTATTTATTTGTATGATACACTGTAAAAAATGATTTTTTGGTAAGGTAAATACTACTGAAAAAAAAAATGTAATTTACAAGAAAAAGTTAGTTCAGGCAAGGAAAAAAAAACTAAGTAAATTCCATATCAGTACTTAATTCAAGCGAGTAGAAATGAAAGCGTAAATAAACTCAACTCAAAATCAATACTCAACTTTTCTGATACTGGGGCTCCCACCATGCACTGGACCTTGAATAATTAATGAGGTTCATTTTTTACTGGTTTTCAGCTATATTTACACTGTTTTATCATTGCTTTTGTTGTCAGGATTAGTAACTTGCCATTTTGTGACATTTCGAGTAAATTTTCTGCTCAAAATTACACATTCAAACACAAAAACGATCCATCAAATGTTACCGTCATTGTGTATTGTCTACCAAGTATTGAGGTCTTTGCATTCACATCATGCTTAAAATCTGACATGATGAAGTGTAAATTACTTAGATACTCTAAGTAAAACACATACTATAAATGACTGGTATAAATCACAAAAATTGTTTGAGTGAAATGTAATGCAAAGGAAATTCAAACTAAATCGATCTTAATCACCCTTTTACTAGCCAAGTTAAAATTACTTATTTTCTTTGTTGCTTTCACTTTAACTAGGTTAAGTAAAGTTTACTTAATTACATATTCCAAGTAAATTTTAACTTTAAGATTTCTAATTAAAGCTACTGATAAATATGTTTAGGTTTTTACTTGGCAAATCTTTGTAAATTTACTAGCATTTTCTGAGTGGAAAAAGTTGCCTAGCTTTTTTCAAGTAAATCCTACTCCAAATTTTTTTCAGTGTACAACTGCAAATAAGTATTTGAACACCTGAGAAAATCAATGTTAATATTTGGTAAAGTAGCCTTTGTTTGCAATTACAGAGGTCAAATGTTTCCTGTAGTTTTTCACCAGGTTTGCACACACTGCAGGAGGGATTTTGGCCCACTCCTCCACACAGATCTTCTCAAGATCAGTCAGGTTTCTGGGCTGTCGCTGAGAAACACAGAGTTTGAGCTCCCTCCAAAGATTCTCTATTGGGTTTAGGTCTGGAGACTGGCTAGGCCACACCAGAACCTTGATATGCTTCTTACAGAGCCATGTCTTGGTTATCCTGGCTGTGTGCTTCGGGTCATTGTCATGTTGGAAGACCCAGCCTCGACCCATCTTCAATGCTCTAACTGAGGGAAGGAGGTTGTTCCCCAAAATCTCGCAATACATGGCCCCGGTCATCCTCTCCTTAATACAGTGCAGTCGCCCTGTCCCATGTGCAGAAAAACACCCCCAAAGCATGATGCTACCACCCCCATGCTTCACAGTAGGGATGGTGTTCTTGGGATGGTACTCCTCATTCTTCTTCCTCCAAACACGGTTAGTGGAATTATGACCAAAAAGTTCTATTTTGGTCTCATCTGACCACATGACTTTCTCCCATGACTCCTCTGGATCATCCAAATGGTCATTGGCAAACTTAAGACGGGCCTTGACATGTGCTGGTTTAAGCAGGGGAACCTTCCGTGCCATGCTTGATTTCAAACCATGACGTCTTAGTGTATTACCAACAGTAACCTTGGAAACGGTGGTCCCATGCTCTTTTCAGGTCATTGACCAACTCCTCCCGTGTAGTTCTGGGCTGATTTCTCACCTTTCTTAGGATCATTGAGACCCCACGAGGTGAGATCTTGCATAGAGCCCCAGTCCGAGGGAGACTGACAGTCATGTTTAGCTTCTTCCATTTTTTTAATGATTGCTCCAACAGCGGACCTTTTTTCACCAAGTTGCTTGGCAATTTCCCCGTAGCCCTTTCCAGCATTGTGGAGGTTTACAATTTTGTCTCTAGTGTCTTTGGACAGCTCTTTGGTCTTGGCCATATTAGTAGTTGGATTCTTACTGATTGTATGGGGTTGACAGTTGTCTTTATGCAGCTAACGACTTCAAACAGGTGCATCTAATTTAGGATAATAAATGGAGTGGAGGTGGACATTTTAAAGGCAGACTAACAGGTCTTTGAGGGTCAGAATTCTAGCTGATAGACAGGTGTTCAAATACTTATTTGCAGTTGTATCATACAAATAAATAGTTAAAAAAATCATATATTGTGATTTCTGGATATTTTTTTTTTAGATTATGTCTCTCACATTGGACATGCACCTACGATGACAATTTCAGACCCCTCCATGATTTCTAAGTGGGAGAACTTGCAAAATAGCAGGGTGTTCAAATCCATATTTTCCTCACTGTATATGTACTATGTGATGCATATTAATGCTGGATGCTGTGTTTTTGTCATCTTCTTGGACAGCGACCTTGAGCTTGGGAAAGGCGCTTTATAAATAAAACATGATTATTATTGGTGTGAAACGCTTCATCGCGATTGATCGCATCCAAAATAAGTTTGTTTACAAGATAATATGTGTGTGTACTGTGTATAATTATTTTGTAAAATATATATATATATATATATATATATATTAGTGCTGTCAAACGATTAAAATATTTAATCGCGATTAATCATTAATGTCATAGTTAACTCGCGATTAATCGCAAATAATCGCACATTTTTATTTATTCTAAATATCTCTTGATTTCTTTTTGTCCCATTATTTTTTTTTCTCATTTTTAGCTCTTATCAACATGGAAAAGTGGATCGGCTTGCTTTGTGCAAATGTTTTTTTTTTTTAATTGAAAACAACTTTGGCATATACTGTGTTCAATTTCACACTAACATTCTCACTTGGAGCAAATAATCTCTCACACGATGTAACGCTGTCCATCAATAAAAGGGTTAAAGAAATACTGACGAGGTCCTGATATTGACGAGGGGGCGGAGAATTGGCGTCAGCTGTGTGTGTGTGTGTGTGTGTGTGTGTGTGTGGCCATCAAGTGATATTTCAGACTGGACGTGCTGCGATGATAGCTCAGTTCACAACGACAAAACACACAGATCACTTTGGTCTTGTCAATGGAACCATTTGGCAACTTTTTAAAAGTAAACTTTACATTCAGAATCTTATTGCCATCCATTTCGGCGTCTCGCGCTCGTCATCCACTCAAAACGTAACATTAACCCAGCCTACTTCTCCTTGGCCGGATCGCAAGCCCAAACAAGTGTGTGCTCGTGCCTGTTGTTTTCGGTCTAGCTAGATCCGGTGTGGTGTTGTAGTTTAACTTTCAGACAGGACGAAGAATGCGCAGCGTCAAAAGTTGAACTATTTTGAACTTTCACCGTGGCGTGCGCGCCACTGCGCTTGCGCTTTGGTTGACAAAGCAACAAAACGTCCTCACGCAGCGCAACTTAAGCCATTGAAATCATGATTGAAATGAATGGGTTTCATAGCGCAGCGCCGCGCATGCCGCATCTTGTTGCAAAAGCATGTAAAAAACTACAAAGTTTGGTAGGCCAAAAAGAACGTTAATCTTGCGATAAAAAAATTGACGCCGTTAAAATGGGTTTGCGTTAACGCCGTTAATAAAATGTTTAACTGACAGCCCTAATATATATATATATATATATATATATATATATATATATATATATATATATATATATATACACGCTTGTGTGTTTTTTATCTACAAAATACTTATACACAGTACACACACATACTGTCACAAACACAGGAGGAGACAGACAGGTTTAGGTGCACACAATGTTTATTAAAAGCAGAGAGGTGGTGGAACAACAGGAACTAGATGATGGATTTAGCGGGTAGAGAGCCAACCGATAGCACCGTTCCAACCCCGGTGGTAGACGCATCGATTTCGACCATGAATGGGAGTTCTGGATTGGGGTGCACCAGGATTGGAGCAGTCGTGAAGGCATCTTTAGGTGTTGGAAGGCTTTGGTGGCCAAGGGGTTCCAGGACAGAGACTTGGGCCGGTTCCTGAGGAGTGAGGTGAGCTGAGAAGACTGTTATTCTGGATGAATCTGCGATAGAAGTTGGCAAAGCCTAGGAAGCCTTTGAGATCCTTGACGGTGACAGGTTGGGGCCAATTGAGGATGGTGTCAACCTTCCTCTGGTCCATCTGGATACCTTGTTGGTCGATGATGTACCCGAGGAACTGGACAGATGGTGTGTGGAACTTGCACTTCTCCAACTTGAGATAGAGGTGGTGTTCTTTCAGCTTCTTGAGGACCGGCGTCACGTGGTGGTGATGTTTGGCCAGGTTCCGGGAGTAGATCAGTATATCGTCGATGTAGACGATGACGAAGCGTTGGAGGTACTCCCGGAAAACCTCATTCATGTAGCCTTGGAATACAGAGGGTGAGATGGACAGGCCATACGGCATTACCTGATACTCGTAGTGGCCTACCGGACCGATGAACGCCATATTCCATTTGTCACCCTCGCGTATCCGAATGAGGTTATAGGCGCTCCGCGGGTCCAGCTTGGAGAAGATGCGAGAGCATCTCAGCATTTAACAGTCTGTGTGTTAAGGGTAGTCGATACACGGCCACAAGTCTCCGTCCTTCTTGGCCACGAAGAAGCAGCTGAATGCAGCAGGGTATGTCAATGGACGTATGATACGTTGTTTGAGATCCTCCTGAATGTACTCCTCCATGACCTTCTGTTACGGGATGGACAGTGGGTAGACTTTACCCTTAGGTGGTGTCGCCCCAGGCAGCAGGTTGATGGCACAGTCCCATGGCCGATGAGGTGGAATCACTCCATTGTAGAAGCTCTCCAGAGTTCCAATTGATGGTGGGTTTGTGCTGGGTCATCCAGGTGCACCCCAGGATGATGTCAGCGGTGGATCCTTCCAGCACCAAGAATGAGATCTTCTCCTCATGCAGGCAGCCGACACGTAGCGTGACTGTGGTGAAGTGGCGGACACGACAACGGCCCATCGGCTTGTCGAGGATGGTGTGAATGGCTAATTCTTGTGAGCAGCGTTTCCTCTGGAGGTTGAGTCTTTGGAGAAATTGATGAGAGTTGAAGTTCCCTGCAGACCCGGAGTCGATGAGCGCTTGCGCTGAAACGAGAAGTTTTTGGGGTTAGAATTTGGACAGGTGTGCGAGTGAGAGGTGCAACTTTGGGTAGAAACTGGATGGTACTCAAAGCTGGGTGTGGTGGTCGTATCGGGCAGTTGGTGACGATATGACCTCCTCCCCCACAATACAGACACAAGTGCTGTGTTAGTCTTCTTTGATGCTAATCGTTGAAGTGTCTACCTGCATGGGTTCTGGAAGGACGACAGATGGGCAGAGGATGAGCAGGTTGATCCAATAAGTGGGCTGAAAGACGTTGAGAGATATGCACAGCTTTCTGAATGAAACTCTCCAAACCAATGGTAACGTCATAAATTACCATCTGGTGGCGCACTTCTGGGTTCAGATCGTGGCGAAAGGCTGTCAACAGGGCTGTCTCATTCCAGCTGCTAGATGCTGCCAACGTGCGCAACTGCAGAGCATAAGCATTTTTAGAAGTATTACCTTGGCGGAGGTTGAACAGCCGATCGAGGACGGATAATTCTGATGCGGTTTGACCGAAGACTTCCTTGAAGTAACTGATGAAGGATGCCAATGAAGTTGTGACCGGGCCATTGGCGTGCCAGATGGATTGGGCCAATGGAGTGTGTGTCCAGATAGCAGGGAAATCATGAAGATGATACGCGCCCTTTCGGTGGAGAAAAGCTGTGGTTGCATTTCAAAATATAGTGAACATTGTAGAAGGAATCCGCTGCAATCCTCCGCATCACCATTGTATATCACTGGTTGGGCCATGGGACTGGCAGAGGCAGGTGGCGAAGGAGCGGGTGGTCCAGAGGGGGAGAGTTTGCTGAACCGCCTGCACAGGTTCAGCAAACTGAGCCGGTGGATGCTCCCCGCTGGTTCCAACAGGACTGATGATGATGGTCTGGTCTTCTGTCACAAACACAGGTGCACACAATGTTTATTAAAAGGATGAGACGATATCAGGTGAGTAAATTGGTAAGGAGTCTGACATAAAGCAGTATTTCTCAATATTTACACTTTTGGGGGAGATAAACCCATAAACCCACAAATGGCATACTGATAGTAGTCAATGGACCATAAAATGTGTTAAGACTCGCAAAGGTCTTCAACCCTGCTCCCTGTCCTCCATAGTTTGGTTCCAACCCTTAACAAACACACTTAAAGCAGCTAATCAAGCAATCAATCCAATCCAAAACTTCCAATCCAAACAGTCAAATCCAAAACTTCAGGATTGTTAGAAAGGCACATGCTGAATCAGGTTGGGAATAAACTGTGTAAGGCAGATGGTCTTCAGGAGCAGGCTTGAAGACCTATGGTTAAGAGAATGTATTTTAACAAAAAATCTTGCATACTTCACCTTTGATGAATCAGTTCTTTTGAACGAATTGGTTGAATGAATGATTCAATGACTCACTCATCGCATCGGTTGAATGAATGACTCAATGGCTTGCTCATTAAGAGTGACTTGCCACCACCTACTGGTGGTTTTGGTTTCATATTTAAAGTATCTTTTCCTTAAAAAAAAGTCATATTTCAATATTCAACGTTTTATTTTTATAACATTAATCTCAAAACATTATTCATGCAGTTGTTGTCATGCGATAGTCCCATTTCACAGTGGCCATAAGAGATGTCATTGTTGGGCGAGCTGGCAGAAGCAAGCAGAATAATCCAACATTGGAAGCCCGTCACGGGCGAGGGCAATAAACTTGGCTGTTTGATCTGTTTTAAATCCTTTCCTCGATCTAGTCTTCTGTCGCACGTTAGTCCACGAAGTATAAGATGAGAGTCCCAGCAAACACAGGACGTTGGTACAATGTTCATGTACCAACATGGCCAAAAGGTTGCTATAACTACGTGGTGTGGTCAAGGTTGTTACAGCGTTGTCACAATGTTGACATTGAACCACCGTTGAGGGCCATTGCTTAAGGTTGTGCCTAGGGTGTTTAGACAACCACTAGACAACATATGTACTCGTCACCGCCCTGAAGCACGAAAATCAGCCTTTTAAATTTCAACCAACCGCTGGGCCATCTCATTCATCATCAAGCAAGGATACGTGAGAATTGTGTTTAATTTACCTCAGCTAAATAAGATACGGAATTATACAAACACAGCCTACAACTTCCATGTCTAATGTGACATTTATTTGAACATCTTCTGGTCAGGTATGACAAATATTTAACTTTATGCCAAAAATTATAAGCCATAATGAAGCCAAAATTACTTTAATGATGAGTAATTGATTTTAGCACTCCTTGAACAGGCAGCGACTTGAGCACATACTTGTTGAACGTTAATGTTTTTTCCTTTTTTGGAAACGCACAGAGAAAAAAAAATTGTAACCGCTCGCACACCTGTTTATTTTTCCTTTGATTTCACATCTAATTCGTTTCTTTGCTAGACTTTCTCATGTCTGCTCATGCTAGTTAACGTTAGTCACTCCCTGTATATAATGTTTTTTTCTCACAAATGTATGACTTTTGGAAGAGCAATTGGATTACCATATGTTTAATTAAGTTGAATTAGCTAACCTTCCATATCATTTTTACTCTTCAAAGTGTACACTTGCAGGTGTTGATTATAATAAATTTAATTTTAGGCCCATAAATAATAATAAGGATAAACAATATCTGTTAAGTGTCACGGGCCCACCGGAGGGCCCAAATCCTTGACATTTTTAAAACAGTAATATCCTATACTAAACCTAAACTAATCGTGACAAACTATATATCATTTGAAAGCTTACAATCTATAGTTTCCATATTTGGTGATTTTCAAAATATGACACACAGGCCGTAATTTATCAATTCGCAACAAGAATATTTTCATACTCCTAAGGCGTGTTTAGACTTTTATTTTGAAATAGTGATGAACATGAAAAATCATGAAAGAAGGGTAGAAACCTCAGTTTGTTTTCATGCCAAGAGTTCAAAAGATAGCAACCATTCAATTATTTTAGAAAAAAAGGTTTGACATTTTTTTAAATATAAATAAAAAAAATATAGATTCACCATTTGTGATGTGGCAGGAAGCTATAACGCACATACTTGTTATTTTTATGTTTCTTAGAGGTTGAATTCATATCAAAATCTGCCCAACTTCTCATATTACTTCTGAATAGGATGTCTACTTTAATTGTATGAAAATTGTGGAATTAATGGTTACGATCACTCAAAACACATATGGAAATGGAGGCGGCCTTATGTGGGCAGTAATGGAGTCTGGTTGTGACCTAGTGAAAAAATTTGGTACTGCGCCCAAACAAAATCTTACTGAAAGCTCATTTTTTGAGATATCAAGCTAAAATTTGAAACACAACTTGTTCAGATTTTTGGCTTTGATTTTTTTGCAGTTTTAGAGTCAAACCGGGTTTTGAAAATTTAAATGTTTTACATTGTACATTTTCATAAACTCAAACTTCTATAATGTTTTTCTATTTCACTTTCTTAATTTATTTCACTTCTACAAAAATGTGCCAAATGTCTTCTTAAAAACGAGACCAATCTTGCGTCTATTATTACAAAGCATTCTTGAATTACAACAATTTAAGTTTGAAATGTGCATCTTCATGTATTTTCAAAAAAAATGGGGGTGACAGTTAACAGGTTAAAAATTATATAATTCTCTAACATATGACTAATTAAAAAAAAACACAAAACATTACATGCTAAATGGGGGATATCTATATCTAGCATATTAAAAAAATGTAATAGGCCTATGTCACACTTCCTGCTTCCGAAACGCGGACTAGGGATTCAGAACTTCGGGTCAACTGGGTAACACTTTATTTTGATGGTCCCTTTTGAACATTCTGGTGACTATAAGTAACTTTGCAACTACATGTCAACTAACTCTCATTAGAGTATTAGTGTACTGTCTGCTTAATATCTGATACCTCTTTATTGTGATGGTCCTCCAAGAGACAGTCTACTGACTATAAGTAACTATGCAACTACATGTCAACTTATTCTAACCCTACCCCTACCAGTCTACTAATACTCTACTAACACTCTAATGAGAGCTAGTAGACATGTAGGTGCAACGTTACTTATAGTCAACAGAATGTGTTAAAGGGACCATCCAAATGAAGTGAAACCGTCAACCGTATTTCTCGATAAGGATTTAGATTATCAGCCATAATGTCTAAACCATCCGAGGTAGACTGA
Organism: Meda fulgida; assembly: GCA_030578275.1. Classification (NCBI taxonomy): domain Eukaryota; kingdom Metazoa; phylum Chordata; class Actinopteri; order Cypriniformes; family Leuciscidae; genus Meda; species Meda fulgida. The sequence goes on along the minus strand of CM060616.1, from coordinate 21,978,146 downwards.
CCACGAGCTATGAGGTTGTGAACCTAAGGTTTTTGCTCCTGTAGAAGCTATAAGTTTGTATGAAATCAACCTTGTTTTAAGAAAAACATGTTTTATCAGCGATCTTACGAAAAAAAAAACTACATTACCCACAATCCTAAGCGTAGCAGCAACGTCTGCTGATTGGTCCAACTTACTGTTACCATAGAAACGTTTACCTTACTGGCGAAAATCTATCGGACTCTGCCATTGTAAAAAGCGAACCGGAAGAGCCGTATCCCTACTAAAAGAAGTACTTCCGGTCTTCAATTTTCTCGTGACATAGGCCTATTGTCAGAACGTCGTCTCTCAGTTGCTGTATGTCGCGCAACAACGTTGCTACAGCCCTGTCGTGTCTTAAAATTCTACTTTGTTACAATTTTGCGAGCACGTAGACAGCGACGTAAAAGTAAATATGTTTGCTGGGGTATTTGTCACAAATAGTCAAGCAACTAATATAATTACATACTTGGTAACCATGACAGCCAATGATGGTGGGTACAAAGACAAGCAAACTAAATGTCCATAAATGGAAATGAAAGTGAAACAAAGGCAAACGTTACAAATATAACTGCAGATTAAATGCATTTATTTCCCCTCTGAGCTAAATGCCACTTTAGATTCAGCTTATATATCACCTCTGCATTGCAAACATTTATTTTGTTGATTCCGATTGAATTTAATTGGTAATAGTAACCTACAGGCCCCGTTACACAGAAAAGGAGTAGGCCTAAGTTTAATTAGGACATTTAAGTAGCTTTTATAAACCTGCCTTAAAAAAAATAAAAAATAAAAAAAAAACATTACTGGTGTGCATCTTGAGACAAAACAATGGCACTGACATATAACACCTCAAACATACATTTTAGTCTAGGACTAGGCTTAAGCATTGTCTTTCAGTTATTTTTCAGTTATATCTAACAGTAGTTAGATACAGATAAGGTACAAAAATTGAATAAAGTAATCAAATGTAAAATAACACTGCATGGTATTCACTGTATAACTGTGAAGCTATGTATGAAATTAGTAAATATAGCTTCATTCATATAAAAGTTACAAAAGTTATTCAGTCAAGGGTAGTGAGTGATTTTTTTTTAAATTTTCAACATTTTCAATTAATGTTCAATTAACATTAAAAACACAGACAGCAGCAGGAACATTAGGCTGTTGTCACTTTTAGACAATGCACGGATACTATTACACATGCAATCTATATTGTTAAAAGCGCTATATAAATGAAGATGACTTGACTTGACATGCGTAGTTCCTGCAGGATCACTGGGAAAGCGTTCCCTGTACATGGAAGGAAGGGATGCTGCGGAAGGTGGAGGCTGCTGCGGAGGCCCAGCGAGAGCGGCGCCCTCGGCAGGCGAAGGGACAGCCACCGGCGGTGGAGTGAAGGCAGCAGCGGGCCGCTGGTGCAGGATGTGCTGGATGGCCTCCGTCTGCGCTTGGGCGGCAGAGAACTGTTGGGTGCAGTTCACTGTTGCGTCACCGACCAGGCCAATCTGGGACATTGGGGAGACCAGGAACCGAACCTTGTCCACATTCGCCATATTAACCAGGCTGAGCCAACAATGGCGCTCCTGAACCACTTATGTGGATATCGCTAGACCGATTGCGCACGCCACGACACTCATGCCCCGGAGGGCGAGGTCGGATGCAGTGCGGTGCTCACCTATGAGCGCATGGTGTGGACTACCCTCGTGCATGTCCATGAGTGCCCTGGCCTAATGGACCTGTAGCAACGCCATGGGACGCAAAGAGTTTTGTACGTCCTGCCCGTCGGATGAAAATTCACAGAGACAAGGATCCCCTCAAAAGCAGCGGCCACCGGACACAGGTGCACCTGTGTCGTGATAGACCGCCCCACTGGAAGGATATCCTCATAACCCTGAAACGACTGGCTCACCCATTACAGATGGACCAGCACGCTCCACAGGGGATGGCTGGAAGGGAGGAGTGAGGAGCCCACAGGGAATGGTTACCGGGCGAGACATCCAAAACTATCCTCCTATCACCAATCCCACGCGGCACCCGTAGGGCGGGGCGCGGTAATGGGGACTCGCGCTTCGCAGATGAAGGTGAGTCTCGATATCAACACCGCGACAGTCATATTCCCGTAATGGGAACATAAACCGTCCACAAAAACTGCTTCAGGGTGCTGTAAGCCCAAACACGTGATACAACAATTGTGACCATCATAGAGGAACCGGGAACGACCGCATCAGGGTCGACTACGTCTGGCGTTCTCGACTGAAAGGGAACCATCTAAAGCCCTATTCGGGCGGTAATTGTTTCTCATGGGGTCGTAAGGTATTTTCAACATTTACAGGGGTTAGTCTGTGATTTTATGGCTGACCGAAACCAGAATGTCAGTGTTTTTCTTTTTACCACCTGCGTAAAAATCCCTTGCCCAAACAACCAACTGTTTTTTGACAAACACCAAGGTTGTGTGGTAATTTAATTGCTGTCTGAATCCACATCTCTGAGATTACAAGTATGTATGTATGATAACTGTTATGCTTCACTGTAATTTGCATGCATTATTTTAAAGATGTACACTTGTATTACTGAAACAATTTTTCATCACCGCTCCACCTCAGTAAACAAAAAGGAGAAAGAAAGAAAAAAGCATGTAAACATTTGAAATGGGACATTGTGGCAGCAGCAATATATGCAATACAATTTTAAAATATGTTGGCTATTATGCACAACATTAAAAATACAAACCAAGCAGCTTTATTTTGACCTCATGTAAATACATGGCTGCATTAACTTGTTTCCGCTAATTTCCATATTTTTAAAATGACAGCCTTTTGAGATAAAATGCAAGACAGATAACCCTTTGCAAATATAGCCCACTCGCGTCTAGCTTTCTATTTTTAAAAATGAGATTTAAATAATAAAAAAATAAAAATAACATTATTATCCTACTATTAAATTATAAAAATGTATTCGTATTATTCCAAGCATGACATTTTATTTACAGCAGACAATCATGCGAATGGCCACGTGAGTGAGGTGCCATGGAAATTTATTTTTACAGACGTCCACATGAGAAACAATTACCGTCCGAATAGGGCTTATGTTTACTAGGACATTCGCCAAGATGGGCATTTTGAGAATTTTGTGTGAAATTGTCCATTCAAGCACAAGAAGACATTCACGTTAATTCAGAATTCACATGCTGTCAGACGAGGCTTTCTGGGCGCTAATTGGATAATTAAAGACATTTGTATTCATTTGTATAGCGTGAAATTTTGATTTACTCTCATCGTGGGTTGTTACTCTATTACTCTCAAACTCATGGGGTGTGTTTCAACTGAACTAGGAAAGAAAATACCTCTGCCCTCAATTGGATAGAACTACAACCAATCAGAGCAATGGTAAATTATGTATGTTGACGCATATGACTTGATCGCGGTTCTCTGTTCCTATTTTAAAATGAATGCACTGTCTACATCTTATATAACTGATGCGATGGCTGATACACATCTAAATTCTCCAGTGGCAGCCATTCTTTGTTGTAAACAAATTCAACCCAAGCGCTCTTTGGTGACATAGATGATTACGTTACTGTTGATCATCTGTCCATCATCGTATAAAGCCCGCCCTGACAATTTGATTGGTCCGAACAGCTTTGGTTCAGGCATACTTGCTTCACAACGGATCAAGTCCAGACCGAACTTCCCGACCTCAAATGTTGTGGGCGGGGCTAAGTTCAGCTGGCATCCAGACTAGCTGGGCGGTATACGGGTTCATACGAATACCGGTGTTTATTTTTGTTATGATATCAATTTTTAATATACCGCAATACCGCATGTCCGCAATACCGCATGTCGCTTAAACAATGTTCGGAACGCGGCACGGCGTGACACTGTTTGAGAGGGGTCCCTTTTCACTGTTACACTGTGGTGAGGGCACAGCTGTATGTGTTACTAAGCGTGACGGTGAAGATGGATAGATTAAACTATAATTGATAGCTGTCAAATTATATTACAGTTTTTCCCATACATTGGTTTACAATATCAACACTGCCCGCCACAAATACATTTTCCAAAAGGAAAATGACATCTTTGAATAAACATGAGAACTGCACGTGTATTTTTATATGAATGTGTCTTTGAAGGGAAATTACTGTCTTTAGAAAAGTTTCTACGTTATTTTAATTTAATCTTTCTTTGTTCCCTGATAAAGCAGTGTTTATCAGCACTGCACTGCTTTGTGTTCAGCCGTTACTGGGGAAACATGTGGTAACACCACGTCATGCTTGAAAAAAAAGAAAAGAAAACTCATATACCGTGAAACCGATATCATTTTGACAAATACTGTGATATTTTTTTTTGGTCATTCCGCCCAGCACTTTCAAAGACTGAAGATTCAGTCTCTAAACTACTCCTTTCAATAACCCTGCTACATTTACATTTAATCATTTAACAGACGCTTTAATCCAAAGCGACTTACAAATGAGGAGAGCAATAAAAGCAATTAAAGTAACAATAGGGCAATAATATGCGAGTGCTGTGACCAGTCCCAGTTTAGTCTAACGCAGTACGTGTATTTTTTTTTTAATAGATAGAGAATAGAAAATAAAGTGTTAGTATTAATGAATTAAGTGTTGCCGAAAAAGAAGCGTCTTTTGCTGTTTCTTGAAAGTGGCTTTGGACAGCTCGGGTTAAGTTAGGTAGGTCATTCTACCACCAGGGAACAGTCAAGGTCCATGAAAGTGATTTTGTGCCTCTCTGAGATTGCACCTCAAGGCGCCGTTCACTTGCAGAACGCAAGCTTCTGGATGGCACATAGGTCTGGAGTAATGAGTTTAGGTAAGAGGGAGCAGAGCCAGAGGTTCTGTAGGCAAGCATCAGTGCCTTTAATTTGATGCAAGCAGCAATTGTAGCATATAGGTGCAATTTTGTGAGGAGAGGTGTGACGTGTGCTCTCTTCGGTTCGTTAAAGACCACTCTAGCTGCAGAGGTTTGACAGTGCATGCTGGAAGGCCTGCCAAAAGTGCATTACAATAGTCCAGTCTGGATAGAACAAGAGCTTGGACAATGAGTTGAATAGCTTGCTCCGACAGGAAGGGCCTGATCCTCCTGATGTTGTATAAGGAAAATATAATGGACCAGGCAGTTGGGGATTCCTTTTGTTGGCGTAAAAGGGGGTTTCTCGGGTTCGTTGATTGGCTGGCAGTTCCCTCGTGTCTGGATAGATGTCTGGGGCGGCCAATCACATGGTGTGCTGGTGGATGGTTGGAAAGTATTTGAACTTTAACCAAAACTCTGCAGCAAAACTTAACTTTTAACAGAGACTCTCAACGGAAAAGAAAAGAAAACTGAGTAAGAGAAAGGAAATTGAGACGAGAGTAGTTAGATGGCTTGAATGAATGGCTTGAACCCATGTTCTTCTGATCTTGATTTGGGTTTATTTCGTCTGCTCGTCTACCTGGTTACTCCGACATGGCTACTCCATGACTACTGTATCTTCTAATGCTTTGTTCGTGTCCTATTTTATACTCAAATGTTTGTCCAGCCTCCTGGATGAGTTCTGACCAATTAGGCACTGTCTTTATCGGAGAGGTGGCATTTTCTTCACCTCTCATCGTAAATCATGCCTTATCTGTGATGTCTTTATTCTCCAGCTCTAGCAGAGAGTACAGAGGGTACAGTTTAGACATGATTCCTATTATAAAAATACGAAACATTTTACACAGCTTTCAATCAAGCCATCTTCTGAATTAAGAACATTCGATTATACTGATTGGAAACAAGACACACTTTCATTCAAATATCTAATATTTATAACAATTAAATGACTTATATGTGATCTAAGCATGATAGTAACATATATAGGTCGTAGACATAATATAGAATTAGGTAGTTGAACGATGTTTGATTATAAGTCAGTCAGGAATTGTTATGGGATGAATTTAAGTATTTTGATATGTAAAGTCTCAGTCTCTGTGGATTTCAACCCAGGGGTCGTTCAGAGGTCCTTAAGAAGAAGGTCTTTTTCAGATCATTGTCTTGGGATCAAACAACCTCTGTCGTTATCTTAGCGGGTCCTAAGCTGTGGCATCTCTGAACCAATCAGTCTCTTCCAAACTATCTAACATGGACACATTCTTTCTTTAGCTGGGCTCATCTCTTTGAAGCTTGCATGGCCATAATGTTCTTAGCTTGGGCTTTTGTTGGTTAGCTCAGACTGGCTGGAGCCTGGACTTTATGATCCTGGATGTTGATTTGAGGTCTGGAGTGTTGAATTTTTGTGTAGAGTTATGGTTGAAAGAATCATCTGAAAGATTCATTTGTGTTTGGTTCACCCTTAAATCCTACATGGTGTAGACTTGGAATTAAGCCTTTTCCCCGTTGTTATTTTATTCACGGGACCGGACACCAGTTATTTTGCCAAGGAGAAAATCATTATTCTTATATGTCAGGAGAGAAACTTTAGAAGATGTTGTTGTATTGCCAGGTCTACGCGTTCCCTTGTTTCTCTGAGGTGGTACAGTAAGATTGAGCTTTTATACATCACAGAGAGACTTACAGCTTCCTTGTAAGGTAACAAAACATATTGCTTTGAGCTTCTTAAATTGGAACGTATATGTAATACGTACACGTCATGCTAAAACATGTCGTAAACCACTTCCATATTAAGAACTATCCTTGTTGTTTACATTTGTGATACACTTGCATCCGTGGAAACATGTTACATTGTACACGCCTCTTAGAAAAATATAGCTTCCCCCTATCTGACATATGATCCTCACATGGATACATGCTATCTATGGTCTCTTCATGCATTCAAACACATGCATTAAAACTCCATAAGATAATACAACTGATTATGAATATTAATAAAGAATAATAATACAGATACATAATATAAAATAATGAAAACATATTAAAAGATGAAAGTCTTCACATGGTGATGACATGAAGATGGAGATGAGAAGTGGTCGAAGCACTGAGCCGTAAGGTACCCCCGTCTCTAGATGTTGCGACTTAGACACCTCACCCCTCCATGACACCCTTAACCCTCTGGGGTCTGAGGTGTTTTCTGGGTCCTGGAGGTGTTCTGACATGCTCTGACATTTGTGCTTATTTCTGATACTTGTGACATTTTCATGACTAAAGTCTGATTACACTGTATTCAGCACAAACTCTGCTACAGTAATATGTCAGCAGCATGTATGTAAAAGTTTTTAGTTTTGAGATAATGACATTTATGCGTGGTTTGAGAAAAAACAAAATGTCACTGAAATAAGGTCATAAAACCCATACTGATTATTTCTTCACAAGACTTTTGAAAATTGTATCATGTAGCCTAGAATATTTGCTCCAAAACTATGTGAAAATCATCCTGACTACTCATTCAGATAAGACAATATATTAATTTAAAATTTGTAAGACATGTTTTGTGTAAGAAAGCTTTATGCGAGAAGGCGTGAACAGCCCATTAATATGTAGTGTTTTGCACCCGAGAAAGACAAAGACCCTCCCCTAATGGCCCTATAAGGTGCTATCAGGGCCAATCATTATGAGAAGCCTTGCACAAAGAATGAGGAGAGATTTAAAAAAGAATGGCTTTTAGATTGTTTGGAATTATTTACAACACAACATAAGCCAAAGATACACAACAAATGACAAAAAAGCACATTAGTAGCTTTCCTAAAACATAGTAGGCTACATACATGTCATCTCCCAGGTGTTTGATTTTTCTCTTTACCATAATCATGTACAGAGGCTCATGTGAATGTTGAAGTCATTAGGACTCATCAGTGGCATCTGGTCCCTGTAAAAAAAAAGCACATGTAACAATGCTGATATCTAGAGAAATGTGTATATATAGCCTAGATAGCAGGTAGCCTATCAATCGTTTAAAAGGAACACTTCAGTAACACTATTCTAGAGAAAAATATATGGATTATCATGTTACTTCAAACGTTTCCATTCGTTATGAAATGAGATTGGAGTAAAAACATGAAGCCTAATGTTTTGTGCGTTTTGCTTTTCAAACCCACAGCGCGACTCAAACTCACAGCGCGTGCAGAGGACATTTACTAAAGCGATTGAGCCTCCAGACTATGAAACATTATTCTTATCATATTTGTTACGGCCAGCTCGTTTCGGCCGTACATAAAGTAAACAAGAACACCAAAATGACTTGCAAGATTTTATTTGTCCTCAAAAATCTCAACTAACTGAATATAACAAAGTCTAGGGTTTCAAATCAAAAGGGAAAAAATCATAATCCAGTTGGGGGGTAAAAGAAGGCTAGTATGGGCTGTAAATCAAAGGTTCGAATGACTTCGCCAGAGGCTGTCAATCCTCTGGACGAAAGTGAAGAGAAGATGTTCAATCCAAGGTTTTATCCTCTTCATAATTAAGGATACTGAGGAAGCAGGGGTGTGCGATCTCCCACGCTCTCTCTGAGCAAAACCGCCACCAACAGGCGAGCAAGCGGAACGCAGGGTCGTAACATGTCCCTCCAAAAGAAAAAGATTCAGCCACGAATCTAAAAATCAAAAACAAGAAAAGACAATTAGGCACAACCCAAACCAAGCGCAATAACATTCTGAACGTCATCTTCTCTTCATTCTTCAGCACCTCTGGGCCCTAGAGATGCAAAGAAAAGAAATGAACAACGCAGAGATTAGGTTATGCTCTAGAAAGTGTGTCAGCTATGACATTATTTTTCCCTCGGATGTGTTGAATCTCAAGATGGAAAGGTTGTAAGATGAGACTCCATCGCATAAGTCGCTGATTTCGATTTCTCATTCGATTCAAGAAAACCAACGGATTATGATCCGTATAGATGATAATCGGTGCAGCGATTGACCCTAGGTATACCTCAAAATGTTGCACGGCCAACACTAGGGCGAGAGCTTCCTTCTCAATGGTAGAGTATACCTGTTGATGTCGATTAAACGTTTTTGAAAAGTAACTTACAGGATGTAGTACCTTGTTCGAACCCTCCTTTAAGAGAACAGCGCCTGCACCACAAGCACTTGCATCAATTGCAAGGCTAAAAGATTTCTCAAAATCCGGGGCTGTTAAAACAGGGGCACACACCAGCAACGCTTTACAATTTTCAAAAGCCTGTTGACAGAGCTCAGACCACCGAAAATCAACTTTGGACTCAATAAATCGGTAAGAGGTGAGACTACACTGGCAAAATTCTCGCAGAAGCTCCGGTAATATCCCACCATACAGAGAAACCGCCGCAATTCACAACGAGTGGTGGGCACGGGAAAGGCACAAATGGCTTCAACCTTGGTCTCAATAGGCTTTACACAACCGTTTCCCACGACGTTACCTAAATAGGTAACGGTTGCCTTCGCGAATTCCGATTTAGCGAGGTTTATGGTAAGAGTAGCCTTTGCTAAACGAGAAAACAATTCTTTAATCTGGTTAAGATGTTCAGACCAGGAGGAATTATACAACACCACGCCGTCAAGATATGCCTCACATCCTGACATTCCATACAGTATACGATTTACGAGACGCTGGAACGTCGCGGGTGCATTTCGCACTCCAAAAGGCATAACCGTATACTGCAGGAAAACATCAGGTGTGACGAAGGAGGATAATTCCTTCGCTCGACTAGTCAAAGGCACCTGCCAATATCCCTTTAATGAGATCTAATATGTTGTTAGTGCCGAGAATTTTTGCCAAACGTGTCAGAGAGGTTCTGGGTTCTAATCTGCACTCGTATAGTTTTTTTCCCTCATCAAAACCGATTATATTTATCAGTGGCTGTATATCAAGCAGGGACACGTTTGAGTGCAGTTTGTTTTGTGATTTCACCGGAACGAATAGAGAAGAGAGTCTCCGCAACCGATTGAAGCGCGCGTCCGAGTTAAGAATGTGCGCGAGCCACAAGATATACTGTATCCACACCACTGATCGCCGTGGCAACGAGCACTTGATTTCATAAACAACACATTTCAGTGCTAGATCGCCTCTTATTTAACAGACGAACGAAATGAATGCTCTGCTAGTTAACTGGAGATGTTTTATTTAGGCTATTTGTTTGTATGTAGGCCTACATCTTGCTGCGAGAAGTGGTTTCAAAAGTGGTGGGGACAATATCCGCCCGCAAATTGTGCCTATGCATATCCTACTGGCATAAAGTTGGCTTGACATTGGACATTCGCGCGTAGGGACCGTCTCTAAAGTTACACAAAACATTACACACGTTTCTAACTTCAGTAGCAAACTCATTTATTTGAATACATATCAAAAATATAAAAGGGTGTGCATCATGCCTGACACCACTTTTCTGTAAGTCATTCTCTCCCAATGCTATTGAAGTTAGAAACGTGTGTAACAATCTGTAACTTTACAGACGGTCCCTAAATTTGCGAATGTCCAATGTCAAGCCAACTATGCCAGTATATCACTGGGAAACGCTTAGTGTGAAACTTTGCGCGTAAATTTCATATTCTGAGTCCAACTGCTTGCCTATAGCCATAGTAGCCTACAGCCTTCTCAATAAGGTGCGAGTTCGGTCTTTTAGATCACTGTATTAGTCAAGCTACGTTATGCGTTTTATATGTCCAGTAATCGGAAACCCTAGTACTGCAGCATATATAAAGATATAAAGTTAAGGCTACTGAACAACCAAGAGAAATATGTCTACCTCAAATGTAGGCCTAACATTTGATCTGTACATCAGCATCGGGGGAATAACATTATAATCTTGTTCACGGTAGAGAAAGATATCACAAATACACTTACATTTCTATAAATGAGTTTTTATGAATGAATTGTTTGCTCTAACTGTTGCTCGGTCTTCGTCAACAACACGCGCTTGCACCCCCTGCTGGTGAGCTAGATTTACAGCAGATGGAGATTACGCTCGGTAATCCACTGCTTTTCCTGCAGTTCCTGGATGTCAATGTTGAATTTACTGTCGAATTTGAACCACTGAATTTGTTGAAGCGAATTTGTAAAGCGAAATAAAATGGACCGAAAATTACCTGTTGAATATTATAGGTTGTATTTTTAAACAGTTTGAATATTTTGGGAGTTAAATATAAAAGGTGAATATGGATTATTTAATTTTTTAATAATGAAAATGTGTTTGAAAAGTTTCGAATTGAAATATTCACAGCTTAAACATTCAACCATGTCGAATTTGAGCCAATAAAAAATGCAAGTCCTAAAAGTACAATGCATTAAAATGCAAGCATATAATGCAATGCATTTTTTTTCAAGTAGTGCAATTCAACAGGCTTTTTGTTTCAAAAACATTTGCCATTATTTTACTTCCATAGTAAGGTAAGTGGTGCGTACATCTACTTCCGTATTTATACCCACGCCGCGGGGCGGAGTGTGAGATGCAGATCTCGCACGCCAATGTGCATTGGCTCGTTCTAAAGATACTCAAAGACGATTGGCTCCCTAGCCTGATCCCCATTCAGTTGACGTTGACTACGTCTGACGTTCTCGACTGAAAGGGAACTGCACAGTTTAATTTGCACGCGCAAAAAAGGTGGACTTCTGACTTCAAGCAGCATACCTTGACAGACAAATCCGTGCTTTTAAAGATGTAGGGCTATAGGTTTTTGTTTTAAAATTTGGATAATATCTTAATATAATATACATTGTCAGAGCTTGGTAGACAGATAACTATTATATTTGTAGATGTTATTAGACAGATTGATTCATAAATTATAATTAATGTTATTTATTAATTTATCGTTTAAACATATGCATAATAAATGATGAACCTATCTGTCATACAATTTATGGCATTTAAAAAAAGTTTAAAAAAGTGCTAAATTTTTTAAATGAAAATGGGACAAATAATTACATAATAATGTAGTCATAATTTAAGTAGTAAATAAATGCTTAAGGCACACCAACATATACTGAAGAGTTATGTAGAAATAAATAAAATAATCAAATGTAAAATAATGTGTTCTGTTGCAAGTTCACATACTTGATCTCATGTTTTCTCATGGTTTATTGTTGAGCTGTCAAGATGTCATGTTGAAATAATCAGTTCCAAGATCTTAACACATTTTTATTTTATTTAATATTTTATTTGATTATCATTCTTTTTTTATAGGATGTACTGAATATAATTCAGTTTTATGCAAAACATAAAAACGAAAAATAGAATATCAGATCTCTGTCATATGGCCAAAATAAATGAAAAAAAAGCTTTTTTGCATAGTTGCTTGACAGATGAAAACTGTAACAATGTATCTTTCAAGGTAACACAATGTTGTAACGGTCACCAGCTGGAGTGCCCTTGAGAGCCACCAGAGGGCACTTCACACCAGACTTTTATCACTCCCTCACAAACTACATTTCCCATAACTCACTGCCAATAACATTGTTTGTTTGTTTGTTTGGACTGCCTGCCTACCGGTGTTTTGACCTATTGCCTGTATATTGGAATACGTGTCTGGATTGCCCCTTAATTAAAGCTGCATTTGGATCTCAAACTTCGTGTCTCGGAGCAGTTTGTGACAGATGTAACCTTGCTCTCACTTGAAATGTGTCCCCACATTAAGTCCTTGAATTTGAGGGTATTGGACCTGGAAAGTCCTTGAAAGGTCCTTGAATTTGAAGATAACCAAGGTGTTGGATCCTATCTAAAGGTTATATATATATATACTATATTACTATACTATATTTATATATAGTAAAAAGCGCTATATAAATAAATGTGACTTGACTTGACTCTTCAACATTGATGATAATAATAAATGTTTCACGAGTTCACACTTACAAATAAGTCAGAAAGAATAAATGCATATTTGGCATGCAGTCCGAGGAGAGGGCTCCGGGCTCGGTATGCGGCCCGAACCCATAGTGCTCCCCCCGTTCCTGACTGTGGAAGAATGAGCCAGGAGTGAGGAGTCGGGGTGGTGGAGGGATGCTGAAACTGTCAAGGAATGTTAGGTGAGTTGACAGTGGATATTTATATATGCTTCCTCTCGTGCTGATAGGGTAGACATGTAATATTTTGGTGACGAGTTGATTGGAAGGATTTATTGGAACGTGTTCCTCCCGAACCTTGTTTATAAAACATCATTTCCCGAGTTCACACTTACAAATAAGTCAGATAGAATAAATGCATATTTGGCGTGCTGTCCGAGGAGAGGGCTCCGGGCTCGGTATGCGGCCCGAACCCATAGTGCTCCCCCAAAAAGCTGTGAAATAAAATGCAGGGCAGCCGCCAGAATTATGCTGATGACCCCCAAAAAACTTGTGAAATGTAAAGCTTAAGATATCAGCTGCGGGAAGAGGTGGTTGCTGGGAGGTTTCTTTAACGTAGGACGGGAGTTGGTTGACTTGGAGTTGGATGGGTGTGCCTCTTGGGTGGAAGGTTGTAAATGGTGCAGGGACGGAGGAGGATGGTATGGCAGATACGGTGGAAATAAGGAGGATGGAAAAGGAGAAGACACCGCTGCGGCAGTGGATCGGACTTCTTTGGTAAACGGAACTCCTGCGGGAGAGGAGTGTACGACACTGCTGCGGCAGTGGACCAGACTTGCTTGGATTAATGGAGCTCCTGCAGGAGCGGAGTAGAAGACACTGCTGCAGCAGTGAAGCAAGTTGGATGGAGTAACAGAGCTCCTGCGGGAGCGGAGTGCACGACACTGCTGCGGCAGTGGACCAGACTTGCTTTAGGTTAATGGAGCTCCTGCGGGAGCGGAGTAGATGGCACTGCTGCGGCAGTGGAGCAAGCTGGATGGAGTAACGGAGCACCTGCGGGAGCGGAGTGCATGACACTGCTGCGGCAGTGGACCAGACTTGCTTTAGGTTAATGGAGCTCCTGCGGGAGCGGAGTAGATGGCACTGCTGCGGCAGTGGAGCAAGCTGGATGGAGTAACAGAGCTCCTGCGGGAGCGGAGTGCACGACACTGCTGCGGCAGTGGACCAGACTTGCTTTAGGTTAATGGAGCTCCTGCGGGAGCGGAGTAGATGGCACTGCTGCGGCAGTGGAGCAAGCTGGATGGAATAACAGAGCTCCTGCGGGAGCGGAGTGCACGACACTGCTGCGGCAGTGGACCAGACTTGCTTGAGATAATGGGGCTCCTGCGGGAGCGGAGTAGATGGCACTGCTGCGGCAGTGGAGCAAGCTGGATGGAATAACAGAGCTCCTGCTGCGGCAGTGGATCAGACTTTGGTCGAGTTAATGGAGTCCCTGCGGGGCGGAGTAGAGGGCGCTGCTGCAACGATAGATGGATTTGCCTTTGGCTTGCTTCCTGGGATCCTATGGTGGGTTGAGAGGAAGTTAGCGGAGTAGGGATCGTTGGGCTTCTTTGGTATGGAGGTGGTTAGAACGGATGTAACTCTTAAAGGCCTCCGAAGACCAGCGGCCGAGCTCTTGGATTTGCTTCTGGGGAAGGCCTTTTTGGGCAGCTGTGGTTGCTGCACCTATGCGAAATGAATGGCTGGAAAAATTATTTGCTGGGATGTTTGATTGGAGTAAGATGGATTTGAGATGTTTTTGGAACCAGAAACGTATAACGGGGCGATTGAAATCGTCGGTGAAGAGTGGGTCGGAAGGGGACTTGGTCTAAGAGTTTCTGAATTGAGAGTACGCGAAGAGAGTTTGGTATGGTTGGATTGGTGGTATATGAAGTGGCCTTTTTTCATTTGGTCTGACTTGCTTTGTTTGATGAAGTAAGAAATGGTTTCGTTGTCTAATACTGAAAGATCTGAGATTGTGGGATGGACTTTAGGGTTGAAGTTGGAGGTGATGGTGAGTTCTGAGCATCTGAGGAAACCGAAGAAAGCCAATATGAACATGGCATCCAGTGTGCGGGCGGTGTTGGTGGAGTGGTAGCCTCGGCGGAGGGTAGAGATGCATTTGGTGAGTATGTCCAAGGTTATTGGTTGTCTGGCATCTGGACGGGTTGGTTGTTTTTTTTGGATGCCTTTGATAAGCATTGATGTCTGGGAATTTGCTATGTCTGCGGAGGGTGAACCGAAAAGGAGTTTGTGGAAGAATTGGATTCCGCTTAGATAGCCCTTGATGGAGGGGGCTTTGAGGTTCTTGGTGCTGTCCAGATAGGATATAAATGAAGTGATGTTGAGCAGAGAAAAACTGGGAAAAGGCTGGTTGAATGTGAAGCGGAAAGACTTAAAACACTTCCATGCGGTTAGGTAGGATTGGAGGGTGCTGGGTGAAACGGCTTGCAGAATGGAGTTAAGAGAGGCATCTGGAAGTGGTTTCAATGGATGGTTTATGGGAATATTAACTCTGAATAGTGAGGTACTGGGGTTGGGCATGGGTCCGCCTCTGGTGCCAACAGCCTGAATTTCTGGAAAGCAAAACGAGAGAGTCAGCTATTTGATTTTTGGACCCAGGAACATGTTTTGCAGGTAAGATGAACTGGTCGCAAGCTGCGATCCAAATGAGGCGTCTTAGGAGAGGCATTAAAGCGGGGGAATTTGAGCGGCCTTTGTTGATGCAATGCACTGTTGCTTCATTATCACAGTGTACCATGATGCTGTTAGTCAACCATTCTTTGCCCCACAAGAAGGCTGCTACCACTAAAGGATACAACTCGAACAATGCTGAGCATGTTAGTGATTGTGGTAAATCTAACAACGACCTTGGTAGAAACCTCCGAAACCAACGGAAGGAGCTGCATCTGTGAACAGTTGGATATCCGCAGGGAGAGAAATCAGATTATTATAGAAAAAAAGACAGGCCGTTCCATTGTTTAAGGAATGTTATCCATAAAATGAGCTCGTTGCTACATGAAGTAGTTAGGGAGATTTGGTCCATGTCGAAAATTTTGGGGCTACTTTTGCAGCCGAAAGTTAAACGGACAGAAAAATAAAATTTCCCTTGCCATCGTACGCCGAACAAATACCACAAATCCGGGTGGATGTGCATCACTTTAAAGGCAGAGGTGATGTCAACTTTAGCAAGCCAAGCGCCGTAACCTGCGTCTTTAATCAATGTTATGGCTTGATCAATGGTGTGGTAATGAAGAGAAAATTGTTCGAGCGAGATGAGGCTGTTAATGCTTGGAAACAGAGAAGTATGGGGGGCTGAAAGATCGTTTATAAGGCGTTTTTTGCCTGAAAATTTTCTGGTGGCCACTCCAATTGGGCTGATACGGAAATGTTCAAAAGGAGGAATGTCAAAAGGACCAATCATAAAGCCCGATTCGATTTCTTTTTTAATCAGGGTGTCGACTGTGTCAGGTTCGGCGAAAGCAGATTGGAGATTATCACATATGATACTCTGTGTGGGGAGGCTTTCGACGCCAGGATTAAAGCCTTGCTCGAGACCAGACAGTAAGTAGTCCTTAAAATCAGTGTTAGGGTGGTGGGATAATTCAGAAGACAGACGGGAAAAATTCACAGGAGTCGATAAGTAGTTTTTTGAATCTTTATTTACAGACCTTTTGGCAGGGCATGTAGTGCACGCCGCCACAGTACCTGCAAATATGTAAAAAACGGCAGCGTTGCCATAGGCAACGCCCCGCATTGAAATTGTTGCAGGCTTGGTTGTTGGATGGGAATGAGATTTTTCTTCTTTGGAAATCTGTAGCTGAGTCGTTGGGATTAAAGTTTGCTGGTCGCGGGACATAACTGGTTGATTTTCCAGCTGATGAATCTGGGCGGGGAGGACTTTCGGGGTTAATCAAAGGACAAGCTGTGGTGGAATGAGAGACAGATCTGCAAACTGCGCAGGATATGTTGTGGCAGCCTAAGAACACTCTGTTGTGTAGCTCTGTGTCAAGGGCTCCCCAGTAAGGGCACTGGTTCCTCTGAGCTACACGGACGGCGCATTTTGCTGAGAACAATTTGTGGTAAGTGTAAAAATGTGTTCCTCCATATGACAACGCGAGCTCTGCAATTATAGCGAGATAGTCGTTGAGTTCTCGTCTTCTGTGGGGGAGTGCGGCGCAAATGATTTTGCTATACCGGCTGAAAGCAATTGCGAATTCGGAAAATGACAGGATGCGGGATGAATTGTGAACTGGGTTTTTCAAGGTGATTGCAAAATCGCTGCAATCGATTTGCCTATTTGAAACAGAGGAAGGGAGGATAGATAGAAGAGAGGATAAATCGATATCCGCACCTGTGAGTATCTGGGCTCTGATGTTGTTGGTCACGGGGGGCGGTTCCATAGCTGTAGCATTCGGCGGGATGGGCATCGGCGTTGCGGGAAATAGGGTGAAAGAAGAATGGTTTTGGGGAAAAGTATTAGGAGGGAAAAAATCCGGGACCGAAGCCGTTTGTGGAGGCAACCTCACACTTGGGTCGGTCCCTAAAGCTTGGGGGGGAGCTGGAAAAGTTGGGAAAGAAGAGAGCTGGGGAGGTAGGAAGTGTGTGTGGGCCTGCGGCTCTAGCTGAGGCAACCTCGCGCTAGAGACTGACGGTGGGACTGCAGGCCAGGGACAGGAAAAAGGGTTGGAAAAAGTTAAGGGAGGATGGTGGGGTGGTTGGGCTTGAAGCGTTGGCATACTCACGTTTAAAGAGCGGCCTGTTTCGCAGGAAACTGGCAAAGTGGCGTGAGGTGCGGTGCTGGAAAACGCCACGTCTGTAGCTCAGCAGAGCGGAGAGAGTAGTGGGTCTGGCGGTGGCGGAATCTGGGGCGCGGCCCAGGCTAGCTGAAGGCCTGCTGTGGCCTGGCACTCGTGTAGAACTGGGCCCTGCGGCGTCAGGAGTTTCCTGAAAACGTGAGTTTGATGTTTTGTTACTTGCCTTTTTTGCTGTTTTTGAAGGTGGAGTGGATTTCGGAGAAGGGAAAGCTGCCTGGAGAGAAACATACAAGTTGTACAGTTGTGATTTGTTCATCCTCCTAGAAAAATGAACGTCAGCGCTGATTAGAGCTTGTCTCAGCCCCAGCACTGTCCATTTCTCAATTGCCGGAATATTGGGTTGTGCTGAGGTGTAGGAGGAAGCTGGAGATGGTGGAGGTCTTGATGGTGGAGGTGAGGGCAAACCATGTCGCCTCGGGGTAAAAGAGGCGGCTCGGCTAGGCCGGCGGCCGCGCCGTGAAGCTGGAGGTTCGGGAGCGGTATCCTGTTGAGCATGGGAGCTCGTAGCGGTGATAGGGAGCTGAGATGGAGCCTGGCCGTTGAAGGAATCGTCATCGGAAGGGTAGAGTTCGATCTCTGACAAAGTGGCAAAAGGGCGGGACCAAATGCTGAAACTGTCAAGGAATGTTAGGTGAGTTGACAGTGGATATTTATATATGCTTCCTCTCGTGCTGACAGGGTAGACATGTAATAGTTTGGTGACGAGTTGATTGGAATGATTTATTTGAACATGCTCCTCCCGAACCTTGTTTATAAAACATCATTTCTTGAGCATCAAATCATCATATTAGAATGATTTCTGAAGGATCAT
This sequence comes from Meda fulgida, assembly GCA_030578275.1. NCBI lineage: Eukaryota > Metazoa > Chordata > Actinopteri > Cypriniformes > Leuciscidae > Meda > Meda fulgida. The sequence goes on along the minus strand of CM060616.1, from coordinate 21,959,784 downwards.
GTGACACTTAAGACTGGAGTAATAATTCTGAAAATTCAGCTTTACCAACACAGAAATAAATTGCATTTTAAAATATATTCAAATAGAAAACAGTTATATTAAATTGTAAAAATATTTCACTATATTACGCTTATTGCTATATTTTGGATCAAATAAATTAAGCCTTGGTGAGCAGAAGAGACTTATTTTTAAAACATAAAAAAATTACCGTTCTAATAATTTTGGCCACCACTGTGTATATATATATATATATATATATATATATATATATATATATATATATATATATATATATATATATAAGCAAGCCAATGGCAACAAAAGGTGGAAAAAGGCGACAGTGGGAACCAAAGGAACCAAAACTCCATCAGTGGCAGAATGGAGAACCCAGGCTCAGTCGGGGGTCAGTTCTCCTCTGGCCAATGAACGAACAGTGTATGATTATGATTCAGGCAGCATTATAGGTCAGAAGTCAGATTGGTTTGGAACAATCAGAATATTATCCAGTTCCATCTGGTTGAAGATTGGAGTCACGCCGGTATGGAGACGGGTTTGTTGAGGATCAGTCGTGTCGATGAGGCCTTCACAGGGGAGAGTCGAGTTGATACAACCTTTGCTGACATTTCAGGGATGCATTGTGGTCGTGTCTAGGTGCAGGTCCATTATCTGATCTGGATAGGGCCTGGATCCGGCTGACTACATCATGCGCTGTGGTCGTGTCTAGGCGCAGGTCCACCATTTGATACGGCCTGGATCCAGCTGATTAAAGTAAACCACTGAATAAGCAGAAAGACTAACATTAGCGTAGATGCCATTCTTCTTATGATGTAACGAGTACATTTGGTGTTATAGGAAGTGTTCCCGGTTCCGGCTGACCTAATTTATGCAGCCTAATAATCATTTAACTGATTTGAATAATAGGAATGTATAATTTTCTTTGTGTATGCAAGGTTAAAGAGATGTGTTTTAGTCTAGATTTAAACTGATGGAGTGTGTCTGCTTCCCGGACAATTTTAGGAAGACTATTCCAGAATTTAGGTGCTAAATAGGAATAGGATCTACTGCCAGCAGTCGATTTTTATATTCTAGGTATTATCAACTGGCCAGAGTTCTGAGATCGCAATAGACGGGAAGGACTATAATGCGTGTAACAACATTTAGTTTTACATTAAATTAGCTCAAATTATATATAGGGAATTTTAATAATTAATCATGAATATGATTAATATATTGCATATTACAGTTAAATTATCGAAGTTGAAAATAGATTGATTGTACACACGAATGATCAATCACAACGAATTATAATTCCTCATTCATATGTCAATGGTCCACTTTCAGATCGATTATATGAGATAACCTTTGATGGAGTTAATTTAGCTATCGAGCTGTTTGTCCAGCAAACGGCCGTAAGATTAACTTATCAACTTCTCAACAAAGTTATCCCTTCTTATAAACTCCAAGAAATATCAATTTTCTGGCCGTGAACATTAATTTTCCTGTGTTTATAAAATTAGACTACGCAACGTAGTCAATAATGAAAGCTTTGTTGCTAGGATCGAGATTTCATAAACTTTGTAAAATGAGCATTTTAGACAGAAGGCAATCAAGAATATAATGGTTTTAATAGTTGGACTAATAATACATCGAACTACAATTCACACAGAATATATGTATATACACCCGAAACAAACAAAACGAAAAACATTACAAACACGAATTAAAATAGGATGAGAGAGGAAGATAAAAATGAGAGGGAGAGAGAGTTGGGAAGAGAGAGAGAGAGAGAGAGAGAGAGCCGTAGGATCACAGTTTGGCAAAATTCACCTGGACATTTAAACCTCTAAGAGACAACACGGAAAAACAGTCTTAATGCTCTAAAATCTTGGTAACTCAAATATACTTGCATATAGTTCTCATGTGTCTGAGCCCTGCGGCGTGTGTGAGCTGCTGGTCTTTGTGTGTTCCGTTGGAGCGTCACGTGGTTTGCTGCGGTCTGGAGCGCGCAGTTTCAAAGAAGGCTTGAAGGTCTTTGACGTAAATTACCAAATAAATAATTCAGACTAAGTTCATTTCTGGTGAAATGAACAAAGGAAAAACAAACTTAAGCAAAGGACAAGAAGAGGAAAGATCCCCCAGGGCGGGGATCACGAGTATGATGGTTACATCGGATCGAAGGAGAGGGAAGAGTCCAGTCAAAAGTCGAAGTTCCCTCGAAGAAGGGAGTTCCCCCAAAGATGCAGTTCTTTCTCCCCCCTCCTTACTCTTACTTCACTTCTCTAAGATCCCAAAGATGAGGTGCTTGGTGGTCTTCTTTAAAGACACTTCTGTTTACGCCTCCTCTGGCGTGAATGCACCAATCAGCTGGGAGGAAAGTGTGCGGATAAGTGTTCCTTTGTTCCCTCGAGATCGACTTTGCATGTTTCATGACCGTGATGTAAAAATGCGTTCAATTTTACTCCAGAGATGATAAAACATAGTAACATACATTTTACGGTTTGCACCCATATATATATGGTTTGGTCAGATCAAGAGGATTCTAAAGGTGTGAAGAACGACATACAAACATTATAGGAAAACACAGTTACATTAAAAATGCATCTAAAAGCACCTCTGTTCATTTAGAATTATAATACGATCACATCTAACCCCAATGGAACATGGGCAAACATAAAAACATATCGAATATATCATAGTACAAGTCTCTCAATTGAGGAGATTGGGGAAAGTTCTTGTATATGTGTGTGTGTACTGTGAACGTGGCCGGGTCATTCGTTGGTGAAGATGTGGTGAACTTTTGCTCACCCCCCTCCCGGGCAATGATATGTGTGTGCGTATTCTTTGAATTGATGAGTTTTTTAAGTCTGGATTACAATGACCAGTGTGGTTCATTACACAAGGTTGTCTGTGTTTGTGAGGTGTCCTGCAGAGGGGACACCACGGGATCTCCGGCCAGAGAGGCGCTCCTGTTGGGTCACATGTGGTAAGACAGAGGACCCTGTGATTACTTATCAGCGAAAAACGCCGCGGGGGCACTTCTGGCATCGGTCATTTAATTAAGTCCCATCGCCATTTGCTTGTGTGTGAATCAGTAACTTAAAAAGTCCCATGACATCTGTTTCTTTCACAATCTGAAGAATGGAAGAGTGTTTACTTAATTAGAGACTTAGTTGATTAAAACCACATGATTGCGCTGATCATCTGATTATTGCTACATTCCCCCCTTGATGGTTCGGCAGGACCCGTGTGGGTGGGCCTCATTGAACCATCACGACCGCATTGGTCAGGTGGCAGGTAAATCATGGAGGTTGGATGCTGCAGATGATGGTTAGGGCTGAGGGCTCAGCTCTATGAGGTTTTCCGCGTTCTCTAGCGGGGAGTCTTCTTTCCGAGGGCCCCTACGGAACCCTACGGACATGGCTTGGGTGAGCCTGGCTGTTGAGGCTCTCATCTCGTTGAGTCGTCGGTACAGGACGTAGGCCAAACCCAGGGTTAGGGTGTGGCTGATGATTGTCGAAATGCAAAGTGCCGTGTCAGCGGCGGTCCATGCTTGAACAACAGGTGAAATGTTCAGGATGGGCAATCTGGACAATGCTTGGAGGGCTGTGTCAAGGGGAGCGATGTCGATGATCTATGACCCCCCCCTTCCTCAATCCATTTTTACAGTTCTGGATTTAGGGTGAAATTGTGGTTCTTGAAGAAGGATGGAATTTCCAGTTCGGATTGGCATTCTTCACTCGGAAGGTGGTACAGGGCTAGGTCGTCCAGGTGAAGGATGGTGCAGTGAGTGCAGCTGTGCGCACAGGAGTGTTAGCGAGCCACCTGTCACCTACAATCTCTGCTTGGGTCTCGATGCCTTGAGTGCGAGGCTTTGCTTCGGCAGGGCAGCGGGTGTCGCCGATCTGCAGCCTGCAGATTCCGTCAGTGTTGTCTCTGAGGAAGGGTCTTTCCCCACTTTTTCCCCAGAAAACCCACTTTCCTCTGCTCGGAGTCGACGCGGAGTGGGATGGCGCTACCCAGAGAGTAGGTAAGGTGTGTTTGTAGAGGGTCAGTGTAGACTTGGAATTAAAGCCTCTTTTGTTTCCCCGTTATTATTTGATTTACGGGACCAGACACCAGTTATCTTGCCAAGAAAGATTTTATTCTTATATGTCAGGAGAGAAACTTCAAGATGTTGTATTCATGCCAGGTCTATGCGTTTCCGTGTTTCTCTGAGCTAGTACAGTAAGATTGAGCTTTTATACATCACAGAGAGTCTTACAGCTTCCTTGTAAGGTAACAAAACATGTTACATTGTACACACCCCATAGCAAAATATAGCTTCCCCCTGTCTGACATATGATCATCCCATGGATCCATGCTATCTATAGTTCCCTCATGCATTCAAACTCATGCTTTTGAAACTTCATAAGATGATACAAATGATTATGAATATTAATAAAGAATAATAATACAGATACATAATATTTAATAATAAAATAATATTAAAAGATGAAATTTTGAATCTTCATCTCCCTCCACTGGAACTATGGCCGTCAGTTCCACACCATCATTCCCAGGTGGCCAACCTATAGAAGTGATAGTGAGGAGAAGAAATAGCAGACCAAGAAAATAGACAGAAAGAACAGAAGAATGGAAACAGAGAAACAAAACAAAGAACAAAACCCCAGCCCATGTTATGTCCCCGTATACTATGTGTATTTTAATATCTATGTGTATGTCTTTAAAATGAACCCCAATCATCTAAGAAAAGAAAAACTAATAAGTCTTCTGCCCGTGCCTGAACTCATTAATTAATTAACTCGTTAATTAATTAAATCCTTCAGTTCCGAACCAAAACAGGAAATTAAAATAAACGTTGACGTTAAAGGATCCTATCCCTTGGGGTTGAAAATCAGTAAGCGGATGTTCATTGTTTGTGAGGTAGTGTTTTGCATAAAATCTCTTATTTCACGCTGTATGTCCCATTCTTAGTTCTATCCATTTGGTTAGAAATAATCAATTTGACAGGTTTGGTACTTTTCCTTCTAGTAACACATATAAGGACTTGGATTATTAGCATGACCATCGTCGTTGGGTATCGAGAATAACTTGCAACCATCTCTAATCAATGTCAATGGAACTGATTCCTGAAATGGAAGCAGAGAAATAATTAACATCACTTCTTTGTTCCCAATCTTTAAAACTAATGGATGAACATTGCTCAATCTCAGGCCATATGCCATCATTATCATCTTGTTTATTCACTAAGCAAGGTTTAACTTGTGACCAATGATACCATCTATCTGTTCCTACACCCTTCCCTTTGAGACAAACACTTGTATCAGTAGTTAGGAGTATCTCATATGGTCCTTCCCATCTAGGCTCTAAACCTTTCCTAGCAATTCGTTTGATCATGACAAAACTACCTAACTCGGGAATGTGTGGAATGTCAGTAGTGGTGTGTTTTTCATCCCATTGCTGTTGAGCTTCTCGCACTTTCTTATTATTGTCTTTAGTAGCTTTGTCTAGCATTGCGAGATAGCGGCGTAACTTTTCTTGGAACAAAGTAGAGTCTCCTCCTGTTCCCGCTGGTGGCGGAGCATCAGGAGGTAGAACCATTGCTCTTCCCGTCATTAGTTCAAAAGGGGTTAGTCCTGTAACTCGGTTTGGAGTTGCTCTCAAGTTCCACAGAATAGCAGGTAATAACGTATGCCAGCCTTGGCCAGTTTGCAGAATGGCTTTGGTAAGAGCGGTTTTCAAAGATCTATTCATTCGTTCAACCAGGCCTGAGCTTTCCGGCCTATAAGGAATGTGGAATTTCTGTTTAATTCCCATCAATTTCATTGCTTCCTTCATCAATTTCCCAGTGAAATGAGTTCCATTGTCAGAATCAAGTTCATATGGAAGGCCCCAGCGAGGAAAAACTTCTTCCACCATTACTCGTGCTGCCGCTTCAGCAGTGCAGGATTTTGTAGGGTATGGTTCCACCCATCTAGTAAATCTGTCCATGATTACAAGTATGTATTGATACCCTCCACTGGGTGATAAAGGTCCTGTGAAATCAATTTGGAGGTGTGTCCATGGACCTGTTGGTCTGGGTGCATGTGACATTCGCACAGAGACCTGTCTCTCATCATTCTTGGCCACCACCAAGTCTCACTGATTTGAGATTTCATTGCTTTTGCTCCAGCATGTACCTTTCCATGATACAGCTGCATTAGTTCTCTTCTTGTTCCGATAGGCATCACCACTTGTCCTGTTGGAATTCTCCAGATACCTTGATCATCCTCTTTCGCTCCCGCTTTCATCCATTGTTCTTTCTCTTCATCTGTCTCCAATTGATATGACAGAAGATGGAGCTCAGGATTATCCTTGCTATTTTCCTTTACCAAGGTAACAGGAGTAAAAGGAAGTAGAGCTGCTTCTCTAGCTGCTGCATCTGCTGCCGTGTTTCCTTGACTTTCTTTGGACTTGTCAGATTGATGTGATTTTACTTTGATCACGGCTGCTTCTCGGGGTAAGTAACATGCTGTAATCAAACGACGAATTATGGAAGCATGTTGTATTTCGCTCCCACTGCTAGTGATAAGTCCACGTCTTTTCCACAGAGCAAGGTAGTCATGGACCACGCCAAAAGCATAACGACTATCTGTATAGATGTTGACTCGATCTCCTTCTGATAGTTCAAAGGCTTCTGTAAGTGCTATAAGTTCAGCTACTTGTGCTGAAAATTTCCCAGAAAGGGCTCCTTTCTTTACAACAGTTCCATCTCCTTTCACTACAGCCCATCCAGTATGTCGTTTTCCATCAACATAATAACTGGATCCATCAACCCATAACTCTTTGTCTGGGTTTTTAAGAGGGATTGGATTAACTGGACCAAGACTATCTTCTTCTACTTGTTTTTCACACTCATGTGGTATTCCCTCGTGTGGTTCCAGCATCATTGTTGCAGGGTTAAGAGTCGTGTCCCTGATGATTTCCACTCTTAAATCTTTGTTCAACAAAGTTGCTTCCCATTTTGCTCTTCTTGCATCAGTTATGGTTTTGATGTTCGTGTTGTTCAACAGTGTCACTATACTGTGTGGAGTGTGCAGTATGATAGTTTGTGCTCCTATCAGATTCTCAACAGCATCCACTGCCTATGTGGCACCATCGAGGGCTTGTATACATCGTGGTTGCCCAATCATAGTGACAGGAATCTTTGTGGAAAAGTATCCAACTGGTCTGTATTGATCACCTGGTTTTTGACACAGTACTGCTGAATATGTCTCATCTCCTACCCTGGTCCACAAATGAAAATGCAACCGTCCGTCAGGAAGTCCCAATGCTGGGGCTGAAGTCAGTTTTTCTTTCATAGAAGTAAACGCTTCCTCAGCTTCTGGTGTCCAGTTTATATGTTCCACTCCAGGCTTTCCTCCCTTGTACAGGTCGATGAGGGGGCTGGTGATGCTAGCAAAATCAGGTATATACTGACGACAATAGTTGAAAAGTCCCATCACCTTCCGCATTCCTGTAACTGTTAGAGGTTTTGGAAGTTGTCGTAATGCCTCTACACGGTCTGTAGTCATTCTCCTTCCCTCCACAGATATTTCTTGGCCCAAATAGATAACCTTGGATTTGGCCAGCTGTGCTTTATCGGGGTTAACTTTGAATCCCCCTTTCCTAAGGGCTTGTAGGACAACATTCAGAGCAAATACATGGCTGTTTTCATCTGGGCTTGCAATTAACAAGTCATCAACATATTGGAGGCAGACACTTCCTGATTTCTCAATTTCAGCTTTTTGCTCCGTTAAGAACTGGTCCAAAGCTCTATGAAATACAACAGGAGAAAGATTAAGACCTTGTGGGAGTCTGTTCCAAACATACTGTTTTGCGCCCACTGTGAAGGCTAATTTCTCTTGAGATCTTTTGTCTATAGGTATAGACCAGAAAGCCGACAGTACATCCAGTACCGTAAAAATTTTAGCATTTCCTGGAATGACATTCAGAATGGTGGCAGGATTGGCCACAATAGGATGCGGTTTTGGTGTTACACTGTTAAGTCTTGTGTAATCAATGGTTAGTCTCCATGAGTTATCAGATTTCTTGACAGGCCAGACAGGACTATTAGTGGTAGATGAAGTTTGTCTGATGATTCCTTCAGCTTCCAAGTCTGCCACTATCTCCTCCACGGCTCGTCTTGCTTCAGGTCGGATGGGGTATTGTTTATGAGGGGCATGTATCGGTCCCTCAATAACAATGGGATCAATGTTGGCTTTACCACAATCCAATTTGTGTTTAGCCCAAACATCCGGATATAAACTGCACAGAAGACCCCACACACCGTCTTTCTTCCAGTTTCTGATAATTGGTTTTGCTGTACCAACAGACCTTAGATTACATGTGCGATCTTCGTGTGGTATTATCCCAGCAGTTGTAGCGATTTGACGACTGTCAGTGAATATGATCATGTTTAACAATGGAAGAACGTCCATGCCAATAAGGCTTCCTTGTGAATTCGGCCCAACCCAGAAAGATGTCCATAAGACTTCATCTTCATGTATTTGCAGTGGAACTTGAATACTTTTGCGGAATTTTGTGATACCTCCTCCAACTCCTTCAACATCCATAGTTTCCTCTGTTGTAGGTAGGTTCAGATCTGTTATTGAAATGGCTGCGCCTGTGTCAACAAGGATGTCACATGGGTGGCCCCCTATTAATGCATTGACGAAAAGGCGATTGTCTCTTTTCTTACTAATACAGGGGGCCGCTGATTCCTATTGCGGACGCATAATTCCCTCAATGAGCTGACGGACTTGTGCTTCAGTCCACGTCTTCCCTTGAGGGGTTTCATTATGGTTTTTTGCACTGACCTGTCTAAATGATGGACCTTGACCTTCTGCTCCACCTCCTTTAGCCCAACAATCTATTTTTGAGTGTCCACGCTTTCCACAGTTGCTGCAGGAAATCACCCTATTCTTTGTGTCCTTGTTGTATTGAGCTGTTGCCACTCCTCTTCGATATGGCTTGTTTCCTTCTTCTTTATTTGATCTCATAGCCATCTCTAAGCGGCCAGCCCATTGCATAATTTGGTCAAATGTCTCACCTGGGTTGACTCCAAGTGATAAGGCTTGTTGGTATTTTGTGCTAAGTCCATCCACAAGTATGTCAGTGAACTGTACATCATCTCTGTCAGGTTGTTTCTTGGCACAGAGAGCCCATCTCTCATAAGCATTCCACTTACGTAGAGCATATTCATCTGGAGATTCATCATCCTTTTGCTTAATCAATGTCACTAATGTGAAAGGAATTTTACCACTGCCCAAGATTTCCTGGATTTCTTTTCGGAACACATCTAATGCTTGCCAAAGAACCAGGGGTCGTCCCTGGCCATCAACCCACAAATCTATCCATTGGGCGGTTGTTATCGAAGCTGGCAAGCGTTCCCATCTGTCTCTTGGGATTTTAGCTTTCACAATGGTGTGTATGTCTCTTAATGTCATTTGATGTGGTTCAATCAATGAGTCTAATTCTCGCCAAAACTCTGTGTTTGGATCTTGTCTCTTCAGAGGAGGCAAGGCTGTGAGAATGGCTTGACGTTCTCCTGGTGTGAATGGTCTCTCTTCTGCCATCATCTCAGATCCTTCCCTTTTAATTACAGGTGAAGAAAATTCAGGACCGATCTTGTCAATTGTGATCATGTCGTCTCATCACCCCAGTCAGAATCATAATTCCGAACTGGTGTACATCGCAGCATGTCTCTGTTTGGCTGAACTGTTTTAGATCTTGTTATTACCGGAGCTGCTTGTACAGATGCAATAGACATTTTGTCAACTGGACCTCCATTTGATCTCGAAGCTTGAGGCTGTGTCAGAGGTTTAGATGAATTTGTATATTGTTCAGGCAAAATTGGATAAATTGGGTTGTAAGGAGGAGGCGTTACAGTTGTTGCAGATTTCACTGGTGCTTGTGAATATTTCTTTTCAGCTTCAGTTATTATATTTGTCCAATCTGGATCAAATGAATCATCATTGGTTGTATTTTTTCCATCTGAACATTTAATAGACATAATTTTGTTCAATTTGTTATATGCTTCAATTTGAGGCTTCATTGCTTCAACAAGTGGGACTGGGCACCCATTGATACCACAACAAATTCCACCTTGTTTCAAAATCCAATGTGCGGCGAGGATTGGAAATACTTTTGACTTGATAGAGTCCTTCTGGGACTCAAGCCAGCTTAACTGCACATCCATAGATGTGTTAATGTCCAGTCCTTTTTTCAAAAACTTAGCTTGCTTTTTCTGTTTTCTTTCTAAGTACCAAGCAGATATTGTTCTGCTGTTAAATCCACTTTCTACCATTGCAAATTATTTGTCACTCTGTGTCTGTGTGCTCAAACAGCAGGGCTATTTTTGTGAGGGAGTGTGTGTGTGAATTCCAGGGGAGGCCCTCTGCTTTTCTCCCTTTCCACCTGTTCTAATTTCTCAAGAACAAAGAAGGGGTTGGGAAACAAAAAACAAAAAAACAACTCTAATATTTTCTGTTTTTCTTTTTTGTTTATCTTAATTCAGATTAATTTATATATATATATAAATATATATATATATATATATATATATATATATATATATATATATATATACACACATTAAAGTTGCTCTTAGATCAGTCTTTTCCTCCAAACACTGAACAGCTTTATTGTCAAAATCAGAATGCATGCAATTCTAGCATCTATTCCATTGATACCCTTCTTCCAAGGGTTCAATCCTCTGCGTATTTACGTTTTAGGGTTTATTTGTGTTTTTTTATACTGCACTGTACTAACTTCAAGCACAGACCCGCCACTGTAAACCGCTATAAATCACTGCTTGTCACACTATCCTCGTCTTCTTCTGAAACGATTCTTTGTGTATTGGATATATTTTAGAGATAAATCTGCCCTTTATCGCAATCTCGCCATATTCCAACCACCTTACAAGCTAATTGCTAAATCGCCTTACAGCTATTTCCAAAATTTGACTAAGATGGTCTTTTTCCTAAAAAAGATCCACTTTCTACAGTTTTTTTTTTCAAAAATGAAAAAGACTTCCCCAGCATCATTCAATATTCAGAGGTTTACTGACCAGAGCAACTCAAATAAGCCACATTCTAATTATTTAAATTATTTTTATTTTTCTGACACATATATTCATTGGCAAAACAACTGGTACTTTAAATAACACAGTTCTTTTAAGCAGTTTCAGTCAATGTCCAATCATCAGGCAGACTTAGAATTATTTAGAATAGAAAAAGTCTTACCTTGAATGATTGAGACAAATGCCTGAAGATGCAATCCTGTTCTTCGTGACGCCAAATGTAGACTTGGAATTAAAGCCTCTTTTGTTTCCCCGTTATTATTTGATTTACGGGACCAGACACCAGTTATCTTGCCAAGAAAGATTTTATTCTTATATGTCAGGAGAGAAACTTCAAGATGTTGTATTCATGCCAGGTCTATGCGTTTCCGTGTTTCTCTGAGGTAGTACAGTAAGATTGAGCTTTTATACATCACAGAGAGTCTTACAGCTTCCTTGTAAGGTAACAAAACATGTTACATTGTACACACCCCATAGCAAAATATAGCTTCCCCCTGTCTGACATATGATCATCCCATGGATCCATGCTATCTATAGTTCCCTCATGCATTCAAACTCATGCTTTTGAAACTTCATAAGATGATACAAATGATTATGAATATTAATAAAGAATAATAATACAGATACATAATATTTAATAATAAAATAATATTAAAAGATGAAATTTTGAATCTTCAGTCAGTTGGCGTGCTGATGGCAGAAGCCAGCATGGTTTGCACCAGGCTTAAGGGTATCAGGTTCGGTGGAATTCTACCTATGGCTAGGCTGTCAATGGAGGAGCTCACCTCCCGCAGCAGGTCTGTCATCCGGGCTGTGACCAGCTGAGTTTGAGCAAAGTCATTCTGGGAGACAGTAAATAGCTGTTTCATGGAGTTCACTGTCGGGTTCAGCAGAACGCTGTGAGTGTTGAGAATTACCACTGTTCCCTTAAATGTCTTGTGGGTGATTTGCAGGGAGGCACTCTGTGTCGTAAGTTGCTCTTTTAGCAGTGGGATCTCAGTTTGAATTTCAGTGACATGCCGTCTCACGGTGGCTAGGTTCACTGCGTTGACACTGGATATGTCAACGTTGAACAGAGTTCCGACAGCAGCGGCGGCTCTGAGCAAAGCTCCCAGGATCCGTTTGGCACGGCGGTTGTGTCCACTTAAGTCCGCTTGTGTGACAGTCATTTATCAAGTTGGTTGAGCATGTGCTCAACATTGGCCTCAGCGCGAGCGAGGGAGTCCTCTGTCCATCCGGCACTGGCCCAGCTGAATTGGGCTACTGTGCTGGGGTAGGGTTTTCGGTACACGTTGCGGGGGTCCACTTGAACATACACTTTCTGGGTGTGTGTGCGGCAGTTGGTTATCAGGAATCCCATTTGTTTTTTTAGGACGATGCCTGATGCCGGACCCGGTGAGATGCTGTCCGTTTGCGGCTGCCCTCTGGTTGGCTGAAGGCTCAGAATGGCAAACCACGGCAGCATCCTGGTAAAGGCAAAAAGAAGAGAGAGAGAGAAAGGTAGGAAAAATTTCAGCGAGTGTCGTCCTTGGTTGGCTAGGACAGTCTTTTCGTTTCGAGGACAACGGTGTGTCACTTGCTTCGGTGTCTCGTAAGTGGCTCTGGTGCTGCGGTGTGCAGCACGTGATGTGTCATGGGCATACATTGGCATGACCCCCCTTCTGCATTGTGGCACCACAAGCCTTGGCGCTGTGATGGCATCAGGTGCATAACGTAGAATGTTGTCCTGTGCACGCATCATGTGTTTGGTGACCCGCAGTTGTCTGGGGCACCGGTTATCGGTGGTTGCAGACGGCGTGCTTGGGTGGTTGGAGGGGTCTGAGAGGTGGTTTCTCATATTTTCCATTGTTTTGTCATAGTCTTTGGTAAGCTGGAAAGTTAAGGTCAGGTGAAGCAGGGGCTCTGTGACATTTTGCCATACTTGTGGTGAGAGACGCATGCATGACCCTAAAAGTTCAGAACCATGGTTTAACTGGTTCGCTAGGTCTGTAGCATAAAGCTAGGTGTTTCACGTGTAGCTAGCTAGTGAAATGTGTCTTGTATCTTATCTTAGCTGTGGATCTTAGGAGGCTAAGATGTATGTGGTTCCGAGACTATTTCCTGGAAGGGGCATAGCCGAGATGAAATAAATGACTTAAGATGGTTCTCATGACTAAATTATTTCTCAGGACTGAACTAGTGGTTCACTACGGCTTGACGAAGTGAATGATAGGGGGAAAAGGACAGCTTTCCTATTTGAATTATGCTTATTATCAATCCTCTGGACCATAGTTGTGCCCTAGTAAATTGTTGAAATTACTTGTGTTGCAGGGTCACAAAATGAGTACACTGGTTGAAACTACGCCAAAATAACAAATAAGGGTGTATCTGTTTCCTTTCTGGGCCCTATGGGGAATGGAACCACATTTGAACAAGAGAGGAAATGAAATTAAATCATATAGATGACTGAATAGCCAAGGGAATAGCTGACTGCTATTATTATCAAAGTCAAAGAAATGAAAGAGTTAACAAAGAACAAAAACAAATTAAAATTAAAAGCAAAAAGGAATAAAGTGATCAAAACAACGGGAATGATCTGAAGGCGAGAATAAAAAGTGGCATTAGTGATTGAACTTTGGATTTTCTTGGACCAACACTCCAAAGTTGGTAACCGCGGTTGCATGTTCAAGACCACACCGTGTGTGTCCCATCAAAGAATTAGTCACATGCCGATGAAAATTCCTATTGCTATATGAATTCTTCTCTAGCTACACAGTTTACCTGTACTCAAACGTAAGTTTAATTAACAGGGCATCTGCAAAGTTAGCCTTCGACGGTTAGCAAGGACTATGCCTAAACTAGTGACGATGAACTTTAGCTAAGAAGAGTTGCAAACACGGAAAGTGAATTAGAAATCCTAACTGGTGTTAAGGAAAGTATTCTAGAATACTTTGCACTGTGAAAACACAACGGTGATTAAGGGTTCAAGTAAATGATGCTAACTTCTAACTGTGGAAGCTATTATTTAGCTTAGCCTACGCTGGATGGATGCTATGTTAGGTTAGCTTAGCCTAAGTTGGATGGATGCTAGGTTAGGCTAGCTTAGCTTAAGGCTGGACGGATGCTAGGTTAAGTTAGCTTAGCCTAAGGTAGATGGATACTAGGTTAGGGTAGCTTAGCCACATAGGCTGGTTTGTTTATAAAGTGACGTCACAAGTTAGCACTTCCTGTGACAAGTTGTTGCCATGGGAACTAGAGCATGTCAGAACAATTCAACAGTCCCTGAAAAATGTCTGCACCTTTTAAATGAGTTATGCATGTTTAAACGGGTTTAAAAGGGGGCGCCTATACTTGAAGTCTTTTGAGAACTTGATGTTACATTAAGTAAAATGCGACTGTGTTTTGGCATTTGCTAATTTTACTCATGTAACTCTTCTCTTTACTTTACACAACTTATTCTATTTGTTTACCGAGTAAGGAAATAGATTTGCTGTAAGTCAAAGGTTGTCTAAGCATCTATAGTTACGTCCCTCTCATGCACAAATGCAGACTTTTCAGCGAGTAAACAGTTTTGATCGCTAGGTAGCTCTCTGCTTGTAGATGCAGCTAAAATTTAGGTGAATTACATCAATCTAACAATAATTTGTAAGGCCTTTACATTGTAGAAAGGGGAGCATCACCCAGGTCTACATATATATATAATTCTGTCCTGAGCTTTCTTTGTCAGACACAGGTTTATTCGTACTGCAATTTGGATTTCTTTTTAACCAAAGCAGAATAGATATCGGTACAGATTAGAGGCTGCTGAAATGAGATTCCTTTGTCACACAGACTTACGCTTTACGGCTGAACTTACTGATATTAGTTGGAAATCTAAGACTCTTTCACTTAAAGTAGAGATGTCAATTCCAGCTATCGTTTTATCTGCATTTAGACAAGCCAGCGATCAAAAATGCGTATTGCACGTTGTGTTCTAGTTGGATCGCAAAGATCAAATGCACGCCTGTATGTTAACAGTAGTTTAAGGCTGAGGTGGTTTTCCTACACTCTGGCGGTAAGGTGACATATGCCCTATTTGGAGTTAGTGTTTCTTGTAGCCCTTCATTGTCAGGAAACCTAATGTTTAGCAGTGCCAGTTCAACCAGCATCTAGAAACTGTTTGTTTTAAAAGAGTCGTGCATAGTCTGTTGGCCGTTGAGATTTACACGTCCATTTAAGATTCTTTTAACTCTTGCAACTCTTTGAGCACACATTTTCATCTACTTTTAAAAGTTCTATGTCCTATGCTGATCAGGGACCCTTTTAGCTGAGTCTTGCACTGTGTTCGTGCAGTGTCTTTTGGTTTTGCAGTTCAAAATCAGTGGGGTTTTAGGACTTCTTTCAGAAGAGGCCTTCTGCATTAGGTCACGCATCGTTGAGTGGGCATTGCGTGGTCTTTGGCGAGCTGGAAGGTGCAGGGTAGCGGACTTGAACCTTGACTTGGTGCTGAGGCTGTGTACCCATGAATGGCTGCTGGAGTTCCGGGGAACTCTGTGATTTTGGAGTCTGGCTTTGTTGTAGTTCTCGTGACCTCTGTGACCGGAGGGGGCGGGGTTCTTGAACTTGGGCCCAGACGGTCAGGTGTTTATAAGTCTAATAAAAGCTTAGAGCAGTCTAGCAGGTCTTTGCCAATCAGAAAGGGGTACGTGTCCATTTGTGAGATGTACACCGGGTGGGTAGGACTCAAAGGACCAATTGTCAGGTGAATGGGAGCTACCTGTTCGAGCCGGATGTCGTTCTGGCTGTATGACTGCACATTCAGCTCACACGATTCGAATGTAAGAGTTCGATCTTGTCTCATAGCTTTAGCTCTGAGTTTTCCTAAAAGTTCAGCTGATATCAAAGTAAAGTCTGCGCCGGTGTCTACCAGTGCTTCAAGTCTCACGTCATTTTCCAAAGTGATGGCAAGGTAGGGTTTCCGGGCCACCCCCTTTTCGATCAGGTTCCCCAGGAGCTTTGGCGTCCGGGTTGGTGTGGTGATCGATGGGCGGTAAGGGCCGGTCTCGTGTTGTTCGCTGTGGAGGCAGGTAGACAAAGCAGCATTTCCTGGGTCTTTGTGATGTTGGACCCAGTCGTGGGAAACTGTGCTGTCATGCTTAGGCTGTGCAGCTGTGGTGGCTGGGTGATGCAGTCACTTTGTGGTGTGACAGTTAGCTCTGTGGTCTGATGCTGATGAGCAGTGTTCTGGGTGCCTGTTTCAGGCCTTACGCTTAGACATAGAATGTCTGGGTCGTCCCTCTTGTGTCTCTTGTGAGATCTCATGTGAAGAAGCTCTTTCAGCACCTTCAGGATCTCTGCCGTCTCTGACGTGGCTGCACTGTTCTTATCTGATGTGTGCTCAGACTTGTGCTTACCAGTGGTATGTTGAGAGGGGTACCGCTCCGGGCTGTCTGGGCTTGAGTCTCTTGGTGATGGGGGTTGGCTATTTCTGGGTCGCTGGCTGGCTTCCCAGAATCTTTCAGTGCGCTCGCTCTGGTGCCTTGGACGAGCACCGTCACGGCTGTGCTGCCTTCTGCTGGCCTGGAACGGTCTTGACTCTCTGTAAAAAGGGCTGTGGTGTTGTGGGGCGCCCTCTAGAGGCAGCTCTGAGTAGTGTTCGGAGACAGAGTAGATTGTGGGGTCTTTAAAAGTCTTTTCGTACACAGTCTTTTGCTTAATGTGAGCTTTGTGGGCCAAGTCTCGTAGCTGTTGGGTAGACTAAGTAGGATGCCTAAGTAATGACTCACTGTGGGATGCAGATTTCGAAGGAACAGAGTTCTGAAATTGACATCCTCTTCCATACCTGGCTGGTTCCGTGCTCCGAAGTAGGCTTGTCGGAGTCGGCTGTAGTAGGCCTGTGGGGTTTCAAGTCGGGCCTGCTTGAGGTCCATGGCGGTGAATAACCCTTGGTCTGATTCTGGATCAGAGAATTCACGGATCAAAGCTTGTTGCAGCTGCTGGTAGTCCGTTTTGATAGTCTCTGGTTGACGGTCAAGGAAGCTGCGCACCTCACGACTGGAAGTAATTCTTAGCAGGTACAATCTGTTCCATGCGGTCGTGTTGGTAACAGTTTGTAAGTGAAAGTCAATGTCTTGCAGGTATGCGTGCACATTGTGGCCTCCTGCAGGGCTCAGAGTGAACGTCGGGATGTTTCTGGCCAGCTTGTCAAGTTCTTTGGGAGCCATGCCGTGGTTAGTGGCAGGGGTTCTTTGGAAAGGCTCTCCCCCCCTCGCTGCTGACGGGGATTCTTGTGGGCTGGCTGGTGGTGTTTTGAACAGCGGGCTTTCGCCCTTCTTTTCAGCTCTGGGTTGCTGAAAGGTGCGGACCGTGGTCAGGAAACTTGGTGTGTGTTTCCCCGTCCCGGTCACTCTGCAGTCTATATGAGTGTTTCAGCTTTCTGTGAACAATGTCAAGTTCGTCTTTGTGATCGTGTCTCTGCTGAACAAGCTCGTGGATTTTAGCTTGGGCCGCTTGCAAGTGTTTTTCGCAGGCCTTGGCTTTATTGTCTCTTTCTTTTAGTTCAGTCTCTGCTCTTGCAAGGAGAGCTTCACCTTTTCGGAGTTTCTTGTTGAGTTCCTCTCTGGTTCCTTTCTCTGACTGCTCTTTTCGGTCTGTGTGTATACGAAGATCAGACAGGGCAGTTTGAATTATTTCAACTTCCTTCTGTAGCTCGGGGTCGGTGTCATCCTCTTCCTTGGTTTCGAGGAGTAGTTGTTCTAGACGACTGTGGATCTGGGCCTCCTCCGCTTGCATCTTTAGCGTTGCTACTTCATGCTCCAGGGCGATGCGGCTCCTTTCGTGGAGGCGTGCTTGTGCAATGAGCTTGTGAGCGAGGTTTCCGACGTGTCGGGCCCAGTCTTTGTCGTTGTAGCTTTGACTCGGTTCGTGAGCCGTCAGCTTGTCCAAGTCGGCGTCCAGCTGCTCTTGGCTCGGGGGCTCTGAGTCACTGGCGACCTTGGGCAGGAAAGTAGTCGTCATGGCTTTCAGCCATGTCTCGAGGTTGTCCCAGTGGACTGCGGGGCTGGAAGACCGGAACATACTGGCTCACTGTGGGCGAGAGGAACACAGCACACACAAAGAGACCAATGCAAGTTCGTTTACGAGCTATAATACTAATACGGGCGATGCCGTCTACAAGAATTTCAGCTAACTGATGCAGGCAGTTAGAGTTATGTGGGGACAATTTGCGTAGGTCAGCATTGGGCCTAAATAAAGATTTTGACAGGGTGGTAGCCTAGTGGGTCATCTGTTGATGCTAACGGCTTGGTTGTCAACGTGTTATTTAGCTTTCCTTGGTGTCTCTCGTAGGTTATGTCTCTAGGTGAACTGAAAGGAACAGATCACAACAGAAAAGAAAAATAGCAAGATGGGAAAGATTGAAGTAAAATGAAACAATAAAAGTGAATATGTCTGTAATGAAATGGAGTGAATAATAACACAGGAAGTGTTACAGGGGATAAGGAGGCCTGAGCCTGCTATGTGTGGCTTGGAGAAAAGGGGATGGGCCAAACACTTAAATGACCGGGGGAATATCTAATATTCTGTGGCCTATACTAAGTGGATGGGTTTTACCTTATGTTAGCTTGCCTGGGGTGAATTGAGGTCCTCCCTGGTCGGAGCCAGCGTCGCGGTCAATCTTTCCGTCGTCCCTTAACACTCAACCGCAGTGTCCCCGGGCCCTTCCGTTCATCTGTACCAAGGTGCGCCCTCTCAAACAACTTGACTTTAAACACAACCGGCAATACCAAGGTGTCAACTTGCCAGACGGCACAGCAAAGTGGATTTTCCCCAGAACCCTCAAAAAGAGTGGCCCCTCTTCGGGCCTTGGTTTGAGTAATTATTCCAAAATTGCCTTGTGTGTCGACTAGTGTGGTTGACTTCCCTTTGGAGTGCCAAATTGCTGAGTCTTATTGCGTGCCGCACCAATGGAAAGAAACAGAATAGGTCCGAGACTCACGCACGGCAGGCGTCGGTAACGCCGGTCAGACGACCCCGCTCGCTGGAAACCAACCAGGGATGACTGTCAAACCACCACAGCATAAGAGAGTGTTCTACCTATGAATACAAAACAGGATGAAGAGCAAGTGAAACTTAAAGTGAATTAAGGCTTTCTTTGTCTAAACCAAATTGAGTACTTATGTAGAACATAAAAAGCAAAGGCTTTACTAAATAATGGTAAAAACAAAAGGGAATTATGACAATGTTAATTATCAGAATCACCTAATCCCTAAAAGAAGAGATATCAATAAGTAAAGCAGGATGTCACAGGAGGAGGCAAGCTGTAGTAGCGGGTTTGTGCCACAAAGGGGACGTACTTCCTCTCAGTGGTCAACCTGGTTGAAAAGACAGCTTAATTTAAATTGCAATTCAAACTGGTTTAAACTCAATTTAAATAAGTGTATAAAGAGATGTTAAGTAACATCTAATCTAGTAAGGATACAGTTGTGATGAAGTATCAATACGAAGAATAAATAAAAAGAAAAAAAATTGAACTGAGAAACTTCATTTAAATTTGAAATTTGTTTGTTTCAAACCAAATTTGAATAAGTGTAAGAAAAGTAAAGATCAAAATTATATCTGATGATGATCACGATTACTGTAAGGTATCAGTGATAAATAAAATAAAGCCAATGAAAAACTGGAAATATACCACTTCAAAACAGAATGAAAGGAGGAAAAAGTGATACACCGTCTTAGCAGGGGATGCCACAAGGGTGCGTGTCAGTGACTGCGACTACCCAAGTGGGTATCAGTGACTGACAGGCAAACACGATGTAAATTTAAATTCAAACTGGTTTAAAACCAAATTTAATTAAGCGTGTAAGGGAATTGAAAAATCAGGATAATATTTTATAATAATTAACGATAACAGCAAAGTATCATCAATAACAATAAAACAATCAAAAGAGAAAAGTAGAGATAGGCAATTCAAAACAGAATTTGAAAAGAGAGAAAAGGAGAGTTGAGTGAGCCGACTTAGAAGGCGGCCACTAGGTGGTGGACTTTTAGCAGTAAGAGAGCATTATCTGAAACGGCCCTCGCGTAATTGCGCTCATGCATGCCAAAGTCAGAAGGCGGGGCGTAATTTGAGACTTCTAAACGCCCTCTAGTGTTTAGTCAGCGGAATTACAACCACTTCTTAATGTGATTCAAAAGCTTTCAGTTCGCGTCACGCACTGATTTTCTGGAATAAATCACAAGTATACAATTAAGATCTCTGCGGATCTTTTTGGTGCTATACTGCACAAGAGTATATGGCGGGATTTCTTCGCCGCACATACACCGATGTGGACAACAGGAATTTTCGTCTGTTGGTTCGAACTCCAATAAACATTTTTCACAATAGCACTTGTGATTTAAATGTATTAGATCTTCAATTGGGTAGCTACGCCAATTTTTTTGACCAGGAGTTTATCGTTTTTGTTGAATATCACTAGGTTAACCCCAAATTCAATAACGATATTTGCATGCAAGGCCTATGTTTAAAAGGAGTCTCGCTTAAAAACATATTTATTCAAACCGGTAATACGCACGTGAGAATTCTTCATTCACAGCGATTTAAAACAAATATTAGAAATGTATCAACTGCAGAGGTATTTCTTCATCTCTTAACAGGACATTTGTAATATTAAAGTACTGCAGTCTTAGCATTTAACAGTGCTAACAATTGTCTAGGCATATTTTTAGCAACTTTTTAAAAATGTAACGTTACTGACTTCGGCTTTTTGCCTCGGTCGGTTAGGAGTGAGTTCGCGTTGCGACTTATCTCACAATTTCATAATTTCATAGCGCGCAAAAAAAAATTAATAAGCATATACACAGATTGCAATTGGATTGCTCATAAAACAAAGTTTGAAATTGCCAGCGTCCTCCACCAAACTGTAACAACATTTAGTTTTACATTAAATTAGCTCAAAATATATATAGGGAATTTTAATAATTAATCATGAATATGATTAATATATTGCATATTACAGTTAAATTATCGAAGTTGAAAATAGATTGATTGTACACACGAATGATCAATCACAACGAATTATAATTCTTCATTCATATGTCAATGATCCACTTTCAGATCGATTATATGAGATAACCTTTAATGGAGTTAATTTAGCTATCGAACTGTTTGTCCAGCAAACGGCCGTAAGATTAACTTCTCAACTTCTCAACAAAGTTATCCCTTCTTATAAACTCCAAGAAATATCAACTTTCTGGCCGTGAACATTAATTTTCCTGTGTTTATAAAATTAGACTACGCAACGTAGTCAATAATGAAAGCTTTGTTGCTAGGATCGAGATTTCATTGACTTTGTAAAATGAGCATTTTAGACAGAAGGCAATCAAGAATATAATGGTTTTAATAGTTGGACTAATAATACATCGACCTACAATTCACACAGAATATATGTATATATACCCGAAACAAACAAAACGAAAAACATTACAAACACGAATTAAAATAGGATGAGAGAGAAAGATAAAAATGAGAGGGAGAGAGAGTTGGGAAGAGAGAGAGAGAGAGAGAGAGAGAGAGAGAGAGAGAGAGAGAGAGATCTGTAGGATCACAGCTTGGCAAAATTCACCTGGACATTTAAACCTTTAAGAGACAACACGGAAAAACAGTCTGAATGCTCTAAAATCTTGGTAACTCAAATATACTTGCATATAGTTCTCATGTGTCTGAGCCCTGCGGCGTGTGTGAGCTGCTGGTCTTTGTGTGTTCCGTTGGAGCGTCACGTGGTTTGCTGCGGTCTGGAGCGCGCAGTTTCAAAGAAGGCTTAAAGGTCTTTGACGTAAATTACCAAATAAATAATTCAGACTAAGTTCATTTCTGGTGAAATGAACAAAGAAAAACAAACTTAAGCAAAAGAAAAGAAGAGGAAAGATCCCCCAGGGCGGGGATCACGAGTATGATGGTTACATCGGATCGAAGGAGAGGGAAGAGTCCAGACCAAAGTCGAAGTTCCCTCGAAGAAGGGAGTTCCCCCAAAGATGCAGTTCTTTCTCCCCCCTCCTTACTCTTACTTCACTTCTCTAAGATCCCAAAGATGAGGTGCTTGGTGGTCTTCTTTAAAGACACTTCTGTTTACGCCTCCTCTGGCGTGAATGCACCAATCAGCTGGGAGGAAAGTGTGCGGATAAGTGTTCCTTTGTTCCCTCGAGATCGACTTTGCATGTTTCATGACCGTGATGTAAAAATGCGTTCAATTTTACTCCAGAAATGATAAAACATAGTAACATACATTTTACGGTTTGCACCCATATATATATGGTTTGGTCAGATCAAGAGGATTCTAAAGGTGTGAAGAACGACATACAAACATTATAGGAAAACACAGTTACATTAAAAATGCATCTAAAAGCACCTCCGTTCATTTAGAATTATGATACGATCACATCTAACCCCAATGGAACATCGGCAAACATAAAAACATATCGAATATATCATAGTACAAGTCTCTCAATTGAGGAGATTGGAGAAAGGTCTCTTGTGTGTGTGTGTGTGTGTGTGTGTACTGTGGACGTGGCTGGGTCATTCGTTGGTGAAGATGTGGTGAACTTTTGCTCACCCCCCCTCCCGGGCAATGATATGTGTGTGCGTATTCTTTGAATTGATGAGTTTTAAGTCTGGATTACAATGACCAGTGTGGTTCATTACACAAGGTTGTCTGTGTTTGTGAGGTGTCCTGCAGAGGGGACACCACGGGATCTCCGGCCAGAGAGGCGCTCCTGTTGGGTCACATGTGGTAAGACAGAGGACCCTGTGATTACTTATCAGCGAAAAACGCCGCGGGGGCACTTCTGGCATCGGTCATTTAATTAAGTCCCATCGCCATTTGCTTGTGTGTGAATCAGTAACTTAAAAAGTCTCATGACATCTCCATTCTTCAGATTGTGAAAGAAACAGGAGTGTTTACTTAATTAGAGACTTAGTTGATTAAAACCACATGATTGCGCTGATCATCTGATTATTGCTACAGCATGTACAGAGTGAACAGCAACGGTCCTAGTACTGAGCCTTGTCGTACTCCATACTGAACTTGTGATCGATAAGAGATTTCTTCATTTACTGCTTTAAACTGATAACGGTCAGATAAGTATGATTCAAACCATGTTAATGCAATTCCACTAATGCCAACATCATTTTCGAGACTATTTAAAAGAATGTTGTGGTCGACGGTATCAAATGCAGCACTAAGATCAAGTAACACTAATAGAGAGATACATCCACAATCGGATGATAAGAGCAAATGATTTGTAACTCTAATGAGAGCAGTCTCAGTACTATGGTACGGTCTACGGTCATGACTGGAAATCCTCGCAGATACCATTTCTTTCTAAAAAGGAACATAGTTGTGAGGATACTTATTTTTCTAGTATCTTTGACAAATAGGGTAGATTTGAGATCGGCCTGTTATTGACTAATTATCTAGGATCAAGTTGCGTTTTTTTTAATTAGAGGTTTAATAATAGCCAGCTTAAAGGTTTTTGGTACATATCCTAGTGACAAAGATGAATTAATTAAATTAAGAAGTGGATCTATGACCTCTGGAAGCATTACTTTCAGTAGCTTAGTCGATATAGGGTGTAACATCCATGTTGTTAATTTAGTTGATTTAACGAGTTTAGACAATTCTTCCTCTCCTATAGTATTGAATGAATGTAATTCCTTAGGGAGACTACAATGCACTCCTTGATCTGATACTATAGTAGACGGTTGCATAGTTAATTTTCTCCCTGATATTATCAATCTTATAAGTGAAGATGTTCATTAAGTCATTACTGCTGTGCTGCTTGGAAACTTCTGTGCTTGAAGCTTTATTTTTCGTTAGTTTAGCCACTGTTTCAAATAAATACCTAGGGTTTTGTTTATTTTTTTCTAATAGGGTTGAAAAATAAGCAGATTTAGCAGCTTTTAAGTCCTCTCTATATGCAATCGAGCTCTCTTTCAATGAAATGCGAAATACCTCTATTTTGGTTTTCTTCCAGTAAGCTCCATTTTTCTGGCTGCTCTCTTAAGGGCCTGAGTGTGCTCGTTGGACCACGATGTTGGACTATTTTCTGTAATCTTCTTTAAGCGCAACGGAGCAACTGTGTCTAAAGTACTGGAAAAGAGAGAGTTAAATGTGTCTGTCGGAATATCGAGTTCTTCTGAGCTATCTGGGATGTTGAGATTATTAATAAAGCAAAATATTAGTGCCAAAAGTGTTAGGTCTAACATATTTGTAATACGGAGTCGGCTTTGAAGCCTTGGCTAAATTAAGTTTACACAAGACTAGATAATGATCTGAGATGTCTCTGCTGTAGAATTTCAACGGCATCAACATTGATTCTGTGTGACAATATTAGATCTAGAGTATGATTACGACGATGAGTAGGTCCTGACATGTGTTGTCTAACTCCATTAGAGTTAAGAATATCTTTAAATGCCAATCCCAATGTATCTTTTTCGTTATCTACACGTATTTTAAAATCATGAGAAATGTTTCTCATTGATAGCAATGGAGTACTCTGCATGTCGATAAATGACGCTAAAGGGCCAGCCTGTGCATTAGAAAGTGACTCAGAGGGGTCCTGACCAAGATTCAATATGTGACGAGTTGGGAGTGAGAACATGTTGTGTCAATCAGTCAAAATAGTAATTGAAAAGAAAAGGAGTTGGTAATCAGTTTCAACTCAACTGTAAATGGATTAAATCTTAGAATTTAGCAGTAATATATATATATATATACAAATATTTTTTTTATTCCTGTTTTACAGATTAATGTGCGCGTGACAACCATGGATGCGGAGCTGGAATTTGCCATCCAACCAAACACCACTGGTAAACAGCTGTTTGATCAGGTTGGTGTCTAAATTTAAATTCCACTGTTTTGAGTATAATACAGATTTATCAGCCAAGACTTTGCTTTGTATTCCTCATAAAAATGTTTTGATTTCAAAAGTTTCTTTATTTTCCATTTCTCAGAACTATCATTGTTCTCAATTGCTTAGATAGCTTGCAAGGCAGACGTTTGATTTTTGGTAAAATGTACCAAATTTGATCATGTACCTGATTTCCCCTTAATATACTATTATACTATTAATAATATTATTAATATTCTATTAGTATTCTCTTTTCTCAAAGAATGCTTCTTACTAGGTTTGATGCGATAGTCGGTGTTGCTGGTGTTTAGTCGCTACACGGGTTACATCACTTGCCCAACGTGGCACCGCCATTTAGATTTTTTTAAACTAATAGCATAAAGTAAATAAGTAAGACATGTAACAACATTTAGTTTTACATTAAATTAGCTCAAATTATATATAGGGAATTTTAATAATTAATCATGAATATGATTAATATATTGCATATTATAGTTAGATTATCGAAGTTGAAAATAGATTGATTGTACACTCGAATGATCAATCACAACGAATTATAATTCCTCATTCATATGTCAATGGTCCACTTTCAGATCGATTATACGAGATAACCTTTAATGGAGTTAATTTAGCTATCGAACTGTTTGTCCAGCAAACGGCCGTAAGATTAACTTCTCAACTTCTCAACAAAGTTATCCCTTCTTATAAACTCCAAGAAATATCAATTTTCTGGCCGTGAACATTAATTTTCCTGTGTTTATAAAATTAGACTACGCAACGTAGTCAATAATGAAAGCTTTGTAGCTATAGGATCAATATCTCATTGACTTTGTAAAATGAGCATTTTAGACAGAAGGCAGTCAAGAATATAATGGTTTAAATAGTTGGACTAATAATACATCGAACTACAATTCACACAGAATATATGTATATACACCCGAAACAAACAAAACGAAAAACATTACAAACACGAATTAAAATAGGATGAGAGAGGAAGATAAAAATGAGAGGGAGAGAGAGTTGGGAAGAGAGAGAGAGAGAGAGAGGGAGAGAGAGATCCGTAGGATCACAGTTTGGCAAAATTCATCTGGACATTTAAACCTTTAAGAGACAACACGGAAAAACAGTCTTAATGCTCTAAAATCTTGCTAACTCAAATATACTTGCATATAGTTCTCATGTGTCTGAGCCCTGCGGCGTGTGTGAGCTGCTGGTCTTTGTGTGTTCCGTTGGAGCGTCACGTGGTTTGCTGCGGTCTGGAGCACGCAGTTTCAAAGAAGGCTTAAAGGTCTTTGACGTAAATTACCAAATAAATAATTCAGACTAAGTTCATTTCTGGGGAAATGAACAAAGGAAAAACAAACTTAAGCAAAAGAAAAGAAGAGGAAAGATCCCCCAGGGCGGGGGATCACGAGTATGATGGTTACATCGGATCGAAGGAGAGAGAAGAGTCCAGACCAAAGTCGAAGTTCCCTCGAAGAAGGGAGTTCCCCCTAAGATGCAGTTCTCAGGATGCAGTTCTTTCTTCCCCCTCCTTACTTCTCACAACAGATGAGGTGCTTGGTGGTCTTCTTTAAAGACACTTCTGTTTATGCCTCCTCTGGCGTGAATGCACCAATCAGCTGGGAGGAAAGTGTGCGGATAAGTGTTCCTTTGTTCCCTCGAGATCGACTTTGCATGTTTCATGACCGTGATGTAAAAATGCGTTCAATTTTACTCCAGAGATGATAAAACATAGTAACATACATTTTACGGTTTGCACCCATATATATATGGTTTGGTCAGATCAAGAGGATTCTAAAGGTGTGAAGAACGACATACAAACATTATAGGAAAACACAGTTACATTAAAAATGCATCTAAAAGCACCTCTGTTCATTTAGAGTTATAATACGATCACATCTAACCCCAATGGAACATGGGGAAACATAAAAACATATCGAATATATCATAGTACAAGTCTCTCAATTGAGGAGATTGGAGAAAAGTTCTTGTGTGTGTGTGTGTACTGTGGACGTGCCTGGGTCATTCGTTGGTGAAGATGTGGTGAACTTTTGCTCACCCCCCCTCCCGGGCAATGATATGTGTGTGCGTATTCTTTGAATTGATGAGTTTTAAGTCTGGATTACAATGACCAGTGTGGTTCATTACACAAGGTTGTCTGTGTTTGTGAGGTGTCCTGCAGAGGGGACACCATGGGATCTCCGGCCAGAGAGGCGCCCCTGTTGGGTCACATGTGGTAAGACAGAGGACCCTGTGATTACTTATCAGCGAAAAACGCCGCGGGGGCACTTCTGGCATCGGTCATTTAATTAAGTCCCATCGCCATTTGCTTGTGTGTGAATCAGTAACTTAAAAAGTCCCATGACATCTGTTTCTTTCACAATCTGAAGAATGGAGGAGCGTTTACTTAATTAGAGACTTAGTTGATTAAAACCACATGATTGCGCTGATCATCTGATTATTGCTACAGACACTACAATTAAAACGGAACGCATCTGCTCAATTCAGCGTGAGCTGAATGAGAGTCACAGAAAAAATCAGCAACAGGAGTGAGATTTCACCTCACTTTGCCCATTTCACCTCACTCTTGACAAGACGACGGCGGAACATTTGGTTTCAAAACTAAATGTAAAAGTACCTATTTACGCGAGTTTGTCATTGTACTGTTTTGTTGTGTTATTCATTAAGAATAATAATAAACCCACCATTACAAACTGCCGCCCCTAAATTGGAGCTAATTCAAAAGTGAAAGTAAAATGCACACGGGCATTCATAATGGTGCGTCTCCACTGGCCCGGAGAGAGTGTGTTTGCACTCAACTTCCATAGAAATTAATTAAAAAACACTCGCACTGCTCCGCAAAGAGGGAAAAACTCCAATGCTCTGTGACATATCAGAACGACACAGGATGCAATTGCAAATAACGCTTTATTTCTGATGAAATAGACAGGCATGTCAGATCAGACACACAGGGGTCGAGACGGCACAACACAGATGGAACAGTGGCGCAGGAGGACGCCTTATCTGATGATTGTAATCATCGATCAGAGAGTGATCCAGGATGTCTCTAGCAGGTACCCAACTTCTCTCCTCCGGACCGTAACCCTCCCAGTCCACCAGGTATTGAAATCCGCGTCCCCTCCTTCTCGAGTCCAGAATACGATTTACCGAATACGTTGGTTCCCCATCTACGAGACGCGGCAGTGGGGGAACCGGGACTGGGGGATTAATACGTGCGTAAAACACAAGTTTTATTTTGGAAACATGCAAGGCGGGATGAATTCTCCTGTACGCCGGAGGAAGTTTGAGGCGGACTGTCACCGGACTAATGATCTTGGTGACAGGGAACGGACCAATGAATTTGGGAGCAAATTTATTAGATACGGATCGGAGAGGAATATTCTTAGTAGAAAGCCACACTCTTTGACGGGAGTAAACGGGAGGCTTTGACCTGTGGCGATCGGCCTTAGCCTTGGTGCGCTTCCCCGCCTGGAGGAGAGTCTCACGGGCTCTATTCCAGGTGTGGTGGCACCTCTGGACATACGCATGGGCAGAGGGGACCGTGACTTCGGATTCCATACTAATAAAAACTGGTGGCTGGTAACCTAAATTACATTCAAACAGCGAGAGGCCCGTGGATGACACTGGCAACGAATTGTGGGTGTACTCCACCATCGAGAGTTGCTGGCTCCAGGAGGAAGGATTCTTGGAAACCAAACATCGCAACACTCTCTACAAGTCTTGGTTGGCTCTCTCGGTTTGTCCATTGCTCTGGGGATGAAACCCCGTAGATAGACTGACAGTCGCCCCCAGTAATCTACAGAACTCCTGCCAAAATTTGGACACAAACTGGGGACCCCTGTCAGAGACCACGTCTATCGGGAGGCCTTGAAGTCGAAAGACGTGATCTATGACAGTTACCGCTGTCTCCTTGGCTGAGGGTAATTTGGGTAAGGGAATGAAATGAGCCGCCTTCGAGAACCGGTCCACGACAGTCAAAATGACTGTCTTGCCCTGGGAGGACGGGAGGGCGGGAACAAAATCTAGAGCGATGTGGGACCAGGGTCTCGAAGGGACTGATAACGGTTGGAGTAACCCATCTGGGGGTCGATTGGAAGTCTTATCAGTGGAAGCAAGCCGAGCAAGCCAATACGAAATTGCGGATGTCACGAGCCATCATGGGCCACCAGAATCGTTGTCTTAAAACTGGTGCGGTTAACTCCTGGATGACACGCTATGCTGGAAGAATGTCCCCACTGAATAAATTCGGACCGATTCCCCTCTGGTACGAATAAACGGTTCGGTGGGCACTCGGGCGGAGGCGTTACCCCTTCTAAGGCCGACATGACCCTCGATTCGATCTCCCATCTGAGAGCGGAGACAAATATAGTCTCTGGTAAAATACGCTCGGGAGTAGAAGGGCATTCGGTCTGATCAAAAATATGAGATGAGTCGGGTTTGATGTTTTTGGAACCCGGGCGGTACGAGAGAGAAAAGTCAAAACGTCCGAAAAACAGTGCCCACCGAGCCTGCCTAGAGTTGAGTCTTTTAGCAGTTCAAATGTATTCTAGATTCTTGTAATCAGTCCAAACAATAAAAGGTACTCCTGACCCTTCTAACCAGTGACGCCATTCCACCACCGCTAACTTGACTACCAACAACTCTGTTACCTATGTCATAATTGTGTTCGGCAGGAGATAAACAATGGGATAAAAACGCGCAAGGATGCATCTTGTCGTCTGAGGAAGACATTGGGAAAGAACTGCTCCTACCCCCACCTCTGACGCGTCGACCTCCACCACGAACTGACGTGATGGATCAGGGGATACAAGAATGGGAGCTGAAACGAAGCGGCTCTTGAGTTTAACGAATACAGCCTCGGCTGCATTGATCCACCTGAACGTCGTTCTGGGGGAGGTCAAGGCAGTCAGAGGCGCGGCAGCTGGCTGTAGTTGCGAATAAAACGCCAAACCTCAGAAACCTCAGTAGGGCCTTACGGGAATCTGGACTTGGCCAATCTATCACAGCCTTAACCTTGTCAGGATCCATACGCATTCCCTCAGACGAGATGATGTGACCTAAGAAAGGAACAGACTGTGCATAAAAAACACATTTCTCCGCCTTGACAAAAAGCCCATTCTCTAGCAACCTCCGAAGCACTCGTCTGACATGCTGAACACGCTCCTGGAGAGAAGATGAAAAAATCAATATGTCATCCAGGTAAACATATATGAACTGGTCAACCATATCTCTCAGCACGTCATTGACGAGTGCCTGGAAGACCGCTGAGGAGTTGGACAGCCCGAACGGCATGACCAAATATTCAAAGTGCCCCCTAGGGGTATTAAATGCGGTCTTCCACTCATCG
Organism: Meda fulgida; assembly: GCA_030578275.1. Lineage (NCBI taxonomy): Eukaryota > Metazoa > Chordata > Actinopteri > Cypriniformes > Leuciscidae > Meda > Meda fulgida. The sequence goes on along the minus strand of CM060616.1, from coordinate 21,929,449 downwards.
CCCCTCCTTATGCGGACCAAATGATAAGCATTACGTAAATCCAGTTTTGTGAAGATGGATGCTCCCTGCAACCTCTCCAAGGCTGAAGACATCAACGGCAAAGGGTAAGTGTTCTTTACCGTGATGTTGTTCAACCCCCGGTAATCAATACAAGGTCGCAAGGATTCATCCTTCTTCCCCACAAAAAAGAACCCCGCCCCCGCTGGAGATGAGGAAGGGCGAATGAACTTGGATGCTAGAGAATCAGAAATATATTTCTGCATAGCCTCCCTCTCTGGTATAGAAAGTGAATATAACTTGCCTTCAGGCGGAGACTCACCTGGCATTAAGTCTATGGCACATTCGTAAGGACGATGCGGAGGTAGAGAAGCAGCACAAGACTTACTGAACACTTCTCTCAGATCCTGGTATTCCTCAGGCTAGTTAGACAAATTCACTTCCTCCTCCTGGAACACAGAAACAAGTACAGACGAACAGACTCATGACATTTGTTACTCCATGCAGACACAGAATTCTGTCTCCAATCAATTCTAGGGTTGTGCAGTGTAAGCCAGGGATGTCCGATTACTACTGGTGCAATGGGTGAATCCATGAGGAAAAATATTATAGTTTCTGTGTGGTTGCCAGATGTAGTGAGTGTGATTGGTCCAGAAATGTGAGAAATGTTAGGAAGTTCTTGACCATTGAGGGCGTTGATGGAGATCTTGTGATTGAGGGGAGAAAAGGGGATAAGAAGCTGCTTAGCGAGTCTAATGTCCAGAAAATTACCTTCTGCCCCAGAGTCCAGTAAAGCCTTGGTGTCGTGAAAGTGAGTTGCCCACCTGAGCCTTACTGGAAGGAGAGTAGATGATGAGGTCTTCTCGGCGGAGATCCCACCCGATAGTAGCCTCACAGTTACTATCGGGCTTGCTCTTTTACCAGGCATGAATTGATGAAGTGCCCCGGTTTTCCACAGTATAAACAAAGTCCTTGGGATCTCCGCCTTTCTCTCTCCTCCCGGGAAAGCCGAGCTCTGCCCACCTGCATGGGCTCGTGATGGGTGACGGGGCTGACCGTGTCCTCGCTGACGGTGCATGCACTCTCCGTGCTGAAGAAATTACGATTCTGGACGACCTAACTCCTCCTGCTCAGCCGAGTATCGACCTGAAGAGCCAACTCAATGAGTCCGTTAAGTTTTGCGGGTAAGTCCAACATGTAAATCTCATTCTGGACACAGTCAGCCAGCCCATGCAGGAAACGGTCCCACTGCGCCTCCTCGTTCCATTGCCACTCTGCGGCCAGGGTGCAGACTTGGATGGAATATTCCGACACCGAGCGGTCTCCCTGGCGAAGATCAGCGAGTTGTCTGGCCGCCTCCCTACCCGCCACAGCCCGATCGAAGACTCTCTTCATTTCCTCTGAGAGTGCCAGGAACAAGGCGCAGCATGGATTTCTGTTCTCCCACACCGCCGTTCCCCAAAGTGCAGCCTTTCCAGACAATAGTGTTAGTACAAATGCCACCTTGGACTGTTCTTGGGCAAACATCTGCGGCTGTAACGAAAAGTGCATAGAGCATCTGGTTAAAAATGCCCTGCAGTACTCAGGCTCACCTGCATATCCCTCAGGTGTGGGTAAGCGTGGCTCACGAAGAGTCAGTCCTTCTGGAGGTGTAGATTGAACGGGCGGTGTGGGCGGCACAGTGGGAGCTCTAAGATGTTGTAGTTGTTGGGTGAGCTCAGACACCTGCGCCACAAGTGCTTGAACCGCTCGACCCGTATTTGCGATGCCCTCTTCTTGTTGGTCCATCCTCGCGATACTGTTGGCAGCGAAGTTGTCCCAGTCTGATGCGCTTGCTGCATCCATCAAGGTCAGATCATTCTGTGACATATCAGAACGACACAGGATGCAATTGCAAATAACGCTTTATTTCTGATGAAATAGACAGGCAGGTCCGATCAGACACACAGGGGTCGAGACGGCACAACACAGATGGAACAGTGGCGCAGGAACCCAGGTGAGCTGGTGGTGCTGGTGCTGGTGATAACCCTCCGTGTAGGTGCTCGCTGATCACATGGTGAGTATCCGTGACAGCGTGTGGAAGTCCCGTGAAGGCAATCCAGAGACACGTAACGATACACAATCCACACCGGGAACGACAGCACGACGAACAGGTAATCCACTCAGCGACGACGACACAAAGAACAGGAATCCACTCATAAACAAGGGCACGGGGAACAGGAACACACCGGAGACAAACAATGATCTGACAACATGAGACACCAGTTACTGAACATATAAAGCCACATACAAAGTGAAACCAGCTGGCGCAGCTGATCAGAAGTGATCAGTGACCACGCCCACACTAAACACACACACAGCACACCAGACGAGAGAGAGAAAGTAAATTGATCAAACGTGACATGCTCCCTCCCTGCAGGTTTTGTTTTGTCTGCTTTTAAGTTGTTGTTTTATATACAATTAAATTCAGAATATAATACAATTGAATACAATTTTACTTCTTTGTAACTTAAATGGCCACTCAGACCAGAGATCGTGTTCATTGTCTGGTGTTCATAGATCTTGCGCTCAAATCAGTGAGAGGAGCAATAATATTTCCTTCGGAGCAGAGCCGGATCCAGCTTTCTAAAGATTCCACTCCACTGCACATTCATCCCAGATTGCAGAGAATCTGTGAAATAAGCAATAGGTCTAAGGTTATGAAGTTCACTTTTATTTTATGAAGTTGCCAAATGTCAGGGTTTTTCCTTGCATAGAGAATTATGAGGCGGTCAAATCTGTCAATTTTCGTGCCGTCTCCGGTTGTCAACCAATTTGTAGACCCCAAGTGGTGTTCAATCACCTGCCTGATGAGATGAAAGCCCTTTTTGCCAGATTTTTTTTAAATATACAGTACTGTTCAAAATTCTTATGCACGTTTGTATTTTCACACCAAAACATTTTTTAAGCTTCAGTTATTTATATCTGTATCTGTATTTATAGCTGTAGTGTGTCAGTAGGAAATACCACTTTACATTTCCAAACATTCATTTTGCCTTTTAATCCAGTGAGATTTTTGTTTACAAAAGGAGTCTGACAATAGCCAGTATGATCCACACAGAGATCTGATCTTACCAGTCTATGATTACATGAAGAAACAGAAAAACCTGACACAGACTAAATCCAGAAGAACAGCGGCAACATCTCCAAGACGCTTGTAGAAACCTACCTGCAAAGCTACAGTACTGTGAAAAGTTTTAGACACTTATCAAATTATCAAAAATAATGTCATAGATAGATTTTATTTACCAATTAGCCTAACTTATATAAACCAAACCAAATCAATATTTGCTGTGACCACTCTTTGCGTTTAAATCAGATTTTCTCCTAGGTACACTCGCACAAAGTTTTTTAGGTAGCTTTGCAGATAGGTTTCTCCATGTGTCTTGAGACGTTGCTGCTGTTCTTCTGGATTTTGTCTCTGTTTGCCTGTATGCCTTATGCCAGAAAGAGAAAAGGAAACAAAATGTCATGTCACAATGTATATGTAGTGAATCGGGATTAGGGGTAGGCGACATGTCCAAAATCTTATATAGCAATTTGAGCAATTTTATTTAATATAGTTTTTTGCTTCAAATCCATTTTTTATATAAAAGTTTTTGATACCATTGCAATTTCATAATTCATATCAACAATTTTAATATCACATAAAACTAATACTAGTAAAAAAAAAAGCTTCTTACATTGTGCACTTTATTTGCACAGCTCCTTCAGATTTATGTTATGTTGTTCACGTCATCCTGCAGGTGGTGAAGACGGTGGGTCTGCGTGAGGTCTGGTTTTTTGGCCTGCAGTATGTGGACAGTAAAGGTTATACAACGTGGCTGAAGCTGAATAAAAAGGTGAGGCTTTCCATCCCACTTTCCCCCCACTAGTACTGCTGTTCTCATTGTGCCACAATTCCACTACACATTAGATGTGCGATTTAACTGACTCTGTTCAACAGCAGCCAAAAATATGTGGGAAAAAGATCTACTCTAAAAGTATGTGAAAGCCTGTACTTTTTCCCTATAAACAGCTCTATGGTAACTTGCAAAAACAGCTTTATTTTTTTTTTCACACGTGCCCCTCTGCATGTGTGTTTCATAGAGCACAGAAAATAAAAATGTGATAACTAGTTAATGCAATTTTCGATAGGCGATAGGGCAATATTGTAAGTGTGAAATTCATTTCAATTAATTAGAAAAATATGTTTGAATGCTGAAAGTTATATAATCAAAATATGTGTTTCATGTTCTTTCTGGGAGAAGAAAGCATCCCAGAAAACTTCTGAAAGTGGACAGCAGTGTTTTACCGTAGCATAACATATAAATTGTAATTTTAACGTCAATGTAAACCAGGGGCTCTCTTACGAGAGGTTCTCTCGTATTGCGTAAGTTTAGCTTACGCTACAGGAAAGATTCATATATTATTGAAGCTTATTAAAGCGATATTGAAGCTAAAAAATTATCCTTAATTTTGTATTCATTGTCAACGCAGTGCAGCAGCTAGCAGACCTAGAGCAGGCTGTCTAGCGTGCTCATTGGCTGCCCTGCGGCAACTGCAGCAGCCTACCACTGAGCCCGTGACGTCACATCCAATCAAGGGTGCTTGCGCCCTCACTGCGTCCTAGCCCGCCAGAATCTCTGATTTTCAGCTCTTCAGCGAAGCTCTCCGCATCGCTGGATCTAGAGAGAAGAGCCGCCGTCAAGAAAGCGACAAGCCAGCTTAGGACAGCGCTTGAAGAAGCCGGCCGTTGGAGCGTTGGAGACCGCTCTTCTGCGCTCTCTGCCTGGGCCAGGAACACTCAGCCCTCGCCCTCTCGTGGAGGATGCGAGCGCTGCGAGGAACTTCCGATGTCGACCCTGCGGGCTCAAATCGAAATCTTTAACCACAGCACGTCATGCAGAGCCCTCTCGAGCTCTCTGCATGACCCTGACGGGCATCATCTGTCACATGTAGGTCCCGTGCCCACTACTAGTGCGCGCGCCCTCATACAAGCACTGTTCCCAGTAACTGCTCGACCAACGAGCACGCGGCTAGCTCTTTACGTACAAGAGAGCTACCCCGCCATCGCGTCCCCGTTTCGCACGTCATGCTGAGCCCTCTTGAGCTCTCTGCATGACCCGGACGGGCATAAACATACGCGATGTACTGGATGCGTGGTAAGAGCAGAATTCTATCTGCGTCACATGAAGGTCACGTGCCCACTACGAAGTGTGCGCGCCCTCATACAAACACTGTTCCCACAGTAACTGCTCGACCAACGAGCACGTGGCTAGCTCTCCTTACGTTACAAGAGAGCTACCCTGCCCTCTTATGTTCATATCCTGACTGATATGAGGCTGCACTTTGTGATGCGCGTGAAATGCCTGTTTCGCGGACCGCCGTCGAAAGGTCCCCCCCTGTATTTGGCAGCCAACGAGCCGGTACTGCAACCCGCTCGCCTGCACATGTCCGCCGTTTTTGTGGCGACCCAGAGAAATCTCTAAGTGAGTATAATGTCTGGTTATCCGGTTCACGCCGTTGGTGTCTTAGTGTAGATAAGGTGCCCAGATCTCGGTGTTCACCCCTACACACAAGCACAATACCCCCCGTGTCTCGCGCAGAGCACACTCTCATAAAGCTGGCAAATGCCGCTCGAGTGCTGGATGTAGGAAACGTGCCCACAACTCTGTGCTCGTGCCTATTTTCTGCCCGCTCTGTCACCCGGCCAGAACAGCCTCATATGTGTGAGGTTATGAATGTAAGTTACGTGCCCGCTCACGAGTGCTCACGCTTACTAATTACCACGCCATTACACGCTTACCAATTCACAAAATTAACGGAATGCATAGCTGATTTAAAAAATTGGATGACTAGTAATTTCCTACTACTAAACTCTGAAAAAACAGAGATTCTAATTATTGGACAAAAAACTTCCTCACGTAATAACCTAGAATACTGTCTAACACTTGATGGCTGCTCTATTAAGTCTTCGTCGTCGGTTAGGAACCTGGGTGTGCTCTTTGATAGCAATCTTTCATTTGAAAGTCACGTGTCTAGTATCTGTAAAACCGCATTTTTCCATCTTAAAAATATATCTAAATTACGACATATGCTCTCATTAACAAATGCTGAACAATTAGTTCATGCTTTCATGACATCAAGGCTAGATTATTGTAATGCTCTACTGGGTGGTTGCCCTGCACGCTTAATAAATAAACTACAGCTGGTCCAAAACGCTGCAGCTCGAGTTCTTACTAGAACCAGGAAATATGACCATATTAGCCCGGTTCTGTCAACACTGCATTGGCTGCCTATTAAACATCGTATAAATTTTAAAATATTGTTGATTACTTACAAAGCACTAAATGGTTTAGCTCCGCAGTACTTGAGCGAGCTCTTAACGCATTATAGTCCTTCACGTCTATTGCGATCTCAAAATTCGGGCCAGTTGATAATACCTAGAATATCAAAATCGACTGCGGGCGGTAGATCCTTTTCCTATTTAGCACCAAAACTTAGGAACAGTCTTCCTACCATTGTCCGGGAAGCAGACACACTCTGTCAGTTCAAAGTTAGACTAAAAACACATCTCTTTGACCTAGCATACACATAATATATTATAGACTTCTATAATTCAATGTTAGGCTGCATAGATTAGGTCAGCCGGAACTGGGAACACGTCCCTTAAATCCTGATGTACTCGTTACATCATCATAAGAAGAATGGCATCTACGCTAATTTTAGTGTCTTTGTTTATCCCGAGGTTTTCCCGCAGCCTACCGGATCCAGGCCGTATCTAGATCTGACTAGGAGCTTTGCCTGGACCCGATGACAACGCAGTGCTGAAGTGCCAACTAGCCTCTCCCTATGGAGGATCCCTTTCCCACTCTACAGATAAAACATTGTGATTCCGGTTCGCGTACCCACCCCGAAGTGATAAAATAAAACAAAATTCTGTATCAAATTACAGTTACTGTGAATCCGGCCTCTAGTTCATAAACGCCAGAGGAGAACTGGCCCCCGACTGAGCCTGGGTTCTCCCAAGGTTTTTTTTTTTTCTCCATTAGGTCACCTGGTGGAGTTTTAGGACACCAGTAGGTCACTTGATGGAGTTTTTCGGTTCCTTGCCACTGTTGCCTTTGGCTTGCTCAGTTGGGGATATTCAAAATAATTAACCAAGCATTAATACCATTGATCAGCCCTACCAAACGTGGATGTTTATTCTCTAAGAAACAAACATTGTTATGTTATTTGATTGATATTGTGAAGCTGCTTTGATGCAATTTATATTGTGAAAAGCGCTATATAAATACACTTGACTTGACTTGACTTGACTAACAGACACATCGCCTCCGGCGCTGCTCGCACATTACAAAGTTTTCACAAACGTTCCCCATTCAAGCAGCCGGGCCGTCTCGTGTAAAACAGCCAGCTGTCGCTGTCAGCGAGCCGCCGTACTCAAGTGCTCATAACTGATCGGGCTGTGAATGTAAGTCACGTGTCCGCTCACGAGCGCGCACGCTTTCTGGCAACGCTCACACGGCCATTAAACCGGCTCACGCCGATGGTGTTTTAAGTGTAGAAAAAGTGCCCACTCCCCAGTGCTCACCCCTACACACAAACACAGCACTTCCCGTGTCACCCACAGAGCCCACTCTCATAAAGCTGGCGAATGCCGCTCGACTGTTAACTGTAGGAGATGTGCCCACGCCTCCGTGCTCACATCTACTATCTGCCCGCTCTATTACCTGCCAAATCACGCGCATCACAAAGTGCAGCTTCATATCAGTCAGGATATGAACATAAGTCTTGTGCCCGCTCGCAAGCGCTCACACTTACTAACATGCACTTCGCCCCGGGGTCAAGCACGCGTCACGAAGTACAGCCTCATATCGGTCAGGTTATGAATGTAAGTCCTGTGGCCGCTCACGAGCGCCCACGCTTACTAACATACACGCCGCCCAGGGCTCTGCTCGCACATCACAAAGTGATCACAAAGCGTTCCCCATTCACAGCAATCGGGACGCTACAAATGAAACAGCCTGCCACCGCTGTCAGCGAGCCGCTATTCAAGCACAGAGAGCGCGCCGCGCTCATTCCTCCGGTTCAGTTTCTCGGGCCCGCGCAGTGCGGCGATCAGAACCCGGAGACCATTCTGCCTCTAGTTGCACATATAAAAGCATGGGAAGCGATTCCAGGGGGGTATCAGAATGGGTGCTAAGCACAATAAAGCAGGGCTATGCATTACAGTTCGCTCGCCATCCCCCACGCTTTCGAGCACTGACCGCGACGACAGTGAATGCGGAAGTAGCACATCTACTTCGCTCAGAAATAGCAAAACTGCTGTGCAGAGGGGCCATAGAGCCGGTGCCACCTTCTCTGAGCGAGTCAGGCTTTTACAGCCGTTATTTCCTCGTGCCCAAGAAGGACGGGCCTCTCAGACCCATACTAGATTTGAGGCTTTTGAACAAAGCTCTCATGAAAAGACCGTTCAAAATGCTTACAACCAGACAACTCCTCGCGCACGTTCGCCCGAGGGACTGGTTTATATCTCTCGAGCTGAAAGATGCCTACTTTCAGATTCAGATAATACCCCATCCCAGGCCATTCTTGAGATTCGCCTTCGACGGTCAGGTTTATCAGTACATCGTCCTGCCGTTCGGTCTGTCTTTAGCACCCTGTACATTTACGAAGTGCATGGACGCAGCTCTCGCCCCCTTGAGAAATCAGGGCATGCGAATTTTGAATCTGTACGATTGGCTGATTCTGACACAGTCAGAGGCAGAAATATTATCTCACAGAGCTGCGCTCCTCAGTCACCTGGAAAGCCCGGGTCTCACGGTCAACTAAACCAAGAGCTCATTACTGCCCAGTCAGTCAATTTCCTTTTTAGGAATAGAACTGGAGTCTGTGGCTATGACGGCCTGCTTATCAACACAGCGCGCGCGCCGTGTTCAGCGACTGGCCACGTCTTTCCAGAAGGGCAGCACCGCCCCTCTGAAGACATTCCAGAGGATGCTGGGCTACATGGCTTCAGCTGCTGCGGTACTTCAGCTGGGTTTGCTGTGCATGCTCCCGCTACAACGCTGCCTGGCCGCTTGTGTGTCACACCGAGCTTGGGAGTCCGGCTGCGAGCGGATCAGAGTGACACAGAGCTGCATTACAGCTCTGCAGGCCTGGTTAGCGGTTGACTGGTACCAGCGGGGCGTGATTATGGGAACTGTCTCATACCGAAAGGTCATCTCGACAGATGCGTCCAACTCGGGTTGGGGTGCTCTCTTCGAGGGCAGACCAGTCTTTGGCCTGTGGTCAGACCAGGAGAAACTCCTCCATATAAACTGTCTGGAAATGATAGCAGTTGAGAACGCGCTGAAGCGTTTCCTCCCGTTCATACAGGACCACCATGTTCTGGTCCGCTCGGACAACATGTCTGTAGTGTCCTACGTGAACCGCCAGGGCGGTGTCAGATCCAGAAATCTCTGCAATCTGGCAGAACGCCTCCTCGTTTGGTCTCAGCACCATCTGCGCTCGCTGAGAGCTGCGCATGTGCCAGGACACCTGAACGACGGCCCAGACAGACTGTCCAGGAACAATGTTCCCCCGGGGGAATGGTCCCTGCACCCCCAAAGAGTCCAGTAGCTATGGCGCCTTTTTGGCAAAGCGGAAGTCGACTTTGCGTCAAAGGACAACGCTCACTGCCCAAAGTTCTTTTCAAAGAACGAGGACGCGTTGGCCCAAAACTGGCCCAGCCGCCCACTATATGCTTTCCCTTCAGTCTCTCTGTTGCCACAGGTGATCAAGAGAATCAGGGAAACGCGCCATTCAGTGCTCCTTATAGCCCCGCGATGGGAGAACCAGACTTGGTTCCTGTAGCTGACGCGGCTGTCACAGACAGCCCCGTGGCCAATTCCGGTGAGAACAGATCTCCTCTCTCAATCTCGCGGCTTGATCTGGCATCCCCATCCAGAGCGTTGGTCTCTGCACGTATGGTTGACCAACGGTTACCCGTTGCCCTGGCAGACGCAGTAATGAACACAATCACACAGTCTATAGCTCCTTCTACCAGAAGGCTCTATGCGTCTAAATGGTCTGTTCTCTAAATGGTGCGCTGACAAAAAGCTGAACCCACGAATGTGTGGGGTTTCACGGTTGCTTAGTTTCCTTCAGGAGCTGTTGGATAAGGGAAGGTCCCCTTCCACGCTTAAAGTCTATCTGGCAGCTGTTGCAGCGTTCTCAGAATCGACTCACGGCCAGTCAATAGGCAGGAACGAGCTTGACATCCGCTTCCTTAGAATTTGTATTTGTGGTGGGGATCTCAATGTAATACTGAATTATAATCTGGACACAACTAGTCAAATCAGAAGTAAAAAAGCAATTGGAAAATGTTTAAACACTACCCTAAAAGAAACTGGACTTGTAGATGTATGGAGGCTATTACATCCCACACAAAGAGGCTGTACCCATTATTCTGTCCCGCACTCCGTACATACACGAATTGATTATTTTCTAATGCAAAAGGAAACACGTTACAGAGTGTTGGATTGTAAAACTGGAGTCGCTGATATCTCAGATCATAATGCAATTTTCTCAACTATCCACTTCACACCCAAAAACTCTGTGTGGCGGCTCAATGTGGGTATTCTCAACAATGAGAAAATTGTGAATGATATTAAGCAAGAAATTGATACATTTCTCAGGGAAAATGTTAATGGGGAAGTAAATCCTTTAATTCTCTGGGATGCATTGAAGGCTGTGCTACGGGGAAAGATAATAGCTATAACTGCACAATTTTGTAGTTTCGTAATTTATTCAAGGATAGCCTCTTGAGATGCAACATCTCATTTTCAAGAGGGTCCTATAAACACAAATACAAAAAAACAAAGCATAAGAAAACATTACATAACATACATTACAGATACACATACAAAACTCATTCATACACAACTCATTCATACACAAGCTCTCTCACCCACTCACACCGATCACTCAAATTAACCAATGTTTTATTCAAAGTTAAATAATACAAGTTGTAGTAATAAATATATACTAATATTTACTAGTAATAAATATTATAACTGCACAACTTAAGAGAGTTAGAAATAAATGAAAGCGTAAAAGAGAATTTAATACACAAAAAAAGATAACTGAAGTGAAAACACAAATAGAAGATTTACTTAATCAAGAAGTAGAGAAAAAGGCAAGATACGTCAAGCAAAGTTATATGAACTTGGTCCCAAGTCAGCAAAGTTACTTGCTCGTAGATTGCGGAAAAATCAAACGGACACTGCAATTCACAAAATTAAAAACCCAATATCACAGAAAATTGAAACTAAGCCTGAGGAGATTGAAAAGATTTTTAGAGAATACTATCAAAAACTCTATTCACAAGAAGAGACCGTGAACAATAGGGATTTCCCGTATTCATTAGATTTACCTAGCATTGGGGAGTTACAGAACAAAACAATCACCAAAGAGATTTCACTAGAAGAATTAAATAAGACGCTGGGAAAAATTAAGACTAATAAAACTCCGGGTGGTGATGGGTTTCCTGCGGAGTGGTACAGAAAATTTTGTGACAAATTGAACCCAATTATATTAAGATCTTTCAATTGGATGATAAAGGAAGGTCGCATGCCACTATCTTAGAAAGAGGCCATTGTGTCTTTGATTTCCCCTTGAAAGAGGGGAAAGATAGAGATGATTGTGTTAATTACAGACCCATTTCCATTTTGAACGTGGATTATAAATTGTATACTTCAATTATTGCTAAAAGACTGGAATCATTTGTTACAGAATTGATTGATGAGGACCAAAGCGGGTTCATTCCAGGTAGACAAACACAGGATAATATTAGAAGAACTTTACACATACTCTGAAAAATCAATAGGGAAAAATCGAGTGCAGCTCTTATAAGCCTGGATGCTGAAAAGGCATTCGATAGGGTGGGGTGGGAATTCCTTTGGATTAGATTTGGATTTAATCAAGATTCAATAAATATTATTTGGGCAATTTACCAACAGCCTACCGCCAGAATCAAAGTGAATGGGTCTCTAATAGAGCGTTTCTATTTAAGCAGAGGAACGAGGCAAGGTTGTTGTTTAAGCCCCATCCTCTTTTCTCTGTATATTGAACCACTGGCACAAGCCATTAGACAAGAGGAGGGATTAAAGGGTATCACTATGGGACAAATGGAGCACAAAATAGGACTATTTGCTGACGATGTTATGCTATACTTGGATACATCTCTCCCTAAACTTTTGGAGGTAATTGAACAGTTTCATGTTTGCTCTGATTATAAACTAAATATCACAAGAACTCACATTATTCACTTTAATACTCTCCAGGAGAAGAAATTAAAAATAAATTAAATGTAAATTGGAAAACAAAAACACTGAAATATTTAGGTATAATCATTACAAAAAAAGAGAATACGTCTCTCTACTTTGCATCTGCCAAAAGAGAAAGGATTTAAAACTATACTTTCAAGCTGCACAACTATGACCTTTGTGCCTTTGGTGTGATAACTCTTATATTGCGGGATGGAAAGATATTGAGACTTATGTACCAGATTATAATGTTCAAACCGCCTAGATGACACTCTAAGGAAGAGTATAAATCCTATAGTCACATTTTCCCTTGGGATATGGTTCTCTTTGATTAAGCAATTGAAACTTAAAAATGATCAAAAAATACTGAGATGGATTGCACTGGATAACAGTTTCAAGCCGGCTATTTATGAACGTACTTTTAAAGATTGGATGAGTAAGGGCCTGACAGCTCTCTGCATAACTATCAAAACAATAAGATGAAGAGTTTTCAGGAGCTTAAGGATAGTTTTGATCTAAATAACCAGGATCTATTCAGATACTTACAGCTGAGAGATTACTACTGCAAAGAAATTAAGGGGTTTTCTTCTGACGAGGTAAACCTTCTTATTGAAATAATGTGTGGCGCTTATCAACAAAAGACTAATAAGATTGTGTCTAAACTCTATCGGAGTCTGATGAAGAACTTAAAAAACACTACACTCTATGTAAAAGCAAAATAGGAGTGTAAGTTAAAGGTTGTCCTCACAGGAGGAGGAATGGTATCAAGCATGTTGTCTACTCCAGACCTCCACCAACTCCCAACAGTGGAGAGAATTTAATTGGAAGTGTTTTAAGAGGTTTTTCATCACCCCTTATTTGAAGAGTAAACAACTTGGGATACCTCAAGACTGTTGGAGGGACTGTGGTAGTAGGGACGCAAACCACACCCACATCTTCTGGACATTCAACCAATTTGGTCTGTCGTTAACAATACTTTACATTCCTTTGGGATATTGTACTCCAGCACCTTCTGTAAAGTTAAGTTTCTCGGAAACATCACAGAAAGTGTGCGGAAGGAGGACCTGTATTTGTCCAATTTTTTATTATCTGTGGCCCGAAAGGCTATTACTAAATGTTGGCTCAAATCTAACATCCCAGCAATGGACAAGTTTAATTCAAAGCATTTTTATAATGGAAAAAAAAAACCTACACTATAAGGTTTAGAGAATCATCATTTAAGGAAAAATGGAGAAAATTGACCCATTTTCTGGCCTTAGAACCTGCATAACTGTTCTTCCCAACTGTATACTGGGTGTTAAGTTTGTGGGATTCTACTGATTGGGTTTCTGGTAAATTTATGCAAAACATGGTATAAATATTGTAAATGTAAGGTTTATTGATCAGTGATTCCAATGAGTAAAACTAGACTTATTTTTGTTTCACGAGTTCACATTTACATAAATTAAACAGAGTAAAGATTATGCGTATTTGGCGTGCTGTCCAGGGGGAGGGCTCCGAGCTCGGAAATTTTTGCCCGAACCCAGAGTGCTCCCCCCTGTTGTAAGAGTATTTAGGAGAAGAAGTGAGGAGATGGGGTGGTGGAGGGATGCTGTTAGACTGCCAAAGAACTGAGTTAAGTTTGCTGAATATATACCTCTTACCTCATTGATTGGGAGTGTGCTCCACTCGTGTCTAATTAGGCTTGATTACCTGAATGTGCTCCACATGTGTTTAATTATCTGAACATGCTCCTCCCGAACTTTGTTAGGAAACATAATTTCAATTGTACTGGTACCTCCACCATGGCTTCCTCTGATTTTGTTCAATGTATGTTATTTTATTTTATTTTTATTTTTGTATTTTTTTCCCCTTTTTGCTTTATTGTTGTTGACATAAATTTTTTTAAAAAAAAAGGCTATTCTTCTGGTTATGAAGATTAACTTTCTGTTCTACAAGATTAGAAACTAAAGTACTTAACAAAATCAAGCTTGTAGCTTAAAATTACACATTCAAGAGGCTTGGTTCAATGAGCAGCAGACAGAGACAATCAAGCGTATAATGGGTTTTTAATAAATGAAACTATAACATACAGCTACATTTAACAACGAATATATATATATATATAATATATATATATACATTGGATATATATATATATATAATATTTCAGTTGGTGTGCAATGAATCTAAAATATATGAAGTTAAATTAAATTTTTATCATTACATTATGGAAAATAATTAACTTTATCACAATATGCTAATTTTTTGAGAAGGACCTGTATATTTACAAACAAGAATTTATAATTACTAATTTCAGCTTTAACAGTTAAAAACCTTCCAGGCTCCTCTTCTTTTTTTTTAAGCACTTTAACATTTATATTTGGAGAAAAAAGAATAGCCACACCAGCACTTAAGTTGGTCCCGTGACTGAGAAAATACTCTCCTTTCCACCACAGTCCCAATTAACTTCACTACTACTACTACTAATATGAGTTTCTTGCAAGAAAGTAATACTCAATTCTTTCATATTAATGATTTCTGATAAAACCTCATTCTTTTTCCCATCCCTCATTCCATTTATATTGAGAGCCAACACTTAAGATCTCCATGAGAAAAATAGAAAGAAGGGGAAAACAGATCAGATAGAAAAAGAACACCTCAACCATTGTCATTATTTAGATTTCCCCTTCGCTTTTCCCATCCTTTTTCCTGATCTAACAACAGTTAGGTACTTTTTAAGATGAAATCTTTTCTGTTGTGAAAGTTCATCATAGCTACTCTTTTTCCAAGCCAACATTACTGAGGCAATAAACTTTTCAGTATCCGGGAAATAATCTCTTATTTCAACTCCCGCCTTTCCTTTTGTCTTATCCAGAAAAGAATTTATCTGTTCAAGAGGATATACATCTTCTATACCCTCCTTCAACTCCTCATCACCTCTCTTTCCCTCATCAGTATACTGTGATAAACTTTCAGTCTCATCATCCATTTTCTCCTCAGAACCACATTCCTGTACATTATCTTCATCATGATCAGCATCACTCTCATCATCTTCCTCTTCCTCACTCCCCTCTTTATCAGGTAAAAAAACACATCCAGGTTTCTGCACACAGCCATCATTCTTCTCAGTTACCTCACTCACCTCCTCCTGTTGTTCGTCTACTCCCTCTGTAGCTCCTTTATCTTGCTCCTCATTTCTCTCCTTTCCTGTGTTTTTTCCCGACTCTTGACTAACTGCTCCACCACGAGATGTAGAAGGGCGCTGCTCATCCTTATGTGGACACAGTAAACGCTTATGTCCCAAATCGCCACACTCAAAACTCTTCAAACTCACTGTACTCGCATAAACCATGAACGAGTTCTCTCCGTGAGTAACGCGAAAAGTGTGTGTGTGTGCGTGTGAGAGAGAGAGAGAGAGAGAGAGAGAGAGAGAGAGAGAGAGAGAGAGAGAGAGAGAGGCGTGGACGCGATCGAACTGTGTGTGTGTGTGAGAGAGAGAGAAGGAGAGAGGCGCGGGGTGCGATCGAACTGTGTGTGTGTGTGTGTGTGAGAGAGAGAAGGAGAGAGGCGCGGGCGCGATCGAACTGTGTGTGTGTGTGCGTAATACATGTAATAAATGAATAAAAGTGCGTTTACAATTTTGGACACAAGAGGGTAGTATGGCCCTATGTATCAATTTGTGTTTAAACTATCACCCGAAGAGACCCCCC
The DNA here is from genome assembly GCA_030578275.1 of Meda fulgida. Lineage (NCBI taxonomy): Eukaryota > Metazoa > Chordata > Actinopteri > Cypriniformes > Leuciscidae > Meda > Meda fulgida. The sequence continues at coordinate 21,913,428 of CM060616.1, read as the reverse complement.
CCCCTCCCCCTCCTCACACAGATACACATACAGAATGGCAGGGTGCATTCTCTCTGTCAGAGAGAGAGAGGGAGAGAAAATTCTCAGAATCCACATTCAAGCCACAATATCTGACTTTCTGTTGGTCATTTTGCACAAAGGTCAGAACCCACGGCCATCAGGGCCGGGCTGAAGCTGCTACCCGGGCGTGGCAGGGGGGCTCAACAGCGCCCCCTTGAACGGGATCCGACTATTTGGTCCATATATCAAACACGCTTGCATCAATTAATATGAAACTTAGTACACATATAGATCTCATCGGGCCGAACATCTTTCCCCCGGTCAAGTTTTACGCCAGCCCAACAGGAAGTCGGCTATTTTGGGTTGTTTGGAAAACGTTTGCTGTGGAATTTAAAGTACTCCTCCTAGGCAATTCATTCAATCTTCGCCAAACTCGGTGTGCATGAAGTCAAGACTTTGAGGATGCTAAATTGCGGACGGATTTTTGATATCTCGAATGGTTTGGCAAGGAAATGAAATTCCATGACTAAAATAGGACATATAAAGTGTGTTATAACTTAGTTTTACCTACAGTTGCAAAACTTGGCGTGCATATTGTTCTCATCAAGCCGAACAACTTTCTAATTTACAGTCATTAGCTCGAAAAACAGAAAGTCAGATATTTTGGCTTGAATGTGGATTCTGAGAATTTTCTCTCCCTCTCTCTCTCTGACAAAGAGAATGCACCCTGCCATTCTGTATGTGTATGTGTCTGTGTGAGGAGGGGGGGGGGGTTCTCCTCGGGTGATAGTTTAAACACAAATTCATACATAGGGCCATACTGCCCTCTTGTGTCCAAAATTGTATTTATACGCACTTTTATTTATTTATTTATTTATTTATTACATGTATTATGCACACACACACACAGTTCGATCGCGCCCGTGCCTCTCTTTCTCTCTCTCTCTCTCTCTCTCTCTCTCACACACACACACACACACACACACACACATACAGTTCGATCGCGCTCGAGCTCGCTCTCTCTCTCTCTCTCTCTCTCTCTCTCTCTCTCTCTCTCTCTCTCTCTCTCACTCACTCTCTCTCACACACATTTATTTATTTATTTATTACATGTATAACGCACACACACACAGTTCGATCGCGCCCGTGCCTCTCTCTTTCTCTCTCTCTCTCTCTCTCTCTCTCTCACACACACACACACGCACAGTTCGATCGAGCCCGCGCCTCTCTCTCTCTCTCACTCACGCGCACACACACACAGTTCGATCGCGCCCGCGTCTCTCTCTCTCTCTCTCTCTCTCTCTCTCTCTCTCTCTCTCTCTCTCTCTCTCTCTCACACACACACACACAAACACACACACACACACAGTTCGATCGCGCCCGCGCCTCTCTCTCTCTCACCCACACACACACACACACACACACACACACACACACACACACACATACAGTTCGATCGCGCCCGCGTCTCTCTCTCTCCCACACACACACACACAGTTCGGTCGCGCCCGCGCCTCTCTCTTTCTCTCACGCACACACACACACAGTTCGGTCGCGCCCGCGCCTCTCTCTTTCTCTCTCTCTCACACACACACACACACATATTGGAACGTGAGTGAAGTACAAAGCCTATAATAAAGAATAGTTTAGCATCCAAATACATCGCAAATGTTGAAACAGTTTGATTCTAATGAGAGAGTTACGTGAGCCCAACACCACTTACTTTCACTTTCGCTTTACATTATTTTGGTTACTTCTTGTTTATTGTTTTTTTTTTTTAATTCTTGTTCTGTTCTGAATATCATTAAATTTAAAGGATTGCTTGTGTAATATTTTGAGTTTATCATCAAATCAGAATAATTCTCTCGGTTTAGTGATTCCCTATTTATTTTTTTATTTTTTTTCATTGTTCTAATCAGGTAAGGCAAGTAATATTCTCTGTCTTTATATATATATATATATATATATATATAAGATTTATTAAATTGAATTATAAATAACTTATTTCTGTATAAAATAAAAAAAAATTTCATTGTACTAATCAGGTAAGGCAAGTAATATTCTCTGTGTCTTTATATATATATATCTATCTCTATCTATCTATCTATCTATCTATATATATATATATATATATATATATATATATATATATATATATATATATATATATGGATTATAAATAACTTATTTCTGTATAAAATAAAAATTTCCTAATAATCCAGACCAACCAGAGCGCACTCTTCCTACAACATCATCAGTGCTGAAGCGGAACTACCAGAGGCGTTCGGCAGATAGCGAGCAGATGCAGAATATGTGTTGTATCGAGGCAGGGTCAGGTCAGGGGAATCCATTTGCAGCTTTTTATTAAGAATGGTCAAGACAGGCAGGGTGAACAATGGCAAACAGGGCAGAACAGAAAAGGCAGAGACAAACCAGGTTGAGAGGCAAAGGACAAAGACCTCTAGATAAATACTGGGCTTCTGGATTTACACATTTAAGTGCTGCAAAACATATTGACCTAAAAATGATTCTAAATTTAAATGATCTCATATATGTGGCTATTGTGGTTCACGATCATAGGCCCTGTCCCAATTGGCCCACTTCATAGCGATGAAGGGCCAAAGCTGGCGGCACCGCCACCCCGGTGCCTAAAGGGGCCCGGGTACGTACGGGGAACGTACGGGGTACGTTCACCGGCTTGGGCCCGCAATCGCTGCCCGCAGCTATATTTAGGGCCCAAAGCCTTGAAAAGGCAAAGGCCCTATTGTTTTCCTTAGGATTATTTATTAGGGCCCAAGCCTTGAAAAGGCGAAGGCCCTATTGTTTTCCTTAGGATTATTAGGGCCCAGGCCTTGAAAAGGCGAAGGCCCTATTGTTTTCCTTAGGATTATTTATTATTGGGGCCCAAGCCTTGAAAAGGCGAAGGCCCTATTGTTTTCCTTAGGATTATTTATTAGGGCCCAAGCCTTGAAAAGGCGAAGGCCCTATTGTTTTCGTTAGGATTATTCTTTATTATCTTTATTATTATTATTATTAGGGCCCAAGCCTTGAAAAGGCGAAGGCCCTATTGTTTTCGTTAGGATTATTCTTTATTAGGGCCCAAGCCTTGAAAAGGCGAAGGCCCTATTGTTTTCCTTAGGATTATTTATTATTAGGGCCCAAGCCTTGAAAAGGCGAAGGCCCTATTGTTTTCGTTAGGATTATTCTTTATTATTATAAGGGCCCAAGCCTTGAAAAGGCGAAGGCCCTATTGTTTTCCTTAGGATTATTAGGGCCCAAGCTTTGAAAAGGCGAAGGCCCTATTGTTTTCGTTAGGATTATTTATTAGGGCCCAAGCCTTGAAAAGGCGAAGGCCCTATTGTTTTCCTTAGGATTATTTATTATTATTATTATTATTATTATTATTATTTTACTACCTTTTGGGCACTTTTGGGGGCCTTAACGTGCTCAAAAACTCTTGAAACTTTGCACACGGGTCAGAACCCGCGGCCATCAGGGCCGGGTTGAAGATGGTACCCGGGCGTGGCAGGGGGGCTCGACAGCGCCCCCTGGAACGGGATTTGAAAACATGTCCGTATATCAAACACGCTTGCGAAGGCCCTATTGTTTTCCTTAGGATTATTTATTATTATTAGGGCCCAAGCCTTGAAAAGGCGAAGGCCCTATTGTTTTCCTTAGGATTATTTATTTATTATTATTATTATTATTATTATTATTATTATTTTACTACCTTTTGGGCACTTTTGGGGGCCTTAACGTGCTCGAAAACTCTTGAAACTTTGCACACGGGTCAGAACCCGCGGCCATCAGGGCCGGGTTGAAGATGGTACCCGGGCGTGGCAGGGGGGCTCGACAGCGCCCCCTGGAACGGGATTTGAAAACATGTCTGTATATCAAACACGCTTGCATGAATTAATCTGAAAATCGGTACACATATAGATCTCATCGTTTCATATATCCTTTGCACTCTTACTTTTTACGCCAGCCCGACAGGAAGTCGGCTATTATGGGTTGTTTGGGAACTCATGTTCAGGAATTTGATATACTCCTCCTAGAGAATTTAACCGATCGTCACCAAACTCGGTGTGCATGAAGTCAAGACATTGAGGATGAAAAATTGCCAGGGGATTTTTGATATCTCGAACGGTTTGGCCGTGGCGAGGAAACGAAATTATGGCGAATAATGGAAACAGGAAGTGTGTTATAACTTCTGCATACATTGACTGATCTTGATGAAACTTCAGCAGTGTGTTCGCTGTAAGAGGCCGATCACATGGATGTGACTATTGTGAGTCAAAGTTATAGCGCCACCAACTGGCAGCAGGAAGTGTGTCACTTTCAAAATGCTTTGAAATCACCCTCTTATTTTTACCCGATTTGCTTCAAACTTTATGTGTATAATGTAAACACACGGCAGATTTAGACCTGTGAAAGGATTATTGATATCTTAGATACTGTTGCCGTGGTAACGCATCAAACTTTAAGATTCTTTTTTGATGCTTTTGAGACTCTTAGCATACTTGAAATTGCATGAAACTCGATAGACACATCACATTTATTAGCCAGTAGACATGTGCAAAGTTTCAGAAACGGGCGTGGTGCCGGGGCTCAGTTGCGCCACCTTTTGACAAAAGAGGGGGAGTTAGGTCTATACTTTTATCTACAATCTTAAAACTCAGTATGTATAATGTTCATATCGAGCTGGACAACTTTCTAATTTACACTTATTAGCTCAGACCAACAGGAAGTCAGATATTTTGGTTTGAATGTGGATGTTTTGGAGAATTTTCTCTTCCTCTCTCTCTGACCCTACGTCTCTCCGTGTGTTTGAGGGGAGGGGGGTTTGTCTGCTGAGTGAGAATGCTTTTATTTTAGTTTTTCAAGGTTTTGGGGCCCTTAACGTGCTCGAAAACTCTTGAAACTTTGCACACGGGTCAGAACCCGCGGCCATCAGGGCCGGGCTGAAGCTGGTACCCGGGCGTGGCAGGGGGGCTCGACAGCGCCCCCTGGAACGGGATTCGAACACTTGTCCATATATCAAACATGCTTGCTTGTAATAATATGAAACTCGGTACACTTATAGATCTCATCGGGCCGAACAACTTTCGTGCTCTAAGTTTTACGACAGCTCAACAGGAAGTCAGCTATTATGGGTTGTTTAGAAAATGCATGCTTTTATTTTTGATATACTTCTCCTAGAGAATTAATCCAAACATCACGAAACTCGGTCAGCGTGAAGTCAAGACATTGAGGATGCTAAATTGCGAACGGATTTTTGATATCTCGAACGGTTTGGCCGTGGCGAGGAAATGAATTTATGACTAAAAAAGGACACATAAAGTGTGTTATAACTTAGTTAATTTTATCTACAGTTACAAAACTCTGCGTGTATATTGTTCTCGTCAAGCCGAACAACTTTCTAATTTATTGTCATTAGCTCAGACCAACAGAAAGTCAGATATTGTAGTTTGAATGTGGATTCTGAGAATTTTCTCTCCCTCTCTCTGACAGAGAGAATGCACCCTGGCATTCTGTATGTGTGTGTGTGTGTGTGAGGAGGGGGAGGGGGAGGGGGTATCTTCGGGTGATAGTTTAAACACAAAGTCATTCATGGGGCCATACTGCCCTCTTGTGTCCAAAATTGTATTTATACGCACTTTTATTCATTTATTACCTGTATTACACACACACACACAATTCGATCGCTCTCTCTCTCTCTCTCTCTCTCTCTCTCTCACACACACACACACACACACACACACACACACACACAGTTCGATCGCTCCCGCGCCTCTCTCTCTGTCTCACGCACACACACAGTTTGATCGCGCCCGCGCCTCTCTCTCTCCCACACACGCACACACACACAGTTCGATCGCGCCCGCGCCTCTCTCTCACACACACGCACACACACACACACACGCACAGTTCGATCGCGCCCGCGCCTCTCTCTCTCTCTCTCTCTCTCTGTCTCTCTCTCTCTCTCTCTCTCTCTCTCTCTCTCTCTCTCTCTCTCTCTCTGTCTCTGTCTCTCTCTCTCTCTCTCTCTCTCTCTCTCTAATGTGCTATATTAGATCAATAATGTGCTATATTAGATCAATATGTTTTCCTTAAAAATATTATTCTCTCTCCCACACACACACACAGTTCGATCACGCCCCTTTCACACACACACGCACACACACACACACAGTTCAATCGCGCCCGCTCCTCCGTCTCTCTCTCTTTAATGTGCTATATTAGATCAATGTTTTCCTTAAAAATTTTATGCACACTACATTTATTCTCATCACATTTATAAATTATTGTATAAAATAATACTACCATTAAAAAAACACATTTGATTTTCTATTTTAGTCAATGTAGAATGTGTAACTTAAAAATAAACAGATCAGTGCTCTGTTTGAGGACAAGAAATTAAAACCAATGCAATATGATGAATGTCCAAAAGATGGCACTCACAGACTGTTTTTAAACGAGGTTGGATAAATATTTTTTGCTTTTAAACTGTGTGTGTGGGTGTTGGTGTGTGTGGGTGAGATTTTGGTTGGGGGACAGTTGTAGGTTACAGTTTGAGTTTATAGTTTGACAAAAGCACTTTGTGTTTTATTGTGAGTGACCATACATATAAATAAACACTTTGCAGTTTGAATTTACGTCCTCGATGAACAAAATGACGGAGTATGTTTTTATGTGTAACAGTTCAATCGCACCCACACCTCACCCACACGCACACACCAAACACACACACACACACACACACACACACACACACACACACACACACACACACACACTCACACTCACACACATATTGGAACGTGAGTGAAGTACAAAGCCTATAATAAAAAAAAAATTAGTATCCAAATACATCACAAATGTTGAAACAGTTTGATTCTAATGAGAGAGTTACGTGAGCCCAACACCACTTACTTTCACTTTCACTTTACATTATTTCGGTTACTTCTTGTTTATAGTTTTTTAAAATTCTTGTTCTGTTCTGAATATCATTACATTTAAACGATTGCTTGTGTAATATTTTGAGTGTATCATCAAATCAGAATAATTATCTCGGTTTCCCTAGTTATTTATTTTTATTTTTTCATTTTACTAAACAGGTAAGGTAAGTAATATTCTCTGTCTTAAATATGTATATCTATATATCTATCTATCTATCTATCTATCTATCTATATATATATATGAATTATAAATAACTTATTTCTGTATAAAATAAAAATTCCCGAATAATCCAGACCAATCAGAGCGCACTATTCCTACAACATCATCAGTGCTGAAGCGGAACTACCAGAGCCGTTCGGCAGATAGCGAGCAGATGCAGCATGTGTGTTGTATGGAGGCAGGGTCAGGCCAGGGGAATCCATTTGCAGCTTTTTATTAAGAATGGTCAAGACAGGCAGGGTGAACTATGGCAAACAGGGCAGAACAGAAAAAGCAGAGACAAACTTGGTTGACAGGCAAAGGACAAAGACCTCCAGATAAATACTGGGCTTCTGGATTTACACATTTAAGTGCTGCAAAACATATTGACCTAAAAATTATTCTAATTTTAAATGATCTCATATATGTGGCTATTGTGGTTCACGATCATAGGCCCTGTCCCCAAATGGCACACTTCATATGAATTTTCGGTCTTGTGTACTTATTTCATGTGTCTGTTAAATCCATGAGGCCGTAGGCTGTCTCATTTTTCAATTTGGGTTTCAGAAGGTTTCTCACGCATACTTTGTGGTTTATATGTGCCCTGGATACGCACTTTTGCAGAGGCCACACTGATGCGAGCTCTACAGCACACTTCTTTTCAACAGTCAAAGCGGGGTTACGTTTTTGCACGTCGTGCACAATAACCCTAAAGGCACCGGGGCGGCGGTGCCACCGGCTTGGGCCCGCAATCGCTGCTCGCAGCTATATTTATTATTATTATTATTATTTTACTACCTTTTGGGCACTTTTGTGGGCCTTAACGTGCTCAAAAACTCTTGAAACTTTGCACACGGGTCAGAACCCGCGGCCATCAGGACCGGGCTGAAGATGGTACCAGGGCGTGGCAGGGGGGCTCGACAGCGCCCCCTGGAACGGGATTTGAACACATGTCCATATATCAAACACGCTTGCATGAATTACTCTGAAAATCGGTACACATATAGATCTCATCGTTTCATATATTCTTCGCACTCTTACTTTTTACGCCAGCCCAACAGGAAGTCGGCTATTGTGGGTTGTTTTGAAACTCGTGCTAAGGAATTTGAAACACTTCTCCTAGGAAATTCACCCGATCGTCACCAAACTCGGTGTGCATGAAGTCAAGACATTGAGGATGAAAAATTGCCAGGGGATTTTTGATATCTCGAACGGTTTGGCCGTGGCGAGGAAACGAATTTATGGCGAATAATGGAAACAGGAAGTGTGTTATAACTTCTGCATACATTGACTGATCTTGATGAAACTTCAGCAGTGTGTTCGCTGTAAGAGGCCGATCACATGGATGTGACTATTGTGAGTCAAAGTTATAGAGCCACCAACTGGCAGCAGGAAGTGTGTCACTTTCAAAATGCTTTGAAATCACCCTCTTATTTTTACCCGATTTGCTTCAAACTTTATGTGTGTAATGTAAACACACGGCAGATTTAGACCTGTGAAAGGATTATTGAAATCTTAGATACTGTTGCCGTGGTAACGCATCAAACTTTAAGATTCTTTTTTTATGCTTTTGAGACCCTTAGCATACTTGAAATTGCATGAAACTCGACAGACACATCACATTTATTAGCCAGTAGACATGTGCAAAGTTTCAGAAACGGGCGTGGTGCCGGGGCTCAGTAGCGCCACCTTTTGACAAAAGAGGGGGATTTAGGTCTATACTTTTATATACAATCTTAAAACTCAGTATGTATAATGTTCATATCGAGCTGGACAACTTTCTAATTTACACTTATTAGCTCAGACCAACAGGAAGTCAGATATTTTGGTTTGAATGTGGATGTTTTGGAGAATTTTCTCTTCCTCTCTCTCTGACCCTACGTCTCTCTGTGTGAGTGAGAATGCTTTTATTTTAGTTTTTCAAGGTTTTGGGGCCCTTAACGTGCTCGAAAACTCTTGAAACTTTGCACACAGGTCAGAACCCGCGGCCATCAGGGCCGGGCTGAAGCTGGTACCCGGGCGTGGCAGGGGGGCTCGACAGCGCCCCCTGGAACGGGATTCGAACACTTGTCCATATATCAAACATGCTTATATGTAATAATATGAAACTCGGTACACTTATAGATCTCATCGGGCCGAACAACTTTCGTGCTCTAAGTTTTACGACAGCTCAACAGGAAGTCAGCTATTATGGGTTGTTTGGAAAATGCATGCTTTTATTTTTGATATACTTCTCCTAGAG